>SRSE01000236.1:0-600000 GCA_005024645.1 Planiliza haematocheilus | reverse complement strand
AGGTCAAGCCAGAGCCAAAATGGAGAGGTCGTAATTGTCTTCGAGGGTAAATCAAGTGATACAGTTAACACTCAAGGTGATGACAACGGAAGAATTGTGTTTGGTGTCATGAACATGAATCACATGTTAAAGATGAAATAGCAACATGTTGTCATATGATTTACTGATTTTGTCTAACATTCAATCTTCAAATAATATCATATAAATAATAATATTTAGTACACTACATACCTATTAAATAACACATTTATTCAGGAATTGTTTGTAATATATAATAAGGAAAATGATGTGTCTCTCTTTAATTGTCATTTCTATTTTATGACTTGTTGAATTTATTCCCAAATTTCAAATTCCTGACCTGTACTTAATTGGCAGAGAACTACAAAAGAAGCCATATACACACCATATGTCTTTTTATTTTATTTTACAAGAAACGTTGGATGCTAGCCAATGTGTTCCCACAGATTCTCAGTTTTTCTACTATATTGCCCTGGAGAGGTTTGTTCCAAGACTGGTTTGTAAGCCATACAGTTCTTAAGATAAGACTCTATTGATGAGATTGATGATATATTAATATGTGATGTGTGTGTGTTGCTTGTATGTCTTTATGCCACTGTCAAAGACAATTTTCCATTTTATGTAAGTTTTATGGACATTAAAGAAGTCTAAGTCTTAAGGGTCTGTTTAAGGGCATCACTGTTTCCACTGTTTGTAGCCATTACTCACAGTAAATAGCATATGGAAATTATTCATTCAGTTGTACTCCGATAAGCAGGACGTGAGGTATGAGGTTCCCTCTCAGGTCAGCAGTTGTGACAAAAATGGGATAGCTGTAAATTTAGCCAAACTAACCTGCCACTGTCTGTAGTGTTATTTACTGAAAGCCGTGACACATGAAGCCAACAATCAACCGTTTGCAGGTGTCGGGTCATCGGTGAGAATCTCAGGCCCCAGTAGGCACTAGTCGAAACCCTCTACGCAGGTTGTCAGTTGAATCATGTTGAATCAGTGGCACACTGTGTCGATGAGAGAGTTCACTCTGACTCAGATTCAGATTCAGAAAACTTTATTTGTCCCCATGGGGCAATTTAAGCCACGATATGGGAGCAGTTTAAGTCTCTTCAGCGCACGAGAAGAGAAACGAAAGCAGCTAAAGCAAGTTCAAACAGAAAGCCCATCTTTATTTAATGCAAACATTAAAATATGCAAATAAACAGCATCAACTAGCTTGTCCAGTTTTCCCTTTTAAATGATGAATACACACTACTGCCATCTGCTGGAGCAAAGAGTTATTTCTGCTTGCACACGTGCAGAAGGTATGTACCAGCTGACCGTTGACTGTAGACTTCGCAGGGTCTTCAAGTGCAACTCAACATTACAGTAAGCTTTTGTTGTCAGTAGTTCTTTGAATATGCCTCTTTATTAAATGTGAAATTTAGTTCCTATTCTGTTTTTAAACTAGATTTAATTCAATATGTAATAGAGGTCGACCGATTAGTCGGTTTGGCCGATTAATCGGCGCCGATAGGACGTTTTAAAAACTATCGGCATCGGCCGAACTTGGCGCCGATAGTTGCCGATAGCTGTCATTTTTTTCCTCTGAAAAAAAAAAAAATCCGCTCTGTCGCTCTGATCACTGAGGGGCGGGGCTGCTCTTCACACACAGCGAGAGAGAGAGAGAGAGAGAGAGCATGGGAGAGAGAGAGAGAAACGCAGCGTGTGCAGCGGCAGCAGAGAGGAGTTAAGTGATCTGTGGAGAAGTCGACTGGACGATAACAAAGTGTCATTGTAAGTGAAATAAAACCTTCACAAGTTGAAAGTCAACAAACATAACCTCCTTCGCAGAGGCAATAAGTACCACTAGTTCAACAAGCATAAACGTGCATCATATTTCAGCATAAACAACCACATCTCCACCGGCATGATTTAGCCTACATGAGCTTGTTAAGCTAACAACAGTTAGCTTGTTAACAGGCTAAAATGAAAGCTGTCTGTGTGTAGTCTCTTCATCTTAGTTTGCCATGAATCTTAAAATTTGGGAATTTCTTATAAATTCTTTAGTTTTAATGAAGAACAGGACTTCCAACAGTGTTGATTCCAACAGTGTTATCGGCCGATTAATCGGTTATCGTTTTTTTCCTGCTCCAAACTATCGGTATAATATCGGCATTCAAAAATCCACTATCGGTCGACCTCTAATATGTAAGGATTAAATTCCAATGCAGTTCATTTCAATGTAATGTTTTGTAAAATATTTCAAAATTATATGAATATTTAGGGGAAACATTTTGAAAATTTAGAGGTTAATATTTGCTGACTTAATTGATATATAAACATACACAGTAGAAATATGGGCCCCATATACAGTATTTGCTTTGCCCCGAGGCCCTCTAGTGGGTTCTACCGGCCCTGTGAATGCGATCACTTACTCACCATACAAATATAAAAGATGAGAGTTTCGCTCATTTTCCTGCTTCATATGCCCAACTATTTCCTCCTAAAACCCCATGTGGTGAATGGGAAATAGGAAGGTAAATTGTTCTTGTAATTTTCCCAGAGACGTTGACTGGTTTCACTGACTTTGCTTCCTCATTCACTCGTGCGTAATTTGCATTTGGCGAACGCGGATGATGGTGTCAATGTGAGATCACCTCTTACTGTAATCCCAGCATGTGACTCCACGCTGGTCGCCTGCTGGTTGTTTGCTGTGTCAAGACAGACGAGGAAAAACCCCAAACTTCCTTGTATCGACTCACAACTCAAAAAGACACTGCTGGCTGCCACATCACGGACGGGACTCTAGAACAAAACCTGAGCGCAAAGACCCATTTTAAACTTTGAATGCGCAGGTAGGTCGTTTGTTGTTGTCTTAAGTTGATTTTGCCGTAGAAACTGAAAAATGAGAAACCGTGAAGCTGAGTTTCGCTATCATTTAATTCATTGAGGTAGTGAGAGATTCCTGATCCCGTCATTTCCATTCTCACTTCCCTTTTTGTGCAATATTGAACAGTTAAAGGTAAATTTGTAATCAGTGGCGCACGTTATGTGGTTTTAAAGAGGTCTGGTAAAGAGGTTTTGTGAGATCTAAGCCACAGTACATTGTTTCAGCACGTTGGGAGACAATGTTATGTAGGCTCAAGTTCACGAGCAGTAAAACGTCAGTCATTTTTCTGGCTGAAATTCCAAACATTCGCAGGTTTTAGCTTCTGAAATGTGAGGATTTGCCGCCTTTCTCTGTTTTATATTAACATATTAAGAGAATTTCTCTGTATATTTTGAACTTGTGGTCACCTCACACTACAAAAAACTGTAATTAAAGACGATTTTCTCCCATTTTGTTGCAATAAATTCACTTAATTAAGTTAAACAAATAAAAAAGGAGGAGTACAAAGAGAACAGAATAGAATTTATTCATTGTCATTCCATTGAGAGCAATACAATGAAATGTGAAAACAGTTCACCGGTCAACAGAGTCACTGAGCGATGGCTAAAAATTGGTAATAATGTGATTTAGGGTGAAATGTTAACCACAAACTGCTTCCGCGTTTCAAAAGCGCAGTTAAATATAATTAATTGTTGTTTAAGTTCAAGAAAAGACAGTGAACAGTCACATTAGGAGCCAGAAGAGAAGGTCAAAACAACTATCTGTATTTAAAATAATGACCAAAACAAATGACTAATTGTTGGTTCTTCACAGTGGCATGAAGTTACGGTGGCATGAGGTTTAACTATAAATATAGTGTGAAAATATTGTGTTTTTCCACTTCATTTATATGACAGCTGGACTGAGTTCTTCCCGTACAGATGAAGATTTAATTGTTATACAGTAAATTAAGCTACCAGACAGACTTTAACACGAGTTTATAAATTAAAAATGAAAGCAAAATGTTGTGTGAATGTAACACTGCACTACTTTAGCTTGTCAGAGTGCATTTTTAAATGATGGTAATGTTATTTTAAATAGCAGCTAATCTCAAGTACCAAAGAGTAAATTCTCCAGTAACACTTCAAATGTGCTTTCCAAACAGGTGTGAATTGAGTGAGCTGCACACACCAACTGAAAAGAGATGAATGCTGATGTTAGTATCTTCCCAGCTGTTCAGCCATGGAGTAAAACCACTACCGCCACAGCCCCTCTGACACTTAAACACTCCGACACCTCTACATGGGTCTTCTCTTCGCTGCTCCCAGCTCACGACTCCTTCCGTCCCCCCTCTGAGAAAATGCACCCTGGCGAGCCTGACCCATCCCCGGACCCCCAGCTCTTGGAGGCCCAGCTGGACTTTTTCCACAAGCTGGGCTACTCCACGGCTCAGGTCCTGGCTGTTCAGCAGAAGTTTGGCCCCAGCATAGACACTGATAAAGTGCTCGGAGAGCTGGTTCAGATTGGGGCCAGTCGGGAAGCTAAGCAGGCGCCGGTGACCACCATGTCGGTGCTGGTGACCAGAGGGGACACCCAGGCTGTGGGCCCCACCCTGGTGCTGCCTGTTACCGGCACTCCTCCTCAGAGCAAAGAGGAGAGCAGCAAGGAGGAAGACGCCCTGAGACCCATCGTTATAGATGGCAGCAATGTGGCCATGAGGTGAGAGAATTAATCAGAATCCATTTTGATGAAAATATTATTTTTTATTTTTTTTCCAAAATTCACTCAACAATATTCATATGAGCATCTGTTTGGAGCTCAGTGATAATATCTGACAACCATATCATAGTTTTTGCAGCACAAATGTCAAAATCCGGTGTATAGGTGTAATACTTTAATTCATGATGAAAATAACAATTCGATTTTTTACTTAATCTGATGCTTCTTCTGCCACATTGTGGTGAGGTTTTGTCTGGTTTCCACTTCCCTTTGTCTCGTGACTTCCTGTTTTATTCTGAAAAGTAACTCTCCTCTGGTTTCAGGTCATTTTCCCTTCCCTCATGTGTCACCTGTCTGATTGTCTTCCCTGATTTCTGATTGTTTCTACCTGTGTGTACCCATAATTACCCTTATGTGTGTATATAGTCTGTGTCTCCCCTTGGCCTGTGCCAGAGAGTTTTGTCTTGCCATGCACCCCAGCCGTTTATCCAAGTCCATGTTTAAAACCACAACCACCATTTCTTTTGCCTCCTTGTGAGTGGGTTTTTGTTGAGTGAGTTTTGTTATCCAGTTTTTGAATCAAAGTTAGCGCGTCCGAGTCCTGTTCTGAGTCCTGGCCTGAATTCTCTACCTCAGCTGGAGCTTGCAGACAGACAGAGTAGTGGCAAGTACAGTTCTGTCGGTTGCTTTGCCTGGTTAAAAAGAAAGCCCTGTGGTTATTTTTGTCACAATGATGTGTCCCACCGCGGCTTCAACATAAATGTGGCTGTGAGGTCAGAGATAACAACATATAATAAATCCACATCAAGTAACGCAGTGATTCATTCTTAGTTTGTTTTTATTTTTAGGGCATCTCCATCTTCTAGCTTCGTCATCAGATAGTCAGCTGTAGTAGAGTAGGTGTTGATGTAGTGGGAGTTTAAAGTGATTAGGTTTTTATAAACTAAGATAAAAATCTTATCTGTTAAAATGCAAATGATGCTAGCATGTTTGTAGAAAGGCTAAAACAGCAATATAGTACCGTAAACAGCTGTTAAGGACAAAAGTGCCCTCAAGGACTGTTAAGGACAATATGTTTCAGGTTAAGCTGCCTGTAAGCCTACTGGCAGCTCTGTGCTCTCATTCTAGCTAAAATTAGTATAAGGTACTACATGTTCAAAAATTAAGAAAAAACAGAAATGTCAAACCTAGCGATTAGCTTGAAAACTGTTTCTTAGCTTCACTATCATGCTAGTAGATAATGCGCCTTAACACATCCGACATACGGCTTATTTACAGTAACATATTGCCACTCAAATAATTTAATCAAATAACAAAATGACAAAAAAATCAAAATATTACGGTCAAACATTTGCTTGTACAATTGAAAAACTGTTTTTAGCTGTCCTTACAAGCATGCTAGCTTCTATGTTAGGCTGTAGCGCGACATAGCTAACATTAGCATGCTAACATAGGACTTGGCATTAACTGTAACACAATATATGTTTAAATACTGCAACTTTATCACATAATGAAATGAAGAAATAAATAACTAAAATATTAGAGGCAAACATTTGATTGAAAAAGTAAAAAAACTAGTTTAGCTTCCCTATAACCATGCTAGCTAGCTTCTATGTGAGGCTGTACCTCAACATAGCTAATATTACCATGCTAATATACTAATATTTGACATTCTGTTGTAATATACTGTACGATATGATTTAGCAAAATGTAATGTGACTGAAATGTTAATGTCATTATTTTGCTAATACAGCTGTTCAGGTCAGTTTGTTGTGGTTTTAGCTGACCTATAGTCATGCTAGCATGTACTGTACTCTACTGTTATAGATGGTTTCACAAATGTGTAATGAAATAAAATAAATAAATAAATAAATAATAATAAAAATAATACAACACTTTGCAATAAAAGTAACAAACTCCACTAGATGTTAATAGTTGTTTTGCCATGACATTTATTTGCCCTAAAACATAGTTACAGCTGTTTGTCCAGCTGTTTTGTGTAATCCAGAACATTGAAGTCTATCCATTTTTTATTCTCAGTGTTAGAAACATTATTGTAAAGACTTGCAGGAACTTTTGTTAAGTTTTCATCTCTCACATATCTGTGGATTATTGAGTCATTTTGAAGTAAGTCTAACTGAGGATCTACTCCGCCTTTTCTTTCCTTAACGGCACATGCAAATATAGTCTGAGAAACAGAAGAAACTTAAATCAGAAGGAAAACAAGTGTGAGGGTAAGGTGGCGTATACTCACCTCTCTGTTGTTTGACTTTCAGGCATGCAGGCTCAGGCATGTTGTAAACTACCTCCTTGAGTATGCAAATCAGAGTACGTAAAGCGTTTGCCTTTTCGCTTCCTTAAAGACCGGCGCTTCTCGCAGGCAAAATATTTGTTACAGCTTAAAACGAGCCTGACAGCATGTCACACCCAGTCCTTATGTCTTGTCTGCTTGCTCTCCAACTTGTCTTATGCTTGAACTTGACTCGTCCAAAAAGCTCCCGAGGGCCCTAATCACAGCTGAAATGTTTTCACACTGTGGACCTCAAATAAATACATAGAAGCAATGTAACTTGACAGTGGATTTGTAGTTATGCCTCAGGCTAGACACTGTGTGAGAGTTAGGCGCTGGCCCACGATTAGAATAGGACTATTACGCAGCTGTTAAACTACAAAATGTTGAAAGTTTAAATAAGTGTCTTGTATTTTTATTGTTATTTGTATGGAGATAGTAATTTTGTTAGTAAATTAACGGAAATGTCTGAAATTCACCCGGATATGAATATTGATTGAAATTCTGGACTGTTGTTTGGATAAATTAAGCAATTTAAAACATAACAGCTCTCCAAAAATGAATCCAAAATGTTGAGGAATTGGGATCAAAGTGTGGATAAGGGGAGGGCTCTTGATGACAGCACAACCAATCAATGGGTACAAGGCAGTAGGTCTTGTTAGCTTGTCAAATGGTAGTTATCCAAACAGTTTTTTGTCTATAAAATGATCGGTTCAACACATTTAACTATGGAGGTTGCCTGCTTGAATTCAAGGTACGTGTCGAGGCAGAAATCTATAGCCAAGAGACAAGATTTTTGTACTGGATTACATTTCATAGTTCTATTAGTAGTGTCCAGTCAGGTTTGAGTGAGCTTTGGTTTCATGCAGGTACAAAATACGTGTGAATAATACAACATTAGCCATAGTTGCACATAACATTGCATTTGTCTTTAAACCGTTGTAGACATCATCTCCCAACTCCAACTTCATGACTTCACATGACAAGTAATTTGTCCGGCTGTGAAAAAATTGGTCTTGACTCTGATATCCGAGTCACTAGAGATAGCCCCCGGGTTTCCAGACTGTGTTTTCCTTGTTCGTCTTCGTTCGGACACTGGTTCAAGACGACACAACCAGTTCAAGATGGCAGTGTCCATTTCCGTGACATTTTGACTTCCCTTTTGTACAGCGGCAGGAAGTGGTGACACATCGTCTATCTTTACAAATAGTCTGTGGTGTGAATCAAAAGCACAGTGTGTAGTTAAAGGAATGACATGAAGGGAGAAACCTTGAGATTAAGGTGGTAATTATGCTAGTAATGACTGTTGTTCTTTGTAACCTCATAAAGTTTGGTATCCACGACCTAATAATCAGGCTCAACCTGTTTGAGACAAAGGGGTTTGTTCTTATGTGACTGCCACATTTTACATAGCAAATGAAGTGTTAGGGTGTATAGATAAGAGCTGTGAAACGTCGAGTGCCAACTCAAACACCATTGTCATTGTTCCAGGCCGGCTGCTTTATGACACTCGTTAATGTGTGAATGTTTCCCAGTATCATTAATTTCTCCTGGTTTCCATTTCTTCCCTCAGCCACGGGAACAAGGAAGTTTTCTCTTGTCTGGGAATCCAGTTGGCCGTGAACTTCTTCCTGGACAGAGGCCACACTGAAATCACCGTGTTTGTCCCTTCGTGGAGGAAGGAGCAACCCAGGCCAGATGTCCCTATCACAGGTACAGAAATTAGAGTTCATGTTTGTTGTAGTTGTTTGCTACTTCCTTCTTGGCCTGGCAATGTGGATCACACAACACTTCCCTTTTGGTTAATTGAAACCAAGGTGTTGCTTCATCCCTGTGTGGTTTTAAATGTGTCAGATTCATTGTCACATTTGAACTTTTATTTTTTATTTATTTATTTATTTTTTAACTATTATTTGTTTTTATTTTCCATAATTTCATTGTCCATAAAATATGTTCACTCAAGTTTTTAGGGGCATTTACACAGTATTTTGTTGGAAGGGAGGAAAATTTTTGTAGATAAAAAAACAAGAAAATACAAATCAATAATTGTTTTATTTTGAATTAAAACCCAAAAACAAAAAGCCGTAGTTTATTTGCCATGAATGCAAATGCTGATTTACAGAGGGAGTTTGTCAGATGGGGAAATACACAGTGGCTTTTTCTTTCTTTTTTTTTCCAAATGCTAAGTGACGATCTTTATCTGTAGCTTATGTAGCTACAGCTCAAAAGGTAAAAGCGTGGGGGTTTCCAGTCCTTTGTGATACAAAAAGATAACCATTTGAACTGGCGAGGCACTGTCATTTAGACAGGCATCGGTGGCCTACATTTGGAGGCAGATGCTGCTGCTTGTTGGCTTTCATGCAGATGAACAGACCGCTCAGGCTGGCAAACTGCTTTGTTGCAGGATGTGCTTTTAGGGCCCTTAGTTAATATTTAACTAGGTTAAGTTTGTCTGCTGGGAAAGGCTCAAAGTAAAATGCAACGGTGGCTTCCCGAAAAGTTTGACGCAATATGCTTCACTTGAAGTAACATAAAGCACATAACTGCAATATGGCGATGTAAATGATGATGATGTGACAGCGGTTGCATGTAGTGGCGTCAGATGAATTTGCAGCTCCTCTCGTGTTTGCAGAGCTTCGTGGGGAGTTTCTGTCTACAGCAGAAATAACTGACTGGTACAGTATCTGATCACAACCAAACGGCAGACAAAACTGAATGAGAGACAAATGAGCGCAGTGGATCATTTGCTGGATATTAGTGGTTGTACAGTGGGTCATAGCGGGAAAGTGTGTGGAAATACTTTACTGAAAATGAAGCCCGTTCTACCGTAACATGCAAAATATTTAAGTCAGTCTTGAAATACAACAAAACCATTACTGAAATACACGCTCATCTGAAAAGGCATCCGCTAATGCTAGCAGAGGAACGATCCAAATCCTCTTTAAAAAGACACCCTGCGGTAATTAGTTATTAGACATCTTGGTGCGGTACGCCGAGAAGACTTCAGAGAGGTACCGCTTTTATTTTGTTTTTTGTACTTGGCTTCACCATCCCATCATAAAACACTCAGTGGAGTGCCATTAAATGCTACCGATAGTGCTGAGTTGCAGCCTGTTTTTATAAAGGCTATACACATCTGCAGCTAACAGTATGTCGCACATGAGCTGTCTGTTCTCAGCATATGCATTCAGGTCAAGAATATAGATTTCATTATTAGTGATTAGTCACCAGAGCTTAGACAGACTTCCACCACATAACAGTTGACTTTAAAATATCCTAACTCATGCATGCACAGGTGGTGGAGACCAAAATAGAGCAAAAATGTTGTATTAGCATGAAACAGCTGCAAATGACAACTGATGTGTTTGCTAAAAGTTTCACTTTATAAACAAGTCAGTTCTGATTATGTTACTGTGCATAGGACAATAAATCATTACAGGTTGTGACTTTATGTTTTTACGTATTTTGCAGATCAGCACATACTGCGCGACCTGGAGAAGAGGAAGATTCTGGTGTTCACACCGTCGCGGCGCGTCGCGGGCAAACGGGTGGTCTGCAATGACGACTGCTTCATTGTCAAGCACGGCTTTGAATCCGACGGCATCATTGTGTCCAACGACATGTACCGGGACCTTCAGGCAGAGAAGCCGGAGTGGAAACGCTTCATCGAGGAGCGGCTGCTCATGTACTCCTTCGTCAATAACAAGTGAGGAATGGCTTCCCGATAGGCAGAAGGAAAAGGACGTTTTTAGAGTCCTGTATTTTATACTTATGTTTGAATTATCGCAGGTTTATGCCTCCTGATGATCCTCTGGGACGCCACGGGCCGACCCTGGAGAACTTCCTGCGGAGGATTCCAAAGACTCAGAAAAAACAGCAATGCCCTTACGGTGAGAGAACGTTTATGAGACATTAGCGGTCCGGCTTGGGGTAGATTTTGTAAAGGTTATTGTTGTTATTGTGTCTTTGGTGGTCCCCCAACTTTTCTTCTAGTGCCATCACCACATGCTGCAAAATTTTGGGCTAATTAGCTTGAATGTAGTCGCAACATGCTAACAGCTGTCACGCTAAGTATAGTACGTGAGATAAAAACATTGATAGGATATTAACATTTGGACATTTGGTCTTTTATTAATACAAAATTTTACTTTTTAAGAGTTTCCTAACATGACAGTAGAAGGATAAATATTAGTTTATGAGCGTCGTGTGTGTACATTAACAGACAGGAAGTTTTGCTTAAAAGTATTTAGCATTACTAAAATGTTCTATTTTGTTTTTCTTCAGGGAAGAAATGTACTTATGGGATCAAATGTAAATT
Source organism: Planiliza haematocheilus (assembly GCA_005024645.1). NCBI lineage: Eukaryota > Metazoa > Chordata > Actinopteri > Mugiliformes > Mugilidae > Planiliza > Planiliza haematocheilus. The sequence goes on along the minus strand of SRSE01000236.1, from coordinate 588,810 downwards.
CCTCCATCCCGAGCGAGCCAAGCAGTCCAATCGCTTGGTTGCCGACGAGCTTCGGGAGAACGCCAAGCACCCTTCCACTGCTCAGAAACAAGCCTCGGCTCGCTCCAGCCCTGTGCCCGGACAGAGCCTCTTGCTGGTGGAGGACATGGCAAAGAAACTGTCTCTTGGATACGAGAGCGGCCACTCGAAGAAAGACCATAAAAATGAGCACGTGTCCCAGGTGAAAACGAGCCACCGCTCCAGCAAGAGAGCTTCATCCAGGAAGGAGAAGATGAGTCAACACTCGTCGTCTGACCACGACTTAGTGCGACACGGCGGCTCTCAGGAGCAGCTGGACTCTGGTTTGGGCTCCATAGACAGTCAGCCAGTCGAGGCTCCTTGGGGTCAGTGTGATCACCAGTATGGGACGCCGTACGGGAGCAGCCAGCGTTCGCACAGTGTAAGACAGCAGTACTGTCCTCCTGGAAGCGCGCCATGCAGCTGCTGCTCCCATGGCCTTCCCTCTCAGGGCACAACAGCTTTCCAGCCTCACAGCATCGGACCAGTGAGCAGCCACAGCGCTGATATGATACCTCACAGCTCGCCTCACTACCCCAGCTACTACCCCGTCAGCATGCCCGTGTACGGTCAGCCGGCAGATTTCCAGCACAATAGAGTCCACCATCACCAGCAGCAGCAGTACTGGTCCGATCCGTTAGGCGCTCATCCTTCGGCGGTACGCAGCCTGCCGAGGGAGCGCTCACCCTGGGATCCTCTTTCGGTCTCGCAACGTAATCCCACCCGGGAGGAGAGAGAAGTCGTGCGGAAGAAGCTCCTCGCCATCTTCAGTGCCCACTTGGTGGACACGGCCATGGACATGTTTCCTCAGATAATGGATCCGCAGTTGCTGGTGGCTGAGATCCTCATGTTGCAGAGTCAGAACCGGTCACTGAGATGAGACGAGCCCAGTCTGAACACTAGTCTTGTAGCGCAAAGACTAAAGATAAACATGAGTTAGTGTAGCTTCGTATTGTGGTATCCACCTTCCTATTATCTGTATTTAAATGCCTCTGCGTTGCCTCAGTAAGATGTTAAGAGGCATTATACGGTTGATACAAATTGTATCTTTATTTATAAAGTGTGAAAAGAAATGTGGATTTTAATACCATTAAATGGGAGTACTGTCCCCTTTATTAGGTACACTGTCTAAATGAGTTCATTATCACTTTTATTATGCCAAGATGCAGTGGAGTTGCATAACCATCAGCTTTTTACTGGCCTGCATTAGATCATAAAGGTGTACCTAATAAAACGGCTGCTTGTGTTGCATGCATGAGATGAATTCTGAATGTAAACATGCCTCTTTGTGTCATATTGGCACAATTTATGTCTTCAGTTAATGCAGAGAGTTGGGAAACAATTCAGTCGACCCAACCCTCCGACAAAAGTGTCACGATGAAAAACGGTTCTCACTGAAAGTTAGATTTGAAGCTTCAAACTGGACTTACAATGCTTCATATTTGTGTTGTTGTTATTTTTTGTGTGTGTATTCACACGATTGTTTTTGTGGCCAAAAACATGTCAGCGTTTAACTAATGGTTCATCCCATTTGCTTCAGGGCAAACTTGACTAATGAGACTCATTTTGTCAGCACAACACAGATCATGTCATACCTAACGTATGGTTAGGTTCTTGGAAGTGATAGAAACACTGTGTGCGTTTAAGACTTGCCTGCACAAGTTAATGCGTCTTTATATCACACTCATGTTTTTCTTCACTCCTTTAACTTCACAGCTTAAGTCTCATTTAAAAAAAAAATAACACCCACAATATGCTGTCGCTCAGAAATTACTCAGAGGTCACTTTTTGCACACTTTTGTTATTATTATTATTATAACTATTATTATTAAATTGGTGAGTCGCACAGTACTCCATAATGACAAACTCCAAAAATAAAAAACATTAAAAAACATTTATTAAAGTACTCTGACTCTTTATTCAGTACTTTGTTAACAGTTTTCTTTTGCAGGAAGATCCCGCTGACATTAAGAATCTCACCAAATACAAGACACAGTTATAAAACACAAACAAAAGACAAGTACAAGATACAATTCACAAGATTATAAAAACAATACAAGTGCATACTGTGAAGTTGGCCTCGTGTACTCTCTGTATGAAACAAATTCAGATAGTTTCCAGTCATTCTTGGATCATTTTGAGCAAGTTTCCTTGTGGGAAGTGTCTTTAAGCTCTTGTCTTCAGACCTGTCCACAGATGTGTCACGGTGTTTCAGTCTACTCTTAGGCTGAGTCACTCAAAGACACTCAGAGACTCGTCCTGAATGACTTCAGCGTTGTCTTGGCGTAACGCTTTGATTAACTGCACAGTCACATTTTGCTGCATTTGACTTAATTTGTCCAATTCTGATCAGTCTCCTTGTCCCACACGCCCACACTGCATGATGCTGCTACCGTCATGCCTTACTGTAGAGATGGTATTTGCAAGTGATAGGCGATGGCTGATGTTCTGCAGAGATAATGCTCCAAGTACTGTCCAAGTAGTTGTTTTTTTTGACTCATCGGTTCAGATAATCTTTTCATTTTCATGCTTCCAGTCTTTAAAACACTGCCTGAAAAACACCAAACTCTCGTCCTGCGTCTAGCTGCTCTACCGTAAAGGCCTGATTGGTCGAGATCAAGTTGCCCCAACTCTACAGAGGCCTCCTGAAGACAACCAGAATGTACTCAATTTGGCCTGACAGGTACGTCTGTGAGAAGTGGTGGTTGCTTCATACTTCTTCCATTTCACAGTCACTGAAGCCACTCGTCTCATGACTGTTTAAAAATGGTTTCATGCCTCTTTTACTTTACTGTTTGGTTTTTGGTTCTGGATCCGTTAAGGTTTATGCTTCTTTAAGCTATGTTTGATGTATTCTCATTTGCCACAGAATTATTTAATCTACAAGGCATAATAAAGTCTATAATTTCTCTTTATGCCAGAAGTAGTTTTTCAAGTTCATGACTGCGACAGATGATTCAACAGATGATTTTCCTGACTTTCCTTTCCCTTTTTAACCAACAGTTAAAAAAAAATATTGGTCATAAAAGGATATAAAGCAGAATATTCAAGGAAATATTCTTCTATCTTTCTAGTCACCATACAATACTCCAATACATGCAAGGAAAACAATTAAAATAAGGAATTATGAGCACAAAAATAAATGTAATGGAGTAAAAGAAGCATTTCCTCCTGAAAGAGATTAAAAAGTACCTTTTAATTACCATAGGTAAACACTAGTTGTTCCTCCACTATATGCAAATGAGTACAAGAGAGTATTAGCTACACTGTATGCAAAGCAGGCTTGTTGTTTTGCGTAGAACTGGTAGCTGTGTACTTAACATATGTTTGGCAAACAGCTATACATCTGAACTCTTCAGAGTCAACAGGTCAGCAGCAGCGCAGGTTAAAACAGACACTATCCGCCGTCAAGACTTGTTCTCGCAACGCAAAACCACATTATCGCTTCTGCAGCAGAAATAAAGGACTAAAGAAAAATTCCCCACAGCTAGGTCTCAATGTTATCTTCAAACACCTACGCAGAGAAGAAAACTGACGAGGCTGCCCTCATTAATTTAGCTCAAATCAGTTTGCTGGAGTATCGGATTATTTTCTAGTAGCTGCCAGATAACAAGTTTGTGCAGATGAGAGAGAGGTTTCCATTTGCATCAGCTGCTGGTTTCCTTTTCAAACAGGAAAATAAACGCTTCCATGTTTCCCGAGAAGCCGGCGCTGAATTTAACGAGAACTGTGTTCGCTTGGCGTGAATAGAGTCATGGAGAGCTCGTTTTTGGTGGAGGGACGTGACAAAACACAGAGCTGCTGGAGGGGGAAAAACAAAAACCTGACAGTAGGTCCAGAAAACGATGACTCATTCGCGGAAACAGTTTTCCAGTGATGTGCCCGAACAGTACTTTCCCTGCTTACCGTGAATCGACACTGGCAGATGTTATGAGATTAAATCCAGCTTTACTGGTAATATTGGTTAAAATGGGCCTTTAAGATACTAGCTGTTCTTAGAATAGAAATATCCGAAAAGCGTTTATTTTTTTTATTTTTTAGCGTATTACATTTATAGAGGCCTCTGATTACATAAAAGTATAAAAAATACATTATAAAAGTTTATTTTTAAGTAGTATGTTTGGTTTAGGAAGTTACTGTGTCTGTTATTCATTCAGGTGGCCATTTAAAACTTAATGGATTTCAGTTAAACATGTCATATTAATCAGGATTTTCACTAAATATATTTGACGCCATGTAAAAGTTTTGATTCACGCTGTAACTGCAAAAACTTCTGCTCTCATTATGAGGCCTGACATTTCTAATGGAGGCCCTGATTGGGGGCCCCTGCCTGTGTTTGACTACCACTCGTGCATAAGGTGCTCTTCAACGACTCATCTCCAAACAAGTGGCATTTTGTGGCTTTTCTTGTCGGGTGATTTAAATTGTGCTGAGGTGGTAGAGTGGGCAGTGTGGTTCAGGTCATGTCAGGTCATAGCCACTTCACATCATTTCAGTCTTCATTGCCTACAGTGTAAGTCAGACATACTGCTGCTCCTCTGAGCACATATTATCTACTTCCTGTCTGCTCTCCTTTGCACTTTTTGAGGGGTTTTTTCCTCCATTTTATGACCTTTTAAGGTCTTGTTTTTGAGTTTTCTTCATCTGACAGAAGGTGAGACTAGAATAGAGATCTGAATACGATATATATACTGTAGATTAGCCCTGACGTGCTGTGTGTTTATCTTTGGTTTCTCGTCTTCTCTCTTCAAAGTCTCAAAAAGTAGCTTTGATTGCTCACATTTGGGCCTCGAAAAAACTTTCTTTTAATGTGTAAGTTGAAGGATTGATTGTGCAGAGTATTTTTTTTCTCTATATCAGTTTAAACATGCCCCATAATAAGAATCCAAATGGCGTGTTACAACCAGTTTTATTATCCTATATGTAAAGCTAATGCCAGTAGCTGGTTAGGTTAGCTCAGCTTAAAGACGCGGCCAGCCTGGCTCTATGAAATGATAGTAAAACCACCGTCCAGCTACTATACACGTCTTTTATTATTCTTTTTTAACTTCTTAGGCACAAATGCAAACTCTGCTGCTACGTTTGGAATGGTGTCGACTTTTATTTTTTCCCCTGTCTTTGGTGTCTCTACATTTACTAACAAAAAATGTCCGTAATAAAAGAACAACTCCTCTCTTAATTAGCTGTTTGTGTGCACAGACTTTCACCACAATGATGCATTTTCTGGCAGTGATTTGGGACTGCTTTGAGTGTTGTCAATCTCCTGACAGAGGCGTCGTTTGTGGTTTCATCTGGAGGAGGATGAGCGTCGTGGAAATTGCTTCCAAGATGAAATCTTTTTGCAGGAACACGCTTGTGGCTTGTGCTAAACTTAATTTGGGTTAAATGTACTGCCACCACCCTGACACATTTTTGGCATCGAGACAGCGACTTTCATTTAAATGAACTCGTCTTACATTACAGGACTTTACTAAAAGACTAAAAGCTTAAAAGCATTTTGTCGGTTGTTTATTGATGTGTTGGCCTTGGTGTGAGTCAAAATACGACACGCACTCTACGACGGAATTAAGGGGGTTGAAGAAAAACTTATCAGACTTCAATACATGTGAAGATAGAAATAAACCACGTACCTCTAATAATACTAGCTAAACCTTTTGCTGCATCTGATAAGTTCTTTTTTTTTTTTCAAACATGCTGAGCTTTTCTTCCTCTTGAAATGAAAACGTGAGAGTAACAACCGTGAAAGGGAAAACCCCTCCCAGGGAACGGATTCCTAAGGGCTCTCTGTGAGGCCGTACTCGTTGGACTCACACATATTTAAAATGCCATCTTCTACCATGACTCATGCTCTGCCTGTTCCTCAGTATAATATGCAAATCCTGAGACGGCCTCATATGACTGCAGCGCGCACAAGCCAAGACACGATTTGCTAGATGGTTATTAGATCTGAGGAAACAGTGACATGGTGCTTCATCACGTAGGAGAACCTCAGCTGTGTCGAGTGGCAAATTTGACGTCCGATTCTGAGTTTTGCTCCACTGGTTCACATCCATGTATCAAAGAAGAGGTGGGACCTTCCTGTGTGACTTGTCTCACCTGATAATGCCTAATCATCTCACCTCTGCTCTGGGAATGAAACTACTCTAGATGATGATAATTCGTTCACTGACTCCTCCTGCTGGATTCATGAAGAAATGCTGCTAATTGACTTTTCATCTCCAAATCTGAAATAATTATACTCATAGTTATATATGTTGGTGCGTCATTAACATTGTTTTTAACTTCTTAACACCAGAATTGTGTCTGTTTGGAGAAATGTAATGTCTATAAACGAGCCGATCACTTTTATGTTTATGTTTATGTTTTTAACCCCACAGACTTTTTAAAGTTAAGTTTATCGACTTTATTGGACAACTAGAACAAGATAGTGTCATGTTTGTCTTGAGATTTTGATGGAGGTATACCAGGTATATTTTCAGATTGCATTATTAATACTGGTGCGTATGCAATAAGACCTTTTTATTGCTGTAGCTAGTTTTAAAGAAGGGTTGTGGGATATTTACTGTAGTAGTAATTTAATAAAAACTCACTTTGCGGCTACAATTCAGTTTCACACACTTTCTTAAATGTTTTAGGGGGCCATGAAAAAACTATATGCATCCTAATGTCGCTGATTCACTGAACATCAGATGTTGGGTGCACATTTAAACACAGGATCCGAACAGCGCTCCAAGTTCCAATAGTTTATTTTGATGAAGTTTAACAGTTCACAGTTTGTTGGTGATGAATAATAAAGGTGGATGTTGCATGGCATGTGTTGGGAGCTCAGCCCCCTGAACTGGTGGCAAATGACTGTGAAGGCCACGGCCAGCTGAAGCTATGCTAGCCCCCTGGGCTGGTAATGTGGGATATATATTTGATGAGAAGACACATGGGAAGAAGAGGTTAGTGGCATATGAACTGATGGCATTTGAGGAGGCATATGAGGTGTTGGTTGAGACGAAGGAGGGTGCATGTGGGTAGAAGGGGCATTAGATGACAGCGCCGAGCTATAAGGGCCAGACTGTGAAGCTGTTAAGACTGCGCTTTGGGGCATATATGAAGAAGTTACTGGGTTTGATGGTACAGGAGCTGATGAAACTGAAGGTAATGGACTTGAGGGCTCCTGCTGTTGAAGCTCTGTATTATGTCAAAGTGTATTATGTCTATGTGCTTATGGACACAAGAAAAAGTGTTTGGACTGACAGGCACTGATTCAGATACCCCCAAAAATAAAGTTCACAGAAGAACTAGTAACCTGTCTTAAACATAAGAAACATTAGAAAATCTATCTCTTTTCTGAATTGTAGGAGAATAATTATCAAGTAGCAAATTGAAATATAATTTAAAAAGCTCAAACACGGTGCAATACCTCAAACTGCTCTTGTAGATTTTAGTACTAAGGGTAATAAAACGGTGAAATGATATGAACGGTGAAATTGAATACAAACTTCATTACCCACAAGTCAAATGGAACCTGCGCAGACTCAGTAGGAGTCGGCTTCATGACGCTGATATTGTTGTCTTGACCCGGTTACTGCACCGCTCCGTCTCGTCCGACAGCGCTGGCAAATACATGTTGCAGTGATGTAGCGCACATTAGGAGGACTTTACCCCGCTGTGAACCCGTTAACGTCGGCTAATGTTACAGTCCTCCGGTGCTTGAGGACCGTCTGCTGAATAACTGCCGCGACTCTTGTTTGTCAACCAGCTAATGCTAGCCAGTAAGCTAGCCACACGTTAGCAACGAAGCTGGTGGGAGTTTGGGATGTGCTGCTGTTTGTTTTTCTCGCCTCGGCCAGCTTTCTAACGCAGCTGCCAGGCGACTAACCTCGACAGCTCCCGTTTTTATTGTATTTTATCTTCGTGTAAGGCGTTGAGCCGGAAGCACGCTGCTGTCCTCCTCCCTATGCTGTGGTTAGCGTCCAGCTAAGATGTGGCAAAGTGTCGGGCTCACATTGCTGGTCATTGTGGCCACACTTGTCTGTGCGCTGCTCTTCATGCTGTTTGGTGAGTTTAAAGGCAACAGCCTCGACGAGTTGCTTACACAATCCGCTAAGCTGATCTGAAACTGATTAAAGCGTTGTCATCGGGTTGGGTTAACCTCTCAACAAGGCCTGGGTCATCAGATTTGGTTAGTCAGCATATCAGTTTGCTAACTTGGCTATCATGAGGCTACAAAGGCTGATAAACGGGCTGAAAGACATAGAGTATAATTAACTCTGCTTATTTAAAGTTGCTGTGTGTAGCAGGTCAGCTGTATTGAATGTCTTTGACTCCCGTTTCTATTTTTATCCTGGAGAGAGGGATCCTGACTCCTCTTTACACTCACTGGCCATAACATTAGGCACACAAGTGAAAACAAACATATTCTAATGTAGGACTAAATATTGGCGTCATGACTATTGTTTAATTTAAGATAGAACAGTGTCAGAAAAGTGGTAATTCAACTGTGTGATCATTTTGGAGGATGTAATTTGTGGTGCTGTTAGCAGTATTTGTGCTATTATTAATTAGTGTGACTAAAATTGGGTTACTAATATAACAAAACCATGTGTCAGTATAGTACAATTCAATATTCCTACAAACCAAAGCCTCAAAAATTCAACAGCTCTCTAATGTACCTAATGATGTGGCCTTTGAGCTCACAAACTGAAACAACAAGGATCATTAAACTTGCCTAGTTTGTCTTGTTTCTCTTTTGACAAACACATCTACTGGTGTGTGTTCACTTGAAATTGTAATGCGGTAGAAAAGTTTGAAAGACAGTAATTATTTGTCCTTGCACAGGTGACACTTGTCCCTTTTAACCAGTTTTTCTTCTTTCTCTCCCTCAGGTTGGTATGTAGTCTGGCAGCTCTTCCTGTCCAAGTTCAAGTTCCTCCGTGAACTCGTCGGGGACGCCAGTACCCCGCAGGCTGAAACGCAACCGTCCGAAACCAAGAGTGAACGTACTGCAAGCGCCCCGACGCGGAATCGGCCCCGGTCCGCACGCCAAAGAGTTGCCTCCCCGGAGAACGCTTCGTAGATCTCCCAAACAGCCGCTGTGTATTATTCACTTCTTCACATTAAACCTGTCTCGTCGAGTGCAATCATCAGAGATATTTGTCACTGACCCTACACTACACAGGGACCTGGCGGACGCTCATTAATCAGCCCTCCTTCTCACCTGGACACTTTGAACTGACCAGGTAGAACTCGTGGTTTTAAAGGGAAAAGCCATCTACCTATGTAACTGTCCATTTCTTTATGTCACCTGTTTGTATGTTTCATTAAGTACGGTCGTATGTAATGAGCAGTGAGTTGGTCCTGCAATAACGGCCTGCTGTCATGGCCAAGCTGCTTCCTGCCCCGTGTGTGGAGTACATGTTGTGGTCGTGTATGTTTTTAGCAGAACGTTCTACTTTGAGCAAAGTAGGCAGATAACTGTTAAATTTCATAATTTCAACATGAATGAGAGAAGACAAACTTAAAACTGAAACCATGATTTGTAAGACTGACAACATTAATTTCTTTGAAACATAACAAAGTGAAACGAAAGGCGTGTCCATGCTGTCATTGTGTTTTTTCTTGCACAGCGTACTCCGGTTATTAAGGACTGCCATTCATGAGGTCTCACCAAGTAGATATTGTCCAACACCTCTGAGGAAGAGGACAAACGATCTGGCTTCATTCCAATTGTTCCTTTTTATAGATTTGTACTTGAAGAGTCCGGTGTAAGCTTAAAATAAATGACTGTTCAGAAGCAGCTGTACTTGTTGTAAGCTGACCTCCCGGAGCAACAACAACAACAAAAAACTAAGCTCCCTGCTGCAGAAAAACTAAGTGATGTCCGAGTCTTCTCCCAATCCCTGTGCCTCTTGTCTGTGTCAGTGCCTGTCTAGATGGCATCCACTGTTTGTTACATGGTCTCCTTTTTGTATAGCCGGCAGTAGCTTGGTGTCCACTACGGGGCAAATCAAAAACTGACCATGACCTAGTCAATATTTATGTAATACAGTTTCCCTAAAGGTACAACTCATGTAACACACACACTTTTTATCAACAGTGTTGTTTTTTTTTTCTTCTTCAGTGGAGCTGTAGCTTCAAATAAATAATGCCATAAATGCCATAAAAGTATTGAGTCCTGTCCTCTTTTCCTCTTTTCATAGAAAGGAACTGTGTATTTAATAATTAAATATACATTAAACTACTCCATAAAATACTCAGATTCATAAATTCTTTTTGAATTGTATGTATGCTCCTTTTTTAAACCCATTCCCTGATTATTTGACTTATTTTCAAGGTTAAAATCCAAATATTCTCTTTAAAGTTTGAGTCTCATAAACATTAGCAGTCATTTAGCCCCGCCCCCTCACAAACCACGCCCCTGTGTATTCACAGATTGGCGGTTGGGTGGGACCAAAACAGACATGCGCAAAATCTAGAATCAACGTCTCGCCACATAATTGACAGCTGTCAATCAAACCGCTGTCTAAACATTTTTAGCTAGCAAATAGTTAGTGAAGGAAGACTGTAACCAAACTATCTTTTGCTCATCTATGATTCATTTATGGTACATCACCGACCTCACGTTGTGGTCAAAAGTTCAAAAAGTTGAGGCAGTCGTCTTTCATTCAAGTTTGTTCGGTAAGTTTTTGTGTGCCTTCTTGTGTTACCGACGTTAGCTATCTCTGTGTTGACGTTAGCCTAGCAGGCTAACAGGCTAATGTCTGAATTTTAGGTTCTGTGCTGAATAACCCACCACCATTACCACCTAAATAAATAAAATAATTAAATTAAAATAGTTAATTAAGTAGGATACCTAAAATAATCTAAATTAAATTAGTAAAGTTACACAGTCAAAGAAACTGACTTTGAACTGCTGTATCCAATGTTGGCTATTCAGTCATCTTTAAGGACACTGTATGTTGTAAACACAGTTGAATCCCAAATTTTCTTGGACTGTTACAGTCATCAATTGGCACATTCATGAAGTCTTTGCTGGGGATAGGAGATGCCAAACATTTCTTTTAACAGAAGAATTGGGCATATTGTCCTCACATGTACAGTATATGATCAAATACCCAGTCCACAGATAATACGAGCTGAAGCTACTTTATATACTGCATGCATGTTTGTGCGCCTTGGCTTGTAGTGGAAGTGTCATGCACGATAGATTAGCTGGGAAAGAATTCTTGCTGCAGATGTGTTTCACCGAGAAACGTTCATACACAGCTTTGTAGTTGCTGACAACAGATAAAAAGCAGCTTTTTGTTATCTTGAATCTTGTAAATGAAACACTTGAAACAGTAAAGTCCCCTTTTCGTCACACAAAACATCCCGCCAGCTTGTGACATTTAACATATTCAGTCAGATAATCTGAAAAATGCGCCTGCAGATTCTTCAGTCTGGTCACATCTTCAGTGGTGTTGTTAATTAGCTCACTGGGTGTTTCAGGTTTTTCAACATCTTGTGCCCTTGTCCAGGTGACCTCAGGCGACTAGCTACTCTTATCCCATGGCTCTTTCCTTCTTCCTCTGTCATCTTGACTATTACTCTGCTGGTACTGCACATGGGAGAGCTTCCTTTTAAAGGTTTCCCTTTAAAGGAATATGATTCTCTTGGGCTGCTCTCCAGCTCTGAGAAAGGCAATGGTCATCAGCGTACAACAATCTTGCAAATCAAAGTGAAACTTAACAGTAAAGTCCTTTCTCTTCACAGACGCCCTGCAAAAACTCCCCTACTGAAAGAAACACAAAACATTCTGACAATGGCTTTATCAAAACATATATGATCAGTTTTAGATCTGGTAAAAAAAAAAAAAAAAACGCCCGGTTTAAACATATGTAGCATTATATAAATACCTGAATTGTTAGAAAATTAAGTTGAAAAGGCCTTAATCCAGATGAGAGAACTGAAAGCCAATAAATAAAAGCCAATAACCATGAAATGAACCTAAAAACTGAGAACTTTTCAAATATTTTGTGTCCTGAATTTATATTTTCCTTAGCTTACCTGACGTCCTTTCTAGAGTTTGAACACAAGGTGGCAGTATCGCTCTGAAAGAAAACAAACAACCTGACAGTCTCAGCTTGGATGATGGCGCCTTTCAAGAAGGATCTCTGTTGGGTACTTTCCACATGATGGAAAGTAACTACCTTTACTTAATTACTTTTTTGAAGTAATTCAACTTTACTAACTTCATAGTGACCCAGAGGGAAATATTGTGCTGATCTCCCCAAAAGCAAAATGACACGTTGCTGTTAAAACTCAAAACACTCAATGCTGGACTTCTATCTGTATTTTGTTTGTGTATCAGGACTTATTAGATGTAAAATTGCAGTTTGTATTTGGCTGTAAAACTAGTTTAATGTTTTTCTTCCCCATGGATACAAAACTATGCAAACATATGATAACAAAGTGTCAAACAATGCTTATGCAAAACACTGAAATCCTCTCCTCAACTAGTCTGTCCCTTTTTATTTAACCGTCTTGGACTATGCTGGCAGATTTCAAATTACTCCATAAATTACTGTCTCCGACCTCATTGCAGTGAATTAATGTACTGTACATTTAATCTATGCTGAGTCTGACTAGCTCTCAAAGGCCATTTTATTCTGTGACACGGCTTAATCTATTTTCAGCCCCAAGAGTCATTAGCTTAATCCTAAATGCTCGTACTTAGTGAATTAATTGTAAGGAGTCGTACTGTTGTAAAGGTAATTTCTTTTTGCTCAAGCTGTAGAGGTTTAGACAGGGATGATTATAAAGTGCTTAGTATTTGAAGTGTGAATTAATAAGTTAAGTATAAGACTGACACTTTTTTAAGTGCAGATGTATTGAATTTCAGAGCTCGTTGAGTTTGTTCTCTTTTCTGTCTGACTCAGCTCTTCTGAAAATCTAATTAGTACCTCACTTCTCCTGTATCTGCAGTTATGACTTTGTCTTGGCCACACCAACTAATGAAGTGTGTTTATTCAAATAGCTTCCCTAATTCATTCTTGAGTGCATTTTCAACCAACTTAATTTGTGTAGTTTACCACAATTTCATGGAGAATGTTGTATTTTTTAGTCTTTTGCATTAATAAAGCTATGCTGCAGCTAAAGTAGAATATTAACTGGATTTTTACTTGGGACAGAGTATTTCTGGCAATGGAAATGCTTGAGTAATTCATCAGTTACTGCAAGAGCATAATAAAATCTAATGAAATGCAAGGAAGAAATGGATCTGCATTATTTAAAGTACACTAGTTGATATATTTTGCAGAACTGTGAGTGCTGTGTTGATAATCCCCTCCGCCAAAGTATCCTGCATCCATCATGTAATGGAAAAAGATTGCAGAATATTAAGAAACCATCCTTACAATTAATTGACTTTGAGTTGTAGCCATACTAATGATGCCACCTCTCCCTCCGAGCTGGCTGACTACGTTTCCGCCTGCAGCTGGGGCCTTTTTTTTTTTTTGAGAAAAAGAGGCCCTGCTGAGCGATGAAGCTGTAATTTCAGAGCCTGCAAATACTTTACAGGAAATGATTGTGGTAAGCCAAGGAAATGACATAGACTCTGCAACTCTCCTCTGCAGTCTCGCTATATATATCATAACGCTGGAGCTGAAGTAGGCTTTTTTTGCCTTTTGTTGTTGGCTGTAGACATTGCACACTGACTCTCTGGCGACCTTTTGCTGTGTTTGTTCACACACTAGACAGGTGAGCAGCTGACTTTTTGATTGCTGCTGCTCTTGTATATCACTGCAAATTTCCATCTCGGCAGCCCAACACCTGTTTGCTGTGTCTCAGCTCGACCAGACAGTGTCTCATCCGGGAGTGTGGAGACAACTGCTCCAGGGAACGGAGCAAAACGCAGCTTCAGCTCTCTTGTATCTGCAGCACCTTGCGTAGTTGTGCAATTGTGGTAAACCACTGATGGTCATTTATAAAATGTTTGGACCGCCGCCTCTGGTGACAGAAGCTTCCAGGACTGTGTGTTCTGACCCGCGTGGATGTATTCCAGCTGCCAAGACTAAAATAACTCATTGATTCACCGAGCTCTCCTCAGGTCTCATGCATTAACATCAGCCAAAAGCAATTTCTCTTACTTGTGTGGAGCAGAGGGACCGTTATCACAGCCCCGCAAAGGCTAAACGACAGTTTAAATAAGCAGTGAAAGCGTGCTAACATAGCCGGTGATAGCTTTGATGAAAGGTGACAGTCTACCGTTGATGAACTGATATCTTGGTAATTAAATTATTTTACATTACCAAATGGTAGTCGCCCATTCTAATCACAATGGAGGAAAAAAAACACGTAGATTTCAGCTGATGCTATGTAGCCTAGCATAGCTTAATTTATAGCTCAGCTCGTGTTTATCAGTTCATTTTATTAACACACTTTAGATGACATTGGATGACACCTTTTAGTTTCCTGAAGAGTGGTTTCGAAGACCGATGTGGGTGGTACCAGCTGCCGCCATCTGACTCCTGCAAACTCCTCCTTCAAGAATGGCCAAAGAGCCTAAGCATGAGTGGTGCCAAGGCAGATGTCCCCGCTTTTGATTCATGTGTTTATGTTTACTCAAACACAAATATAATATTGGCTGTATGTGAGAACTTAATGTGGTCAGCACCTGCATGATGTCACTAGCTAGTTTCCTGAAGAGCGATTTTATTTTGATGGCCATTGTGGCTGGCTTTGTTTTTCAGTCATTTTGCTGCTTTGAGGTTAAAGTAGTAACTGAATTTATTGTGTTGTTTTATTGTTTATTTTTGGATCCATGGATAGCAACACCAGTACAGTATTACATTAGTGATCACTTGGCTTCTCCTCTAGCGCCTCCATGAAGTTTGAGTCAAATCAACAAACTGGATGCACTGCAAGGTGTCAAATTAATAATTCAGCTGCACCTTGTGCCTGTCAACATGCTAACTAATGACATTCCAATTAATGTTTAATGCTAATTAGCAAGTTTTAGCACACAGTGCAACATGATAAACATGTTCCAGACAGCCATAACATTAAACGCTTTTTTTAACTTTTAGGGCAAATTAGCGGACAATATCTGAGAATATCTGTGCTATAGATGGACTCGTAAGGTTGATCTGACGTCTAAAGGCTTACTGTGTCTGCCTGCAGAGTGGGAAATCTTTTTAAAAGCTGTTCCCCTCTCCCCAGAGAGCACAGAGTGGAATGCAGTGAATAATAAAAACAGTTAGATTGCTTTTAAGTGCCAAGCTGTGTGAGCTCAAAGGGGTTTTAATGAGATTTTGTTGTTGGGAGCTGAAGGGGGGTGTTCATTGTGGTCGTGGGCATCTCTTTTTAAAACAGCCCTGTCTGTCTATATATCTATCTATAGGGTGGCTTCTCCGCAGGGAAAGGCTGTATTTCATTCAGACTATAATGGAAAAGGGGGGGGGTAGGTGAAAATGTGTTATTAGTTGTATCCTACACCATTTACTGCAGGTGCTCCCAACTTCTATGCATTGAATCAATTCACTACACTTTGAACCCGAGAAAATGTGTTGCAGATGATGGGGTCGCTCTGAAAAACCCGTTTCTCACGGTCCAGAGAGCATTCGTAGCAGCTCTCGTCCTTTTCTTGCCCTCATTATTCTCTTGTGTCACGTCTAATGTCCTACAAGCAAAGTGAAGAATTATTTGGCACCTTATCCAGCAGCCGTCTCCTGCTTAACCAAATCCTTACAAGCTCCACATTTAAATGAGATTAAAGGATCCAAATGACTCTGATCAAATATGACTTGAAATCAAAAAAATACCTTGCAGTGGTCCACAAGTGTGAGATTGGGTTTGACAAGAAGTTGGGAAAACATAATAACATACACAAAAAAACTTGAAACCTGAAGTGATAATTCATTAGCAAAGGTTTCTCAAAGTTCACTTGTTAGCTTTTCCCCTCATAGCCCAACTGAGTAAACTCTGTCCTTATTACTGTCAGATATTTGGCATTGGAAATGGCTTGACAAAACAGTTTTTCTCCAGATCCTCTTACTGGCTTTTGCCATTAACTGATGAAGACTTTGAGTTTTTCTTTGGAAGCCTTTAAAAGTTAAGGTTTTTGTGTTGAAGTTAATGGTTGACCTACTAAATAGTAATATATTTATATCTGTAATATTCCTTTTGGTATTTTGTCAAAAAAGACAATGACGATGAAGACCATGAGATGCTGTTGGAAGCTCAAGAAGAACAACATACAAGATTTACATCTGTCAGCCATAACATTATGATAATCTTGTTGTCCTGGTACCTCTTAAAATGAATGCTGGAAAAATGTACGAGGAAGCATTTGACAGACTTCAGTAACGACCAAAGGTATATTTCTGTCGGCGTGTTCCTGTCCTGTTCTGCAGTGGTCATTAAAAATGGTCCAAGGAAGTAACCAGCAGATGAGGCACTATATGTCATATTGTTAAAAATCTTAATGCTGGGTTCTGATAGAAGGTGTCTGTTGTTTTGTATAAAGCTGTGTAGTTTCAGACCAGCGCCCAAGTGCCCCTAATTGACACATGAGCATCAGAACTGCACCACAATGCAGTGGCAGAAGGTGGCCTGGTCTGATCAATCAAGGCTTTCTTTTAAATTACATGGATGGCTCGGTGTCTATGCATTATTTATTTGGGGAACACATGGCAGCAGCATGCAAGGAACACCCCCTTTGCTTTTGCCATGAAGGTGTGCTTGTTCTTCAATAATGTTCAGGTGGGGGTACATATTAAATTACCATCCACTTGATCGTCAACACCCTGGTTTCACAGAAAAACATGACAATGTAATGATATCATCAATTTTATTCACTTCACGTTTGTGGTTTTAATTTTGCAGCTGATATAAAAGTAGTAGCTAAAATGCTTTTCTTTGTTTGTCTATAGCTCGATATGAGGACTGAGCATCTGATGAAGACAATCAAAAGCTCTGGAAAAATGCTCGTAAGTACTTTGTTTGTTTGTGTTGGATCAGCTATTTCTGCTTCAAACTCATAAATCATAAATCTTGTGCAGGTTGGGGTCTTTTTATGCTATTATACTTTTTTAATATCATTTCTGGTAGGGAATATTACATTTTGCCAACAAAATGATCAATAGTTGCAGAAGCTAACTCCAGTTTATTTATCAGTTTCGTTGTTTGTGCTTTTGAGAAGGTAATGTTCCTTTTCTGCTTGGGAATTTCAGCTTTACTGTAACAAATGTCTTATCTCTGAGACATGAAAAGACACGGTCACAAGGTCAAGAACAGTTCTTTACTTTGTACGCACATCGACACTGACATGATTTACAAGGAAAGTTAACTGTCACACCCAGCAGTAAGACACATCAACGACATTCTACGGTTGAAAATGAAAAAAACGGGACATCTCATAAGGTGCTTTGTAATATGCAACGGGAATGTTATGAAAAATGTCCACGTAGTCCTACAGAGACACCAGTACTGCATCTACATACTGTATATTGATACCATAATATAAAACAATCTACACAAAAATAGAGCAAATATTTACAGGACAGAAACTATTTACAACGTCTAAAACAGGCTTGAAGATGAAGAGCAACATATATATACTGCAAATATATATATGACAGATTAATATACAAACGGAGTCTATGGTGTAATGTCCTTGTTCGGCATTGGTTGAAAATCACAAATTAGCCATTTGCAGCAACTGTTCCTTGAACTGCTGTGCTTGGTGTGAGAGATCAGTAACTCTGTCAACCATCTCCTGGATGGCAGCTGTGTTTGGGTAATTCAGGGCGGCCGTTTTAGTCGCCGTCACCACCGTCTTTAGCAGATCACAAAGCACGTTACTGGAGTTCATCACTCTGTTGGCCACGTCAGGAACCGAGGCCTGCCGGGACAGAGTGTCTCCGATGAAGACCAGTTTGTGGGCGCTGAGGATGACAAACTTGCTGTGTGCCACGAAGATGCGGGGAGGCTGGCCGGCGCTGACGCAGCCGAAGAAGGCGTCCACGGCGCTGAGGAGCGTGACGAAGTGCTGCTCGCACTGCTCGGAGTAGAAGCTGAGCAGCTGGCGGTCCCGAGCGCACACGTGGGTGGATGGGGAGAGGGCGGACGAAGAGTCCGAGGGGGGGGCCGAGGGTAAACCCGAGTGTGAAATCCACTGCGTGATGTCGTTCTCCACGGGTTTGCTCACTTCCTGCTCCAGCTTCTTGAACTGATTGATCTGTGAAGGGTGAAAAGATCAAAATTATCCTCTGACCTTGCTCGTTGAGATGGACTTGGATTTTATGGAGGCAATTATGTGAGGTGAAGGGGCAATTATGTCTTTAATGTTTGTTTTTTTAACACATATCCAGACTTTTTTGGGACTGTATGGGCAAACATGGATTTAACAAAAAAAACAAAACAAGAAATGGATTGAATACACACATTAATTGGTAGATATGTCCTTTTATTAACTTTACACACACGAGAGAAAGTCCGTGAAACTCAAGTTCAAAGGGAAAACATGTTTCAGCTATGTAAGGCATAGCCAAGATATTGGTGTATCCATTATACAGAAAATAAGATTTGGACCCTTAAATAAAGAAGACTCACCTGTTCCTGACCCAGTTGAACTTGATTCTGCTTGATGATGTTTTCTTTCTCCAACAATTCCTTCTGCTGACGTTCAAAATCTTCTTTGCCCTGTGGAGGAAGCACAAATCGGTTAGAAATATTGTCTTACTCAGGAGTACGACTCTATGACACGTAGAGGTAAAGTCTCAAAAAACACAAGCTTAGTCGAATCTTTCAGTGTTCTATAACCATTAGCAATCTACAGACTTTTTTTAACGTCATCATCTGAAATACATTCTTATGTCCTTGTTCTTTTACCTGCAGATGCACATAATCGTAGTCCTCCATCCAGCTCTTCACACACTTCTCGCTGTTGTTCATGTTGTCTTTGTCTTGGCTGTGGGGCACAGGGAAGGGCTTGGTCTGACCCCCGTAGTTGTCGTTATCCGAGGAGGGGGAGGTGATCGGCTGGATCATGTTCTCATCAGGTGTGCTCCCTACAGAGAACGATCCGTCCATGTGCGTCCGCCTAAACAGCAGTTCAGCATTGCTGCCTATTGTGGAGGCCAGCTGCTTGGCGTCGTCGGGAACAGTCCTGGAGACCATGACAAAGCGGTCCAAGTCATCGCTCTTGTTGTGGTGCTTTCCAGATGAGGCCAGGGTGTTCAGAGCCCAGCTGCAGTTCTCCAGGATTTGGTAGATCTGAAGAAGGATCTGCTGCGAGTCCTCCAGGCGTCCCAGCTGCCTCCTGAGCTTACTGTGCAGGCTTGAGTCTGACAGAGATGTGGCGTTTGCTGCTGCCCCTCTGCCAAACACAACGAAGTCCCCCAGAGCCGCCCGGACCCTGTCCAGCACTGTGCGGACATCGTTAGCGTGGCGCTCCATGAAGGGAAAAGTCCTCCAGTGAGGGGAAGCTGCCATAGAATGTAAAGCTCCGACTGAGACCTCCACTGCTTGCTGCAGGCGGTACAGCCTCTGCAAGGCGGTGTCCACATCCAGAGCGAGGCGACAGTCGGAGCTGGATCCCGTGGAAGACGAGGAGGTGGACATACTGCTGCGTGTGCTGCCCGTGCTGGAGAACGACAGGCGGTTCACGCCGTCCACCACGTCTGCTACTGCCCGAGCATCATGAGCGGGGATGTCGTAGATGCCTTTGCTACCATCTCTGTCGGCGGGCGAGGCCCTGTGCTGGGAGGAGGGCTGCATGCCCCGGGGGATATCGTACACGTCCCGTTGAGACCCTGCCCCAGAATGAAGGGTTGGTGGGGGCACGTCGTAAATGCCTTCATTACCGTTGGTGTGATGAGCAGGAGGCTCCACACTTGGGGGAAAATCGTAATGTGACTGCGGGCTCTGTGCGGACTTGGTGAGGACAGGTGGTGGGACGTCATAGATGCCTTCCTGTTTGTGCTTCAGAGCTGGCTGCGGGAAGTCGTAGTTGCCCTCTTGAAGGGCAGGACTAGCCCTGCAGGGAGGCACTGAGTAGACCTGCAGGAAAGGACAATTATTAGTATTTTTGTGCAACACATGTATGTTTATTCCTACTTAAACAGTAAAAACTTGGAGGCATGATGGAAACTCTTGAGTGCTTTGGTATTTCAAAGTGCCCAAAACTGTTTCATGCTTTTAAATAAACTGAAAATAAAACCTTCCCTTGTCCTGTATTCAGCCCAGTGACTCTTAAGTTGGATACGGAAAACTTTCTGTAATAAGGCTTTCCTACTATAACTCATCTGAAATTTTACACACTTTATTTTACGATCATCGGTACACTAGTTATTAGAAACCTGTTTTTCTGCATTTCCGAGAAGAGTCGAAATCAGGTTTCTCATATCACCTATCCCAACCACTTGTCTTATATAACATTTAAGAAATCGGCTTACTGGTAAAAGTCGACTGCAATCTTTACATAAACGCATGTCAGTGGATTTTTACTGGGTGCAGTCTGTTTGCACAGCAGTGGTGCAGTTATAGATTGAGGAAGTGAAAGGCCTTCTGGTCTGCAGTAGATACTATATTTAAAACCTCAAAGTTTCTGCCTTTGATTCCTTCCTCTAATAGCAGCGTCCGAGTACAATAAGTCTTTAACCTCCCTGTAACTTGACAAAAGAGCGTGCTCTGACATCCATGGCACAAAGCGTTATGGGAGCGAAGTTTGGGTGAATAAAATGGTGGCTTCTAAGCGAGTTCCATAAGCCTCGAAATGTGCTCTTTACAGCTAGACAGGCCTGCCCAAGCTGTAATTAAGAACGACGCAAATGACAGGTTCCCGGCATATTTCAGGTTATTACAAACAAACTGATGGCTCTCTGCCTGGTTGGGTCTGGTGAAATCTTAGAGGGTCTGGAAAGAAAAGAGTTATGTCCTTGATGGGTTTTTTTTTTCCTGCTGGAGAGTTCAGAGACGGAGCCATACTCACAGAGTTTTGTTTAAACTCTACTGGCAGGCAAAGCTTTCATTTAAAGCAGCCACAAAAATGTCATAAATATGACATTTGACGTTCCTATTCATTTAATATAGACAATTAAGAGAAATACTAGGAACTGTATCAATAAATATAAAATACCATATTCCTGACAAATGCGGCTTCCTTAATTCAGCTTTATTTAACCGAAACAAATCAAGTGTCTGGCCGATGTAGACTTGTATTGCGGTGAAATCTCGAAAATTCATTCTTACCCCTTGTGAGGAGGGAGGTATATCATAAACGCCTTGCGTCCTGAGGTCCACTTGTGTCGGGGGAACATCATAGACTCCTTGGTTTCTGGCGCCACCTTGCTGAGGGGGGTACATCTGACCAGGTGGAACATCATATACCTGAAATGTAGTTGTAATTTAATACGGCGCCACTTATATGTGGTAAAATAAAGCCTAACTCATTGGCATACACATGAAATAATTAGCATTACCATTCATCTACAGTCATATTTTTGTGTTTAGTTTTCACTCTTTTTGCTCCATTTTAGTTCTCCACCATCTTCAGATGAAAATACACTTCCTTTTCTATTTAAGACAGTTCCTTTTTTATTTAAACCCAGAACTTTTACCAGGCTTTTCCATATTTATGTTTTGCGCATTATATATTAATATAAATTGTAGTTATATCTTTTTGGATGCCAAGACAAATTATGTATAAGCATAGTAGCAATAAATGCGATTCTGATTCTTGCATGTTGCTCCAAGTTGCTGCTTTCTGCGCTACGATAACCCGCTAATGTCTGCTGTTTGGTGGCAGTGTGCAGTGCGAGCAAACTAAAGACAAGATGACAGGACAAAACTATAATTGTCAAGGTCCTTTTCTGAAAAAACAAGGTCACTGCACACAACAGGAAATGTGGTAGATTAGCACACGGAACAAGCTGAAGATCAAAAAATCATCATGCTCTCGGTTTGACAGAGTTTCACTGTGTGTGTGTGTCGCTGTGTTGACTGCTGATGTTTGTGTGTTTGAATAATTGGTTTCGGTTTTTGAACCCCGCAGTTGTAGTAGATTTTTTTTACACCAGTCAGGTTGTGCACTGGATTTCCTGTACATTTTATTACATGTAGTGTATTAAAAGCTTTTTCAGTACAAAGAATAGGTCATGCTGTGAGAACATGAGAAACCTACCCCTTGTGATCTACTGGGTGGGACGTCGTAGACATCCTGCTGGTTGTGCTGACCCGGGCTATAGGCATAGGACTGTCCCACTCTGGTCGGGGTCACCACCTGTCCAATCACAGCAGGAACAGAGATAAACAATCAGAGTTGCTGTAAAAAAACACCTGGACAACAGCACTGTCCGAAACACATGCTCAGAAATGCTTACAAATTGCAAACAGTCCTGCTGCCACCCAGCTCTCAGACTTCTGTGTATGCATACAGCGTGCTAGCTTTGCTTTGTTTAGCCTGCTTTTCATTCCTAGCCCTTGTATGACCCAGGGACGGTAAGTGATTACAGTCGAGGGAGAGATTTTCTGACAACATCCTCCCTCTTCCAGGCTGTTTGTGAAGGACCAAGGAAACCAAGTCATAAACAGACAAAAGATTTCCTCAGTCAGCTGTTTAAAAGACTTTGGCACAGCAACACTTTTGGTTTCACCTTGACTGGGAGATCATTTTCAATCATTCATAGGCAAAAATTGTGTAAAAATACCTTAACGGGAATGCAACTAAACATAGTTCAAGCTGAAACTTTGTTTAAACTGCAGCATTTCTTTTCAGCTTTTTGTTTGTTTTTTTAAGATAAGTCAAACTTGAGACATGCTAGCTAACGTTAGCCTGCAGTTGCCAGTTAAAAGCAAGAAAAAGATGAAAATAGGGAACTAAAACCTGAGATTTAGGTTTTGTGTTTCAAGAGCTGCACTAGGGAAAAGGATGGCATACTTCACAGTACTGTAGTTCGGCTAATACAAACTAAATCAGATATAAATTGAATTTAGTTGAGCAATAGAAAAAGCAAATAACAGTAGGTCACTTTAAACCCATTCATTTTAGCTATTAAGGGCTTGATGTGAACAGAAGAGGATATCTGAGAAGGAGTTTTATCGTAGTGCTGGCTGGATTGGGTGTTTTTGGATCCAGAATTCTCTGGTGAAGTAATCACTGGGTCATTGGTATTGATAAACAACCCACTTAAACCCAAGCATTTTGTGCAGTAGGATTTAATACACCTTTAAAATATTTTACACTGTGGTGCAGACAGGCTGGAGAATAATGGCACGATTACTTCTTGGGAAAAGAACAAAACAAAACACAAACTGCTGGCTTCACCCACGCCTATGACACTTTTGACCCTGTTAATTTTTTATAACATTCTCCCTCCTCTTTTCCCGTCAGTGCTAATCAGTCCCTCCACACCTCCTAATCCCAGCGTTTCCACCCCCCCTTCCCCTACTCTGTCTCGTATATACCCTAAAAGCAAAGCAGCAGACCTCCTTGCTGCGTCAGACAGACAAAGGAATGCTGGGAATGTCCCTCCCCGAGCCCCAGTACTCCTCTTTTGCCCCCGTGCACCACCATCACCACAGTGGAACGAGCAGGGTTCATTAGCAGGGACTCGAAAATAGGAACCATACGTATGGCTTCCTGGCAGAGCGGCAGGTCTCCAGGGACGTATGAGACTTTAGTCCCAGTATAGTAGAGTTAATATCCTAATACCGTCTCAAGTAATGTGGAGATATTTATCGGAGCATGAGCAGTAAGAAGGAGGGGGGTGGTTTGTAAAAGAGATTTATGAAAAAAGGTAACAAGAAGTGGAAGAAAGGGAAAGCGAGAGGAATGGAAAATTAGTTGCCTAGTATGGAAAGGAATGCCATTCATCTGAGCTGGAGCCTTGACTAACAGTAGTCCATATGGTTCTCATAAGTCCAATCTGAACAAGCTTGTAGTGATTTAAGGTGTTCATTCATTGTTGGCATTCCTGTCCCCACATACATCATCCCAGCAGGGCCTGTGGGGTCAGAGCTGAAACATATACTGAGGGCTTTAAATGCGTCAAGCTCTGAAATAAACCAGCACAGGAATAAACAGCTGCCTCTGGCTCTTCTCATGCACATCTCAAACTCTTTAGAGGTCTATCTGCATCACGGTACATATGTTGGAGTAGTAAGTCCAGGATCTTGCGCCATCTAAAATATATTGATAGTGGTTGACTTGAGAGCTGTGAAGCTATCTTTTACATAGTTATTTTTTATAGCTTTCAAATAAAAAGCTCCAGAAAGTGAAGCCATACGCAGCAGACACCAAAGCAACATCAAAATGACACTTGGTAAAAAGGGTAATTTTGTCTTCTGCGTGCCTGTGTGCACAAGATAAGGGGACGTCTGGACTCTGCCGTCCGAATGCAGATGGCAGCGAACGCGTTTATCATAAAAACCCGTGACCTTTTCCACAGGTACATGTCACTGCTTTGAGTAGCACTTTGGGCCATCAGTGGTTCCTCTCAGCCTCAGCCAGATGCACACTGCTCATTTATTTCCCATCTCTGCCTTCTGTTTACCCAGCAGGCTGTTGCTCCAAGGCCTCTTGGCGCTGCTATAATTGCTAGCGGGGTAAATATTTACCACGTCCAATGAGGTTGGCGCTTGCATGGCGGCGGTAGGAGCCCTTTCAGAGAGAGATGACATCATGAAGAGCCAGAGGGTTTGAGCAAACATTTGTTCCCACTCAGGTGATAGGTGTTAAGGATTCCTTCAAGGAGGAGGCAGGGCAGAGTGAGTGACTGTGGAGGTATCAGGCTTTAAATGAGTGCCCAGAGGATCCAAATAGATGCCTTGTTAACACTCCCACGCATTGTGGTGAATGACTCATTGCTCTTGCAGCAGAACTGTGTTTACTTAGCATCCTGGCAGGCTCAGGTTTTGGCAGGTTGGACTTTTTTGGTTTTACTTCAGTGTGATGTGAGAGATCTCGTCATAACATCAACAACTACCTCATGAGTTATATTGTCAGTCTTAGATATTACAGACTGACTGGCTTTCAGTTGTCTTTATTTTATTGGTTTCCATTTTGAGTGAGTAATTCTTAATGAAAATCAAACCAACTGTCAAGTCTGAAGCAAAAATAACATCCTTCTTAAATGTGTTTTTTTTCTCTCTTCTGTGACGTGCAGGCATCATGCTATATATCAAAGTGGTGGACCAACAGACTAACACTGTCACCCATAGAGCAGCTAGCGTGGCTGAAAAAAGCCAAAACTGCATTCATGTTGGCTTCTGAAATCTAAATAATTTCTGCTTTTCTTCATTGAAACCGAATCCGTTTCGGTTTTGGACTTACGGGTCAGCTAAAAACAGCATATGTCAAGTCAGGCCTTTGTAAATGCTTTCAGCAAAATACTGCCTGTCTTCTCTCGTTCGGTCTCTGCATCTTTATCACATTCTCTACCTTTAACTTTCTGAAACAGAAAGTCCTCTTAGTATGCTCACTGCAGCGCAAATTGCTTTCGGTGTGGCAATTTATTCAGCTGCCTTCTTACACAGCAGTAAGTATGAACAGGATGTGAATCGTATGTATTAACCTTTGCAGTCACCACAACAGAACCCAGCTGAATACAAACACGGGGTTTTGGCTGCAGCGCTCTCCGCCACCAACATCAAATCAACAAATGATCATCTGGAAGAATTCTGCACATCCCTTTAACGTTTCTGCCAAGATGCACTGAGGCCATTTTGGCAGCTTTCTCGTCTTTACTAAGACACCTTATGTTGAGTTTGTCCTTTCCACATCTGTGCACTTGGAGAAAATCCATATTAATATGATATTTTCAACCATATCGTTCAGCTCTACCATTCACTTCACTGTAGCGTGAATGTCTAGGTGGCACGGTATCACAGGAAATCATCAATTCACACCTTTTCACTGTAGATACACGCACGGCAAATCATTTCCCCCCACTGCTAATGGACCACTGACACAAATCAACAACCCTAATGAGGCTTTTCACCAAATGCCAGATTATAAAAGGCGGTGACAGTGACACTGCCAGCAATGTGGCAGCTGCACTCTATTGAATTTCGTCCATCCATCTCCCTTTTCACACCTTCTCATCTCCACTCTTGTACACATATCCATCGCTCTGTGTGCTGACAAAGTCTGTCTGCTTCTACCTTTAGCTCTGTCAGGTTCACCTTTTAGTGAGGGTCACTCTAGGGCACAGGAAAGATGAAATCTAAGCCACCAGCTGCACCACACTACCCACGCATCGGTTATATGTGTGTTGAGAGCCAGATTTTGTAAATGGCTGCATGTCCAAGATGTACTTCTCTTGAATAACCTTTTCTGCACTGCTGAATCACAATGTCCCTCGCAGTGTTGTGGGATAACCGCTCGATAATGTTATGCCACCGAGAGCTGCACCAGCCTATTAAACTGCCAAACTAATTAATGCAGGTAATTAACTATTGAACCCCCCCCGAGGCCGTCGGCTATCTCCATAATATGTCCAAGTGGCTAAACCCAAACAGACAGCGGGCTTAATGAGCAGCGTTGAAGGAGAGCAGACTGATTTCAGTGCTAATAAGGATCATCGTTCATCCTCTGTGATCAAAGCAGCATTTTAATCCTGTGGCATTATTATCCGGAAAGAAGTAATGTTAAGAGATGTGTCTGCCATTAAGTGTTCTTACTTTGTAAGAAAAATATATCACGAGAAAATCCTTTGAATACTAAGAAGGAGACCGCTAACTCATAATGCTCATATTCACAATGTTAGTTTATGGACTTAGCATGCTGACATTTGCTTATTAACACTAAACAGAAAGTACAGTGGAGTCTAATGTGTATTTCCTATGTTTTCATGCATTTGTTACAGTTAAAGCGTCGCCAAAGATACTAAATTAATCCTTCAGAAGAGGTGAACGCCTGAAGGAAACTTAATGCCAATCCAGGCACTTGTTGTTGAGATATTTTTCCTCTGGATCGAAGTGGTGGACCAACAAACCAACAAGGTCATCCATTGAGCCACTAGCATTGCTCAAAAAAGCCCAAACTGAACTCTTGTTGGCTTGTGAAATGTAAATAACTCCTGTTTTTCTTCATTCATATGAAACTGAATCTGTTTCGGGTTTGGACGGGCTGGTTGGCTAAACACAGGATTTGTCAACTCAGGGACTTTGTAAATGCTTCCATCCAAGCACTGGATGTCTTCTCTCGTCCTTTCTCTGCTACTTTATCACATTTTCTGCTTTAAGCTTTCCAAAAGAGAAAGTCCTCTTAGTATGCTCACCACAGCGCAGATTGCTTTCGGTGCGGCTGATTTATGACCTTGCCCTCACGGTCAAATCTTACAGGCCAGCGATTCATCACAAACGCGACAATAGTGAGTGTCTGAAGGAGCTGCCCTGCACCAGGAAGAAATAACTCACTTATCTGGTGCTGGGATTGTCGTACGCATGATTAGGCAGAGAAAATACGGCCGAGGCAAACAAACAAGCCATTTATTACATATAACCTGGTTACTTCAGAAAGTTTTAAGGTAGACGGCACACCCTTGTAGTCTATAAACAGTTATCAGCACTTCCTTAACTTGTGTGGGAGGTGATTAATCCTTTTGATAAAACCCGTACCTCTTCACGGCACCAATGAGCAGATTGGATCTATGGGTATGACACAGTGAATGGAGGAAATACCCATACAGGGAGCAGGAAGTGAGGAATGAAAAGGCCGTCTGGAAGGAGTAGATAAGAAAAGATATTTGAACTCTGAACCAGGCCCATCTTTGAGCTACGTGACCTTAGCGTCTGAGTCAGAAGGGGGAAGCACAGAAGAAACAGGAACACTAAGAAGAAACTGACTGAGTGAAACAGACACACCTTTGAAAGCTGGAAGAAGAAAGAGGAAAGGGCAACAGATGAAAAGCGGACCTCAGACCTCAGACTGATAAAAGGCCGATCCTGGCCTCCATGTGAGGAGAGTCTTTGTGTGGCCAAGGGCTTGAGGCATCTGTCCCTGAAGAAGGAGGAGAAAAGGGGGGCAGCTGTGCAGCTCCCAGGAGGGTCACCCAAGGACAAGGCCAGGCAGCATCAAACCAAACAGCCACAGAGGCTGCCAAGCCTCAGTGTGCCTTTATATACCAGAGCCCCACACCACATGAAGAGAAAATAACCAGTCGCTCAATCTGGATTTGCACTGCAGGGCTGGCATGCAACCTTGAGGACACACTCTGGAGGATATGAGCACCAGACAGGGGAGCATGACATACAGGAACCCTTCTCTGCGGGAGAGGGGACCGAGGCTTTAAAGTAATATGAGAGGGGATTATCAGTCTAGGAAGATGACATCAGTCTCAATAATCATTTGAGGAAACCAAGAGCAGGTTTACACTTAACAACAAGAAAATGGTAGTTATGGATATGGCACTTTGCGACACATGCGGCATGAGTCAGCAATCGCAACCTGTCATCAACGCTGCTCCACAAAGATGAGCTGTAGTAAACAACGCTGAGTTTGGTGTCTTGGAGAGCCACAGTCAGGTTTGGTTTGCACATCAACAAAACACGTCTCCATGGAAACAAGCGGTGGCATTTCTTCCAGAACATTTGGTTAAAGATGTAACTTCCTGGGTTTGGTTTGCTCTGAGTAGGTGTAGCAGGCAGACGTTGCGTGCTAGCATGGTTGGCTTTGAAAGCTAAGGACATATGTTATTTATTAGGCATTACACAATGCATTAACTCAGACTACAGGTTGTAATCTGCCTTCAACACTGGCTAGAAGCTACTCATCCACCCAGGACTTGTTGATGGCAGCGCTACTTTTCAGTGCATTCACGAGTTAAGCACTTTACAAGTTTATTAGGACGTCTATTATATTTTCGTAGTTAAACAAAAGATTAATCACCCAAATCTTTTCAGTGCCTATTTATATTTTGTACGGATAACATCCTGTTCATTCAAACCTTGAAAATGCTCCACCTTAACCCTGGACCCAAAATGACTCCCGCCTCTCTGTATGAAGCAACAATACTTCCCCTGACTCAGTTTCTTGTCTTGTGCTACAGAGATTGGCTTTAACAGAAATTACTGCGGCAACAGAGGTTGATGGTGTTTCTGTCCAACAGTCAGACGTCACTGGAAAACAACAGTGGCTTGTCTGGACACACTGACACACGTCCGTGTGCACACAAGTAAATGCAACACACTGTCAAAATCTTTCTGTTTAATAGACAGGAACAACCACAGAAAATTGCACCACTTTGATAGCCACAGATTGGAGGCAAGTTAAACGTCTGAGACTTAATTTAATCTCTCCAATAACATGATTACAGTAAAAAACACACTCTCATTAGAGGCATATTTCATTTTCCACGTTATCACCAAAGCCTTTTTTAATACCAATTCTCGGCTAAGCATTGAGGCCTGTGATGGAATAGAGAAGTAGTGGTTCACATTGCAGCTGTGTGCATGCATGTAGATATTTATATGTGTGTGTATATATATATATATATATACATATAAAATGTGTGCGTGTGTGCAGAGTGATTGACAGGTCTCTCCTCTCAGCCCCCTGGCTCTGACTTTATCACAGCGGCTCCTGTGCAATGATTCACACTAAGTCCTCTAAGCTCCTGGCGCCTGCTGCCTGTTTACCTACCAAAAAGCACACCTTAGCTCATTTCTCTGATGGCTGGAGCTGATTTGTTTAGGAAACCTCTAGGATATCAAAAACTCATTCAGCATATAATTACTATTCGTCTCCTGAGGGGATGATATGGTCTGAGGTGCTGGAACTAGTTAAACGGTTGAATACACATGAAAATATTCTATCTACGTTTCAGCACACACCTGCCAATGGCTTCCATTTGTAATGACTCGATGATGTAATAACTACACACCTTTATTTAACCGGTACATTTAAAAGTAGACAACTTCTGCTCATGTGAAAGCAACACGTCAGGTCTTCAAACAATGTCAAATACAAAGTCAAGAGACACATAGCTTAAGTTTGCTAGCAGCTAAAATCAGGTGAACTTGTGTTAGTTAATGTGTATTGTCTTGGTAGCTAACAAAAGCCAGTATAATACATTCATATAAACAAGCTATGTAACATTTGCTATTACATATATTTATTATTTGAACTAATGTTAGCTAACATTCGCCACCATAGGTCAATGGAATGACCAGGCTATGTGTTAGCTGCAAATTTAAGCTAACTAGACGTAGCTAACCATTTGTAAACATGTTAACTAATTTGTGTTGGCATATAAGTAAATCCTAATCCTAGTTTACATGTATGAATGAAATGGCTAGCCCTTTACTGTAGCTAATGTTTGCTAATATTTGCTATATCCTGTTGCCTTTGATAACCCATGTTAGTTAACATTTAGCTACCATACGTATATGTGATATCTGGAGTTGTTGTTTGGCAGCTAATATGCTATCCTCCACTTTCTCATAGTAACTAATGTTAGCTAGTTCCATTAGCGACAGAGTCATTTCAAACTCCAAGGACTTGATTTTAATGAACAATTTGTAGCCTAAATGTTTATTATTTCAGCTTTTCTATACATCTACTCGTCGTGTGATGTACTGACTAATGTTTAAACGTTTGGTTGGTGACACAGTGAGGGGAACATTAGCAGAAACGTTTATGCTTGTTAGCCCAGTGTTTTTAAATGAATAAATACATGATGTAAGACTATAATTTGTCCCGATAATTGCATGAACACTAGAGACGCACTAGAAAACTGATCTGTGTGATGCAAGATGTTTATTTTCTTGGGCAGTCTGAGATGTATACGCTTTAAATTATACACCATGTAGCCAAAAAAATAACAATTATAGTTAATGGACACACAGTTTGGAAGATTGTATATATAGCTATACTGTAAATGAGCAAGCTAAGTGCAGTTGGTTTGCCAGCAACCA
The DNA here is from genome assembly GCA_005024645.1 of Planiliza haematocheilus. Taxonomy (NCBI): domain Eukaryota; kingdom Metazoa; phylum Chordata; class Actinopteri; order Mugiliformes; family Mugilidae; genus Planiliza; species Planiliza haematocheilus. The sequence goes on along the minus strand of SRSE01000236.1, from coordinate 557,865 downwards.
TTTGTTCAGCATTTAAATTCAGAAAAACTACTTTCAGGCAGCTGGGCTTCACCGAAATCTAAAAAACAGTTCTGTGCTGTTTGCTTTTCCACGACTTCTTCCCATATTCTCTGACTTTCTGTGGCTTAGTCGGGCTCTGCTACACACAGTGTGCCAACGTACGAGTAAAGCCAAATGGGAGCCCTGCACAAAAACACTACCCTGCTCTGTGGTAAGTGCCAAGCACGGCACACCCTGTCCACATTTCACATGGCAGAACCACAGTCTCTCCAGCACACTTCGCTTTCTGTGTGTGCAGTCACACCGATGACAGCCGTGGCAGACTGGCCGGATAACCTGTCACGGTGTAAATGCATAAATGCCATGTCCTATCACGTCTAATACTAACACGCGTCAGCTCAGGCCACGCCCAGCAGAGCTGATGTTACGCTTTAAATCCGCTGTGATCCCAAAGATCCATCTTTAGAGGTCAGAGAACAGAGCAATCTCCATTTTCTCTTTCTCTAAACCCACTCCACCGCCTCTCTGCATATGATCTGATAAATATCACTTGTCTGAACCATCTTAATGATTGGTTGTTCAAAACACAATGATACAGAAAGTCTAAAAATATGTATGTGGAAAACTAATACGTATTTTTCAGTCCATGGAGAGTAAATGGTCCACGAATCACCTCAGCATCTGATGAGTTCTTTCCCTCTACTTTAAAGAGTGCTAATCAAATCTGGACAGTTGAACAGAAAACCTTTAAATTGATAGCTTTCTAAAGTGGGTGATTTCTCAACACTGGATTAAATTAATCAAGAAATGAATTGAAAGATTAACGGATAATGAAAATAATCACTAGTTCTAGCTGGTGAAGAGTCTCCTTTAATGGCGTCTTTCTGTCTCACCTTGCTTGGTGTGTTATCAGCAGCTAGAGTATTCCTCGGTGGGACCTGGTAGACGTCCTGTCCGGGAGGAACTTGGTAGATACTTTGCTGACTCTGCTGCTGCTGCTGTGGACTCTGGAGAGACGGTGGCACCTGGTAGAGCCCCTGGGCCCCCGAGGAGCCGGCCTTCTGCTGATAGCTCTGCGGAGGAGACGGAGTGGCACCGGCGGCGGCTGACGACTTGGCCTCAAACATGGGCCCGATCAGCAGCTTCAGGCGATTCCCAGGGGCGATACCCTGGCGGCCGTGCAGGGAGCAGAGCCACCAGCCCTCCAGGCCGCCTGTGTTCTGCTCAATGACGGTCAGGATGTCCCCTTTCCGGAAGGCCAACTCCTCGGGGGACTCCGGCACGTTGTCATATAACGCTTTGGCCATCAGGTTCTGCAAAAAAAGAAGGTCAGACACTCTTTAGAAACAGGTCTTTTGCTCATTATAACAAAACAACAGCTTTTATTTTCTGACACAGTCTGGTAAATAATGTTTATATCAACTGCCAGTTAGCTTAACTAACAGGAGTCTTTATGCTAAGCTAACTGGCTGCTAGATCCAGCCTCATATTCTCATCCAACCCTTACCAGTGTGAATAAGAGAATTTCCCTAAATGTCAAACTCCAAAGTTTAGCGCCATGTGTGATGCCAGTTTTTAAAACGCTGTGGTGAATGGCTTGCTGGTGAACTCTGTCTGTGCTGTCTGTGTGCGACTGCCATTAGCCCGCAGCTTCACACCAGATGTCTTTCAAACCAAATCTGAACTTGATGGGATTTTCTCAGCTTGTGACCTGCTCCAGGGCACAGTTATCTAAAGGTCCGGCGAGGGTTGAGGGATAATGAGTCAAAAACCACAGATTTTGCAGATAGGAAAAGCCCTGGAGCGTGCCGCTTAGTGTCTGAGAGAGGCATTTAGGACTAATTGCCCCAGTAAATGCGTCTGTCTTTTCCTTTAGCCTTTATTCAGCCAAGGAAGGAGTTAACTGAGCATGAATACTCCTTTACAACTCACAACTTTAACTCCTGGGAAATGCCTGGCACAACAACAAGTCCCTTACTTTTAGCCATGCAAGTTCTATAAACACAATTAGGGATTATGCGCCTTGCTCAAGGGCACCTTAACATTAGACACAGAAGAAGAGGAGAGTGTTGAGTGTTGGTTTGGGCATTTTCTATCCAGAAAAATCACTATCAGTGCTTCGTTCTGCACCAGATTCCTACAAAATAAAACTTGATTTTAATCCAGAAACACAAGTCTAAATGCACAGTATTTAACTAAATTGCCTTTAATCTCCTTCTTCAGTCAGACAGGCCTTGTGAAGAGAGTAAAAACTTTTAACACGTCTGTTATTTGATCAGTTATCGCTTCTTCTTCTGCGTTCAAATTGAAACGCACACAGATTAACCAACAGAGGAACAGCAGGGTTGCAGTCGTCATGCTGCTGCCTTTAAATCTTCATCAACTTTAATCTTTCCGCATAGTGAGCTGGATTAAGTTTCGTTTCATCATATCAGATGTAACGAGCTCAGCTGAGCGGGGGATAAAACTGGATGTCTGATCAGACTACACACAACAGACATTTGGATCAGAAACAGAAATATTTCAGCAGAAGCAGGAGAAAGTGACTTAAAGCGTTCAGCTGCAGCCAGTTTCACTTATCTCTCTGGTGCCTATTCTTTTTCCTTTGCGACCACTGTATTCAGTAGCTCGGTGTGAGAATCAGGAAGCGTACTTTGTGGCTGCTGCTGGTTTGAGGCTTTCTTGAACCTTCCCTGGCCTTCCTCTTTCCTACCGGCCTGATTCAAGTAGTTCCCATGTGAAACTCTCTGTTAGCAACATCGTTATCTCCCCCCCCCCCTCTCTCTCTCTCTGTGGGCCAGCCCTCCCTGGCTATTGTCTCAGCACGCTGTCAGTGCCATTAGCAGGCAACACTTGCACACAATTGCACCCTCACAATCGAACCACCTCCACGTATTAGCTGCAGCATGTTGTAGTGTGACCCTCGGAGGTGAACGTTGCCCTGCAGGAGCAGACCTGGATGTTATCCCTCGCTAATAATTTAATCGAAGCTGGCAGATTCATCCATGAGGAAACAAAACGCTGATTACTGTGATTAATTACTGCTGCCGCCACAGTTAAGAGTCTCACTGTATGAGGAAATACAGCCCTCGCAGTCAATAGTTTTTAAATTAGAGCTATAATTATATTGATAAACCAACGATTCTTAAAGCCAGAGTTTAACCAATAAATTACAGATTTTTAAAGACCACTGTGAAAATAAATGACGCGTTCCTTTAGATCCCCTCTTAAAATCCTTTTATAGTTTCATTTTTTCTGATTTTGCTTGATTTGATTCTTTATTTCTTTTATTTATAACTGTTTTATCTCAATTTCCTTCAGTTCAATCTGTTATTTTACTGTGAAAAGTCGATCAAAACCTTCTGATCTGCACAAATGTCTTGTAAAATTTGTTATGTATCAGCAAAATGTAAGCGTTTAATGAGTATAACTAATTTTAGGACACTTACTGGTAACATTGTTTTTGTCTACATCACAGACAAATGATGCTCTGTTGTGTTTATGATCAACACAGCAACACAGCCAAGATAGCTAGCTAGTTAGCATCTTCTAGCTAACTGCTGTAGTTGCTAATACTTGGCCACTGTTTTGTTTTACTGTCATTAGAGTCGTTTCTCTGGAAATGGGCAGCTCTTAATTGCAAAAACAAATATAACAAAAGATAAACACCCCATGTTCCGATCAAACATAGACCGACATCTCCTCCAGGATCTGGTAAAGACCAAAACCAGAGCTAAAAATGCAAAGAACATTGGGTTTATATTCTAAATGTGACCAGGTACAGATGCATTTCCAATTTGAAGCCTTCGAAGTTAAAATATTCTCACCCCTAACTAAATTAATGGTAGAATATAGTAAAAACATCTTTCCTAACCTTATTAGTATAGTCTACAACTCATTCGTTCACAAAAATGCAAGGCCGTCCATGTCAGATCCTACGGAGGAGGATGCATTAAGACCATCTAGAATCTGTCCCCTAAAGCACACCAAGCTCATTTCACTTTCATGAAGTTATAGCGCAGACTCTGACTGATCTTAGGATATAAATTAAGTAGTGATTGGGGTTTAATGAGTATAACTAATTTTAGGACACTCACTGGTAACATGGTTTTTGTCTACATCACAGACAAATTATGCTCTGTTGTGTTTATGATCTCAGAAACCAATAATATTATTAAAAATGGCTAAACTAGAGATGACATGAGTCTATGTTTCTATAATATGTAACAATTTGGTAAAAATGGTGGTTTGTGGTGGTTTCTGTTTTCGGTTTGTATATATTCAAACATATTCTCATTTACTGTAACCTCTACTTAGTTATAGCAGCTGTCAACAAAACATAAGGATTGATATTTGTTGACAGATCAAGTCATGAAGGCATTTAATAAAAGGTACAAACATTTGCATTTCAACCACAGTGGATATTTTTGGCAGTCTGTGAACAAACATCTGGACTTCTGCAGAAGTCTGACAACATTCAGAGTCTGTAGAAGAAAAAAAAAATGCCGCCACAAACACAAACATGACGAATATTCTCTGTTGTGGTAAGTCTGGGGACCGCAGGGGTCCCAAAAGGAAACAGTCCGACACATTTTCACAGGCTTAATAGTTGTTGTCGACGTGTTTATTTTTTATTGGGGGCTGAGCTTGTGGGTAGGTGAACACCCAGAGACGCTGTAATGCTGAAATTGTCACTGCTTTTATGGCAGCTTGTTCGATAGAGATTGAACCACACAGACATGAGAATATTTTAGAGCCCGGAGACTCATGTGAAACACTAAACACGACCTTTAATCATACTGAACAAACAGGTTGTTAGCTGTAATGGCTACCAGCTACATGCAGGGCCTTTTGAAGTGACGCACTCGTGTTTACGTTTGCATGAGTCGGAGCAGGTGACACTGACTATTAAACCGGGCGTCAGATCTCTGGCATAAACATCGGTTATTCACAACGCGATGGTGGCTCCATCACTTGCCACTGATCCTCCTGTAAACACATGTGTTTGCCATTTGTCAGCGGGCGGCGAGGGCCCCTTCTGCTTCATCCACAGATGAGTGCAAGCTTCCAGGAAGTTATCTGTTATAAGCGAGCGAGACGAGTGTCGTTCTGCTTCTTCCTAATGTAAATATGAGGCGTTTCTGGTCTTGACCTCAGACTTTAATGAAATGAAACACGTCGACAGCGGCGTGTAAAGTTGATTAGCTACAGTGCGGCCATATTTGGTGGACATTTTAAATATCTCGCTGAAATCTGATTTTATTTTACCCGAAATTCCTTCTTTATACTGAACTTTAATCTGGTGCATTTAAACGTCTTTACGCGATTAGATGAACCTCTTATATACAACCTGTATAAATGAATGCTACTATAGTCTACAGCCATGCAAGCAGCTGTCAGAGGCTGTACTGCTAAATGAGCTAAATGCTAACATGCTCACGGTGACAGTGCTAACAGGCTGATGCTTAGCGGTCGCAATTTTCATATTCTCAACAAATAGAGTAAGCTTTGCAGGTATTTGGTTAGAAACTAAATTTTGAGTTGATGGAGCTGGGTGAAAGCTAATTGTGACAGATAGTAGCGTTGTTTATGGTTCTCGTAAGAAATTACATTTATTAATTTAACTCGCCTCCAATTGAATTGTTTAGAAAAACTAGAAACATGGTCCCTATATTCATAACATAAGCTAAAGTTGCTAATGGTAAGGCATTACCACAGGATAAGCAGACGTTTTAAATGATCACACTAAAACGTCATGGACAGAAACTAGAATAAAACTAATTGTGACTTAAACTAAAACAAATTTTCATCAAAAGGCTAAAGCTAAACCAACATCAAGGCTCTCATCAGCCACATCTGGCTTTGGAAAGATTTTCAGGCCTGGTATGAGAATGTGAGCTGTCCGGATTTTGCACCTGAACCCTGATTAAGTCTGTCCCAACTCTCTCTCTCGCCCCCTCTCTCTCTCCGTCTACATCAACAAGGCCATTTTTTCCCCCCGTCGTCTCGCCAGAACACAAACAGTATTAACGTCGACTCATTTGCGTGGCAAGTCTTTTCAGACCTTCCCAGAAATAAAAAAAATAAAAATAAATACCCTTACGTAAGTTCACCACTCACTGAAAAGGGCCCCACCTTTGCTTTCAGTAAGAGCTCTTTGGGTGGTTTGGGCTCATGCCTCACTGGGGTACACATCAGTGCAATAATAATGAAGGTGGCTTTGGCTAAACAACATCACTAATGCTTAAATTCCCCCGGTGCCACGGCCAAAAACACAACCGCACCACATAGAAGGAACCACAGCAACGAACGGGCTCCTGCTTTCAAGGAGACGAGGATGTTTTCATCCCAAACACGACCTGCTCCCAAAAAAGTGGTACGCTCCGACTGTGAGAACACAGCCGTCACAATTAGGGCCGTACCACGATAACACGTGTCCCGGGGTGGCTCATACAGACTCATTTGGCCTCATTTCACATGGTTAAATATAGAAAATAATTATAGTAATGGCGGTAATGAGGACCTGATGACTTTTACGAGCTGTTCCTCAGAGTGCGGCGTGCTGCGGGTGAGAGCCAGTTCAAATAAATGGGCCGTGTGAAGGGTTCTGGGTAGGAACAGCTCATGGGAAGCGGTTCAGGGCTCAGCACATGGTAATTTCTTCATTTGAACAGTTTTTAGGAAGGCTGACCCTCTGATTATAGCCTCGGTGTACGCTCCGCCAGTGGTCGTGTATTAACATAATTACACAGCAGCCTCAGTGAAATTTCACCTCGTCTATTTCCGAAAAAATAAAAAAACTTGTGGAAAATGTGTCATTTTAAGCCAACGCACACAGGAGAACGTGACCCAACACAAGCCCTGCTGCCTCACCATGACTGATTGATATCTTATGCAAAGAGTTGTAAATCAATACTTGTTTACAGCAGTAGCACGGAGAGGGTTGTAACTGACTGTAATTAATCGATAGCTTATTTTAGCTTTGTGGTGACAACAAAAGTTGCGGAATCAGATTGTATTTCAAGGTTGTTTTGTGTCTAATTATTGTTTAATCATCCATATTGCGGAGTAGAGAGTAGATATGTTCCCGCCTCCTTCCCCTCTGGTTTGTGATTCACAAGCTGCCACACAGTGTCTCTACTCATACCTCGGCAGCAATGGCGTGACAACAGAATGTGATGTTTCATGTTACGCCTAACTACGCTGCAAGCTGCAACAAACCACGGATACTCTAAACTTCTCCATCTGAGTTTAGATATTCGTTTAGTCAGAACAGATGCATGGCCAGAATCCTGATCCTCTTCAAAATATACGCTATAATCAATAATCATTATATTTGTATTAAAGGCAAAAACAGAAAGCAAGCAGTGCAAATGCTAACATGCTAACCACTCAAGTGCTAAGCATACAGAGTAAATAGCTCCCAATATTTTTCTATCACCTGCGTCCTGAGACATTGCCCTCCCTGGCAGTTCATACCCAATTTCATTATCGGACAAGGAACGAAATAAGATCCAAAATGGCTGCCCATTAGCCATAGCTTGCTAAATATTTTAAATATATTGCAAATCTAATGTATTCCCGGCTTATAATTGCAAATGGTTCCGCTGTTGTCTGTCAGTTTTTTCTTTGGTGGAGGTTAAGTAAAATCAAAGATGCAACACAGCTAAGATAGCTAGCTAGTTAGCATATTCTAGCTAACTGCTGTAGTTGCTAAGACTTCGTCACAGTTTTGTTTTACTGTCAGTAGAGTCGTTTCTCTGGAAATAGGCAGCTCTTCATTGCAAAAACAAAGATAACAAAAGATAAACACCCCGTGTTCCAATGAAACATAGACCGACATCTCCTCCAGGATCTGGTAGAGACCAAAACCAGAGCTAAAAGTGCAAAGAATATTGGGTTTATATTCTAAATGTGACCAGGTACAGATGTGTTTCCAATTGGAAACCTTTGAAGTTAAAATATTCTAACCCCTAACTAAATTAATGGTAGAATATAGTAAAAACATCTTTCCTAATCACAGTCAGTAAACCTATCATTTAGTCAAACTTCAAGCATTAAATTGCGTTCATATATGTCGTCATTGTGTTTGAATAAAGTTTATTCGGAAAGATGTCATATTTAAGTAGTTAGCCAAAAGCTTACAGGACTACTCAGAAAATTGTTGACAGATTAAACGACTGAAAAAGTAATAGTTAGTTGGAACTCTTAATGTTTTGATACTGCGTCATACTGAACACCCTGGTCTGTTCAGTCCTGTTAGTGGAGGCGCTCTGGACGTCTGTGTTAACATGTCGGTAAATTACAGCAATAAAATAATGATGCAATAGAACAAAGGCAACATCGTCCACTCCTTTTTAGATTAAGTCACCGGAAGTGATTTAATCCCGTGGGTGAAATGACTGTTCTCCTGCAGCTCCTCACCTTGTCCATTCATCATAGCCCGTTTTATTTTTTTTTACTGTCACACAAACTTCAAGGTAACTCGACTTGACGCCCTCTGTGTCTCTGTTTCCGTCCTACTCCTTAGCCTGCAGCACTTCCTGCCTCCTGCAGAACCCAAAAAGAGATCCAGGCTACGACAGACCTCGTCTTATCATTTCACATCTTGGTCTGCCTCGCTCTGTTCCCAAACTCCAACCTATAATTAGACCTGCAAGCCACACTGGAGATAATCTCTCAAAAGTGTATCGAATTCAGTGAAGTAGACGAGCTGATGGGGAAACACATTGTGCAACTTTGCCTCTCATATTCTGCCAAGTCATTCGAGGACTGTGTAAAGCAGTAGGAGGGCAAGCCGTCCTTCATTCTGCAGAATGTCTGACCAAAGCAGTTAATTATTGCAAGCTTGACACTGACCTCTGACCTGAAAAGACTATTTGATGCACCGGCAGCGGTCAAAAAAAAGCTCCAGCAACATAAATAAACCACAGTATGGATGGGATTTACACGGCCGCCAGCCAACAAGCGCTCAGACTTGCCAAAGAAGAAATGTGGATTATTTCCAAGCTTGGTGCTTGATGCCAAATGAGGGTACACGGATGCATCGCAGTAACCCCTGGAGACGAACTTTAATCCCTCCAGGGGGCATTAGCCGAAATGTGAAATATGTTTCATGGTATCTCTGCAGGGCCACATTGGATGGTTTTACATACAGGAATAGTCAATGAGATGGAGATTCACTCGCTGTGTCGGCCCGATTTCACGCTATGCAAAGATCTCACAGACACAAAACGGACCAACAACGGAGGCTGCCATCTTCCCCCTTTGAAACGCGAAGGGCATCTGAGATAAAAGGGGAATCTTCTGGTTGATAGAAAAGACTTTAGTGCTTTTTATCAAGGTTGTTGATTATTGTTATTAATATTGGGTGATGGTTTTTGATCAGACAACTGATCATTTGGTGAATGAAATGTCAGAGATCGAAGGATTTCAGACCCAATAGTGATCTATTTTAAATCTCTGACTTTTGCTTTTAATATGATATAAATTGGAAAATGTTGCAGATATTACAGTTTTTCCACTATGCTGCACCTGTACAGATGATCTACAGGTGACCACACCAGCTCTGAGAGAGCTGCTTAAAGGAAAATGTCACTGAAAGACAAATGACAGCAGAAAATATTGAAAAGTTTGAATCCGCCATTGTATGAAAAATGTTTAAATTTCCATGCAACTATCTGATCCTAATCTTCAATATTGAGTTTTTTTGGTGCGATAAATCAATCCCAGAACAAACATATACTTGTTGACCATCTTTTATGACTAAGAAAAGCATCAAAATCTCATTACTCACACTTGAGTTCACAGTGTACTGAATCACTGACACGTTTCCGACGCACAAACAGGTCAGTGCACTGCTATTAAACTCTTTCTGGTTGTCAAAACTCCTCTTAGGAGCTCACTGCGTCCTGAGAGATGACCCTGCAGCATAGCTGGCATTCCTCAGGGGAAAGAATGGGGTGGCGAGATTATTTCCGCCAAAGGTCGAACATGGAAATGATTATATGCTTTGCTGCTGACGTTGGACTATAGCTCTCTCTCTCTCTCTCCCTCTCTCTCTCACTCGGGCTGGAATGAGCACACATTGTAGTCTGTCTCCCCGTTTTCAGATGTTAATGGCTGGGTGTCGGTGCGAGGGCGCAGCGGGAAAAAGGGGGGGGGAGAGGGAGCGTTATTCACTGCCGCTGGGGGAGAAGCTCTTCACGCTATCCGAAAATCTTGCACAGAAGCAAAGTCGAGCCAACGAGACAAGAAATTCTGTACATATTCCCTCTGAAAATAGTACAATACCAAGACTTTTTGGCAGGCAGCAGAATAATAAATTGCCTGCAATAATTTTTGAAAGTTTGGACTGGAAAAAGCCTCCTGGAGAAGTTGTTTTACTGCAGAGTTTTCTTGAAAAGGACACTGAATTCAACGGAGAGAATTTCTTTCTATAAGGGCTCCGTCAACACAATGACCGACCAGACGGGCCCAGAAGGGAGAAGAGACTCTGCGTCCACGCTGCAGGGCTCGTTAACAATGTAAAGGGGCACCGTGAAACAATCATGTGCATCTTCTGAAACAACCCTCCCATGCACGGACGCCTGGAATGCTCTCATTCTCACGGGGCGCTCCTCGACCTCCCAGTTCCCATCCCCTCCCCCCCCAACAATACAACCAACTCTGTTTGCCCTCTCGTTCCCCCCACAACTTCCTCTCTCTCTTTCATTTTCTGCAGGCCCTTTCAGCATCACAGATCCTCCTCCTCCTCCTCCTCCTCCTCACTCTCAGAACAATGTCTGCTCTGCTCCTCCAGCTCCCTTCGCTGTTGGACCAGTGCCTGGAACCTGAACCCATAAAAAAGAAACACTGCGGAAAAACACGCACATTTTGGCCAGAGTTTTGGGTTCACCTAATCACTCTTCGCTGAGGTTGTGAAGCTATTTCTGCAACAGTTACATCAGCTACAAAGGAATGAGTTAAAAGGCTGTGGAAGTCTCCCTCTGTGTGTGTTTTTTTTTAAAGTTGTGTCACAGCACTTTTTAAAGGAGCAGGTTGACATTTTAGGAATTGCTACAGCTAGCAATCGATAGCTTAGCTTAGCATAAAGACTGGAAATAGGGGAAACGGTTAGCTTGGCTCTGGATTCACCTGATGCTCCCAACTTCACTATCATCATAGTGAATTTGACAAGAGAAACCAAAGTGGTAAACGTTAGCATTGGTTTTAAAAAGTATGACCGCACAAAAGCAATGAGCAAGATGTGAAACTAGAAGGAACCAATGACAACATGAGAATTACCTTCATGACTTAGTAAAATTGTTTTGAAACTACATTCGATTCAATACAGATTTATTTACTCAAACTGTATCTGGACCTTTTCAAACAGAATCAAACCAATTTATGAAATAAGTAGGTTAGTCTGTATAACCTTTGGACAGTGTTTATGCTAAGCTAAGCTAATTTCGCTTATCATACAGATAAGAGAGCGGCACGAGTCTTTTCATCTCACTCTTAAGCCAGGAAGCACATCAACAAAATTCCCCAAACCCATCTCTTTCTGTTTGTCCTCTTTCCTGGAAGAGGTCGTCTATGTGTGGAGCCATCGGGGTGGTGGGGGGGGGGGGATTATACGCATTAGCTGACCTATTGAAGACAAGCCTTCCCTTCACACCTGAACACCTGTTGGAAACCATCGCGGACAGACCAGACTGCAGCGCCTCACCTCAGGCCATGTGACCGGGCGCCAACCACCAGGCAACCCTCTCGTTAAGCCTCTGTTGAAACATTACCACTCTGTCTTCCTCGCCACAGAGTGGGAGCTTAATATAGCTGTAAATAAATGGCCGCGGTCGAGTTGTGACTGAGGAAACTTTGACGCTGTTCACCGGGATCTGAGCGCAGCTGAAACTCGATAATCACAGCGGTGACGTGAAATGTGTCCTCTAACTGGAGTTTGACACCCTCCTTACCTCTGGCACTGGTTATATAACGCAGACATGTTTATTATAAGCAAAGAGCACCGGCTACATAATCTCTATGCTCTCGCTATCTGGCCCTGAATGTGGCAAACAAAGCAGTGTAGACGTCAGAGAGCGAGCATATTGCACACATCTCGGACAGATAACAGCCAGGAGACCTCGCCGTCGATCACATTTATCAGCATCCACCGATCAATCGTGTTGTTTAGGAAGAATACTGTCACCACGGAGACCTTCTCAGAGTTGTTTCCCTCACTGCGCTTATTGGCCTCACGCCCAAACCATCACCCTAGACACTGTGAACTGTGTGTTTAGCCGGACAATGAGTCACTCGGCATGACGCAGATACACACTGTGCACACCCTCCACTCATAACCAAACCCTGCTAAACTGTCATGTCCAGAGAGTTGGGGCTAGAAGTCCGGCCTTTAGACTGGATCCAGTAAATCCTCAAATCAGGACTGAGTAGCAACAAGAACATGAAGCAGATGAGGCAGTGTCTCGGAAATAAACACCTCACTGAGACAGACAAAACACAGCCTCTGATTGGTTACGTGCTAGATGAAGAGCGCTCACAGGGGCTCTAGTCGTGATAGGAATTCATACCGATAACAGTCTGATTGAAACTCATTTGTTTTTAGCTGATTTTTAAGACATAATACGTCTCTGGTTCCAGCAGCTCTGGTGTTTATACACTCACTTGCCAGTTCATTAGGTACACTAGTGAAAATGAATACGTTCTATTATAAGAGTCCTGCCCTAAATCCTGCTTCACGACTGTTATGATGTTCAGTTTATACTGAAACAGCGTCAGGAAGGCAGTGATTCAAGTGGATGATCCTTTTGGACGATGTAGTTTTAGAGTGTTTCTGTTATTTAGCCCGGCAATGTCAAAATAACAGGAACCTGTGTCTGTAGAGAACAATACAATTCAATAGTACTACAAACCACATCCTCTAAAAATGGAAACACAGGTGAAGCAATAGCTCTCTGAGTTATTTAATGATGAACACCATATTTTTCATGAAGATAAGATTTAGTTATTAGGGTAAATAAACGGCAGCATGCATGTGCAACAATACTTAATATACAATAAAAAACAAACTAAAAGCAGAATATAACATTTAATGTGCATAAAATCAAAGTATAACACCAAACCACTGTTTTAGGACTAATTCTGTAGCCCTGAGCTGAAGATATTTGCATTTTGGACAGTTGGGGGAGATAATCAGAGGTTAGTTGAAGCCAGGCATTTAATACTGAAGCCAAACACCAGACAAAAAAAGAAAAATGTGACTTTGTCCACATCTTCCAACCCAAATCTCAGCTAAATGAAAGACTGCAGAAATAATGAAAACAACAATATATGTGTTATTTTATGCCAGCTGCTTTGCTCTTGTTATCAATTAATTAACTAATATGAAATTATTATTAAGGGTGATTATGCCATTTTCTGCTAATATATAGATAAAATCGTTAATTAACTATAGTATTTCTGCTCACTAAAGAGGAGGTGGAGGTGCATTAGAGCTCGAAGTCGGTCCCTGTTTACTCACTTTACGCCCCTGTGATGTTAAACGTAGCCTACAGATATGAAATGACATTTACAACCAGAAACGTGGCAGTGTCTCATACGTGCAGTTTCCCACTTTCTCTAAACAACCCGGATGCATTCACTTAAATAAGTTATAATAGACGAGTTTACACAGCCACAGCTCCCACTTCCACTCCACTCACACACTTATGATTTCCCAGCTTATAACACAGGAGACTGAAAGTACAAGAGCCAACCTGCGCTCCCTCCACTTACTTTGTATTTCATCTTGCAGCTTTCTTTCCTCTCCTGTGACTCCAGTAAAAGTGAGAAATATCCGCTTTATCGCGACAAAGAGGTACTGGAGCGTGGTTTTCCTGCGCGGTTAACCAGCCATCCAGAGCTTCGTACACGGAGAAACGCTTAGAGATGTGTCTCTGTGCCCGGACCGCCGCTTTCCTGCTCCGCTATACCGGACTGCTGCTCACTGCACCGACTTTCCGCTGCTCATTTACATGCACCGCTCCTGATTGGTCGAAGCAAAGTGTCTGACTCCGCCCCCTTCAGCGCTCCGTTATAAATCTGACGTCATTACCACACGACAAAACTTGATTAATGAAATAATCCTAATAATAATATATAATATAATATAATATAATATAAGAAATATAATAATACATATTTAAATTAAATTTTATCTACAAAATAAAATTATAAAAAGTATTCTTGAAAAGCAACATAACAAGATAGAAATATTAAGAAATATTTGTAATAAAAACAGAAATCCCTTCAATCTAAAACTCAAAAAGTAGAATTTAATTAAAAAATGTAATTATTTGTATAATATAATATTATAATAATCATACTACATGAATACTATATTCATGTGTTTAAAGAAAATATATTGTTAATATATATAAATGAGATGTACTATATATATATATTAATAAGTAGGAAATATTACTATCATTTGAAAGCTTACAACTTAACTGAGAAAATAAGGTGAAATATAATAATAAAAGTTTAAAAACTACAGCTTGCAAACAGGCATTAAAATATATATTATATTGAAATAAATGTGATACAGAAGAAAAGGAAATCTGGTATGAATGGACTATCGTTGTTTTTGATCAAATTTTGGAAAATTGAAAAAAAGAAAAAAGGATGCCCTTTAACACCCGATGCCAGTAGGCAAAGATTAGGCGTTAGTTTGTGGATATATGCTGGATGTGAAGATTGTTATTGGCCAATATCTGATTTATAGACGTTGTTACATATATTTTAGTTATTACAGTATTTTTCAGCGCCATCTCTGCAACAACATTTCAGGAAGTTCTAGTTGAAAAAGGTCGCTGGGTGTTTTCCTCAGTAGCAGCGAAACCCTGAGTGCAAAGGAAGTGAGATTATGCAGCATTTTCTTCCCCACCAAAGTGTTTCTGTTAGTTCTAAAGAACATCTGAAAACCTATTTACCTGTTCACCTTATAAACACCCTCATTGCTTGCTCTTCAGTGACCAGGCCTGAGATATAAACCGACACAGACGGACATATAAGAGAGGCTTCTGACAACCAGGACAGTTTAAATTATGTTGAAATGAGTCCTCTGCCATTTAATATGGTGTGACAATAAGCACACAATGTTTTTGATGAAGAATTGATCATTAAGTACGGTGAAGATATTTTATATTTCGGATCTCTCTGTACAATCTCGTAATGGTGGAAGTGGGAGAGGCGTTTACTTCAGCACCGCCGCAGCATCAGAATAAAGTAAAAGCATAAAAAAGCAAATATATGTATTAAAAATGCACCAAACTAGATAAAACAATATGTGCAAAGAGTGTAGCTGGTCATAGTGTAGTTGGCCCATGTGGTCCTGTCTTAAGCTAGTTTTATATATTTTGAAAATTATGTTTACAATCATCAGCTGATCACACTTTTTCACAAAGTATTTCCTTAATTTTAAAAGTAATGTATCACTAAAGTCTGACCAGATGTTTCCTTGCGATACTGCATTACACCTATGACGTTGCACAAATTACAGTAAGCGACATACATGTAGCTGAGCTCACTCTCCAAAACGCAAGTAGTGTTTCATAAGCATGAAAACATACTATTCTTGACCAACTATACATAAAAATATAAATTCACGTTCTCTTGTTTTTAGGTTATTTATGGTGCTCACCCCGACTTCAGCGAAGACAGCGCAGATGATGGCTGAGATGTCACCTCTGTACGCTGAGCTCAGTGTGTAACGGGGGTGAGAAGAAACACCCAGTCTGATCTTTGACAAGCCGACAAAATAGCAGCGAAGCTTCCTCTGTCACTGCTCACACCTCTGCCGCCGCACGGCTCGTGTGTTATTATCAAATGCTGCATGAAGCCACCAGGCCTCGTCTTGGCTGCGCCTGTATCTGCTGAGGCTGCTTTAAAGGGGCTGAAATCTCTCGTAATTAGTTTGCCTCTCATGTTTTTCCCGCATGCTCTAATTTGTGTCAGCTCATTAATCACAATCACAGGGACCCTATCGGTTCTCATTGTCCCCTTCGTGCAGTCATATCCTCAGATGAATGCCTTTTTTTTTTTTTTAAGGGTGCTCAAAACACTCATTTGTGTAATATACACCGTGCTCAGCTGGAGCCCATTCTCTGAGCCACAAGTGGACAAGAGGGAGGGGGCTATTCTTCTCTGTGTATGCCATGAGATTATGTGCATGCACGCACCTGTTTCCTATGACAAATACGTACTCGATTTTTTTTTCCCCTCCATCTGTTTGGAAGAAAGCGGCTTGAAATAGGCCAAAAAGCTTGTTTATCACCTTTTCACAACATTTGGCCGGACTGAATGAGTCCATTAGTCTTCGGTTTCCACTGGCTTGTCATTTCAGCCGGTTTCTACTCAGCCCTGACGTTATTATCAGCTCGTTGGTCGGGATGATAATAACCCTCCCGCAAAGTCCTCAGCCTTTAGTTACAGCCTGCTTTCTGGATCTCAGCGGAGGAGTCAAACAATCGGCGGCCGCGGGAAGATTTGCACTGGCATCCAGCTATCCAGTCGCCATGACAACAGCCACAGTGGCTGCAGTATTTGTGGCCTCACACCTACTGTATTACATGAGCGAAAAAGGGGCCCCCAGTCTGTATCGGTGCAGAGGTCTCTCGGTGGTATTAGGACGCATTTCGGCACGGAAATAGCCGGTAATAAGCGCGAGTGAAAAACGACGCCGGGCGCCTTTCATCTCCGCCAGGTGTCTGTGATGTTTGGGTTACATAAACGCCCCTGCAGATCTGACCCCGGGTTTAACAGAGGGCAGAGCAGCCATACGTCTTCCATAAGTGGAGATCAGAGGGCTCGGCTTGCTACTGTGGGATGGACGGAAGCAGGAGGTGGACGTGCTGTTGCTGCCTGACAACAGCTCCTCTGTGCAGGGCAGGCCAGGCGGAGGTAGCCCCCTCACCGCTCCCTGTGAAACCCTGTCCCGTAAACTCTCGCAAAACCAGCTCAGACAGATTTATGGGCCCACCACCACCCTTGTTGCTCAGGCTGGCAGGGCCCCCCTCCAGTGGTCCCCAGTGTCTCCCTATGACCTCGGGCAGCCTTGTGACCAAGCAACAGCACAGAGGAATTCACAAAACACACAAGGCGAGAAGACCAGTGAGAAAATATGAGTCTAATACTCAAGTTAATGTTTTTCCTCCATTTGTCCTCTAAAGTCTGAATAGGTACACTTTAAATCGTCCTTCCTCCTAAAAGAAATAAATAAAGTTAAGCTCTTCACGGTTCTCATGGCGCTAACGTCTGTGTTTTGGAGTGACACTGTGCCTGCACTGTACCTCCCCCATCGACTGCAGCAGCAGCAGCTACAGAAATACCTCACAAGGGTCGCAAGGACTGTGATTGGTCAGTGTCTGACACCTGGGGCAATTGTTAGGAGTAAAAACAACACAAAGTTGGTTAGAAAAAAGTCGCTCACAGACAACTAAAAGGGTTTTCCACTGTAAACTTGCTCATCGTGATCCCCATGCTCTCTACCCACCCTCCTCTATATAACACTATCTTTCGTTCAACAGTGGGTGCCTTTTATTCTTACCAAAGCATCAAGAATGATCTGTCATCATACTAACTACATATCTAGCTACGACTGCTAGTTTAAAGCAACTGACTGTGACAGACGGATGGTTTGTCCAATTATTTTTTTAAAGTGCCCATCCTTTCCAACGTCATCTGGGGGTTTCTTTGCAAACAAACAACCTCAAGTAAATGGCCTTTTCCATATCTTCTAGATTTAATACATGAATGTTTTAACCAACATGTGTTCTGCTGAGCAAAAACATGACTTACATGCACTCCAAAAAACTAAGCTTCTCGTTCCGGGATATATTATAGATATAGTATTCTCTAGTTTAGCATTTCTTTAATCAGCCAGACTGTATCTTCCCTATTTTAAGACAAATCACCTTCCACTACTATATTAAGAAATGTACTGTATTAACACACCACACTAAAAACAAAATCCGACCAGAAAAAAATTAGATTTTTCACTGTGAAAATCACATATATATTTAACGACCCATTTTTATAACTTAGAATGCAAATCTATATAAAAATTTAGCAAATAACAAAGTTATTTACAACTATTAACATTGAAATGCAGGAAATGCATCAGGTGTTTTTCACCTGAAGCCGGCTAGCGATCTCCGCTTGCTAGCGTTTTCCGTTTCGCCGTATCCTCCTGCACTAAACGTGCACCTAACACGATGACAATATTAAGGAAAAAGTATGCCGTATATTATTTTTAATAAGTCCAGTTTTACTAAAAGGGGTTAACAAGGTCTAGAGGTCAGGACACCACACTAACTTTTTCTGTCTCTATCCGTCTGGCCTCAAGCATATGAGCTTGAGGTTCCGCTCAAGGTTTCTTCTCGTTAAAAGACAGTTTTTCTTGCCACTCTCGCCTTCATGCTGTCTCTGGGGGTTTCAGTCTCTGGTTTCTGCAAAGCGGTTTGAGTCAATTTGTTTTGCTGTTGACGCCATATAAATAAAATTTAATTTAATTTCTCTCGTCGTCCCCTGGTTCTCTGAGCTGATTTTTAGATTCAGCCTGCCGAGTCGGTCTGAAAAGCTGCTGTAAGAGGTCCAGCTAGTGGCAAAAGTGCAGGATACGCCTCAAAAACTAGACCAGTGTGTCCTTAAATGTTAAACTCCTCAAGTCAACAAACGTCGCCATTTAAGTATTTGTACTAGACTGAATCAGCTATTAGCCCGGCGATCACATTTCCAAGTTAGTAAAAGCTGCTTTCACAAACACTGTGAGCTGCGCTTAATGTTCTCAGTCTCACGGCTGAATCATTACAGTATACTGATTCCCTTCTGCATCATTAGCTGAATCAAACTCGGATCAGAGGAAACAGTCGCAGCACTAAACCTCTGCAGCTTTCGGCAGCCGCTCCACGGCTCCAGCTTGACCGACCTCACTAACATGAAGGGTTTCATTTACGTCTGATTGTCACAGTTGTATTTCAGTGACCTGAATAGCTCCTTGTATGCGGCTAAAGGCTTTGCTTTATTTGGCCGTCAGCTTGGCAGCGATATAAGTGATCCACAGTGGGTGAAAAACAAGGCCATAAAAGTCTGTATTAGACCTAGATTGTGCTGCACACGTTAACGCTCGCCGTGAATTACTCTTAACTGGACGCCACGGCCATCTTTTAAAATCCAGAGTTCAATGTTCACTCTGTTTTTTTCCACTTCTTTTATTATTTTTTTTTAATCTCTCTCACTTGTTCATTCATTGTACGTTGCTTCTGCACACCTTCCCCAGTGAGTAATTTGCCTCTGGATTGGTCTTGCATTCTGCAGCAGAGCCAACTGTTCATCATTCTGTCACCAGCTACTGCAGGATAATGCTTCAGTGTCAGGAGCAGTTTTAAAATTCAGACGACATACAGATCTCCGCACACTGCCGAGCTGTATGCATGGATACAAGGGAGGCGAACAAAAATCCCTCTTTCTTTTTTTTTTTTGCAGCGTGAATGTGAGGACACTAAGGTCAGACACATGAGATTGACTCTGCGTTGGCTAAGGTCTTGCTTCCAATCATCCACTCCAGTGAACAATAAGCCTGGATAGTATAGTGTGTGTCAGTCAATCCACGGCATCTCATGTGAGCCATTTCTCCTCTTTATGGGAGTATTATTCCTCCAATATCAGGACGTTTAGCAGCACAATCTCCTCTACAGTGAGGGAGACGTCTACCTAGGGATGTCTCGATCAAGTTGTTTTGTCCCCAATCTGATCCCAATCTTTTAACATTTAGTACATTTAGCTGATCGGAAATAAACAAAATATCGAGAGGGTAGCTCATACCCTAGCTCCGGAAAAGCTCAACTCTAGAAATGTTCTCTTCATCCAATGCCATGAACTCCCTAACCCTCTCTGGAGTATTATTCTGTATTTGTCTCGAGGAAACTTTTATTTTATTTTAAACGCAGCATTCTGTGCTCGTAGTTGTTGCCTTTGCCTGAGTGGACTAGGTGTTTGGTAGCAATGAGTGATGATCTCCTACTACCACCTCAGCACGTTTAGCAGCACAATCTCCAACGAGGGAGATGTCTACCTAGGGATTTCTCGATCGAGTTGTGTTGTCCCCGCTCTGATCCCAATCTTTTAACGTTTAGTATCGACCGATCTGAGTCCTGAGCTGAAAATTTTGAGGGGGTAGCTCGTACCCTAGCTCCGGAAAACCTGTGTTCTCAACTCCAGAAATGTTCTCTTCATCCAACGCCATGAACTCCCCAACCCTCTCTGGAATATTTTTCTGTATTTGTCTCAAGGAAACTTTTATTTTATTTTAAACGCAGCGTTCAATGCTTGTAGTTGTTGCCTTGTAGCCTGAGTGGACTAGGTGTTTGGTAGCAATGAGTGGCGATCTCCTACTACCACCTCACCAAGCATCCACATCCCACAATTTACAAATTATTGTTTGACTGACTTCAATTTCCAGTAGGCATGGTTAGTTCTTCTTCTGGGATTTTTGTCAAATTTGACACTAGCCAACCGCCATTAAGACAGAAGAAGAAGAAGAAAATTTGTGGTTTTGGTTTATGTGACTTGGCGATAGAAGCTCCAATCACTTTCAAAAATGTCTGGATCTGCCCCGATACCGATCCCTCCATCCCTGCTTCTACCCCAGCCACTATCTGGAGTTGCTAGGGGACACTTAAAAAGATCATTCATCCGTTACTAAATCGAAACAGATAAATGAATACATAAGCAACTTCTTCTCTACAAACCAAATACCGAATAACAGCTTACACCACTACAAATGAACACCTGCGATGTTTGGAGGTGATCCGTTAGAGGCTTTCATCAGACAGAAAGGGCCGTGAGGATGTACCGGCGTTGGACTCAGAGCCAGTGATTTGAAGGTGATGATGCCTGGTAATGTGTTGACTCTCTCACATTTGTGCTGCGAGATGCTTCCCCGCCTGGTTGGAGGCTTGATAAGGGCTGCAGTTGGCAGGGTGACAGACCGAGCATATCGACCCCCTCCGCTCTCCGTCTGATTGGAGAGTTGTGTTGTGTGTGTGGCTAGTTGTGTGTGTGTGTGTGTGTTTACTGTGTGTGGTGTGTGTTCAGGGGATGTGTGAGCACACGCAGCTTTAATCAACCATCTAATCCCAGACTAGTTTAAAGCAGCAGCATTGCCAGGTTGAAATAAGACACACTGAGCCGAGATTGAGACGATTAGGGTTGTGGTTGTGTGTTTGTGTGTGCGCCATTTTTCTTATTAATCAATAAGATTGTGCAGTCCACAGATGCCTTGTTTGATTTAAGGGAAAATAGGAGCAACATAAAGCCAATATGAGATGTCTAAGTGATGAATCTTTACTTGATATATTTTCTTTGTGGTGCAGCTGAACAAGGAATAAATATAACACAGATATCTTATCAGCTTTGAGGGCTGAAATGGAAAACCAGCAGCGTTTAATTTACAATCATGTTTCTGACTCATTTAAGCTCGGTTTTGGTTACCTCCTCCTGATGGAAAGATCTGCTTCTTTACAGTCAAGTAATTCACTTTCTTTTTTGCATTTGGAAACAATATTGACCACTGAGAATGAACCGAAAAACTGAAGTTACCTTCTGTAAAACCAAAACTATATATAAGCTGTAAGACAGTAGATCATTGGCCCATCGTTTATCTAAAATTATTGAGTGGTGCAGCTTCTAACAAAACCAACCCGCAAAAAGAAGTTGATCCCTAACCCTAACCCTAAATGAAACTAAAGGACAGGTGACAAAATGCTAATTGTCCCTTAAAGCACAAAGTAACCAATCAAATTCTGAGTTGATTGTATAAAATGTGAAATAACATCAGAAAAGATAGTAACAGAAATCTGCTTTTTGAAGTGTGTTTTGTCCAAAGTCTGCTTTTATTTCCCAATGCTATTTCCCCCAGTGACCGTTTCACTCGTAATGTCACTTTTCAATACGTTTATTGTCTGTTTTTTGTGGTATTTATTCATTTAACATATCTTAGTAACTAACTAAACACAATAAATCCCCAAATATTTCAAGTGGGATCGTTTAAACACAGACAAAAGCTGCAAATCTGCACATTTTCAAAACTGTGACAACAAAATGTTTCTTTTCTTTCCCTGATAACCGTCCTAAAACCATTAATTCACCACAGCATGTTTGATTAATCTCGTATTAACTGATGAATAGGAATATGAGTTTTCATAAAGAATGAGCACTGACACATCATATCAACAAAATCATTACTCCGTGTTTATAATCTCACGCTCAGACAAGTCGCTCCAATCTCACGGTTTTACTCTCCCCTGCCTCTCAAATTCTTTGCTTCTGGTTTTCCTTTATTCAAATGTGTGCCAGAGATTTATCTGCCTGTGAGATGGATCCAGCACATTTGGACCGGGGGCTACTTTCTGTCCGGGGCTTTGAAACAAAGCATGGAGAGAAAAACATAGTGGTTTTGGCTTTGCTCTGCTGGTTATTTATGGAGAGGATCCATCCATCCTTTTGTGCTCTGCGGGCAGGGGCGATGCGGGTGGGAATTCTGGGAAGTGAAGGATCTAAACGAGGCAGCAACCCCTACTCCCCCCCGACCCGCCAACATGTTGGTGGACGGCGAGGACTGCCAGTGCCTCTGGCTTTCGAAATACAGCGCTCCAGAGTGCAGCCAAGTACACACACAGATATGCAGAAAAACACGCTGTAAGCAACATGATTTTAGGAGGGATTCCTGACCTTTGCCTCCACCTCCAGCCCTCGTATAAACCCAACAGCTTGCTGCCAAGTGCCCTACTTTTAGCTTCTCCTCACTACACTGTACGTATTAACCTTTTCTTCTTCCCGCCTAGTTTACCCAGCACTTCTCATGTTCAGCATGGCTTTGCTCCCCTCTCCTAATACCTGCACGTAAATGTTTTCTTAACTTAGTCCCACAAAAACTGAGACAAAGCACAATCATACCGAAAGCACTTGAGCAAATATGTGAGTGTGCAGGAAGGAAAGTCAGTGATACAATGTAAGCCATCCGTGCTGGGGTCTTTGTGTGCCTCTGGTATGGCTTGAAAATGGGATTCTGGTTTCCTGCATACCCCGCTGACTGAGATGAATGGGTGTAGTGTGGGTAGTTTCTTAATGAACTCATAGCAGGGTGTAGTCTGGGTTGGCGGATTGCTCAACACCAAGTCTGGAGCAAAAACACTACAAATCTAATTGTGGCTCTGGAGAACAGAGCCTGGCTGCTCTGATTGCTTTCTGGTCGCTGTTGTCAGGACGCGGAGCTCTGCCCAGGATCTGCGGCTGAAAAGCGAAGCGAGCGCTTGGCTTGCGTCTGGATTCGGCGTTGGCCGTGGGCGGAGGAGACACGATGAGACACGGTGAATTGAGTCGGGCATTACTGGTATTAACCACGCAAAATGGAAACAACCAGATTGCATCAACCTGCTGTAGGTGTGAAGGATTTGTAATCCCGTGTGGTAGCAACCTTAAACAAAAACAATGGAAACAGAAAGTTACCAGAAAGTCACATAGTTTATGTTAAATGCTAAATGTCATTTTTGTAGATAGATCTGATCTTAAATAAACTAATTTTCTTCCTCTGGAAATTCATGAAGTAAGTCCCTTGCCTTCTTTAGCATTGTTGGCGCTGGTCTTCACAGGTCCACTCGGTTTGTTTCCAGTGTTACTGGGTAAGGCCTTTACTCAGGAATACACGGATATCCTGCATCTGAAGTTGCTTACACACCTACGTCATTGAACAGTAGTAAATTGCAGTGCCCACATTTGCTCCACTTCCAGATTAATTGTTTCCTAAGAACCATTTAAACTTGCAAAATTATGACTAATCACAAAACAGTTTTGCAAGAACGTAGAGTGGAGGACGTGTCTCGACTGCCTTGTGGACATGAACTGAATCAAAACAAACCAAAAGCAACATTTAATCAGTAATGTACGAAAAATGAAGGTAAAAACACTCAGGAAAACATTTCATGCAGTATCCTTTTTGTGATTCCTCTCTGCTTGGGGTTGGGGATTTAATCTGCGCCGGTGAAGCCACTAGCGCATTAACCAGCACGCAAAACAGATGTTTATAACGAGGCTAAGACTGTTAGCGTACAAAGATCAATCCGATTTTCCATTGAAGAAACCTCAATGTCAACAGCTGCATAGTTACAAAACATGTCCTCCGCTGGGTTTTATATTTAGGAAGTCAGTCGTCTCCTCTCAGTCAAGAGCCGAGGACCTCCAGTATGTCTACATCACCTAAAAGGCCTCCACTTAAATAGCTTCTGTCTCTCACTTCTTTAAACACACTCATGCACAAACTCAGCCAGACTTGTGGTCAGGAGTTCGATCCAGTTTCAGCTCACGGCCATCCGGAGTGGTTTCGTCTCAATGCCATGTCCCCCCGTGCAGTCAGAGTTGATCTGAGTAAGGAAGCCGCACATACAGTAGTTATAGAGGGGCCTTCACTTTTAATATGTACTACTAGTACTACTTGAGCAATGCTGCTGCACAGAAAAAAAAGAGTTTCATGGTAGTGCTACATTCTGCTGCAAAACCAACACAGTGGAACTTTAGACTCAAGTTTTACTGAAATCATCAGGTGTGTTGAGCAAGTGGAAAGAAAAATAAAAGTTTCTGGTTTGTGACGAAGCATTTTTTAAATGTTTTAGGTCGCACAAGATGTTTTCTCATCACATAAACAAACACAATGACAAAATGCCAAAAACTGCAGTTCCTCAAATGTCCACTTGAGGTCGATACCAAAAGTGAGTAAGAGGCCCAACTTTACAGTAGAAATCAACACGTTTACAGCCTGGTATAAAAACATTTTTGGTCTCAATTGCTAAATTGTACGGGGGTTAACTTCTTCTATAACTCAGACCTTTTAGATTGTGTCATGGCTTAATGGCTGCTTCAAGTGACTATGGGAGCCTTCACAGATGGCTAGCTGTTTTCCCAGTGTGTCACCCATTTGCATCAGCTGCGTCTCTTTGACTATTTTTGAATTGGCTGGGAGTTACGCTACGTTAACACCAGGGGTCGCGTTAACCAAATATTCCCATCCGAAACCCATCCGGGCTTTAGTACTTAAAGCTAAATAAGCTTTTTAAATACTATTGAATATGCATTTATTATCAATTTAAAAAATTTAAAGTGACGGGTAAAAATAGATTATGACAGGATTTTTATGACCCTGTCAGTCAAAATGGCCGTCAACGAAATCTTTTTTTTGGCGCTCCTCTGCCTCTGTTGTGTCGCACCATTAGGAGGAGTCGTGCTAATGGTCGCCAAAGATGGCGACCAACAGAGCTACAGCACTGAACGTCAAAACCACTCTCAAACAGAAATCCTGTGGTTGAGGCCACGAAGGGTTTCTCCTTCTCTATACGGTCTTCTTCCTCTTCTGTTTTAGTGGAGGTTGGTTTGCATCACAAGGTCAAAGGTCAGCTTCACTTTAACATCATAATCATCTGCAAAGTCTTCACCGCATGTATTACATCAGTCTTCACAGACATGGAATTAAACAAACAACCACGAGGCCCTATTTCTAGTTTTAACTGGTTTTTGCATCTTGTGCCTGGAGTATAAACATTAAACTTTGAGTTTAATGCCCGATGAAGGTCTGCCACAGAAATGGCTTTTAAAATAAATGTCCCAGGAAGTTTCCAAAATGATTCACAGTAGTGTTTTTTTTATTTTTTATATCCTCTTTGTGCAGGAGCGTTTTTAATCATTACCAAAATAAAAAATGGCTTTCATAATAAGTCACTACAGCCGCATTTTTCTAATTTCTTTTCCTTGTGATATTCCTAACCCTTCATTTACAGAACTAAAGCCAGCATGGAGCGGGAGAAACATTTCCATAAACTTTTACCACCTCAGATTTATGCTGTATTCAAATTTCCAAGTCACAGATGCTAAAGAAGAGACCAAAAAAAGAGAAAAAAATCCATCTCAGAGCAGATGAAAAATCCATTGGCAGCGAAAGAATGTGCACAAGGCTCGGTGCCGGACTTAACCAGCCATTTGTTTTTACTATTGAGTTCATCTGGGCGCAGGAACTTTAAGTAATGTTTATATTTGTGTTTCTCCAGCTCGGGAGGGTTTTAATGTGGGTGAAGAATGTGCCTCGCTGTAAATCATTTCATATTCCGAGTCGAAACAACTGGATGTGTTGTGATCCTGGAGAATGAAATGCAAGAGCCACTGCAGCTCATATAATTACATCTGCTTATTTCCTGCTTGAAACAAAGCAAACTGCAAACCTTTTGTCTCTCAGCTGCACACGTCTGGTTTTCACTACTGAGGGTGAAGCTATCGCTCCAAACAACCGTGCAGATTTCCCTATTTAGCTGAAAATATGGATTTTCTCATCCCACCACCACCTGGGGCTAAACCAATTCCACCAGAGTGGGTTCGTGAGTGGACGGCTGGAATGAAAACAGGGCAGGATACCAGCTCTTATAGCAGCTGCAGGGTTTCCAGCTCCCACCCTGGCCTGATATAACCTGCCTGCGTGAAGCTCCCTGAGGATTTACAAGGCTGCATCCTTACTTCACCGACTTTACCGAGACCTAATTTCACCCTGTTACGCACACAAGCCGTGAGGAGGCCACGTTAGGCTCCAAGGAAGGTGAAAGATGTTTGTTTGTGGGCGAGGAAGCGTCTTCAGGGCGAGCTAATGAAGTCTCAGGAGGACGGTTAGATGTTAAGATTTTCAAAGACTCGAGTCTGTATTTACTGTTTTCTTACTTATTTTTGATCATTTGATCATTTCTGTAAAGAGAAAAAATATCTTTCGCTTCACTGCGCACACTGCGCACCGCCCACCAGTTACATTTGTTGGTTTTTATTGTCAAGACAAGTCAAAACAAAACACTAAGTCTGCATCCAAACCTTCATTTAAAGCTTCACTGTTGTCAAATGACTGATAAGATAGAAGCTGTTGTAAAGGCTTGTTGGCACAATAAGTGTATAAATCCGCAGCTGAAAGTAGTCCCCGACAAAAACACAACTTACTCCTGTTTCAGTGACGTTTACTAAAACATAATGATCCCAGATGTTTAAGATAATAACTTAAAATTAAAGCACAAACTCTTGATCTTTTATTAAATATTTCAGCTTTATCCTATCGCTTAGTATCTTCCCTTTACTTTGGCAGACCACAACACCTATTTGCATATATGAACGTTTTTGTTTTAACTTCAGAAGCATTGAGACAAAAAACATTTACTTTTGTCAGTTTGTTGCAGACTTAACCCATCAAACGTCTATGAAACCTACAGTATTATCATTTGACTTTGACTTTTATCTCCTTCAAAATCCATCTGTTAATTCATTTTTGCACATAAAATGTCAAAACAGGCCTGCATGTACAGTACATAGCATGAAATAAAGGCTAAAAGCCAAAATATGGAAGGACACTGCGTACTTGTGCATTTGTTTTGTGTTTATGGATTGACCTTTCAATCTTAATCAACAGCAAGTAGTGCCAGGCGCTTTTTAAATTCCTTCAGGACACTGCATTGCCGCAAACATGGCTCCTGCCAGCTTAAATATTGGCGTATAAGGGCAATTCCTATAAATAACTCATGCGAGAAAGCACAATCATGTATAATTAACCAGATATTTAAGAGTCCATTACGTAGGAGCTTGTAAAAGCCCTGTTGGTATTCTGGGCCTTCACAAACGAAGCAGACACCGAGGAGTGAAGTCACCAGCTGCCATTACATAATCTTCAACCTGATTCAAATGATTCTGATCAGAGATTCACACTATTAACCGTTAACACGAACATCTGACAGGCTTTTTATGCGTTTACATGCCTCAAAACATCATCAGAATGTCACGTTTTCGGTGTCGCTGCCCACATCTGTTCAAGGCTTCTGCTCATCTCGTTTGAACAGCTCGTTGTTTTTCTACCTCCATGTTTCTGTCCCTCCTGGAAACTTGGATGTTTACCCCACGTGTGGCAAACATGTGCAGCAAGGGTTTGATTTATTCCAACCGGAGAGAAGCCATCAGATCTAGCGTATACATGCCTATTTGGAGCTAATATTTACCTGTCGAACAGATTGGAAGGTTTACACCACCTCTCTGGCTAGATCTGATTGGTTCAGCCTGCTCCCACCTGATTAGAAAAGTCATTTTTTAAAAACATGTCCGTGCTTGAAATCCATTCAGTTTTAATTATCGTACGCCACAAACAAATACACTTTCAATCTTCTGCCAGAGCAGGGCATCGCCCTCCAGTCGGTGCTGTTGTTTGGACTATCCGGTGGACGTGCCCATGTTTGTTTTGTCGGTCTGCGTGGCACACTGGAACAATGGCAGGTTTATCAGCAGAATTTCCTATTCTCGTGTTGTGCCCCTTGTGCAGCTGTAGCCACAAACGTAGCCACGTCCTGTTGTAATAACAAGTCTGCCGAGCCGTTCGCTCTCACATATCAGTGCCGGTCCTCCCCTCGTCTTGTTTTGAGCCTGCCGAGGTGTTTACTGTACATCACTGTCACACTGAGGCTGGGTTTGTCTGTCATTTGGGATGCAACACTCCCATTATGAAGTGACCTGATTTCGTTCAGAGCTATGAATATGATTTAAGCTCGTCGACCGCAGGCCTTTTTGGATTTGTTTTTTTGCCTGAACTTTAATCCGTGTGGTGATTTCAAGGCAAAGCAACAATGGTTTTTATTTGAATAGTTTTATTTTTTCCTTACCACTGCTTCTAGACTGGTCTTCTTCAAGCTCCCTTCTCCTCTTTCTCTTGCTTTTTTTTTTTTTTTTTTGGGTTGAGTTGAAGGCAGCTCTGTCGAGGTATGGTACAGTAACACCACCACGCCCTGCAGTTAGCCCAGTCCAACGCAACAAAAGACCTCCGTTTAGGGATTACACTGTACAGGATGTAGTTGACTCCAAACAACAGGGTTAGTCTTTCACTCTCTGCGTTTGTTTGCCATAGTAAGTCTCCGGTGAATGAACACAGGGGCAACTTGAGCTCTGTTATTACCCCGATAAACGTCAGGGGCTGAATGTCTAAGTGCATCTCAAAGAAATGCTGTGGGGGAAAAAAAAGGGGGAGGCTGTTTGTTTGGATGCTGTTCGTGCAGAAATACGAGATAAAAATGAAGCCAGTCAGCAGTGTGACGTGGACGCCGAACAAAAGCTGTCTTCTTTTATTTATTTCTCTTCCCAGCGTTGTCCGGTCGAGGAGTGAATGTGCCGCGCGGCAGTCTGGCATCCATTCAGGCTGATCACATTTTCTGACGCACAGCTTGAGCTGTTTGTCGCGCTCACATCTAACAGGCCCTCCAGCTGACGGCAGCCATTGAAATACGTGGGAAACTTTGGGAAAACAGAGTCCGTTCAAATCATAATTTAGAGAAATTCCTTTTTTATGTGCCATTTAAACTCTGAACTTGAGCCCATATCCTAAATCCATAGCACAGGGTGTGAGGCAGTGATGTTGTTTGAGGAAGTGACAGAAAAATCTGCACAAAACTTAATAAAAGCAGGTTTATATTGTTTTTATAGATGTGCCTTCTTTAATTTGACTCATTGTGTGTTCGCATTATCAAAGGATTAAGGTCAAACGTGTCCCAGACAACCTGCAACTCGGCTCTATCAAATGGGACTTTGGTACGTTCACACCTGTGATCAGATTCCCCCAGGAAGGATTTAAATGCAACGTCTTAGCACGGCCTTTGACCTTTTTCTGTTGTCGTCATGTTTGCCAGAGTGGATGTGTCCATGCACAACTTAATATCATGAGTTTGCATCTAAATAAAAAGGCACTTTCCATGTGTCAAGTCTACACACTGCCTTTGCGCCGACACATGACACTGTTTGGTTCCAACCCTTGTTTTCAGTACGTGCTGAAGCATGTGCAAATCCACCGACACGTGGATTTCTTGAGGACGTCTCAAGTTGTTGAATGCCGTGGTGCACATTAATTAATAACCGCTGCAGCTCCTGCAATATAAAAACAAACCTTCGCTTAACCTCACCCATAAAATAAATGGGTTAAACCGACTACAGGGTGGAAAGTATGTGCTCCTTTTTTGGCTTTACTTGTTGGAACGAGCAGAAGCACATTACAACTGGACCCTCCTCGTCTGAGATCAGTCACTGAACCTTGTTTTCGGAAACTTAAGTAAACCAGATTATTTTGTGATTAGAAGATTATTAATGGAATAAGGTCATTTCAGGGACGTTCTTCACTCTGAGGAAGATTTGATCCGGTTACAAAATCTGATGAAACCTTCCCATACGACGCTTTTCTCTTCTTTCTCTGCAGCTGTTCGTCCAAATTCTGGTTTCCTCTCATAAATCATTCATGTTCATAAATTTAACAAAACAACCAAAGTTGTGGCATCCTCGCTCTAATATGGGCGCGGATAGATTGTGTTGCTCTTTGTGCACAGCTGCTTTCATTTCACGTCCACAAAGACGAAACCGCTCTT
Source organism: Planiliza haematocheilus (assembly GCA_005024645.1). Taxonomy (NCBI): domain Eukaryota; kingdom Metazoa; phylum Chordata; class Actinopteri; order Mugiliformes; family Mugilidae; genus Planiliza; species Planiliza haematocheilus. Next base: position 527,368 of record SRSE01000236.1, on the reverse strand, counting down.
CTCTTTTGCTCGTCCCGTCTCGTCGTTTTAAACGCAGACAAAGCTGCGCGGGGAGCAGAGAAGTGGGTCATGGCTGCTGCTTCCTAACCAGGCGAGCCCCTTCTCGGCGAAGCCCAGCCAGACTGGAATCCCACCGGCACGACAACCTCGAGCCTTTTCCACTGCTGCTACATGTAGGTTAGAGCTCTGAGGATGTGGTGTCTTTGAAACCTATCCTCCCGCCTTGTCACAGAAAATGGAGAAAATCAATGAAATATTGGCCGGGCGCTTTAACAGGAGGCCTGCAGGGATTCATACCTGCTACCCCGCTGTTTGCACATCCGTCTCTGCACAACAGATGCAGCTTTGTTGTATTGAGCTGTCAGGATGTCTCTGCCGCAGACACAAAGATTTCAAGGTTTATTCTTCACTTCTGCTATTTTTTTTTTGTGCTGGCAAGGGATGCCACACACAGTCAGAAGGATTTTTAAAAATATATTTCTTTTAATTTTTCTCGTGGACATTTTACTATGCCAGACAAAGCTTGAAAATTAACTTCCAGCAAACAAAACTCCCCAAACCCACCCCCCCAAGTGAATACTGTATTCTGGCAGAGACTGTGGTGTCTTTGTGTGGACAGCTGCTGATTGACAGCCAACACAGTGAAATATAATGAAGCGCAGTCTCAATGGAAGGAGACGATAAAGAGAAAACCAAACGAGGGATTCGTATTTATTGTGATGAGTCGCACTGTGCAAGAATAACTGACTGGATGCAGCTGTTATTTTCATTATCGCTTAATCTGCTGTTCAGCTTCCACAGACAAGTAATCAAATGTTTTGTTTAGTCCGACCAAACTCAAGAGGTAATTATTTTATTATCTGTTTAGACAGACGTAGATGCTATAACCAGAAAGAATTAAGCAAAAATTCCTCTTGACATTCTCAAAAAATATAAAGTATATAGTATAATAAGGACATCTTATCCATATAATGCTTTTTTTCTGAAATTGTACATTTTTGCAGATTAATTTTCGAGTTTTGTTGAGTATCGTCCAATCTGAGTCCTGATCCGATGTTAAATAAACAAAATGTCCTCCCCTGGAGATTCATAAAGGATGTTCTTCTCTTCCTTGTATTCTCCTAGACGTCCAATAAATATTCATGTCAAAATTAATGTGGTGAGGAGAAGGTAGCTCGTACCTTGGCTCCAAAAAACAGTTTTCTACTCCAGAAATGTTCTGATCATCCAACGGCATGAACTCCCTGACCCTCTCCTCATAACTTTTTCTCTTTTCTCATGCATCATTCAGTGTTTGTTGTTTCATTGCAGCCTTCATCTGAGTGGACCGTATGTATTCTGTTTTGTGATTCTAGGTGTTGAATCAAGTTGGTAGCATTGAATGACGATGTCCTACCACCTACTGACACCACATCGGGCAGTTTTTGTCTTACTGACTTGGCTTTCCAGAGTAGAGTTCTTCCACGCAGTAAACATCTTTAGTCACATGGTTTTGCTTCTTCTTCTTCAGCTTTGACACTTGCCAACAGCCATTAAAGCAGAAGAAGAAGTTTTGACGCTACAGGGATGTGGTTTTGCCTACAAAATACCTACAAAAGACAGCTTGACTGAAGCCAGATCTAATCCAATGCATGATATCCCTAATTAACCAAACCGAACCAATGGATTCCGTCAATGTCTTGTCTTCTATTTGGACACATGGCTGTAGACATAATAGATATGTATGTATGTGTGAAGAGGGAAATCCCTCCAGCCTCAGGGCGACGGTTGAGATCACTGACCCCGTTGCTCTAGAGCTCAGTCTTTGTCCCAGACAACTGAGGTCAATAAACACATCTTCCCTGTCAACAAACCGCTCAAGACTTTGTGGTCATGCAGTTTGTTGCCCTTCCTCTGGATTTTAAAGATAACCCTCCTTGTCCATTTTGCCTTTATTTCAACACAGAATAGTTGCTGTCTGTTTCCGTTTGCCCTGTGGCGCCTCTCCAATCTGTTTGTCGTATTTAGGAAACATCCAAAGCTTGTGTTGGTGTAAACCATTCGTGCTCGCTGACCTTTAGGCTCAACAAAGTCAAGAAATGTATTTAAGTTTTGTCACTGAATCAACAAAGAGCGTCGCACATAAATCAGATTAGGAGTTCAGGAAAAATGAGGCAGTAAAGTTATCAGCCTTTTGTGAAATTTGGAAACATACATGCCTGAACTCCTAGTCCACAGTGGGAGGAATGTGCTTCATTGACTGGTGGGTTTAACTGCCTAACAAAAGCCAAACAAAAAGCCAGTTGGTTTTGTTTTCACCTCTGCTTTGTCGCATAAGAGCACCCTATAGAAATGCTGCAGTAAAATGAATTAACAAGCTTGTTTCCCATGTACCCTTCTGCTCTCCCTGCAGCTTGTTAGCAAGAGCAAGAAGTACCTAAAGAGGGAAACCAAGAATCCTTATGTTCATCCAGACTGAGTTCACACTGGAAACCTAGTGAGCAGCTTCCAAGGTACTGTAGTAATCCACAGCATGGCTTTGTTCCTGGCTGTGGGAGTGTGTAGTATCAGTGTTTTTATAGGAGAAAGACATTATGCTGCAGACACTAATTGAACCTCAGAATGTTTTTATTTGTAGGTGCAACATCCAAAAAGATTTCAGGATATAGCTAATAAATAACTGTATTATTTTTAATTGTTTTCAGTCAATCAAAGGTTGAAAATTATGGTTAGTGCCCACACATCACAATAGACGCTTTAACTCATATGGTAGATTAGATGTAGATTAGAAACAAGGAAATTAGTAACCGCTAATGTTAGCTGGGAAGCTAGGAAGAGCTAATGTTAGCTGGGAAGCTAGGCAGAGCTACTAGTAGCTGGGATGCTAAGGAGCTTGGAACAGTTACTGTTAGCTCAGAGGCTAGGTTAGGAAGCTAGACTGATCCAGCTACTGTTAGCTGGGAAGCTAGGAACAACTACTATTAGCTTTGAACCTAAGAAGCTAGGAAGAGCTACTATTAGCTGGGAAGCTAGGAAGCTGTATGTCGTTTGAATAATGCACTGGTTGATCAGCCAGTCAGAAAGAAACCGCTTACGGCTAATGGTACGGGACACACCACCAAAACCAGGGCTGCAGCAGACACACACAAACTGGAGCAAAATCCGAGTACTACAGTTGAATATCAGTTAAACAGATAACAGATAAATCCCTTGTATAGACAAAATAAGTTTATACTTGAATGATAGGCTCAACAAATTTCAAAGTATTAAACATAAGAAACAAGTAACCTTCGGTTAGAACCTTTAGTCCTGTTACCCAAACTTAAAACCTTCAAATATCCTCTGGAATTATATCAGTGAGGATCTCACCTGGTATTAACAAACAAAGACTATACTTCTTAAGAAGGCTGCAATGTTAGAAGTTCCCTATATGCTCCAAGCTGCTGTTTCTACTTTGCATATGACAGTAAACATCATGAATGTTGAACACGTTAGATGCTAGACCGCAGCCTTCAGCTGTAGCCTGTAACATTATCAAATAGATATAAATGCTGAGCAATGAATGTCATTATCTTCCATCCAATAGTTGCTGAGACCTTTCAGTCTGGACCAAAGCAGTGGGCCAACCAGACGACAGACGTCCCCAGAGCCATGCTGCTGGGAAGGCTAAACATCTGGTGTCTCACTGCGGGTGAGTGTTGCCAGCGGTCTGACTGCACAAGAGGGTCAGTGTCTATTGTAGCGTTCTCTGGAAACTCTCTCTAAGGTACGACAGAGAGTTCAGTCAGGATGACTCTCACAGTGTGGTGCTAAAACTCCCCTTCCAGAAATGCACTTTCCTGGCACACCCTCGTTTCTTGTGCTACCGTGACTAACACCTGTTAACGCATGTGTAAGCACACGGACGCGCAAAAAACACAAGCGTCTGCATCTCCACCGGAAAATAAAACGTTGTGCTGAACTGTAGGAAGCCAACTTTATTTCAAGATCCAGACTTTTGGTTTGATGCCAGTGGTGCTCATTAGGTCCCAGAGAGGCTGTAAATCCACCACATGCGTTGTCAGCAGTGATGTTGAGGGAAATAAAAAAAAAAGTGGTGAAATTACGACCTGATCATTGTAAGCCAACCGTCTAAATATAAACCAGAGAGTCGTCTTTCCTCAGGTAGGTGTGCTCAAACACCCTGATGTTATTCATCAGTCTTAACTAAATTAAGCTTGGTTCACTGCAGCATTAAATCACTGTTTTCTAGGAAAAATGAGCACGTCTTCAGTTAAAAAAATATTACAGTATTTCCTGCAGTTATTCACCTATATGGAGCACACGTTGCTGTTCAAATAGGCTGAAGTTGACTGTGTATTCCCAGCAGATGGATGTTGGAGCTGAGTGGGTGAAATGCTGAGACGGAAGCAGCAGCAGCAGCGTTGGCATCGAGACCAAAACGTCTGATGGTGAAAACACCTGTTGAACTGAGCTGAACTGAGCTGAAGACCAGCTGTGAGTCAAACAATAATCCATCCATCTCAATCTCTTTTGACAAAGGCATTTTTATATTATGTCATTTACACACATTTATGGATTTTTACATATTCCGAGGCCTCGACTCTGACATGCGTCTGCACACACGGACACAACGATGGTGAATATATTACTACGGTTGAAGGAAAGCCAAAAAAAGACTCAAAGGCTGGCTCAGTAAACCTCTCAGCATATTTGACGTCTATTATTTTGTTGCACTTGCAGCAGCTTTAAGATCATCGCACACAGGCCGGGGGACGCTGAACACAGGGAAATCAGGATCTGCCTCTTGGCAGTGCTGCGTTGTTTGTTCCTTTTTAAATGGAAATTAACAACAATGCAGCATGTGCATTCTAGGAGTGTCTCACTAAACTATCTGGCAGCTACACATGTATGGGAAACACCTTTACAACAAAATGAAAGGCACAGTAAATGGTATAAAGAGTCACATAAAATAGAAATACTGCACAGCGTGTAGTTTTGAGAATCTTAATAACATAATAAATAGGCTCAGTTATGCACATAAGTCCAGTACATGGATGTTTAAGCCTTTATTGTTTGAGAGTGCTACTACTTAAACAGGTACCAGGTATTAAGTTGGTAAAAAACAAACAGAAGAACATCATTAAATGTCAATAAGTAAAAAAAAAATAGGGCAGTAGGTCATGTAACTTGACCAAAATAACTTAAATAAATATTAAAATATTGCGCTTAAACTGCAGAGAATGTTTTTAATTAGAAAGTCTGATGGTCTACGGTTAAAAACAGTTTTAAAGATCCATCTGTGCGTACTTTTAAGCCTCTGTATCTTGTGTCAGAGGGCAGGAGAGAGAACAGATTTATGTCCTGAATGGGAGCGGCTCTTTTTGGTGACGACATGGGAAGTCCTGTACACTTAAAGGTTGGCGTTCAAGTGGTAACATCAGTCACACGCTGTGTCAACACCGCTCCCGGTGCCTCCCAGTTAATAGTGGCTCTTCAGTTTAGCTAGCTAGCAAGCTTAATGTTCTAAATGCGAAGGCCGTCGAGAATATCAGCATTTCCCAGCTGACGCACTATGAAATTAAACTGAATTTTCCACCATTTGTTAAAAAATCTCCTCTAACTCATTTAAAGGCAACATTTGGGAATTCGGGCATTTCCAGAGAATATAAGAATGTAATTTAAATTAAGGCTTATTGTCCAAATAAAGTATTATATTATCACTTAGTATGAGTCATAATCTAGTTTCACTTTATCCAGAAAAGCATAAAAAAACAGCTGCACATTTCTGTTGAATTAGTGGGATTACATCTCTCCATCAAATGTGAGATGTGTGTGAGACGCGGACCTGTTTGCTAAAGGTCGAGGATTAAACTACTTGAAGCGGCAAAAGCTGAGGCCACTTGTTTCTGCAATAGAGAGCTGACAAGCCTGAACCTGGCGCGGCCCCATTCAGGTAAACTCGGTGTCAGACGTGGGAGCTGAAAGATGATCTCCCTGCGTGCTGCGATCCCCTCAGCCGGGATTGAGGACAGAGGAGTGTCTGGTTTCCAGTGTTTCATGCAGGACAGAACATACCGAGGCCTCTCTGCTCTGAGGTTTTTGTGGGAAAACGGCGAACAAAATGCGAGAGCCTCACCCCCAGTGGAGAACGTAACCCGAGATTTAGCCACTTACAGCACAAGAGGGATCAGGTATTCCCCCACCTTGTTAAAGGAAGTCCTCGGGGACAGTGGTGGCGACGCGATGAATGGGCATGACATATGCCACTGTTCACCTCGGTGAGATATTGGCTCATGTGGTCAAAATAGAGAAAAGGAGGTTGTTCTGGTGGTTAACAACAGGGCTGTTGATGAGTCATTTACACAGAAGCGTAGTAGTCATAGATGATTTATTGCGCAAGCACATGGTAACTGGTCAGCGAGGTAATATAGGACTGTGAGATGTCAGTGAAGAAGGACAAAACAGAACTGAAAAACAAATAACCACTTTGAGACACAACAAAGTAACGCAACTATAGATAGACGCATGACACCTACCACAGGTCTTGGCCTTACTACAAAAGGGGCAAACAAGCCACAATGAGAAACAAAAAAAAGCTACCAGTGGCTCAAAACAACCACACAGACATGCAAATGTTGAAATGAACACAAAGTGACGCAAAACAGCTACACACGCACAATAAAAAAAAGCCAGAACAATGCAAGACAGCTACAAAGAGGCACAAGAAACACAAAGAAACTCAAAATTACTGGCAGGAGATTCAAAATGGACACAAAGAGAAGCAAGCTTACTACATAGAGGCTAAAAAGCCACAGGGACTCAACAATGGAGATGAAAAATAACCGCAAAGAAGTGCACGACAACTTAGCAAACAACAAGACCACAAAGAGATGCGTAATTACCACACAAAGACGCAGAAAAACTACAGGAAGACTCAAAACAGGAACAAAGAAATGCAAAACAAAGGCGTGATCAAAGACGTAAGCCACACAAAAAACAAGACACGCAAAACGACTACCAGGACAGTCAGAACAACCACAAAGAGATACAAAACCGGAGCGCAAAGATGCAAAACAGCAATGAGGGAATGCAAAATAACGAGGAAGCGGCGACGATTGCAGAGCTTTATTGTTTGTAGTTTTTTTGTTTTGTGTGTCTTTCAGTCTGGGTGTGTGGTTAGGGAAGCCAGGGCCTTCTACCTGATCATTCATAACAATGAAAACACAAGAATCTGGTTTTAAACAACTCCTCCTGACTACGGTGAACAGCTTTATGGGCTGCTGCCGTCGTCCACATGACTAAATCTGCACGTATAGATGAAGCGTGCACTAAATCCTGCTCTACAAAAATCACGCCTCGCTGCAGACCGTTTACCCCTGAACCCTACAGGCATCCACCCCCCCCATCCGACCCACGACCTTTGCCCCCGACACGTATCTCGCTCTCATTTCGTCTTCCGGACAGCCCCAGGAGATTCACCCACAGACAGTCTGTCAGCGCGGCGTGTCCTCAGTGCTGCCGAGGGGCCGTTAGCTGACAGCGTGCACGGGGAGAGTGTTTTTTTAAGGGCACATCTCCTGTTAATTTGTTCTTTCTGTGCCTCTGGAGAGTTCAGTCAATACTTGTGAACTTCAGTCAGTGCCATGTGAGAGCTGCGCGGCGATGACGAACTCCTCCTCCAACGTCACTCAGATGTTAAATCTGACACGGCTCTGTTGATGATGAATGGAGTTTGTTTACTCAGGAGATTTGCATCCAGATGAGGTTCAGATCTTTGTATTTTTATGTGTCCCGCTGAGAATTTCACCAGCGCAGTACCACAGCCATTAGCGGAAGAGACTGATGGTGTCTATTAATGCACTAGCTGCCCTTTTGTTTTATCAGATCTCTAATTAAAGGTCAGCATCTTAACAGGGTTACCAATCAGTTAACTGCTTGAGAAATTAAACCTAATATCCCTACACCCTGTAAAACAGCACCTTCTCCAAGGCAGCCATGTTGCAATGCTTCGACTTGTGTTTGTTTTTTAAAGGAATAGCTGCGGTGAAACATGCAAAGGCCTCTAAATGAGACAATCTGAGAATGACGCTAGAACCAGAAGGCAATTAGTTCATTTTACTAGAATAAAGACTGGAAACAGCTAACCTGGCTCTCTCTGAAGCTCTAAAAGCCGAGCTGCTTGCACAGTCAGTCTGTACTTCTTGTTCTTTTCTTTTTTTAAGATCATCAGCATGCATGAAAACACCGCACATTTCTGTTTTATTAGTCTGTTGTTCCTATGATACTAAATGGAGTCTTGAAGCAGCAAGGATGTGAAGTCCATTAAAAGTAAGAAAGGTTTCACCTGTTAAAGAGATTGTGAATTGTCCCAATCATTTCTCAACAGATCTGTTTCAGACTGTATGTGGTCCTGTTTGACATGCTTCTAGCAACACTGGTACAACAGATTAAGACAAGGAGACTAGTCCACTATGGTCCACTTGATCCTGAACAGTAGCTGGGTGACAACTTGTGCAGTCAAGAGTCGTTTCTGGTAGGTGTCACCACAAGAAAACTGAAGTCAGACCATTGCTGGTAGGGTCCCTATACTAAGAAAGTTAACCTCTTGATTTCACTTCCAGTCAAAACAATCGAGGTAACCAGCTCCACAAAGTTTCAGCCCAACTTCAGACGCTTTAATTCAAACTGGAAATCCCCGTATAACTGAGTAAGACACAGCTTTTACATATGCAGTAAATTTACATGATCAAAAAGGCTTTTATGGAGGCAAAACACGCAGAATATCAAACCTGTTCCAAAAACTTTAATGATGAGAGGGTTTCTGAGTCACGGTCTGACCACGAGTGAACAAAGTTCTATTTATTTTTAAGCATGCAACAAAGTTCAGATGGTTAGTGCAAGATTTGGTGTGCAGACACTTCAAATTACCCAAAATAGGATTCACAAATGATTGGTTTCTGGTGTCAATCTCCAGAAAAATCATTTGAGATTGTTACTAGGGTCGCTTCAGTGCGAAAGTTAACCTTGTACTTGTGTTCACCTCCAGTGAATCATGTTAACTAGTTTCGCAAAACTTCAAACCAGTTCCTTCGTCCTTAATCTGTGAATGATTAAACTTTTGAACGTCCAATCCGCGGTGTTTATTGTAGACATGGTTAGATTTAACTGGTTTATGAACTGTATTGTCCCTTTAGGGCTTCACCAGCGTGAAAAGGGGACTAGACTGTATATCTAGAAAAAATGAACCCTGTATTTGAAAATCAACTGCAAATAACAGATCCTAAAACTAAACACGTACCTGAGAAAACGAAACCGCAAAATAAAAAAAGATCCCAAACAAAATATTACAGGTTTTAAATTCTTGTTCACTGAGCCGTGACAAATCTTTTATGGCTTCGGTGCTGTTGATTTGCCCAGGTGCAGGCAATAAAATGAAATGACAGTCTTGTTACGATATAAAAATATGAAGAGTAATTGCATCACCAGTTTAATCTCGTCACGTCGCCGCAGTGTCAGCTGTCTGACATGGTTCCTCGGTCAATGCTCCTTTCCTTACCAGTAACGGTGCAGACGTGCATTACCTCAACGTCCCGCAAACTGCCACTTACTCTAGCAGACATTACACATGTGCAGTTTGTCATTTGACAGGACAGCAGCCAGTGCTTCACTAAAACAGTTACAAGGTCAAGGTGGTAGTGATCAGGGGTTTGACATGGAGAGGGATGTGCATGGAAACAGGATGAGAAAAAGCAGCAATTCCAATGAGGTATCTGGGGGAAATATTCAGTGTTGGAGGAGGGACAAGAGATGTCTGAAAGATAAATGATTTTTGAGAGGCTTACATCTATTTTTCCATCCTTGTTGTTGGTCTTTCCATCAAAAAAAAAAACACTGACCGAGACATCCATTCCTAAGTTTGTGTATAAAATCATAAATTCTATTAGCTTGTGTCCATCTATTAAACTGGGCTACATTATTAAAAGCTGGAAACAGGCAAGAGTAATCAGCCATGACTGTAACTGTTTTGTCTAGGAAATACTGGAAACACATCAGTTTGTCAGTCAAGGTGAAAGGCAGATAGATACTCAGGTTTGTTACTCCAGTTTAAACTCCAACTTTAATATTTAAAGCTACATTAAACCTGCAGTCCGTGATTTGTTGAAATGAATCTAATTGTTTTAGCACCACACATTTATGAACACTAACCTGTGATATACGTAGCTTCTGAAGATAATTACTATCATGCTAATCCTTTCTGGATTGTTTTATAGTTAGCATAATTTGCATTCATTTTGTGACTTTGGTTATTTTAAAAAGTCTTATTTAGCAAGTATTTGTTATGTGCTCAAGAATGCTTTCACTTAAAATGGGCTAACATTATTAGCATGCTGTTATTTATTAAATATACATATATTATATTTTCTACACAGACTTTTAGCATCAGGAATTGTTGACTTCATACATCACTGTTTTCACTCTTGACTTTAAAAGCTAACGTTAGCTAGCTAGCTCTGTTAGCTAACGAGTTCTGTTAGTTAGCTTACAGGACTATCTAAGCTAAGACGATGATGTTTTTATGCTTAATTTTAATGGGTAACAGGCAAGCTCATTTTAGTTAGGCCGTTCTGTTAGTTAGCCGTTTATTTGTTAGCTAGCTAACAGGACGAGCTAGCTCCATTAGCTAGCGAGTTTAGCTAACATTTAGCATTTACTTGTAGTTAGTAATAATAGTTTAATAAAATAGTTTCTGTGTTTGTGTTTGAGCTAATTTTGGTTTAATGATGTGATGTCTTTTTAATCTTGTTTTTGAAATGATTTTATTTTGCAAACAGCTGCTGAAACGGGCAGGGCTCCTTGTTACTAGCAGCAAGAGGAATTTGTCAGCTGAATACATCGTGGAGGAGACGGACAGAAAGACAAGCTGTCTGTTAATCCCATCACCTTTGGTTTCTCTGCATGGAGAGACGGAGCCGTTGTTGACCATCAAGACCACCCACAGATTGGTGTCATCACAGGAGGTGAGAGGATTATCACAGCTCTCCAATGAGTGCTTGTTTGTTTGGCTCAGAGAGACACCAACAGCAAAGATTCACTGAGGCTAATTAGCTTGGCCACAATGCATGTTACTACAACTAACGTGTTCAAAAAGACATTACAATGTCCACAAAGTTAGTTATAGCGGAATAGTGGAATAGTGGAAATCTGGAAGCATGAGGAAATCTACAAAAAAGCCTTTTGAAGGTTTTTTAGGCTTACATACAAATACATTGGGAGCCATTTGTACATGATTCTCACAAACATGATTATGAACAAATGGTACATATTTGTTAATTTTGAGCAAACTGATTCAATTTAAATGGTCTGTTCTACATTAAAACACAGAAGTGCATGATACATTTCAAAACATCTTTTCAAGATTAATTTACCCATAACAATTAAAACAAGCAGATATGATATATTAGTGCTTTTTATGAACTGTGCATGTTGAAAACATCTCAGTAGCAATGGCACTATAAAATGGTTTCTATAAAAGTTTCATTTGATTAAAACATGAATACAGAACAAATAACCCTGATATCAGTATAGTCAGAAGAAAATCAGTGCCAGACTTCCAGGGTTCACATCAGAATTAATTTTAAAGCTGTGCTTGACCAGATGCAGCTTTGACCGTGGTAAGCTCCGGCGGGGCAGAAGAAGCACAGGAAGCAGCGGCGGTTACAGAAGCCGCCGTCTCTGTCTGACCTCAGCGGCTGTCTGTGGTTCCACCTGAAAAAGCAAAAGACCAGCCATTAGCCTTACTGCTAGACTCCCCTACATGCCTGTCTAAACACGGACAGAGGTTCATCTCTGTCATCAGCTGGACGCTGGGCGTGTCACTCAGACACCGACACACATGTCGGCTCTATTAGTGAAAGTCCTAAGTGACATCAGTGACAAACAACTGCAAGGCTGAAATCCTCGGTTACTTTTGATCAGGGGACGGGAGTTTGTAGCAGCAAATCATCACAGTTCTGTGCTAAATCAAAGCTCTATGAAAGTTATGGTTTTCAGCATTTTTTTAAACGTCTGAGACAGTTGTTGATTCAACTGTGTTTTTATTTTGGAGGTTTTCAGTGCTATTCAGTTACACCATGTTGTACTGAGCCAGTAGGCTAGGTTAAATAATAGAAACACTTTTGTCTTTAGTTCAGTCCAGTTTAACAGCAACACAAACTACATCCTCCAAAATGATCATCCAGCTGATTAACACCTTTATGACCCTGTTTCAACATAAACTGAGCATTACAACACATGAAAATTTAATGCAAACCTTAAAGAAAATGAAACGGAGCATTACACGAAACAACATATAACCACAGAAATTAGTGGCCTGGATCGGCCATTTTGCTAACTCTACTTTTCAACAACTTGCCAGTATGCAGATTTGAAAGTCTTTATCATAGAGTCCAGGATCACTTAGGAACTATTATTCCTTTTGCATGTGTTTCTGAGTATCTTGCATGTTTTATATATATATATATATATATATGCTCACTGATGAAGCTTTAAGGGAATCTGATGAAGTTCATAGCTTTATTCATTTACGTACCTTCACAAACATGTGTTTTCTCACTTGTTCTAAATAACTGACCAGGCTAAAGTGAGATATATGTGGTAGAAGATCAATAGTAGAAGTTTTTTCCAGGGCTGGAAGGAGTTAGTTGTGTTTATAATGCCTCGTTTGATTGTGTAATATTAGTTTAATCAGCTTTATACTTTGACTGCAGTGACATGCTTTAATCAGCTGAACTTTCCTCATGTTTTGTCGCTCAACTTTAAATCACCCCGAGACGAGCCTCCGTGATTTATTTGTGATTACAGCGTCGGTGGCGCCGGCATCTGTTTTGGCTTTGGGAGCGTTCCGTGTGGAGGAAGACGTCTGTGAGGAATTTAAATTCATTATCGCACCAATCTGTCAAAAAACAGTCCCGACTCGCAGTTACTGAAGGTTTACTCTGACATAGACGGGATAATGAGTAGTTAATGAACTATTCTCTTTGGGTAAACAATTCATTTGTGACGAGAGATGCGCAAAAATGGAATACACAAATGAAAAAAGATGGAGAGATTTTGTTGATTAGTAAGAAAAATCCCAATGTATTTATTCTGGACGTTGCCATTAGCAATGCAAAGTTGTAATCATTTGTACGATTTGCATTTCAAATTCAATTCACTCTCCCAGAAGACAAATTACTCTCGCTTCCCTTTTCCCCATCACAGGCAGAGTAATTCCACATTTCGTTGCACAGACGGCCGGATAATGACATGCAAATGAGATCATCAGAGTGAGAGGAGGAAAAAAACATGATGAGGGACAGATAGCGGGAATTTTATTCTCGGCACTGCAGATAATTTGAGAGACTGATGAGTTTATTTTACTTTGACGGATGGAGGGACAGAAAGAGCTCCCGTCCATGTGGATTAATGTTGAGTGCGGGAATAAGTCAGTAAATAATGAAGGGACTGGTCTTTGGTATTCTCCAGTGAATTAAACAAAATTACTGCCAGAAAAATATGTCTGCCGCGTGAGATAAAGCCTAATGGTTGATTTTAAATTCTAAAGCATTTTTTTTCTGCCTCCTCATCAGCAAAACTTGTCAGTCAAGTAGATTATAATCATATTTATGGGTCTTATTCTTTAAATTACACTGTTTTTATCTCTTAGGGCCATCTATGCTCCTAGTTTTTGTCGTCTATCCCACACCATTGGCACCAGTTGAATGTGATTGCTGAACTGGCTCTGAGAGAGGCATTCAAAGAGAACCGGAGTCTGTTGTAGAGATTCAGGGTTAGCGTGGAGTTACACAAACGACATGTGAAAGAAAACGCACAAATTAGCTGCCTGGATCGGCCGTTTTGCTAGCTGTACTTATCAACCACTTGCCAGTCAAGTTAATTAGCCTGAGTTTAATCAGACATAATTATTCAGTTGGTACGCCCTTCGGTAATTTACTGCCGCTGATATCTTTAGCATTTCTATATAACAGAACATCTGAAATGTGGGATGTGCTATACATGAAATAACAGCTTTGAGCCCTTTGAGTCTTTCACAACATCGCTGTTTATAGAGTCTCACAACATCACATCAGTGTTTTCAGATATTTTTTCGGTTTGTAACTCTTCTTCTAACTAAAAATGTTTGTACAACTAATAATTCAGGGGAGACAAGCTCACTACAGCTGTTTGTAGCTTTTCCTAGCTTCCTAGTCTGCCAAGCTAATAGTGCTAGCTCTTCCTGCTTTCCAGTTTTAATAACGAATACAGACTACTGCCCCCTGCTGGTGGGAAGAGTTATATCCTTTTAAGCAGCGGCAGAACATCTGTATCAGCTACCCTCTTGCCTTGAGCTACCCTCAAACATCAATGGAGAGTTCAATATGAAATATTGGCTCTTGAGAACATCTCAGTCATCTTTTTTGACATTTCTAGAAATTACAGAGGTCATGGAAGTCGTAAGTACCTTCCAAATTCAGCATTACAATGGGGATGAGGGGGACTGTCAACTCGTGCAACTCTGTAGTAGCACAGAGTTGGACAAGTTGTAGTAGAGAAGATATTAGATAAGAAGGTTAGAGGATAGGAGCTCAGTGCTTGAGAGAAGACAATAGAGGACATGTGCATCGTCCCCTAACAGCCAAGGCCTATAGCAGCATAACTAAGGGATGGTTCAGTCCAGCCCTAACTATAAACTTTAGCAAAAAGAAAAGTCTCAAGCCTAACCTTAAAAGTAGAGAGGCCTCTCGAAGCCAAATTGTTATTTAGAGTTGCGTTTGCTTAAAACAAAATGACTCTGATTGGTTGTAGGACTTTTTTTCTATGTATAAGTTGAAACGTGCACCATAATCAAATCCAAATAAAATAAGATATAGATTTCTTTATTTATTATTCAGTACCTTTTAAACATGTACTGTATGTTACACCAGATGTTTTGAAAGGCTATTATATTAAATGTAATATCATGAATTAGTATTTTCTATAGCCAGATAAATAAAAAAAGAGTCTTTAAAAGGAAGTACATGTGGCTACTGTGCATGGCTCCCTAAACGTAACCCTAACCCTCATCAGAGTATCTAGCTCCAGCTGTGATGGACGTGATGTCTTGCATGTGTGCTTCCAGACCGCTAGCGGCTCAGCCTTCACTGAGCAGACGAACCCACAAACACTGAAGTATTGATGAGCTCAGGAGCACAGCTGGTTACGGATATAGACAGGAAATAACACACTGATTATTGGCTTTAATTGAAAAATGAGACCTGTTCTAGCGGGGGCACGCTCAGGTTAGAATTGAAATGACGTACAAGTACATGACCCAGTTCACTCTAACACAAGTCACCTGCTAACTGCAGACTAAAATAGCTCAGGCAGGCAAGAGTGGTCTGGATAATTGTGCCTGTTTTTAATAAACACTGACTGAGGATGTCACTGCTGCTGGGTCTGCTCTACATGGATGATTGTCCTTTTCCATCTCCTGTAAAACTCAGGCCTGCCAATACTTCCAGGAACAGTATGCTCTCCTCAGATCCAAACCCCCGCCTGCCTCTCGTCACATCACCGCCGGGCACTTTGTGAACCCGTTTGAGGCTTTGCCGTATGTTTATTCAATCATATTCCACTGCCATGACCACAAAGCCGGGTTTTCCTCGCAGTGTCCAGTTTAATTTTTCCATGGGGCCACACTGGTGAAAGCTTTGTGGCTTGGGGTTCAGGAGTTAAGATGTGCAGCCTGGCTGGTGAGCCACGAGGGCGGATCCATCTCTGAATGGGAGCAAAGAGGCGATTAACGATGGGGAACCTGTTATTACGGGCATCTGGGCAGATAGTTATTGCCCTGGTGCTGTATTAAACATGACGCTGTTAGCATGTTAAACCTGGGAACTCCAAAGCTCAGGTTTTCATTGTTTCATGCGTCTCATCGATGGCCAACGCCTGGAGGTTTGTTTATCATTTATTGTGGCATTTTTTGACTCGCTCTGTCATGTCTGCATGTTGGCTGAGAAATCTTTACACTGAGGCTTTTTATGTGCTCGTGTTTTATCCATTTGCACATGTTTTCCTATATTTCAAGGCTTTAAGAGCCGCGTTGGTTGATCAGGATCAGTAAAATCATTGGTTATGATTTTCAAAGATGCAACCACAGTTCTTCCGATGGTTGCTGCGTCAATATTCCTTCTCTTGAAGTCAGGGAATGATCTCAAATCTACTTAAATAGGATTAGGAAATTGTACTGGTTCCCATAATGGCAGCGGTGGGATTCGAACCCACGCCTCCATAGAGACTGGAGCCTAAATCCAGCGCCTTAGACCGCTCGGCCACGCTACCTGTAAAACCAGCTGTTTTTCCCACTGTCGCGCTCGCTATTGTGGCTATAAGGGTCATGCTAGTTTTATATGGTCTGCTTGTGGTAAGAAATGTCTGAAAAATGGGCAGGACAGCCTCTGAAGGCAGCCACATCTTAACCAAAGCAGCCACACCCTAAATTATTAGCCTCAAATGTAGAAATAACCATCTTAAAACAGCCCAAATACTAAATTAATCAATTTTCAAGTGAGTAAACCTAGAAATTATCTGCCAAAAACGGTCTGCATTGGCAAATCTCGTTTCTGGGATACTTACCGGTTGGCCAGCACAAATAAGACTTTTTCTCAGAGCTTCCATTGTGAATTTGTCTCTTGCGAATCTCTAAATGTGAACGTTTAACCACATACTAGTGTTTATTGTAGCCAGGGCACATAGTTATTGTAATCCAGTTGTCTTTCTGCCTCCATCTTCCATGGCTAAATTATATCTGTCTGGTTATGTTTGGACAAAAAAACAAACAATTTGAACTCGCTATGGCTCAGAAGAATATGATACACACTAGATTTTGCTGCGCTTGTAAACAGAATAATTTCATTGTTGGTTAATGGGTTTTCTTGGGATTGTTCTTGTCATAATAACAAAAATCCTGGATGTTTACAGCCTTTTTGTTGAAGGCCTTGAGGGATTTGGAGGTGTGTGTGCTTGACTGGCTGCTTGGCAGTGATGAGATGTTGGTTTCTCCTAGGAGCCAGGCTTCAAACGTTCTCCTCAGAAACCTATACGCCAGTTGTTGTTTTATTTTTGTGATCTATATTTAAGCTTCTTTTCTTAGATGGAAGTGCAAAGGGGGGATTCGGTTGTACCGCAACACAACAAAACCTCCAGATTTCTCCTGGCAGCTCCCGCTGAAAAAAAAAAAAGATCGCCTGAGCGGCTTCCAGCAGGGCTCATGGACTGCCGCTGAGGTCTGTGACGAGGTTCAAAGACCAAACGCTTTCATACCTAAGAGTCTGAGTCACTCCCCCCGATGTCCTGCTCTGGTCTGCCTGACTCAGAGGAGCTCAAACCCAAACATACTCACACTGAGTCACCCTCTCTATGACTGGCTGCTGTCCACGTCGGCTTTTAAAGCGTGGTGACCCTGGGATCAAGCCTGCATGCCTTCCCCTTTAGCTCAGCACACATCAAGACAATACTTTACATTCTGGAGGCTTTGACGTGGGGCAACTCTGCTAAACATATCAGATAGTAAAGCAGGGTGTTTTATGCGAGCACTCTCTCCATTCTCACACATATACACAAAAACTATTTTCCAACCCAGTTTTAGCCCCTGGTATGCTACCCCAAGGCCAAACTGGCCCACTTTGCCCAATGTGTGTTTCTAATACTCTCAGAGGGAGACTGTAAAAGCCTGGTATGCCTCGTCCTTTGTGTGCGTTTCCATTATGTCTTCAAGCTCTGGCCGAGGCATCCATGGGTGCTTTGTGCTCTTTACTGATGAAAGACACAGAGGGTCTGTAAGTGAGCGAGCAGCCGCCAGAGACTCAGGTAATGCAGATGGAAGAAGCAGCCATCCCTGCCAAGGCCTCCCCTTCCTCCTCATTTGCAGCTCCACCGCCGAACTGTGACCCATCAAGTCGCTCAGCCAAGTTGCATAATGACCCCCACACCTCAGCGACCACCACATGCATACAAATAAAGGGAAAAGAAGATGAGAAGCAGGGCATCTGTTGTACATCTGAACCACCCTCATGAAATGTTTAAAAGGAACATAGAGGACGTTCTGGTTTTTCCTCTGGAGAAAGTTGTTTTGACTGAAAGCCAGTTCAGACACTATTACTTGTTGAGCAGCTTAGGGAAGCAGATAGGAAATGCTTTGTAAACACAAGATTAAACTGGATCGTCTGCCTTGGGTCACAAAAAATCAGATAATCTCCTTATTCAAGAATAACAAACTGATATGTCAACATGAAAAAGGACACAGCTAATCTTTGCTTTTTGAAGGTTTTGTCACAATAAAACCTTTGAGGTTTTAAATTCATATTTGGAAGGAATAATTTAATTTTCTGTGACTTCTTTTATAGTTGTGGTCTGTGGGGAAAATGTTTTTAAGGCTGCAAGGGATTTTTTTCCATTGCAATACCGCAAGTGACCACTGGGAGGTTCAGGGTTTAAAGGCACACACTTGTGATCCTAAACTTTTATTATATGCCGTATTGTATGAGATAATGTAAAATATTATGTTTCTATTGCAGCTAAATTGCAACTGCAAATCGTCTAAGCCGGTAAGTGGCTTTGTTGATGCAAAATTGGAGGCATGCAACACATAGTGCTCCCTGGGTAATGTAGTTTAAGTGCCATTATGAATCAACAAGAGAGGGAACTGATTGTTTTTTGTGGTTATGGGAAATATCGTAGTTTGTTGTTGTGCAGAAAAAAGACACAACAAGTTCATTTCTGTACACAACACAGTCATTCTCTACACTTAACCAGGGTTGGGTATCGCTGCTGATTTCCTGTTTTGAAACAATTTGCTATCAGTTTATTTTGAGATGTTTTGGTTGTGAAATAATTTTACTTTCAACTGTCCTCACTCTGTCATGTCTGCATGTTGGCGGAGAGATCTTAACGCTGAAGCTTTTTATGTGCGCGTGTTTTATCCATTTGCACATGTTCTTATATTTCGAGGCTTTAAGAGCCGTGTTGGTTGATTAGGATCAGTGAAATTGTCGGTTATGATTTTCAAAGACGTAACCACCACATTAAGCCCTGTTTTCAGTTCTTCCGATGGTTGCTGGTAGCATATTTCCTCTCTTGAAGTCAGGGAATGATCTAAATCTACTTAAATATGATTTGGAAACACAGAGTAAGAGTATAATGGCAGCGGTGGGATTTGAACCCACGCCTCCATAGAGACTGGAGCCTAAATCCAGCGCCTTAGACCGCTCGGCCACGCTACCTGTAAATCCAGCTGTTTTTCCCACTGTTCGTTCCGCTAGTGCAGCTATAAGGTTCATGCTAGTTTTACTACGGTCTACTTGTGGTTAAATATGTTTCAAAAATGGTAAAAGCAACCTCTGAAGGCAGCCACATCTTACCTGAAGCAGCCACACCCTAAATTATCAGCCTCGGATAAATAAATAACAAATCTTCCATTAAACAACAACCCAAATTCTAAATGAATCAATTTTCAAGTGAGTAAACCCAGAAATAAGCCACCAAAAACGTCCATTTTGCTGTCTGCAATTGGGATACTTACCCGCACAAATTAGACTTTTTCTCAGAGCTTCCATTGTTAATTTGTCTCTCGTGAAATAATTTTAATTAAAACTAAAACTAATGTTTTAGTTTTAAGTTTTCAGCTATTTACACATTTTTTATTTTATTTTTTTTACCTCTAATGGACACATCCTGCATCTGTCTTTGTTTTTTCCAGCTCTTCTCTGTTGTCAGACTTGTTTGATCCAATTAGCTTTCAGGTCTGATGGACTGGTGGTGGACTGATCTCGGTGCGAGGTGTCACGAGATTTGTGACAAATTCTGATCCGAGGACTGTATGCATCACTATCAGATATTTTATATGAACATCAATTTGAATCGGAAAATCTCCTTTTTTAAAGCAGCCCGATTCTAAACCCCAGTACTTTTGTTACCAGAGGTTGCGCTAGACTTTTTTGTTGTCTGTCATTTTGACTGTCATAAAAATCCGGTCATAATCTATTTTTACCCGTCACGTTCATTTTTTAAACTGATAATAAATATATATTCAATAGCATTTGATTTTCATTAAAGTTTAATTTAACTTTAAGTACCTACTTTCAGATGGTAACAAAGACAACAACAAAAGTTTCGGCTGCCGACATGGCACTGCTAGCATAAACAGCTCTTAGGCGGTATTGTAGTGTTGAAGTGCTTTGGTGGTACGCAAATTCCATTTTGGTAGCCGTTAGCTGCACAGACATAGATCACTGACTGTATATACTAGACGTAGACATATGGTTAGCCGAGCTCTGATGTGTGCATCAATATAATCGGTGTACCAGGAAATCGTGCACGACAAAAGTCCCCCGATGTTTGGAACGCAAACTGCGATGTGAGACAAGAGCCAGTTAATAAGGTCACTGGCCCCCAAGTGGTCAAGGGTGTGAATTGCAATCTGTCAAAATGACGGATGGCCTTCAGATTTTTCCGTCACATTTAAAAAACAAAAAAAAAAAAAAACAGTGAATGACAGAAAATATCCGGTTAACGCGACCGCTGTTTGTTACTTATTGACATTTGCTTTGAGTGCCCTCCATCCACCCTGAGCACCTCTTGCCGACTCCTATTAACATACTTGTCATTTCATTCATTAAAAAGATGGATGTTGTAATCCAGTCAGTTTATGCACATCCAAAGATTTGACAATGTTTCCTTCTTGGTTACCTAACAATACACAAATCTTTTTTTCTGCCTGTCCATTGGTCGCCATAAAAAAACAAACCTCTAGAGAGATTGTTGATCAGAATAGTTGTGGAAACTGTAACCTAAACACTCAAACAGTCAGAGAAGCGTTCTCTTAATCACACTTGACCCAAGCCACATGTTAAGCTAAGAGGCAGCTCCCACACTAAAGGAAACTGACATATACAGGACATTACTGCTACTTTCCATCTGTTATGAAACACTCTGACTTCTATTTATAGCATCTGGGGCTCCTTTCAACTAATAATAGCATTTTTCTAACTGTAGTTTCTTATTTTTATTATCATACACTAAATTTTCTGCTCATTTTGCATGTTTGGAGAATGAAACCTGAGCGTTGGTGCCTTGTAATTTTCAGCCTGGTTCAGCAACCAGTGACATCAACTCACTGGGCATGACACGAAAGAGAAACTATGTTTACCCATCACCGTTCGTTCACTCAGCTCCACAAATCTTATTTTTTCTCTCGACTGTTTGTAGCGGTATTGGGTAATTCTGAGGTTAGCCGTCTTATGCAATGAGGCTCGTACAGCAGCCTTATAAGGAGCTAACTTGGTGGGAGTGTTTGTCCAGTTAGTACTTGCCTCTCGGGCACTGAAAGGAGATTCTGGTAACAAAAGAGCCACTGTAGTATGTTTTATTATTCGTAAATATGCACTTAGACCTCGTAAAATACTCGTAGGACAGTGTAATTTGACCTCAGAAGCATCAATTTACTGTGTGCCAGAAAAAACAGTGCTCGCCTTAGTTCATAAAGTTAGATGTCTGTTTCTTAAGATCAACGAGGTCAAGTCAGATATATAATCAGATAAAAGTCAACATAATTTAATTACTTTCAGTTCTGGGATCTTCCGTAAATGATTACCCACAGTCACACCTTCGCTGCTCCACTCTGTTCTCTTGAATTGTCCTCAATAATTAATAGGGCTGCTTTATTTATTCCTGCTTGAGCAGATCCTCGTCTTACCTGGAACGAGGCTCTGCCTGCACCTGCCCCAAGATTCCCCTTTTGATTAAACCGTCCAGGCATGAAAATGATCACACGTCTGCACGGGAAATTAAATCATTCGAGTGAAAACTTCACTGCCAGCACATCTGTTTTGATGTGACTCTTAAAGATAAATGGTCAGTTTCGAAATGGATAGAAGGAGGTGTTGTTAAACCTGAGCTGCATACTCTGTTCTTTGGAGTTTGGAGGATTTGTTTCAGTTTCAGTTTTCATTCCTGAAGGGATGACTTTTCCATACAGATTTGTACCAATTCAGCTGTAGCTAGGTAGCTACATATATAGATAGATATAAGATAAATATATAAAGATATAAGCTACATGCAAGATATAAGGATATATGTAGCTAGTTTAAGCTAATGCTAACAGTACAGAGCTGAAACCGTTGTTTCTGTCTGATAAACAGTTTTGTTTCGTCAAGCACAAGATAAAGCTAAAGAGCTAAAGCTAACGTCTAATTAATGATAATGATTTATTTGAATTTCTTCTGTTCCTTCTATTAGCCGTTGCATTTCCTACATAACGTTAGCAGGTCATTAGCTTGCTAAACTCTTAGTCTCAGAGTCTTCTAGACACCAACAGCAACAGTGTTTTTATGACTTACAGCTTGTGTTATCACTTGGAAGCACCAAGCATTAACATAAGACTTTAAGGCTGTGCCACAAGCTGCTAATATTAGCATACTAGCATCTTATTACAGTTACTTTTAAAATAGCCTAACCTCATATAACAAACATCTGCTGACATTCATAAACAACTTAGTTGCTGTCCTAAGTCATGAGAGTGTTATTCATTAACATTGTTAGCTAGCATAAAAGCAGATAAACACACAGTTAAATCATTTTTTTAAAATACGTTGAAAAACCTAAAATAATCTTTGCTCTGTGTGCCCTTTTTTTAAATTTTTTTTTTACTTATGACTTATGATGACTTATATCCATCTTGACAACTCTTCAGTATTTTTGTTATTGGTCATTTTTGTTGACTAGCAACGTCGGTTACCGATGCAAAGGTATGACTGAGGGCTGAGGTTATCAAACATGGTTTTAACTGCTGTTCAGCTGGATTTTACAAGCGTGATGCCAAGAAGTGTTCAGGTAAAGTGAATCCATCTGTAGTTTGGGAATGTGGAGTCATTATGGGAATAGTGAAACAGAAATAGCTCTGTGGCTTCATGTCTCCACCAGTGACATCAGCTCAGTAAGCAGCGTACGTCTTGTTTAGTCTCAGCACTGCTGAATTTAAAGGTGACTCATTCTGGGTTTTGTGACTTAATGAATTCGGAGGAAAACCTACAGTGCAGCCGAGTATAAATATTTGCATGGAGTCATACATTTTACCCTGACTGGATAAGCTACACACCCTCAGTATGTATCACTGCTCCTTCTACTGGTGGAAAAGGCAGACCAGATGTTGTCTCAAGGGGACATGCTTTCTCTGACAAGCATATCGGTGAAGATGGCATCTTAGAGACCGACAGACTGAGACAGAGACGAGTGGCTCCGTCAAAACACATTAGTAATCACAAACACTGAACTGAGAAGTTGCTGAATAGTTTTAGAAACTAAAGCTGACGAAACATACAGCTAAGTGTCTTACTTTACCTGAATAAACACAATTCGGGGAAATACCTGAATATTTAGCAGTTTAAGAAAACACAAGATTACAAATGTGGAATTGTAACAACAGCAATTCTGCTTTAGCTGTATTTTTGTGATATAACAGGCTGAAATACTTAGTGTATATTGTATTTGTTTGTTTTTTCATACACAACCGTATAATTCAATAACAACCTAAATAAATATAAATAGTCTATATATGTATTAGAAACATATGACGACTCTTTACTTACTGCATATTGAAAATGATAGTGTAAAGAGTGGAATACATCAACAAAACGTTTTAAACAGTTGGGGCCTTTTTCCAAATATTTAAATTCCAACTAAATCTCCAGTTACATAAAACGTTCGGTCGATGTGGTTTCATTTTTAGACACGAATATACCCCATGGATAGTGTCGTTGTTCAGTCTGTTTACCGTTTGGTGCAGAATAAAACAGACTGCTGTCTAATCCGTAATGTAATATTCATGCTCCCCGGTGGATGAACTGCAATAACTAATTATCGTCTGACATTTCATATAGCAGCACCTTTGCTAGCATTGAACCATCTGTCTATGATTGAGACAGTTAAGGCAACATTTAAAAAAACTTCCCAGAGAACATCAGCCAGAGTCAAATTGTCATTTAACATTTAATTTAACTGTCATAAAACTGGTTTTATTTTCTAAAAGTAGATGCTGCCAAAAAAGCAGCCCTAAAAAAAATGTAAGTTGTTGATCCGCACTGAAATACATATCATTTTTCAGTTAAACTGTCTTCATTCATGTTCCTCTCATGATGATCTCTAACTTCTTCTGAATCGTTTCTTGGGCAGCAACTGATGAAGTTTCACTAGAAGCATATTGATTAACACAGCACGTAACATTAATGAAATTCATTGAGTTGTAGCAATGATAGACAGGAAAGCCTTTGGCAAAGATTGTGGTTACCAATTTGTACTAATCTCAACTTTAAGGTGACGCAATGAAGGCAACACCATTATACTCACTATAGTGATAAGCAACTTGGAAGGTTGGGTGAACCCAGGTGGTGGTTGTTGTTGACGGTTCTTTTAATTAGAGAGTAGTTACGACAAGCAGAGCCAATGTCAGTTTATGTTCTGAAACATTTAACGTGGGAAACATTCAAGAGGTTCACCAAGGCAACCACAACCTGGAAAGTCCACCAGCGACCAAATGTCAGCCACAATGGGATGAACAATGAGCAACTCGCTTTATGTGTGGACTGTTTCTAAAAAATGTGAGTAAAACTGAGCACCCAAGTTTCTGAATGTCTGACTGAGACACTTGAAAAGCACGTAGTCTAGATTAGAAGATTATGTTGGTGACTGAGAAATTTCAGTCTTTCTTGGGTACAAAGACATCACAATGTCCCCTAAGTACCCGTGTTTGTCTAGCGTCCATTGACTCTATTCAGTTGACAGGACTGACACATTCTCAGCCCATGATACAGGTACTGCTGAGGTATTTGTCCTCTAAATCACGCCCCCTTTTCTTGTCTGCAGCCTCTTCAACAAAAACAAGAGGGCTCTTATCTTGGCGGAGGTCTCTGCTGGTGATTCATGAGCTTTTTGTCATAAACCGTAGATTTCTAATCAGCGGAAACTGTAAATGCCTCAGTCATCTGTTGAGGCTGCCGCCGTTTAACCGACATGGGCCGCTGCATTTCATAGTTTACCTGGACTTTGAAAGGAAGTGCAATGGAAATAGGCCAGTGTCCTGATAGTGTGAGTGTAATCTACACAGCAGGTTTATACAGGCCATTGTATACTGCCCCTCCTCCTCCTCCTCCATCTCCTACACGAGGATCTGTAAGGCCAGATACCAGACACTGATAGGACTGTTGGGACTGGATGGCTTTTGCTTCTTGACTGACTCAAAACGTGCCGGGAGCATTTATGCTTCTGGAAAGTTTGGTGTTAAGCTTGTCTGCATCAGCCACATACCGCTGGCATCTATTCCTCTCCGTCTCCCCCCTCCTCACTCCAGACGAGTTATAGTGGCCCCAAGATGGATATAGGCCTCATGGGGGGAGTTAAGCTAAAATAAGTGAAGTTTCAGATTTTGGCTGCTCCTGCTTTGTATGCTGCAGTTTACAGTCTCCTTTTAAACATGCTGCTTTTGCTAAACTGTGCCGGTTTCTTGAATTTTGTGGCGCGTTTGTGATATTTTTTGATATGTTACAGCTAATGTTTGTGCAAAGATTGAAGTTCCACAGAGCTTAAACTATACTGACTGATCGTTGGTTTAGAGTAAAGTGTCTCTTTGCAAACATGTAAAAACTACACTGTGAATGTACCTACTAGATGTATAAAAATCCTTGTGAACCTTTTACGATTCACCAGTTGATTTCTGAAGGAATTGCATTGCGTTTACAAGCGACTGGAATGAGGTTCCTTATTAAGGTACCCGGGCTGACCTTAAGAGATAGGGTGAGGAGCTAGGACATTGCAGAAGAGCTGCTCAACTGTGGCCACTTGAGGTAGTTCAGGTAACTGGTGAGGATGCCTCCTTGGTGCCTGGGCATGGCCAGTTGGGAGGAGACTCCGGGGTAGACCCAGAATTTTGTGGAGGTAATTATACATCCCGTCCAGCCTGAGGACACCTTGAGATCCCCCAAGAAGAGCTGGAATGTGTCTAAGTCCTTGCTTAGCCCGTTGCAGCCGGGACCGGATAAGCAGAAGAACCTGGATGGAAGGGATTGGGCATTCATGGTCTTTAGAGATTTTATCCTAATAACTTCTTTGATGCTCTGACCTTCTACCCAGCATCACATTTATTTAGACATACTTGGTTTTAGTGAAAAATGCGTAGGACGTAGGGCCCTGAGTCCCTGTTGAGAGTGTGAGAATTGGTGAACACTTCCTTGAGCATCAGTAATACGAGGCAACCTACTTGGCAAACTTTTTTTTAAAACTTAGTCGTGGGACCTCCAGTAGGGACTTCCAGGATGGAACAGCTTAAGTAAACAAACTTACTTAATCATTAACTTATACTAAATGTTCAGTTTTTGGTTCCTTTCTATGATTTACAACTCAAACACTTGCTCCTTTTGCTACCACAACAATGTGGTGGTGTCGTTCTTTTTGCATTAAAACCCCATCAAAGTCAAAAGTTATTAATGAGGACAAGTAAATTACACCGCTCCAGTAGTGATTAACTCCCTGTTTTGACATTGACCAAAGCAGAAAGTCTGTGCCCTGAGGGAGAGTTTCCTCAATGAGAGACCAGATCCGCCCACGTGCTGAACATGAAGCAGCTTGTCCTCTGTAATGACTCACCCACTGCTAATGTTAGCTAAACATTTCTAGCCAGTAGTGAAGGTCTGGTTGTCTTTCATCAGAATTACGTTGCTTGAAGCAATGTGGATCTCAGACCCGGTTTCCCACAGTTGAAAAGCCTCGTTGCCGGTCACTCAACACATTTTTTGATGTAACCCTTCAAAGAGACGTGATCCCTCTAATCACATAAACCCTGACTTCAACCACTCGCCGTAATAAATTACATCTTCTAATTCATAGCTGTTAATCAATTGTGTAACTCTGTCGTTTCCCAGCTGAAACTCTCTCAAACACAGTGGTTCTCCTAAAAGAATAAGCGTGCACAACTTCACAACTTTATAAGGAGATTTCATGAGAGGATAAATAGCAGATGGGATGAAGTCAGCTGCGTCCTCGGGGCACATTTTGTCAGACGCAGGTGTAGCTGTTGGTTGTGGTCAAGCGCCGGGCCTCTCAGGTGCAGCTATTTTCATGTAGAGCCAAATAGAGATCAAACCTTCATGCGTTCCCTCGATATAACTCGTGCCACTTCAAACGGAGCTGGTGTTTAAACTGCGATTGTGAACACCTGCCTTCAGAGAGCCATCAAAGGTGCGCTACAATAACCCTGCTTGTGATCCTCTGGGAGCTCCTTGTTCTCACTACAAAGGGAATCGGAGAGCCTGGCCCGCTGAACTCTGGTTGACTTCACATTTGTGTGCCGGTACGACGCTGAACAATACAGTGGGTTTTCTTTACCTTTCATAAGCGTACAGTCATAATACTGATGCTCATTCATAGGACCTTAAATGATAGCTCCAACAGTAAAAGAAGAATCAAGTCGTTATGTAATCATACTGAACACAGCAGATCTGCTCTCGATTCTTTATGACGCATGCATTCTAGAAAACATGAAAAAAGCTGCTGGGAAGTAGTCAAAAGGAGAAAACAGTGTTGATCCCTTTAATAAGAGCAGGACAGAGGACACTTTTCTCTTCTTGTACACTTGCATTGCTGTGTGGACAGTCGGTTCATTTACACAACACAGACTAAGCAAATGCAGAAACCGTGAACCGTATTTAACTGAAGGTTTACAAATTAGTCGCTGTAACTCATTATCGAAAGGCATGAAAGCTCGCTGAGGTGTAACCCTGCGCCTGGGTACATGACGTTTTGAGAGACTTGTTTGCTTTCTTTCCAAGACTTAAGATGAGAAGATTGATACCACTTTTATGTCCTTACACAGTAAGCTAACATCTCATCCTGGCTCAGACCTAGCTTAGCACGAATCTGGAAACTGGGGTAAACAACTAGCTCAGCTCTCTTCAAAGGTGGCAAAAACACTTGGTTGGGAAAACATGAATTTAAAAAGACAATGGGAAGATTGATGTCACTTTTGTAACAGTATATAGTAAGCTATCATCTCATCCTAGTTTAGCTTAGCTTAGCATTCAATCTAGAAACAACCGCCCCTTAAAGGGGAACTACCGTTTTCTTACAACCTGGACCTTATTTCTAGCATAAAATATGAGCATTTTTTTGTGTTATTTGGACTCATTCAGGAGATAATTAGATCAGCATATATCCATATAGTGGAAGTGAATGGGGCACCGAAACGCAGCCTCTAAATAACACATTATCTGCCACAAAACGTGTTAATTTCACCAATATTTTGTACACTAGTGCTATTGTTGTTATTGTTGTTATCGTCATCCGGGGTCTGTAGGTCAGTCTACAGATAATTTGTTATTTAGAGGCTGCGTTTCGGTGCCCCATTCACTCCCACTATATACGTTGATCTATTTATCTCCTGAATGACTGCAAACAACACAAAAGTTATATGGGTGAGTAAACGATCATATTTTATACCAGAGATAAGAAATAATTACAATCCAGGTTGTAAAAAACAGTAGTTCCCCTTTAAAACTCATTTATAAACACTTTGGTGTCTTCCTTGCAAAAACATAAGATCAAAACACCTGCTTCACAAGAACGAAGCTGGGTATGAGGAATGAAAATCAAAACATCACGAAATGCACGTGGAGCATGAAACAATCTCCGGCTCTTTTCTTCTGGCGTGCTATAGGGGCGTTTGCTGTGCAGGCAGCTTGGAGTTGGACCGCATCCATGCATGACAAACATTGCAACCAGAAGTTGGCATTTTTGTCAAAAATTATTATTATTTGTCGTCAAGCCACAGGAGATACGTGACATTCACTTTAAAGGAATAATTTTACATTTTTTTTTAGATTTGCTTTCTTGTTGACAGATGATTCACACCACGTTCATATGACGCCAACGTTACCTCCTAGCTTAAACTTCGCTTAGCTCAGCATCAAGTCTGGAGCGCTGGGGCAAACAACTAGCCTGGCTGTGCGCAAAGGAGGCAAAATCCAACCCGCTAACACCACTAATACTCACTCATTAACAGATTATAGCACTTATATACAGAAATACTTGTAGATCAAACAGTTTAAGATTGTTGGACAAGTTCTTGGTCGTGTGCACTAGCTTCTTCTCTCTGCTTGTACAAACGTGCCTTTGTTTCCTGTAACTAAAACAAATAGAACAACAAATAAGATCATTGGCAAGCTGCAGATTTGCTGGTAGGAAGACTTTGTCGCCTTCAAAAACAGTCAGGGTAGCTGTTTCCAGTGTTTATGCTAAGCTAAGTTAACCCTCTTCTGGCTCCTACTACACAGACAACTTATACATTTTAAACCTGTTCCCACTTGTCTTAAATTACTCTTTGTGATACCTTATCAAGTTTTATGAATTAATCTAAATTTTTAATTTTTTTTCTATGAATTCAAGCATGTTTTACCTAAAGGAGAAAACAGCTGGAAGACAATTGCATGTCTAATCGTAAAGCAGCCATCCTTTGAGTCATCTCACAGCCAGTTGGTTCCAGTTAATCTCCTCACTGTGACAGGGATGTTAGCCAGATGAAGGGGCTTTTACTGGTGACTCACCTGAGTCAAGGCCATCATCTGCCCCAGGGGGATAAGAAAAAAAAAAGAGAAACACACGGTGAGAGAAAGAATGGCAGAAGAATGGGTTCAAGGAGAAGCGAGAGCAGATATCTCACCTTGCAGATTCAGTTACACGGAGCCAAAAGATGAGCACAATGGGCTGAATGCACTTGAGGTCAAAAAAGCTTTGGGTGAGAGGTCCAAAATGCCGCAGGTTCCTCACAGAACCTCGGGCTGAATGAATGAATCTGTCTGGGATACAGTGACATCTCATGTTGCCTCCAAAAAAAATATATATAAAAAAAAAAAAATCCCCATCTGACAAAGCCCCTCGGGTAAAAAAGGATTCATATAACCTCTGCGTATTACTCTTCACTTTTCAAAAGCAGAGGCTGGCAGTTCAAAGATATTCAGTGACAGATGTGTGGAAAAAATGACAGTGAGTACTAGTGAAAAAACAAACACGGTCAGGTTTATGGCCTTCTGACCCACTAACCTTTTGGGATTCTTGCTCTGTGGAAATCTAAGCACGGACATGGCTGCTGGAAAAGAAAAGCTCTGTTATGGAAAACTACCAGCGCTGGAAAAATGGAGGAAGGAATCCACCTACTGGCCAAATGGAGGAATCATACGGTCTGATCAAAGCCAGCGGTTTTCTAATTGGGATAATATTTCAAAGGGGGGAGATGTTTAACGTGACATTTTAATCTGCCTCCTGCCCTATTCAGCGAGGATCATTAATCATGTCTCTGACCTAATTCTTGTTTGACCTTTATTCTTGCACCCAGCCACGACTTCATTAAATCTGTATTTGATATGTTAATAACGTGTTTGTTTTCCATGTGCCACTTCAGTAAACAATATTACGTTCTCGTGGGGGCAGAACTTAATTATATTTGCGTTGTTGTTTTTTTTTAATTTAGCTGACAAGAAGCCAAACAAGATTTTTTCTTTTTTCATTTGTGCACAGAGAAAGATCAGCTCAATTCAAAGATGAAGAAGCCGTGGGAGAGTCAAAGGACTCTTTCATCCCACGACCACCGATGGGTCCGCTTACATCTCCACCTCCCACGCCGACCTTCCGTGTCGGTCGACGGGACCTGCAGAGAAACCGTGAGTGATGCAAATATTTAACAGAAAGCTTGAACACAGAAAAAAACAACTGAGAGGAACGAGGCCAGCCTTCTTTGACTAAGTGAACCCTTTATACATTTACACTCGGCTTGGCTTCTTAGTGGAACATAACGAAGAACATTTACTCAAGTACTGCACTTAATCCTGTAACTTCAAGCTGTATCTGTTATGAAAATCCATCCTTCAATTAAGATCTGGTTAAAACGGACGCAGCATTTACGGTTTGCATTTGAAGCCCTTTACAAACTGTTTCAATAACATTGTTCCAGACTCTGCTGTTTAATTTACAGAGCTGACTGTGTGAAAGTAAAAATGATCATAGGAAACTATTATATCCCACGCCGGTGAGATTGAGAGCGTACACAGAGCCCCGTGTTGTTAATGTTGGCCTTGCAATTGTTGAGCTTGATCTAAATGGAACTGGAAATGTTTTTCAGGGAAGTACAAATAGCCGTTATTAATTTTATGGCGCTTTATATTTACAGTATAAACAACATATCAAGCCGGTGACAATCTAAGTTGTAGTCTAGGCGCTCTACAAACCCCAGGACTAAACCAGCAGAGCATGGAAAAACTCCCTTTTTAGGGAAAGAAATGTTGAGTGGAAAGCTGATAAAGACTGTGACGTATATTCGACTATCGCACCTGACACGATTCATCAAACATTTCACTCAGTAAACCTGAAGAAAGCCAGGACTTAATTGTTTTTCTGGACAGTATTTTAAATGTATTTTGACTTTGACACAGCTGATTACAATCTGACTGACTGTTCACGTTTATTTGTTCATTCACTGAGCTGTTTGAAATGAGCCACGGCGACGCATGGACACTGTCATCGAGAGTTTTTCTGAGGTTACATGAAAAGCCGTGAAGTAGCCGTACGGGGAAATAGGCTTCCCGAAGTATCCTTCGGTGGAAAAATGTGCGCAAATGGTTGATTTTGTTTGGAAAGTCAGCCGTCTACCGCTAACAAAGGCTGACATTTGCTCTGCAAACCAAACACTGTCCTCACTGACTCTTTCACGCTGCCTCCTCTGCCTGTTCCTCCAAACTGAAGCAGCATTCAGTAGAGAATAATGTATTTAACAATGTAATGCCACACATTTCATAGCTTCTTTAGGGTCTTTACATCTATAAATATATTTGCAGGGAAGGACGGATGAGTAACTGATGACTGAATTGCAATATGTGGGAAAAAGGTTTATGATGTGTGATTCATAGTTACAGTATGGGCCTCAAATGACCACATGGAGGGATGGGTGATACATCTGAAAACGACACCACCAGTGATTAAAAGCTCTGTGGAAGCAGAAAACCCGCACGCTGTTGTTTGTTCTCTTTTAAGTGTCTCTCCTGAGCTTTCTTCCCAGACTTGTCTTTCAGGCCCCCGAGGGTAAAGAAAGATGCAGAGCATATAAAAAAAAAACTTGTGATGAATCCAGGAAGAAAGTGGTCATGTTTCACCAACACTCATCTTATTACTGTAAGGATACAAGCACGTACACATAGTTTAGGATGATGATAGCAGGCATTAAACATCCCACCACAGTTAACCCCTGTGCCAAACACCTCAAGGACTCAAATGCACCTTAAATACATCCATTAGTTTTTGTTAAACTTCCACCATTCTACCATGAATGCAGCAGTGTCCGGTTCAGCTCAAAGAACCTTTCTAAATCATCTCTCTTAGCTGAACCTATGTGCATGAATTCCCCCGTGATCCTGCAGCCTATTAACTTTACTTTGTTAACTCTCTTTGCATTTAGGGAAAAACCTACAGACTCCAAAGATGTCAAATGTCAAACGTTTCCTTGCCCTCATACCTCTGAACTGGGACAGTTCTTCTTAAAATACTGCACTCCTCTGAGAAATGTGCCAGAACATTCAGCGTCTGCATAACACCCCAGGTTCCCTGGCTGCCTTCACATTTCTTTAATTATTACTTTTAACACTTCGTTGTGTGAGAAAAAGATGTCAGACATGTGTCGAGATTGACACTATTTAAAATAGATTTCATCTGTTCACAGAATAGGATGAATAAACTGTTTATCTTGAGGGTTATATGCTTTTATTTGCTATATATTTTAGATTTAAAATGTATTTCACATTAAGGCTTATTGTGCTCCAGTTTCAATCTTCTCTTTCTTTACCCCGATAAACCTGCCTCTAGTACTCACTATTGCTCTGCTCACATCCATCTTGTATTATTTATTATTATATCAGGCGTTTTTTGGGGTGACGTGGCAGGAGCCAATCAGCGCCAAGCAGAGCTCCTGCGTCTGTCTGTCGTCACAGGCAACGCCCTTGTAGTAGCTTCGTCATTTAATTTTAATATTAAAAAAGAAACAAACAAATAAAATAAATCATTAAAATAAAATAAACACTAAGTTCGTGAAAAATAATATATAATAATAATAATAATGTATAATTTGCGGTGCTCAGTCATGATTGGCTGAATAACTGTTCGAGTGTTCGTGCCACCAACGCTCAAAGTGTGTCGCTTAGCAACCACGTTGTTTGGCTGCTGGTTAGCAAGTAGCTAAAAAAATAAATAAATAAAGTCTTTCTATATTTGCTAAGAGAGTAAATAAACATTTTGTTTTTAGCTAAAGATGATATTTTTTTTGATACTATTTAATTTAAAGCCTAATATTAGTCTCAGTGGACGTGCTTACGTTGCTAGCTAGGCCATTACGCATATTTTCTGCGCAAACGCCACAGTCCCGTCTTTTGTTCCCATTCATAAAGCAACTTGAGGAGCGTGGAGATGTGTCGCCGCAAACCGACAACACTCCCTCCTCAGTAAAGGGACTGCTGGCCCTTTAAGGGTTATGTAGCGGGGCCAGCCGATGTAGGACGAGCCGACCGTGCGTCTGCCTGCCTGCGCTCTCGCTGCCATCCCCATCATGGCCTCCACACAGCCGCCACCGAGGATGCACCGAGCAGCCAGCGGCCCTTCCCTTCCCGCAGCGGAGACGAACGTCAAGCCGAAGCAGAGGCACCGGTAGAGGCGAGCCGCGCCGGGGAGAGCCGCCTCACAACCATCCCATGCCACCCCGGTCTCCTCCATGCCTTCGTCTAAAGCCAAGTACAGCTATTCGATAAAGGCGGGTGCGAACCCGGGCGGCGGCGGCGGCGGCAGCAGCAGCAGCGGCAGAAACATGACAACGAGCAGGGATTATTCTGTAAATCTGTCGGTGCAGCAAGTGCTGAGCCTTTGGGTGCAGGGCACGACGCTGCAGCACTTCACAGGTATGCGGAATGAAAGGTGTCCTGTTATTCTGCTGTTTTCATGTGTTCAGTGGAGAAGTCATCACCACCATCACCATCATCATCACCACCACAGCAGCAGCAGCAGCAGCAGCAGCGTGCACCCTCGGTAGTTGCATTTAACGACCACTGCTGCCATTTTAAAGCACAAATAAACATGGATGTGTGGTTTAAATGTGATGCTGAGGAAGGGCAGAGCTACAGCTGGTGCTGCTGAGGCCACCTCACCCTCCTCCATCAGCTGGTGAATAATTACTGGTGATACTGGCTGGGCCACAACTAAAAAGAAAAAGAAAAAAATGCCACTCCTCTGTTGACAGAGTCAGTGCCATGACATGAAAATAATCACAAAATGCGGTTAATTAATCTTTCTGCTTCATAAACGCTAGTAAACGAGTGTTGTCCTTCCTCTCTTCCGCCTCCTCACTTTCTCCATAATCAAGGGGCAATTAAAGCCGGCATCTAGACTCTAGGGTTAGTGAGCGTGAGTTAAAATCCACTGTTTTCTTAATGCACTTTTGTATGGTATGGCCAGGCTATATCACGATTGATGATGATGATGATACAACAAAAAAACTGTGGCTGCAGCATGGAGTGTGACTTGTAGACAGAGATGATTCAACTTCCTTTAGACATGCTTTGAGGTTTGACGAAGGTTGCAACAAGCTTGAGCAAGTTCTTGTGAAATAAAAAGAGCTCTGGGGAACAAGAAAAGCAGCTTGCATGCATTATATCGCTTCCTTTGCAGGCAGACCTAAACTTCCTCAACCAAATATTTGACGCAACTATTTTTCTTTTCTTTTTTTTCTCGGCTGCCATCTGGTCAAAAACATTTCTTCTTAAACGCAGGAAATTGTCGCTGTAGACAGAAAACAACAGGATTGTTCTGCGTAGCTGAGGTGGAAATGTGGTCATAGCTGACTTGGCGCACAACCGTCTTTTGCAATATAGCTGACATGTTGTGTCACAAGGGAGGAAAAAAGAGCGAAACAGAATGAAAAGCGAGGTAGTTAATGATGCTGACTCAGCAGGAAGCCACTCTGCATGTACAAGTTTGCGGAAGCCGAGCTGCAACGGCGAGCGGAGAGCTGCCACCCGATCTGCCCCATCTATACCATCCCCACAGTTCACCAACCAGGTGAAAAACGACCCCCTGAGACATTAGATAAGGTCAGAGCAGAGGGTGCGTGAGCCTTGGAACAACAAGGGCGGCAGACTCCAGGAGCAGATGCAAACTTTTGAGATACATCAACCCACTTTTGCCTTTATCTGAGGCCCCGGGGAGCAGCTTAAACAAATAGGTTTCCTGTTTATGAGATGTGTGCTGCAGCAGTTTCACTTCAGTAAACCGAGCAAAGAACATATTCAAATGTGTGTGTCTATTGTTGGAAACGAGTTTACACGCTTTATGGAAGCTCAACGTTAAAGTCCTCCCTGTTCATCCAAATTAATTTGTCCTAATTTTGAGATGTCTGTCTGTAATATTCGTGGTCTTTATGAAAACTCTGTCCTTTTTAACCTGGTAACACACAGACCTCACTATGAACAGCAGTCACGAATGGCAAAATGATCCATAGCATCCCAAATCCGGCAGACCAGAATAAATAACTCAACCCAAGAGCAGTCTCGCCCAGATTCAGGTCACTACACATAGTCTGTCTGATTACACCTACTTTCATTGACTGTATGAGCCACAACTTTAAAACCAGCTGCCTGATATTGTGTAGGTCTCTGTGGTGCATCCACAAAAAGAGTTCAGACTTATCAGGGAATGGACTGAGGCCCTATGAGGGTGTCCTGTGGTGTTTGGTAAAAGATGTTCTTCTGGTTAAGAGGAGGGGCCTCTGAGGATCAGGCTTGTTTCATTGGAAATACTCAGCCAGTTTGAGATATAAGGAGTTTGGATTCTTCATATTTTTAAGCTGTTCCCAAACAATAATTGTGTTGTGGTTGGGAAATGTTGTGGCTAGCAAGCAGCAACGTTTTAGGTGGATCATGCTACACTGTCCAAGTAACATCCACAAAAAAGACCAGGTTTCATCAAAATATCGCATTTAGAACAAGATGATCAATGTTATTCTCCTGTCAGCCGATTTAATGTTGGGGCTGATCGGTGCATAAAGATGGACAAACCCTCTGTGACTGCACTCATAGGATTCATGAATTGCGTCATTTGAAGCTTAATGGGGGTGGCTGAGCAGGCGCCATCTTGCCAGTGGATGACTACGTCTAGCTAATTTAAAAAAAACAAAAAAAACTGCCACGCCCTTAGTTATCAATAACTTGATGTAATTCAGACTTTAAACATGATTATTCTGCTTTAAAGTTGAGATTATTGATGTGCTTCTTGCTAGTTGAGAAACTGCATCTCGTTGGCTTAATTTTTCAACCTAAGATGTTTCCCTTTGGTAAAAACTGGCAACCATTATCAGACCAGTGAGTCAGCAGGCTACCTGGGACTTGTCTTGTAAAAAAAACGGTCCTTATATCCACTATTTCTACTACAGGCAATGTTCACCAAAGACATAAAAGAAAGAGTTTGCCATTGATTTTCTTGTAAGCACTACAACACTGTCAGACTCAACAATTGACTGTTTAAAGAAAGGGCAGAAAGAAAAATCAATGCTGCCAAAATGGGGCGTCTCTTCCACTCATTGCACAATCAAGTGCAGACAGCTGAGATTCAGGTGTGCTGTGCTGGTAGCAGCTAAATTTTGTCTCGAACTGATGATTTTATTTTTTTACTCCTTCAAATCTATATCATACTTTTTGTTAGTTTTATCTTTTAAAGACACATTGGCCAAATCTTCACTTTCCCTGAAGTGTTAGCGGCATTTTATTGTCTTTAAGTTGTTTTTTTTGTGTAGAGACAAAAACATTCCTGTTCTTTTTTTTTTGTTTTGTTAGCTTTGCTGCTCTTTGAAGGCCTATTTTCGTCCTCTTTGCTAAAAGACACAAATGTACCGTCTCACCATGAACATTTAGCAGCTAAAGCACTAAACCGAGCTAAAAAGAACTGTCGTTGCTGCTTTGCCCCCTAGTGGTCAAAAACAATACGTTAATGCTTTAATTTAATAATAAATCCGTCCAAAGTTGAAATAACTTTAAGAGGAACAAAGTCACAAAGAACAAAGTCAAGACAGTAGCCGCTGTGTCACCACCCGCCGGCTCTCTCTCTCTCCCTCCCTCCCTCCCTTTCTCCCTTCACGCTGGGACAAATCCATCATTCTTCGTCCTGAGAGGTGAACTCAGCAGCCCGCAAAGCTCCAGCTATTGAGATGCTGCAGCTTTGAGTCGGTCCACAGCAGCCCATATGCTCCCGACCTCTTATCAGGCTCCAAAAAAACATGATCCCCTACTCGTTTTTTAAATAAATAAATAAATAAAAAATCCATCCTGTTGACAGACGAGCTCTAAAGCTGCCGTGCCGACAAAGACCTCGTCCTGTAGCCGCGGATTAGCACAAGTTAATGCCCGTGCTTTGACTGGCGTTCGCTCGTATCTCTGAACGTGACACAGCACTTCAGCTGCTCTCATCTCTCACCCTGTAGGTGCGTGACCACCTGCGCCGCTGTCCCCTGAAATTAAATGTGCGCCTCAACCTTCCAGCATGTGCTTAACCACAAAAAATGAGCTGCCGAGAATAATTTCTCTCAACCCGGAGTAAATAATGAGCCGTGTATCTGGGACTGAAACAGCTCACCCCGACTGTTTTTCTCTCTGTAGCTGCTAATTTAATCACATTACATGAAGTGCAGCAGATCTCCCTTTGACCAAATGTTTCCGACGTATCCGCCGAAGACAGATTTTACCGACATCAGCAGATGGAGGTGTCAGACTCTGACCATCAGGGTTTGAGCTCAAGGACAAGTGGAAGAAATACTCAGATTACTTAGAGACAAGATGGCACTGGAAAAGTCAGCAAAATGTAGTGACAAAGGTAAAAGCAGCAACCGTAGTGTTTATGGAGTTTGTGTTTTAGTCTTCTGTTTGGAGTTAGGTTTATTTACACCAATCAGCCACAACATTATGGCCAGACAGGAGAATTGTTTTCTTGTGACAACTCAATGTTCTGCTGGTAATCTGGCATTCAGTCATGTGGATGTTACTTAGACACCCACCTAGACCAGACCAGGCACCCCCACCCCATAGCAATGACACTCCTAAATGGCAGCAGCCATCCCCAGCAGGATGCAGCCACAAAAACACTTTAGGAACAACTCAAAAAAACATGAAGAACAGCACCAAGGTGTTGACCTGGCCTCCAGATTCACTAGACCCCAAACTGATCAAGTATCTGTGGGATGATCCATAGAGGCCCCTTCCCTCAAAGGACCCCCCCACTAACATCCTGTTGCCAGACACCACAGGACACCCTCAGAAGCTCCATGTCTATTCTCTGATGAGTCACACAAGGGAGACCTACACAATATTAGGAAGGTGGTCATAATGTTATCTTTGTTTTTTATTCATGACACCATTTTAGACGTTTAGATGGGAGATGTTTAGGTCT
This sequence comes from Planiliza haematocheilus, assembly GCA_005024645.1. Classification (NCBI taxonomy): domain Eukaryota; kingdom Metazoa; phylum Chordata; class Actinopteri; order Mugiliformes; family Mugilidae; genus Planiliza; species Planiliza haematocheilus. Next base: position 488,809 of record SRSE01000236.1, on the reverse strand, counting down.
TGTGGTGAGTTTAGTCTTGCTTGAGCTCTTTCTGAAGCCTCTCTCGTCTCTTCTCGTCTCTTCCATTTAAAGATGTCTGGATAATTATAGCTTTGGAGAGCCGCCACTCTTTTCTCGTACTTCTTGTATCTCGTCTCTCTTCCGTCCCCGTCCCATCGCAGACATCTCCCTCTTCTCTTGCTTGACGCTCGTAGACACATGAGTGATTTGATAGTGTGATTTAACTGTGCTCAGCCACGCGGGACAAAGAGCCATTGTGTTGCCGCGCTGTCACATCTCTCTCCGCCTGCCTCAACAACCCGACCGCCGGATCAATAAGGTAGATGTAGGCGCTCAGTCGACCGTGGAGCCGCTGGCTTGAATGGATATGCTAAAGAGCCCGAGCGCCGAGAAATACTTCGGTTGCAGAATTGGGCTCGAGGTGTTTACCTTACACAACAATGTCACGTTTCCTGTTTACATCCCATCGTCCAAACAAAAACAGGCCTGGTCCTTCACATGGGATTCCTGTGGTCTGGATCGGCCGTTCTTCCTTCGCCTGGTTTCTTTTCTTCTGTGGTAATCTCACGGCCAGCTGGCTTCTTCTGGCTCCCACGGTGCCAGTGGTCTGAAGAAAGGCCTCCCCTCTCGCTGGCGACGAGGCCACAGAGCTCTTTATGCAAAGCCGGCGTGCAACAGAGAAAGGGAACGATGAGGAAGGGGAAGATTTTGAACGATGTTTACTTTATAGTTTTCGGGGAAATTGGTCGTTAAGGCATCGCAATCTGATCCTCGCAGGGAGGGAGCGCTGCGTTTCTCCTCAGATTACTATTGTGTTTGCAGGAAACTAATTAGATAATTTGTTGGCATTTTGGGAGACGAGCAAATTCAGCGTTCTTTTTTTTTTTGAATCCGAGGAGCTCTGCAGACTATGCGCGTTATTAAAAGCCTTTTATTATTGCTGCGATCTCAACTTTAAGCACCCAGCTCTGCAAATCTACGATTACTGGTTTAGAAATGTTCAGATACAGTGCAGCCGAAGACGCTCACAATGGGAGGCCGTAAGCTATTGCTTCACATGAGATTTTCCATTTACTCCTTAATGTGCGGCTCGTCTGAAATGTCACTTTGAGGGGTTATAGACATCGTCACCTCGGGTCCATTACTGCGGTCGGCTGCCTCCTCGATGAGCCCTGACTGAGGCGGCGGCTGCTGCAGATTGAAATCCTCCCCGCTCTCGTAGACGTGCAGCTCCACCAGTATCTCTGCATCGCTGCGTTATCAAACAAGCGTTGCAACGTATACAGCAGCAGGAAATCTGCCACACAGCAGGATGACATTTTCTCTGAGTGGTGACTTCAGGCATTTATGACAAAACAAAAGACTGGCAGAAGCTTTTTATTTCTGTAAAACACAGCAACACATCCACTGTGCAGGATTAAGCCAAGCAGTAAACTCTCATTTATGGTGCATGGACTTAAAAGTGAAGTCTGACTCTAAACTATGTCACTGTCTTGTGTTTTTGCTCTGATCTGACCGTCGTTCTTGTCTGTGTTTACGTGTTTGGTGTCTCTCTCCCCCCGACAGAGATGTGGTACTGGGTGTTCCTGTGGTGTCTCTTCTCCTCGCTCTTCGTCCACGGGGCGGTGGGGCTGCTCATGTTAGTCATGTTGCAGCGACACAAGCGGGGCCGCCTCATCACGCTGGTGCTGGTCAGCGTGGGTTTCCTGGCCTCCCTCTCTGGAGGCGCCATCACCAGTAAGTCCCATCACTTTTATTCTTCTTCTTTTTTTTTGTAGAGTGACCTCAGTCTGTGGCGTTCAGTGTGCAGCGAGCCAGAAGAAGACGGGAGGTGACAGGAAGAGGAAAGAGAGTGGGGTGACGGGACTGTATGTGAACTCCTGTCAGCCAGAGGAAGACAGGAGCTGACAGAGAGGAGGGAGAGAGGGGAGGATTTCAGACTCTTTCTTCAACATCAGTCCTTTAGCTCATCTGTTTGTGACGTACTTCGCAGTATTCTTGGCTCTATTTAAAACTTTAGTGGAGAAAATATCATGTAGTTTGCAAAAATAATACTCAAATGTACACAAATCTGACATAACATTATGACCACTGACAGGTAAAGTGAGTAACATTGACCATCTTGTGAAAATACAATTTTCTGCTGGGAAACTTTTGGACCTGGCATTCATTCACATTACTTGGACGTGTAGCACCCACCTAGACCAGACCAGGCACCCCCACCCCATAGCAATGACACTCCTTGATGTTCAGCAGCCATCCCCAACAAAACGCTTTAGGAAAAACTTAAAAAAACCATGAAGAACATCACAAGGTGTTGACCTGGCCTCCAAATTCACTATATCCCAAACTGATCAAGTATCTGTGGGATGATCCACAGAGGCCCCTCCCCTCAAAGACCCACCCGCTAACAACATTATGTTTCCAGACACCACAGGACACCCTCAGAAGGACCATGTCCATTCTCTGATGAGTCATAACTGTTTTGGAGGCACAAGGGAGACTTCCATGATATTAGGAAGGTGGTCATAATGTTATGCCTGATTGGTGAAGGTAAAACAAAATAAAAAAATAAATTGGATTTTAAAGCAAAAATATCTTCTAAATTAAGAAACGTGGGCCTAACTTAACAAAATATCGGTGAAAGGAGGTTCCCACTTGCTTGGTAGTTATGGCTAGCTGCTGAGCGAACCGTACAAGCCAGCAGTGTTTAGCTAGGTATGTTTTACAATGTTTGAAGTATCCATCTGCTGCTCAGTGGGCTTACAAGCCAGCAGCTTTTACTTAGTCTATGTAGTTTATAGGTTAATTGTCATATCACATGACTGTAGGTTTGGTAGGGCCTCTTAGTCGAACAGGGCCTCTAAATGTGGGATTTTGGCACAATGGATTGTAACATCTTGTCCTGTGTATTACTGAATGATAAATATAGTACATTTGGACCATAAGTAGTGGTGTCACAATACCACAAATATCCAAGTTGCAAATAAGTTTTTATAATTTCATAAAGTTTTCTTCCCTGTGACGTTGAACCTTGAGTTTGACAGAAGCCAGCTCTCTTCAGATGAGTGGCTCATGTCTTGTGGTGAAAATATTTGCTTCCTGTTTTCTCTCTGCATTCTCTCACTCTCTGTTTATTTTCTAAACACAGTTTTCTAAGTGCGCCCTACTTCGCCTCTCCCCACCTTCCCCTCACTGTAGCAGAGCGCGAGCACGGCGATGTGTAAATAGACCTGCATGTATCGTAGTGTAGGGCAGGAGCTCTGCAGGGCTCCCTGGATGAATCACTCTCCACCACAGATGCAAGCTGGCCACCCCTAAAATAGAAAGAGGCTTTATTATTAATGTGTAGCAATCAGGGAGAGCAGACTATTGACTGCTTGATCCCACATGTGTAGGCAAGCCAGACTCAGAGTTAAAGAGTGTTTGGTGAGAGCGACGGCTGTGAGAAATGAAGGAAGGGAGGGGCAGCGTAGAGGAAGTGTCAGCATGTAAAACTTAAGAATACGTACTTTTACATAACATTAATGTTGCCGTCATAATAAAATAAATCTAAAACTGGCACATTTTAGATTTTGAGTGCCAGTGAAACTTTGTAGTGACCCTTGATGGATGCCCCTTAGCCAATTAGAAGGAGCTGGTAGATTTGGAAAAGTGTTCGACTACAACTTGACTGGTTTCTCCTGTGTCCCTGCCTGTGTTACTGCGTATCAGCCAAAGTGGCCCCATTAAACAAGTGCAGAATTAAATGTGACTGGTTCCTGTTTGCGGCGTAGCAGTAAATGAAGAATAATTTAATCCTGATGGCGACATGATGAGTCTCTGGGAAGTTCCACAGCTATAAAAAGCTCCGTCTTTTCTAATATCAGTATTATTTATGCTTTCACAATGAACGCTGGGAAACAAGGTGAACCTGTACGGGAACATAATCTAGAAATGAGCGCAATCCGGACGTGAACTGCAGCAATTGAACGTTTATTTTTGTGCAAAGTAGCTTTTTGCAGAAATATGCAGAGGACAGGAGTCTGCACTTATAGAGCACTTTTCTACATTAGCAATACTCCAGCTGCTTTACAGTGTTTCTCATTCAGTTGCCATCAGGAGCAACCCCCGTGTTCAGTGTTGTGACGGCCACCTGCCACTAGGGCCTGCTTTGTGTTTTCCCTGGTCTTGTCTTCTTTGTCTCTGCAGGTGCCTTAGTGGGCGGGGCTACTCCTGAGCTACTGGGAGCACCTGGCCAGTCTCCCTGAGCTGATAAGACCAGGCAGTTCACACTCTCTCTGGACTCCAATGTGGCCTGTTTGCTTTGATTTAACACCTAACAACAATGCACAGACGTTATTATGCATCTATCATCAGACACACTGATCCTCATGTTCAGATCCCAGTAATTCTTTTGAGTTATTTTGGTTTGTTTGAATTAATTAGTTGACCTTTATGTTTAACTGCGTTTCTTTGTTGTTTTGTCATTGACAAAGTTGGGGCTCGTCCCGGGACCTCTCACACCCCAAGCAAGAATCACACCCCTAGACCGTATGTGTCAAACAAATGGCCTAATGGTCTAATCTGGCCCGTGGGATGAATTTTCGAATTGCAAAACGTACATTGATGACATTAACTGCAATATTTCCAATAAAAGTCATTTTTATACCTTCGATTCACACAGACAATCCTAGAACTTCTTTGTACTAAAACAAAGGGAAACATTTGGATAGGGCTGGGTGATATGGCTAAAAAATGTATCACGATATAAGTGTGATACTGTTTTTCTCTGACGGAGTTAAAGTGAAATTATCAAACATTCTACTGAACGTATTTTCTCTTGATATCGACCACGTGTTTATCGTGATATATATCGTTATCGTTTTATCGCCCAGCCCTACATTTGGAGTTATTTATAGGTAAACGTCGTGTTATTGGTTCGGCCCCCTTGACCTCGAACTGGGCTGTATGTGGCCCCTGAACTAAAATGAGTTTGACACCCCGGCCCTAGACTAAAAGTCGTGACAGTGTCTTGCTCAGGAACTCTACAGACACTCAGGGATTGTACCGCCAACCCTTAGTGCAGTTAGTGGACAACTCCCTCTACCACTTGAGCCACTGAACATTGTTCTGCTAAACCCTGACTGATCTATTCCCAGTGTCCTAAATCAGGCATAACATTTCAGATTAATGTAGATAATGTAATGAGGAGATACACTCAGCTGCTGGTTTATTAGGTTCACTTAGCTGAAACTACTGCAGTCTAATGGAAGCTCTGCTGTAAATCATGTCAGATCATTTGGTTTTGTCGTAGAGATGTGTTTAGTCAACTCTGGCATCATTTTGTTTGTGGTTTAGCTGAACTCTATTGTGCAGAATAGTGACTACCAACACTGGCGATGTAAAGGTAAAGGTACTAAACCCGGCGCATGTCTTTAGGTCCTTTAAATCCATCTTCATCTCTTTGTTCAGTTTTAAATCAAAAATCAGGACACGCTGTTCTGGGATTAGAGATCCATTAAAAAGTCCTCCGTCGCTGTGCGTTTCCACGGCGACGGCCCAAACAGCACATTGCGAGGATGGGCCTGAAAAAAGGAAGCTGCAGGAAGAACGGTGCGTGTAGTCACACACGACACATGCCTCTCCATCTTTTAATACTCGCACAAAAAAAGCAAACAACAAACTCAACAGCTTTTGTTCGGGAGCCTTGACTCCTGGTGGTGAAGCTGCACTGATGGGAAAGACGAGGACGGATGTGTTTGTGTTCACGATTGTGAGCAGTGATGGTGACAGGCGGGGACGGACAGCTGTGTTTGTGTTCGTCTGTTTACCCGGTGTGCGTTAACTGTGTGTGTTTTGTTTTTTCGCCCTCAGGCGCGGCGGTGGCTGGCGTTTACCGCGTGGCGGGGAAGGACATGGCACCGCTGCAGGCTCTGGTGTTCGGCGTGGGCCAGACCACCCTCTCTGTCATCATATCCTTCTCCCGCGTCCTGGCCACTCTGTGAAGACAAACCCAACGGGCGAGATGAAAGACGCCGACGCGAGAGCGGAGCGCATGAATCGAGGCGGACAGCAGAGACTTAAAGCCGCTCATTGTGGCCTGCTTTTTGTGGAGGCACAGATGCTCTGGACCTTTGGGGCTGGACGCAGGACAGAGCGCCTCCCAGTGTCTTTGTACTGTTACTGCCACAATAACGCCGCAGTTCAGGAGCAAAGAGCATCACCAGGCGGAGACTCATCCTCAGCTTCTGGACCTGAAAGCCATGCCTCTGTGTTTCATGTCACTTCTTTGTGCCAAAAGCCTTCTTCCTCTGGGACAACCCGACGCCTTCGTGGCCACTGACTCTTGAAGGCTTTCTGTTGCACTTGCAGGGGGGGCGGGGAATAATCTATTTTTAAAAAGTGACGACCTGTAATCCGCGATCCGATCTTGTTCGGTGATCAACGACGTGTGTGTCAAGGGAGCAACGACCCGACAGTGTTCATCAGCAAGCACACATCTTTCGTCAGTGTTAAACAGCCGCCTCATCTCTTGGGCCCGCATACAGAGTACCACAATCATTCCTTCTCCTGTGTGAAAATGACCGAGCATCCGAGCGAGATCGAGCTTTGAATTTTTGCACCTTGTAAACGTCGGCGACGCTCTCTGGTCGAGACGGTGGAGAAGAAAAACCAGCATCAGTGCAACGTTTTGCTTTGTCTTGTCGAATTGTTGAGTGCCAACAAGAACTCTGAGGAATGAGATGAGAGGACCACTGTGATGTCTAAATATGAAGACAGTTAGCTTAGCATCAGGACTGGAAACAAGGAGGCGCAGCTAGCCTAACCTAAGCACCCACCAGCCCTGTGTAAAGATTAAATAATCTATAGAAAGTTTCCTTGGTGCAGGTAAAGCCACGCTAGCTGCCTCCAGTCTTTATGCTAAGCTAAGCTAATCATCTTCCAGCTCCAGCTTCATATTCACAGCAGACATCAGGGCTTCAGTGTTTTTGTTCCAATTTCTTGCAGGAAAATAAATACACAGCTTGTCAAGATGTTCTTTCAAATCAGACGGAGGGAGGCCCTGACGATCCCTCAGTAGATCCGAGTGCTTTTTAATTTGCTTTGAGCAGCTTTGATTCGAGGTTCAGGCTTAAAGAAAGTTATGCTTCTGTTGTCGTTTCCAAACATACTGTCCTGTCAGGGGCTTTTCTTTCCTTGTAGTGTTGCCGTTGTCGCCTGCACTGCTACGTCCCTAAACCCTCTTGCTGCTCGAATCACCATTTAATTTACGGCTCCCTCTCGTCAACCCATGTCCCTTAAGTTTAACTTTGCACCTTGCACTGGATTTAATCTGCCTTGTTTTTAGCGCGGTGTGCGATGATACTGCTCTGGTGTGACCCAGCCCTGTAAACAAAGTCATTACACACACACAGAGAAAACAGTGAGAGCAGTGTGAAGAATGTGCTTGAAGCTACTGTATTCCCTCATCACTGTCTACTAGGAAGTTAACACAGGGTGAGGAGAGGAGTTAGGTTGAAATGCCAAAGTATCGCTCACATTTTTAGCTTTATTCATCCTGTTGTGTTTATTTAATTGATATCACAGCAAGAATTTAGTTTGTTTGATTCATCTTTAGGAACATTTGCACTTTGGTATCCAGACCGTTGATGTAAAAATGATGTTTGTGTGATTTTTGAGGTTTCATGGCTCTAAAGGTAAATTATGTAACGGATGCCGCTCACCTTCAGTACCAGCTTAGCACACAGGGGGGCGGTATTGCACTTAAATGAAGTGGCAGCAGGAGCCTGAATGCCCGAGAGATGATTGTGGATTTGGAAACTGTTTTAATATAATAATTTAAGAGGAAAAATAAATATTTGGAAGAAAAAAAGAAAAGAAAAGTCACACCCCACTTTTGTTTTAATCCACTGGATGTTCTGGACATCGTCGAATGTTTCAGCTCTATTTTCAGGGACCAAACGTGAGCTGCTTGCTTATGACTCACCTGCTGTCATAGCAATGAAATCTGCGTGAAGCATTTTTTTTATTTATTTTTTTGTGAGGCAGTTTCTGCATGTTTGTGTGTGTGTGTGACTCATCTGAGACATGAGTGTTGTTGTCGTTGTTGTTTGGTTGTGCATGTGTGTAGTAACAGCATCCTCTCATTGTAAGGGTGTCTGTAAGGGACGAGGACCTAATTAATAAGTGAGAGTCTAATAGAAATGTGTTTTTATTTTGCCAGTAAAACTGCAAGAACTGGACTCAAGTTGTTAGATCGGCGCATCCTCTGTAAATAGTCGTGCTTCACCAGGAGAGTGTGATGAGTCTGAACAAACTAACCACTGGATAGTGTTTTAATGCAGTCCAAGTGTTCACACCCAGTGCCATGATCAGTCTTGATGAATAATATATTCCCTGCTCCAGGTTCTGTGACTCAGCCGTGGCTGTGTGACCGCGTATCGTTAAATCTAAGGAGACAACAAATAAAACCCCCGTAGACTTTAAAAACACCATCACACTTCAGCGTGACGCCCAGCTCAGTAATAATCCTGTCTCTTTCATAGGCTCATGACTGAAGCTGCCCCCTCACTCTACTGTCGTCCAAATGCCACATATTCCCCCCCGGACACATACTGTGTATCCGCTGTGGCTGCACGTGTGCCGCAGCTCAGATGACGTGTGAATGGACTACATGGACAATCCAACCAGAGACAATGATGTACAAAAAAAAAAAAAAAAACCCAAAGTGGCACTTGTAGATAATGTACAAAATGTTCTTTTTTTAATTTTGTACCAGCCAAACTGCTGATATTTATAACTATTGCCTATTTATGTACAAACTGTCCTCCTGTACATACTCAACAGTCGGTTGAAATAAAAATCTTTTGCAATATAGACGCTTAGGAGTGTTGTTTCCACTTTTTAAAGCTTTTATAGATCTACATCTCTCAGATTGGACTAAAGGCAGGGGGATCTGTGTATTGGCCGTTCAATAAATCAACCTAAAATCTGCAGATTTCTAAGTTTATTACAGGGGATTGAGAACAGGTGTTGTGGAAGATTTCATCCTACAACTATTTACTGTGGGTTTGTCCTTAAATCCGGTTTTGGACACTTGACGGCAGCAGAGAGCACATGTGAATCACCTTATTTACACATCCTGTAGTTAAAGGGAAACATTTAATTTCAGTAGGCCTATGGGAAACATCAATCACTCACATTCATGTTTCGACTAGAGAGCGAACAGGACTCCTGTACTGATAGTGTGTATAGATTCTTCTCTGCAAACAGCTGGAAAAATAAATTATCATAATAATAATAATGTTCGTATAAAACTGAAAAAGCTCTTAAATTCGCGTCTAGCAAACTGAGAAGAGCTGCAGATTATAAAAAATACCCAAGCGCTGCCTTCATTTTGTAAACAAGGCATTTACGACATCAAGACAATTTACGGTATTTAACAATATAGTGTAATGCATCTATCATCCGCTATGGGGCGCCACAATACCCAATATTAATTACAAGTTCAACGGAAACCCTGCTAAACGTGTAAGCTAGCACAAATACTGTTATCGGCTAAAATTTAATTTAAGTTTTTAATGTGGGAGGATAAACAAACCACACTCCGATATTTTTTTTGTTATTTAATAGTCATAAAGTTAAGTTAAACGCTAAAGAGAGCAACAGGCAGCTAATGAAGACCGTGCTTTAGCTTTAGCTTTAGCTTTAGCATTAGCCCCGGGAGCTGGCTACAGAGCAACGGCAAAGATGGCGCCTTGTGCTCGGGCCTAACGTCATAAGAAAAAAAGATAAAGACTGTTTATCTGAAGAGGTCGATATTTTTTTTCTTTTTAAATCTGCTTTCAAAGAGCAAACCAAAGCTACTCTTTCGAGAATAATGGATACGGACATGTTTTTGTGTCCGATGCTAAGCGGCTAAAAACGGCTACAAGCACCAGTTAAAGTGAAGACATGATCCGGGTGAAGCTGAAATACGCCAAACCAGTGGATGTAAACTGGCTGCGTTTACATTTTATGGTCACCTGGATTTAATCTGGACTGAAACCAGACCAGGAAGCTGAACTGAAGCCTCTCTGGTCCACACTTCCATCAGGTAAGACATGTTAAAAAGCGTTTAAAGTGTTTGTTTACATTGGTTCAGGCTGCTGGAGGTGATTTAAATTTACACTCACTGAACAGTTCATAACTTATCAGCTGAATATGTTTTAAGTTAAAAGTTTATAAATGCTGCAACTGTTTTGTAATGAACCTTTTCCACCCTGGAAAACAGTTTGACCTTAAATAGGTGTCCAAACTGTTTGCCTGATTATAAATGTAAAGATTTAAACAGTCAGTCTATGCTCTAACTTAGTGATGAAGACACAAAGACCTTTCTATCTCTAAATTCATCCAGGTTTCCTTGCTCCATAGATCCTGAGCCTATCTGTATGACAGTATATTGAATTTTAATCAAGAATCAAGAGGAAATCGTCCCCAAATCTGTGTCTCTGGCTGTAAATATTAAGCTTTATGAGTGTAGAGGCAGGGTCGGGGTGGCGTATGAGGCTCGTGAATGTTTTATTATTTGTCTCTTCCAGTCGAGACTCTCTCGCCGTACGTGCCCTCCTGCAGCAACCATTTTTGGAGAAGCTTAAGTTTTGTTTTGTCTGCACGCCTCAGGAAGTTGGCTGTTTTCATTTGGTGGTATGATACCCAAAAAAAGCTCCCAGTACGTGATGCCTCCTCCTCGTTGCAAAGACGTAGGCAGCACCCCCTGAACTTCTCTGATTATGGCAACCAAGGCTCCCAACACACACAATCACCGCTTCTCCTATCTGATTTGACATTTGGTTGCTATTCCAGCCGTGTGATGTGCTTTCCTCTTCAGGTTGAAAGGAGTTTTTTTTTTGCACAGACAGTTTCTCCTGGGCGTGATGTATTTCTAATAAGGAGAAGGAGGGGGCGCTATGAATAACTGCAAAGGAATTTAATCAGCGTTCTTGTGGTTTCAAAAGGACAAAGGTCCCGAGCTGTTATCACCTTGTTTTTTGTTATTTTATTCTTTAATGGCGGAGTACAGAGGCTGTGGCTGCGGCTCGGCGTTTGTGGACGCTACTGGTTTTATAGCCTATCGGAGAGAAAGGCTGAGCCGTGCTGATAAGGGGTCAACGACTTCTGTGAAAGGAGGAAGTGTTTCATAAGAGTTCAGGGAATGTGGCTTTGGTATTTATGAGCGTTTGATGGATGTTTGAGTAAATGTTACAGCAGAAACAATGATGTTTACGCTCTTAAATGATCTTACACTGAAACGACACCATATGTTAAACCTGTTTGTGTGTGATACTTACGGGGCAGTACAAACGTGAGATATTGGTACTTTTATTGGTACTTATTTCCACATTTCAGAGGGAAATATTAAACATTTTGCTTCACCATATTTATATCTAACGGCCATAGCTGCTTGATGCATCACAAAACAGATTTTACATTTGAAACACATTAAGAATTTACCAAATATCCTTTATCTTATTAAAACTCTGCAATTGTGACCAAGAGTCTCAGAACAGGCGATTAGAAAACTTTGTCTTCGGCGAAAGTGAAGCAGGAAAGAGATACGAGACTTAACTCGACTGGCCAGAACAGACAAAGCACCGACTAGCGTTTGGGTGGCGTTTTTACAGAGTGAGCCAGACTGACGAGCGCACAAATATATATGGTTCTCACAGGCGTAGCTTACAGCGTCTATGTCCCGCAGTACCTAATATGAGCCTTAAGAGTTTCCTCCAAAAACTGTTTCCTTAGGTGGGCGTCATCCATAGTTTCCTGAAGAGCCGTTTTGAAGCTCAGTGTGGTGTTAGGGGCGACGCCATCTTGGCTCCACCCGACGTCTAGATCAAGTTTTTAGTGTCTCTGGCCAAATAACAAAAAAACACTTTTAAGTTTAACAGCACCACAAACTATTTCCTCCTGATTAACACCTTTCTGACACAACATAAACCGAACATTATAATGTCCATGAGGGAGGATTTAGTGGAAAACTGCTGCGTTTATATACAGTAAATAAACGGCAAACACACAAGATGCCATAATGTTCTTTACCCTGCGTCACAGCTACTTTGCACATCAAATAACTCATTGATGAAGCCAAGCTGCCCCCTCTCGCGGACCACCGAGCCACTTGCTGCTATTGTCTTATTGTTTCCTCCGCAGGAAATACTCAAGAGTTGAGCGTGAGTGCAGACAAGGGGAATTGCATGCTTGCTTTGAAAAAAAAAAAAACACGCCTACCACAATGGCTGGCGGCAGACCAAGTCCTTTGACCCAGCTGATCACTTCACTTTATTGACCTTGCCTTTGTGCTCGTTGACTTGACTCCAGCTGCTCATAATGTACAGTATATAAAGCGCAGACAACAGACAAACAGTCCGAGAGGCCAGTCTCCATCGGAGGCCAGGCCCGCTGTCAGAGCAGCGCCGGGCGTCTGGACGAAGCTGTGATCTCTGTCTGGGTTTACTTTTAGACAGATCCTACTGAGCTGCAATATCCTCAACGTGGAACATATTCTCCTGCAGTGACAACACAATGAAGTCTGAGTCAGGATAGGGAGGGTTTAGCTTCAAAACAATGACAAAAATGTCCTTTATTTCTTTATAGTTTTACGGTTATTTATAAGTAGTGGAAGTGACAGTTGGCATGTAAGGGTTGAAAATTGTACGTAAAATACTTAAAAGCAGCTTTGGAAGAATTAGAGCTGGAAGCAGACGAACTGTCAACTGAAACGTAAATAAAGAGAAAAGCTTTAGTTAATTTGTAATGAAGTGTAAAATGTATTTAATGAGACTGATAGTTCTGCTGCCGCTAACCTGAATTCCTATTTATGGAAAGAGCTGCAGCTGATGACTTTCTAATTATAGATAATCAGATTAAAAGCAATCAGATTACAGGAAACACGCTTCCTTTTCATGACACTAACTTTGCAGTGACCTGGTCTTTCCGTTTTCTGATTTTATATTGAATGATGCTGATGAGGAGGAGCAGCCTTTTTCTTTGCCTCCATTGTTCTGCCGAGCGTCGGATCGTCACTCCCCTGGCTTCTCCTCTTCCCCTTGCATCAGTGATTAGTTTCTGATGAGGGACTATTGTCCTGTCCAACAGCGGTCGCGTGCGATGGACACTGTGACAAATATACAATAGCACTGCTGGTCCTGTGGCTCTGTCTCCAGCAGCAGACAGGATGGACTGTGACCTTTGATGAACGACCAAGAATCCAGAAAAACCCTAAATATGAGAATTTATAAGCAGTGACTTCATGTATACGTCATTCAAGACATCTCTGATCTTAACTTCATTCACATTTACTGGGGACAACCTGATGTGTATTTGAACAAATAGTTTATGGACATATTCCTTATTTTGTCTTCACCAGTTTACACTTTTTAGCTTGAAACACAAATTCTACAATTTGATATGTAAACTTTACAATTGGATTCACAGACATTACAATTTTACAAACCTCAAACCAGCATTGTGATTCTTCTGTGTAGATATTGAACTTCATCAACTTTAACTTTACAACTACACAAATTTTACAGTTTGATACTCAAACTTTACAATTCAATTCACAAACTTTACAATTGTAACAAAATGTTACAAACTTGACACACAAACTTTACAATTCCATCAGCACACTTTACAGTTAGATTCTTAAACTTTACAATGACATACTCAAACTTTACAATTCGATTCTTTACAATTTCACACACAAACTTGAGTATTTAATATGCGATAAGTGCCAAATCAGTAGTGGCTAAATCATTTGTAACAGGATTCTCTGAATAAATCTGATTTAAAAAGATGAGAAGAAGAAGTTAGAGTCCTAAAAGAAGTTATTCAAATTAATTAAAGATGGGAGCAGATGAAGCGTCGGCTGAAATGTAAACGAGTAATTAAGACAAAAGTGTTGGGTAAAAACTAATTATATCAGTCAGTTGCAGTGAAAGCACTGAGGTGTAAAATGAAGGTAGAGGAACTGATCGTCCTGCTGTTGGGGATAGGTTTCTATCAGATGAGACGACAGGTTCTTAATTATTATATTTAAATTTCAGTAGAAATATACTGATATCAAAATGGTTTGCAGGTTTAGAAAATAATAGTGATCTCAGCTAAGGGACGTTAAAGCATCAGATGTTATTCTCCACTGAATCCACAAGAGGGCAGCATCACACTGCTCATTGGTGAGCTTCTAGGTCCAGCCCTGACTTGTGTGTCACCCTCTGAGATCCCCTCGGCAGTGATTCATCCTCAGAGCCGCCGGGACCAGCGACCAATGAGTCAGGGAACCGATCGCTCATTAAACCGGTCAATATCTAATTCACCTGTGGCACAGTGGGAGTGAAGGCTGCTCCTACGGATCAGGCAGCAGAATGTTGCGGAGGAATAATTAGTAAATAAACAGAGGTGATGCTCTGCAGAGGCATTTTTATCGGTCCACTTTTGCACCAATGTTCTGTCTCTGTTCAACCGTCACAAGGCATAAGTAACGTCTTTATGGAGTAGACTCATCAGAAATTTCACTGAGTCATGTACAACGAACAAGAATGAACCATTTAATGAACGTAATCAAGATTTATTCATGTATTGTAAAACATATTATTAGCTTGGTAATCGAACACATGTCCTAGTTGATTTGTCTGAGTGTAGTTTAAGTGCCCTCTTTTTTTTTAAATTTCCCCTTCTTGTTACACACTTTGTACCAAAGGTGTGTCATAGTTCTGCATTTGTTTTGTATTAAAACAAAAGTAACTCAAAAGCACATACCACAGCAGCCCAAGTTGATGCAATGTTTGAATTTGAATGGTAGTACCAAGAACACCATATCTGAGCAAACCATCAAATCTTGAGGGACATTTTTATGAGGGACATAAATTCAACAAGCTGTAATATTGCCTTGAACTCTTTAGAAGATGCTGTAATTCATATGATATTGCTTATTTTTTCTTACTCTCTCTTGAGGGAACGAGTTACATTTTGTGTTTTCTGCATGAATGACTTTACATAGTTAAATAGCTTCTTAACCCTCATATTGCGGGTGAACTTAACTGTGCTCATTCGACTGTGTTCTTGCTCAGTAAAAACCGCATACAGCACCTTTTACTTTTACTTTCCCCCCCGTTGTTAACATGCTGATTGGATGACGCGCCGTGCCATCACACGGAAAGTTGGCGTTCTCAAACAGGTTTGGTGCCAGCCACAAGCCAAAACAATAGACTGCAGAAATCCCCAGTCGTTGGTCAAAGTTCTTTAAGTATATTGGTCAAGTCATCTGTCAGCGCATTCAGAGAGAGGAAGCCCGTTAAGAACAATGGCAAGTAAGTCTGTTCTTTCATATTTGCATTTTTCTCCATCTAATTTGATGTTTTACACAGGTCTCTCAAATAGTACTGTGTCACAACATGACCTTTTATAAGGTGGCACATTGTGATATAGTACTAGTCACATTGCAGATTGATACTCCTGTGTATTGGGAAGTGTTAAGCCGCACTGTAGTCATTTCTTTTTGAATGATTTAGCCTGTAAGTGATTAGCAAAATACATGTAATCACTTTACATTGTTCAGTGTGTAGATTATTACATTAGAGATTAGTACATTATTTGTCAGACGACTATTTAACTTTAAGCGTCACCAGAAACGTTTTCTTTTAGTTTCACTCTTGGATGTGAAATCAATAAATGAAGAGTGAGGTTGTATCTGTAATTGCTCTTTAGACCCATCTACAGTCCGCCCTGTGGCAATAACTGTGGGTGCAGTTTGGAAGTTTCACGTCCAACCACCACCTCCCACATCCCCAAGACTATCAGGTGAGTATACTTTATATTTATATTATAATCTCAGATTAATCAAGACAGACAGAAATGATCTATATTAAATCAATCTGTATGAAGGTTAGAATGTTAACCTTCGTTTAGGTGTTTTATAGAGGCTGGATGATTGTCGACGTAATGTTTGGTGATGAATTGTATTGTGTATCCATTCATCAACACTACTGCTTCTTCTAGGCCGGTTAGCAACCACAGAAATTGTGTTGCATCATGTGATGCAGATTGGTGGGCGGGGCTTGACCAGGCAAATAGTTATGCAATCGGCAAAATTGGGCCTTTCCAGAAGAACGGGGCTTCCCTACCTTCTTGTAAAAAGAAGAAGAAAAAATAAATAGCACTCCTCTAGCCCTTTCACAGATGACGTTACATGCATCAGGTAGATGCCATCATCAGCAGGCGTCAAGTTAGTTTTGTTTTATTCTTTTTTAGGATAAAACATTTTGGCTTGCCTTAAAGTAAAATTTATTTAATGTGATATTATTATAACTTGTATTAGATAGATAGATAGATCTAAAAACATTTTTTATGTTACATATGTGGCTGAAAATACATAATCAACAGCATGTTATCAGCCCTGTGATAGACCCGTGACCTGTCCAGGGTGTACCCCCACCTCTCGCCCTATGACAGCTGGGATAGATTCAGCAGACCCCTGCGACCCTTAACAGGAATAAGCGGGAATAGAAGATGAATGAATGAATGAATAGCATGTTAAGTAAAACGTTTTTTCCATTGTACACTTCTAGTTGGAGTTGTAGCTCTTTGCTGTTTGCTTACAGTCTCACGAACCATCTTTGGTGAGTTCACTCCTTCTTTCCTGAACGTATCTGAATGCATCGTCTTTCAGTAATCAGCAAGTCTTTCTTGACTCTGCGTCTCTTTGCAGGTGTTGTGTATCTCAACGACTGTCCTCAGCAGCCCAACATCCCCAACTATCTGTTAGGCCTGGCTTTGGTAACTGTGATCTACATACCATTTGTGACCTTACCCTGTGATGCTCAGCCACAGGAGAGCCCCAGGGCCTATAAAGCCTGCCTGGGTTTTTTAATAGGCCTGTTTGTTTTGATATGGCTCTTGCTGGGTAAGACTTTTACTGCTAAGATCCTGTATAATTCTTATAAACTACCCAAATAAGCTGCTAATTAACTTGCTAAACGCTCTTGTCCCTTGTAGGTGATGTGTGGATCTTCTCAGTGTACCAGCCAAACTACGATCCCATCACTGCAGATGGCCTTTACTGTAATAAGACTTTGTACACATTTGCTTTTTGGAATGCCGTTTATGAGACATTTGCTCTTGGAGTCGTCTTTACCAAATTCATCAAAGGAATCCTGCTCTACGTGGAGATGACTCCTATTCCATCGAACACAGACTTTCATGAAGTCTGAGACAATGATGAACCAATGACTAACATGCTCAAGTTTAGAGCTTAATATACTGTGAAATTGTGGCTTTATTATCTTCTAGTGATCTAAGCTGTACATGTCAATCTATACTGTATATCTCTGTTTTTGTTGTGTCATCTGTTTTAAACAGTGGTCGTCGTTTATATTCCTCTTCTTTAATATTCTTAAGCCCCCCCTAAATAGTTTGGTGTTGTTTTATCAAAAATAAATGCAGACAAATTCTATATAAAGCAGCCAGCATATCAGTTTAAATAAATATTCATATAACCTGTCATTAAGGACTTAAACGTGATCATATATCTGTCAGTTTCCCTTCACTTCGTAGTGTACGGTAGAGAGAGCCCCTTTGGTGCGTTGTTATCCAATCCATTCCATTTATTCAGAACGCCCACATTACTGAAAATCCAGTTCAGGTTTTCCCTGTGACCTGCTGGTAGTAACAGTTAGTTAGCTCCAACCCCCAGCTAACAGCAGAAAATAACATTTAATTAATGAAATGGTCCATGTTTGACAAATAAGAACCTGGCTTACACACTACAGACAATCGTACGTTTGTTGTTTTGGGGTCAAAAGATACATTAAAGCTGTAAAAGAACGCTGCTACTTAGCTAGCTAGTTAGTCTGAAATACACTGTGAAGGTCCTGTTTGTTTACAGAGTTTAGTGCACTGAACTCTGTACACAAACAGGTGAAGAGAGTGCACATGTGCGCTGGTTTGCTCTCATCCTGTGCATCTCCTTGGGTCTAAGCCCCCCCGTCCTTAAAACCTAGTGACACCCCTGGAATAGATGCTATCGCCACATACGACATGTAACTGACGGGTAATTATGCGTCCTCTGCAGCCTCCTGTGGTGCTGCAGTCTGTCCTAGATAACATATGGAGATAGGCGGAGTAAAGAAAGGCTATAATTCACAACTGCAGAATATTTAGAATCAATAACTTGTGAGTTGGTGAGCGTTACTGTGTCTGTGTGGGTTCTCTCCAGGTTCTCCAGCTTCCTCCCACCGTCCAAAGACATGCTGGTTAGGTTCACTGGTGATTCTAGATTGGCCGTAGGTGTGAGTGTGAATGGTTGTCTGTCTCTCTGTGTTAGCCCTGTGATAGACTGGAGACCTGTCCAGGGTGTACCACACCTCTTGTCCAGTGACAGCTGGGATAGGCTCCCTCGCCCTCTCCTGAATGAATATTGAAACTGTTTGCTGGTGTCGTGCCACTGGTGAGCATCTGTGACCCTAGTTTTTTTAATGCATCCTTAGATTTGAATTCTAAGGTGGACAGACTTCTAGAAGACTATGTTCTCCTACCATAATTATTTTCTGTTCCAGTCCAGATATGTGTTCATAAATTAAAGACAAATATTTTACTTGTACTGCCCACTATATCTCTTTGCTCCAGCGTCTTCCTGCTCTTCTCGTTGAACCCATGACTCTGGTCTCTCTACTTCGAAGCTTTTCAGAAAACCAACTCCAATATCATCCGTCTTTAGAAAGAAATATCTCCTTTTTATTTTCAGACAGACAGACAGAAGCGATCGGGCGTCGCGATAATAACCTCCGTCAGATGAGACGTGTGTCTTTGAAGATGACACATTTTACTCAGAGTGATGATGAGACGGGACACGTCTCACAGCTGATAGCATCGGTCTGCGCACTGACTGACTGTGTCTGACGGCTCACGCTGAAGGATTTCCTCCTCCGTCCGCTCCGCTGCTCTGTTACGTAATGCGTTCGCATCAGTAGTAAGTGCAGAGTGTCTGCTGGCTCCTTGATCCAAATGCGTTGTGCTCTGAACAAGCTTCCTCCTCATCAATAATAAACTCACGCCACGAAAAACGTTTGTCGTCGCTGCTCTTCAGGGCCGCTCCGTCTAACGCAGCATCCCACAAGAACAGTTATGTAACACGGAGGGGGTTCAGAAACTTCTTCAGATAAATAAAAATGGAAAACAAATGTACTTTTTAAAAAAATTTAACATGACAGAAATATGAATATTGTCCTTGTTGTTTTGTGCCTCTGAGGTCAGTTTGAGTTTGCTTGGAGTAGTGTTGTCGTTCTGTGGTCATTTGTATTGCTGTTATTGTTATTTTCCTTTGTTTGTGTATTTTCTGGTAGTTGTTTTACTTCTCCTTGTCCTTATTCCACGTCTCTGTCTTAACTTTGTCTCTCTTTCTGTTATTTTTGTGATAATTTCTCTGAATTTACATCTTTCTCTGATAATTCTATTCAATTTTTGGTAATTTTGTGACGGTCCGTGGTCATTTTGCATCTCTTTGTGGTCATTTTATGACAGTTTGTATTCATTTTATATCTCAGGGTAGTCATTCTCTAAATTCTGTGACAGTTTGTGGTATCGTTGCATCTCTTTATGGTCATTTTTTTATCTCTTTGTGATGAATTTGTGTCTTTGGCATCTGTCTGTGGTCGCTTTGTGTCTCGTTTTCGGCATGTTACGTCTCTTTGTGATCATTTTATGACAGTTTGTGGTCACTTAGCGTCTCTCTGGGGTCGTTTAGTGTCACTTTCTTTGCAGTTTGCTCCATTTAGTGCTCATATTGCATCTCTCTGTGGTCGCTTTGTGTCCCTTTGTCTATATTTTACGTCTCTTTGAGATCACTTAATGACAACTTCTGGTTATTTTGTATTATTTTGCATCCTGATTGTTTTACATTCATTGTTATCATTTTGCATCTCTACCCCTTTGGCTCCACCTTTGTGTGACTGATGAGTAATATGCCATAGACAAGCCAGTCTTATCTTTAAGATGGCGGGGGACAATGGCGTACTCCTATCAGGCGTCCTCCAGACCCGCCTGCCTTGGACCTCGGTCTTCCTGCCAGGCCCTGAGCCTTGACATTTTGATTGAACACACGGGGCTGGTGGCAGTAACAAACCACCGCTGCGACGTCGCTGCTGATTTAGGCTTTGTCTGCCACCCTGTGACTTCGGAGGCACTTTCGTCCCAGCCGTTGCTCTCGGGCCGCCGGCGGGGACGCTGACCTTTCTGCCAGTGTTGGTTTGGGTGTAAATGCCGATTAGCGCAGCTGTGCTGAGCAGGAATGTGACAGCGATGTGCTGGCAGGTGAGAGCTGAGCCTGCAGGTTGCTGACTGTCGGATGAGAGAGTTTCAGGCAGGTGTAGCGTTACATAATCAAATACAATGGTGGATTTGTGCTGACTGCAGTCTCTTAAAATAGTGACTTTGCACCACATCTGATCAGTTCTTGTCGGAGAGAGCGTGGGAAGGGGATGAAATTCTGCAAAATGGTAAAATATTTGAGATTTTAACGTCTTCACAAGTATTTTCACATATTTGTGCAGCAATCCTGATCAAATACATCAGCAAACTTGGTTTAGTCCTCAGTTGAAGCGACAATGCACCACATTTCACTGCAAGATCCGTTAATAGCGTCTTCCTTGTCTTCATCAGGCTGAAACATCACTGATACGTTCATAATTTTACATTTATAATAATACATTTAAGTGTTTTACAGGTAAAAATGCACGCTAAAATGCATTAAAAGATCCTGTGTATGGAAGCAGCAGCTTCTTTTTTTTATGTCAAATTATCGGTCGAATTTCACACTCCTGCTTAGTTTATCTTGGAGACTTTGACCCATTTGCAGATATTTATTTTCCGCCTCATTCAGGAAATAATCTCACTCAGATAAAGACGCAGTAATATTATAACAACACCGTACAGTTGGGAAACGTCTAAACTAATATACTCCTTTCTTGTTCTTCTTAGAAATAGGCGGTGGGTGGGTGGGCAGATTGTGGGGTAAAAATAAAGAGCAAAGAGAATGAGTCACCGTTCCCTCAATCCCAGTCTGGATATACAGTAAATACATCCACATAGGCACACGTACATGCATACGCTTCTCCACGCGTGGCTGACATTACATAAGCTGCAGCGTGGGAGGTGTGATGCGAGGCATGTATAATTCATCAATGTGGGACTGAACTGAGGGGTTAGCTATATATCTAAGCGAGCCCCCCCGCCCCACCGCCCGCCCCCCCTCCGTCCACATCGGCGTGGTTTTAGGGTTGATTCTGATGCTCGATTCTGCGTGCACGGACCTGGAAATCGTGCTTGGCATGTTACATCAGTGAGCGTAAACTGACAGACGACCCAGAGGCTTCACACCACAGCAGGGAGCTGTTATCAGATGTGACTGGGAGCGAGGAGAAGGATGGGAACGTCATAGAAGCGGAAACAAGATAGTGTTACTTCATTCTCATGTACCAGAGTCGCTTTATGTTCGTTTTTAGCCGCTGGAGACAAGAAATCAAACTGTTAACATACAGTATTTTGCAGCTAGACTAATTTTTTATCCGAATATTAGTCTCATTAGGATTTTATTTTGGGGCGGCTTTCAACCGATTCAGAGAAAAGAATACTCCTGCAGTCTAACGTGTTGTCCTATAACCAATCAGAGCCATTTTGTTGTAAACTAATTAAGCTCAGATGACGTGGATGAGTACGTTGGTGTCCATCACTGCGTAAAGACGTCCAAATTTTGCACCGGCACCTGTATGCCTTTGTCTGAATAGCTCCAGACCAACTTTCTCCCTCAAAAAAGTTTGTGGGCAGGTGCAGTTTGAGTTCCTGTCAGCCCAAACTCAAGACCAGAATTAGTTTGGAAGCATGTTTTTGTTGTCTGTGAAGGTTCTCAGTCATCCAGGTCATGGTACGTCCAAAAAAGGGTAGAAAAAAGGCAACTGGACTTTTTTGAGTTTTTGAAAAGACGTTTCAAAAAACGTGCTTGTTATGCTAATGACCAGAAACTGGTGCAGCTAATTTCCATAAACGACTGGGTACTTACCCGTTGGAGGGGGGGGCTGTTTTGTCCCCGTCCTCTTCCCTATGAAAGGTTCTCTATCGACTCTTGTCCGTCAGAGGCTCCAGTGTCAAGGGGTGAACGAGACTGAAACTTCTTGGGGACAGAAGTTAAAACTGTATTGTAAATAGATGGCAATGTTTTTGTTCTGTCTAGTCTTCGCTATCTTGTAGCTCTGATTTAGTCTCCACCACCTCCTGATAAACGCTTCCTGCTAATCTGAATTTTCGAGGGGTTTAACTGAAAACAGCTGCCTAAAATTAAAGTTTGTCGAGTTGCGTACCCCACAGCCTAACCTGAGAAATGACCTCAGGAAACGTGACTGCACAGACCTCAACAACGATGTTTGATCCGCTCGGTAGCATCACATTTCCTCCAGCTAAACTATGCCGGTTGAATTTCGACGAACATTGTCTGCTCAGCTGTAGTCGCCGTTGTCTGAAGAAAAGGAAGGCACTTGATATTACCTCTGCGTAGATTTGATGCAAAAGCATGAACCAAGTTTTGAGAATGAAACCAGAACAGTGAGATGATCTTCTAGCCTTTATGAAAAGCTGACGAGAGAAGAGAAGATCTCATTGGCCACTTGATTAGGAACAACTTCCATAACTTCTCATTTTTACAACTTTACATTTTTAGTCTTTGTTGACATTGTCAGAAAGGTGGACTGCATCGTATTTAAGAGTGTTCCTAATTGTTTTGCCTCCTACATGCATGATAGTGTGCAGTCTAGTGCTGCAGAGACTTGACTACCATCTCTCTTGCCTTTGGATCAGATGTGCTGCTCTTTATTATTCATATAAACCCATGAACAGAAAACCAAGTAGGTATAGTTTTGTCCACAGGGGGCATTAGAGAGCTATGAACACAAGGTGAATCTCCACCGCAGCTCACTCGAACACCCTCCTGCACCTTCCTGGAACGGATTTAATTAATGATGTGGGAGAGCAGCTCTGGGGAAAGCCTCTATTTGATTTTGATTACAGTTAATATAGTTAAACTGCATGAAAATCCCCTGTTTCACTTCCACGGCGTTTAAATTTGAGTGATTTATTACCAGTGAAGACGGTCTGCTCATAATATGAGTTACTATATAGGTTTTGTGGACGTTTGATGAGGCAATAACATATTGATTTTAATCTCAAGAGTATCAAGGGAAGTAGTGTGAGCCTCCCGAGTGACAGTGGCAGCAGAAAATAACCTACTTTCACACACTCCGGTCTTTTTGGGGAAATACTACACATTTCGTATGTCAACAGCAGCGACCAAGAGAGTTTCACTTCCTCATTAATGGGAGACGACGGAGCCGTGGATGGATGAGGAGAGAAACGCAAACAAAACAAACCAGTTGATTCGAAATGAAACGGCTCAGAGAGAAGAAAACACGCCATAGATGCCTTAGATTTCTTCTTCTGCGGTTTCTGTTCTCAGCAAATGAGGATCAATAGTTTGACAACTCTAAAACACGCTAATCAACATGTTGTCAGTTTAGTTCGTGCAAAGATTTGGTTTTATAGTAAATACGCAGTGACAAGACTGAAAGGAGTTTTGACCAGATTAAATAAATTAGATTTGGTGTTTAGATTAGTGGGATTTAAATATTCTACACAGAGCAATTTCTCGTTATTTCCCTACTTTTTATGCCAAGCTAAGCTAGGCTAGCTTCATATTTTGTGGTTGTAGTCAAATGCTGAGGTTAGCCAGGTTTATTTTAAAGAGAAAATGATTTTTATGACCTGCTCTGTCCCCAAGCAAGTGCAGTTTATATATCTCAGGTTGCCGGGGTCGATGGTGGGTGCACAAAACACAGGAGTTTCAAACCAGAGCAGACAGTAGGGATGTGTGATATTTTATTGTTTACGATATATCGTCAGAAACATTCCCCACGGTAAGAAGATGTCATCCTGCGACAAAAACGATAAATTCCCGTTGATGACGTCTATATGTGCGCGACACATTGCAGCCCAACACGTGTGGAATATTGACAAGTCGACAACGGTGGAAGACGGAGCAGATACGCCGGGGAACGAGGAGCTCGTTCCTAGACGAGGCTCCAGCTACATTATCTTCAGCTGGTTTGGTTTTAAGAGTCTGACGCGGAGCAGCAATTTACAACATGCAAGGTTTGCAAATGAATAGTGCATACAAAGGACAGTAACCAGAATATGAAGAAAATGAATGCGCAAGAAGCAGCGTCGACTTCATCCTAAGCCTCCAGTAAAAAAACAGAAATTATTTTTTTAGTCCCATCTCTAGCAGACAGTTTACAACTTAAATTAAAACAGTTTGGTTACGACTTAGAAAGGATTTGGTCTTTTTTTTTTTTAGTATTAAACTAACACCACAGTCTTTATGTAAGAGCTTCCACTGACTAAACATAAGTATAAAGATTAAAGAAGTGTCATAATGCTGTAGTCTCTTAGCCTGACGTAGCTAGACTTGATTCCACTTGTAATGTGAGTTTGGTAACACAGCGTTGGGATTTCATTATGGGGAGTGATTCAACCGATACAGAGAATAAATACCTATGTGTGATGTGTGCAAAGGAAATTGTGTTGGAAAGGAAATTGGTCAGACTTAGTGGCTGTAGTCACCACCAATTGATATTTTACTGCAAGATTTAGTATATTATCACGTCTGTACGGGTAGAAAATGTGCAGAAAGTGCATCATTGGTCTGATCTCCGACTCGAGCTGAAAAGCTTTTCCTCTGAACTCAGAGAACAATTAAGAAATCAATAGCCTGTGTTGTGGAGGTTTCCCAAACACGCTGACCTCCGGGTCTCTCTGCTTCTGGCCTTGTAGTGCTTTGACGTTCCCAAGGGCCCACGCTCACAGGGACAGTAGAGGGTCATTAAGAGCCGTGTGTAACCCATAAATCAGCTGATGTATGAAGTACCAGGAGAGCTGCATCCGGCTCCTCCTCGCCTCCTCGACTAATGCTGCATTTTCCGAGCTGACCCAGTGAGTTTCCTGCCCTCTTTCTTTTCCACAGAAGCCTCTAAAAGTAGCAACAGCACATTGCTGACAGGAATTTCTTCTCTCTCTTTTTTTTTTTTTTAATCTTCTTCCCACAAATGGTTTCCAGGCAATCACAATTCAAACAAATGGCACATCTAAGACTTAAATTTAATAGCCAGTGTGCCAGAAAAGTTGCTAATACTAGATTTTTCATGAAATATTGAATTAGGAAACACACACAAACCCGGTGATTAGTTTTCAGAACTTGTAGCTAGTTTAGGTTTAATCTTTTGTTTGTTTGTTGTGGTCCTCGCTCTGAGCCGTTGTGTTTAATTCTGTTTCAGTACATTAAACACAGTGAATATTAAAAAAAATGCCGTGGGAGGATTGTTTATTATTGTTTATTTTCTTGTTCTGTGTATTAAAGAAGCTGAGCATACACCAGTTTTGAAATCGCCTCTTCGACGTTTAGTGTTTCTGGAAGTAACCTTATTAAGAAATAGTGAGTCAGTCGAAAGCCGCCCCGCGTAGTCATAAGTGATAACAAAGAAAGGTTTGTATAACTGAGATGTATCAGCCACCCACTAAATCCGGTCCACTATCTATAAATCACATGTTTAAATAGTTAAATGTAAATATAAATTAAGAAAGGATGTAACACAGATAACATTAGAGATGTCCCAATCAAGTGTTTTTGCTTCCTTTATCTAACAGGAGTCTTCTCCTTTGGTTTCATTTTCCTCTTCTCGTGATTTTTCCTTCTTCGGTTTCTTTTTTGGCAGCTTTGACGCCAGCTAGCCGTCATTACAACATAAGAGAAAGAAGGCGTTTAAGGCAGACCTGAAAAACAAATAACTACGAAAGATTGTCGCTAGATATTTATATTTGAGTGGAATAAACATCTTGGCTTTATTTACAAGCACTGCTATTATAATTTTTTATATTTTTTATACAGTCCTCTGATGGAGAGCAGCTAATCTCTTCAAATATTTACTTTCCGCTCTGTGTGAACAGAATTATTGACTTTCTTTCCCTTCTCCTCTCAAAATAACATATATACTGTCACATAAGCGGACACATTTTCCCTTATTAGCCGGCCCTGGACTTCCCTACTGCTGGAACAGGGATTTTTCCCTCTGTGGTAACGTCACTGGAAATGTTGACACAACACCAGGCTTCTCCTGAAAGCGCTCTTCTGCTCCGGGACCCAGGATTCCAGTCTGGCCTCCCTCACCCTGCTCGGTAATGCTGTGGAGATGTCGTCACAGCCTTTGGTGGTGTGTGTTGGTGTTCAGGTTCGTGTCTAAAGCTGAATGGAAACTCTGCAGGACTGCAGTGTTTCACTGGCAGTGATTCAACAGAGGGCAACAACATCCCAGAGGAGAAGGATGTTGGCCATGCTTTAAAGACTGCCTTGAAAAAAAAACGTTCTTTTATTTTTTTTCCCCCCTCTGAACCATATGTAGGTCACAAGGGGAAAAAAAGGGGGAATTTATTTTTCCTGAAGGCTCATTTTGCACAGGGCTGGACAGATCCACCGGGGTTGAACGGGGCACAAATATGGAGTTTACCTCAGCTGTGCTTTTTCCGAGAAGGTTGGCATTTAAAGCTGGCATCGGCCAAAGTGATTTTTTATTTTTTTTTCTCAGCGGGGATTAGTGTAGGGCGTAAAAATCTTTTATTCAACACAGTCAGCAACTTCTTTCCACTTCTGCTCCGCTGATTAAACGTCACATCCACATACTGTGCGATGCTTACGGTTGAGTTTAAACCAACTAAACCTTTAAAAGACGCCTGGATGTCTTTTTAGATTCCACACCTGACTCAGTGCCGCACCGCACACGTCTAGAGGTGAAACAAGGGCTGACTTTTCCATCATGTATTCACCGCACGGCCGTGATGGATGACACGGGGGACGCTGTCGAATGTCCAACAATCTCACCTGCTCGCACACTAACACACACTGTCCTTGACTATGTTTTTAAGTGTCTCTGGATCCGTGCCCTGCTCAAAGCTTTGGGATGGTTTTTATTATGATCCCTCTGTGCCAGAAAACAAAGACCTTGAGATTCCAGGGTTGTTTTTCTGTGTGAAGATGTTGTTGTGACCTTGGAGTTCTCCAAAACTATCCGGTGGATTGGTGGATGTGTTCGTATCCATGTCAGCATTGTCTGTAATGACTCTGGAGGTTTATTCATTTTCATGCAGCGCCATCGTTAGATTAGTTCACTTATCACGCTAAGATGCCAAGATATGCCACAGTGAATTAAATCACATGTTTACGTGCCCCAAAACCTCAGTCAGAGCAGATTTCTTTAGATAACATGGTTCTGCCTCAAATCTGACGGAAATATTGAAGTTTCATGACGTTTATTTCCACTTCTACCGTATGTTAATGAAAACATGAAGAGGTGTGAAATCATTTGACTGTGCATGTCACGACACAGATCTACGTATCTAGGAATGTCCCGATCAAGTGTCGTTGCCCTCTGATCTTTTAATGTTGAGTACCAGCTGATCCGCGGCCTAATCTGATCCTTAAATCAACGACATTTCATCCGCTGGAGACTTTTCTTCTGTTCCTTGTATTCTCCTTGATGTCCAAAAATTATTTCAAGGGAGCAGGGATGAGGGAATTTCTGGTATTTATCACGGTAATACTACGATAAATAAACAACAATTCAGCCTAATCTTTTCGACTATAATGCATCGGGAAGTTTTATCTGTAGTCGACGCTGCTTCTGCATCTTTGCTCATTTTCTGTCCTTCTTCATATTCTGGTTTGTGCTTGTGTTTGAGGTGGTGGAACAAATTAGTGCTGTTACTGTCCTTTTTATTCACTATTTGTTTGCAAACCTTGCATTTTGTAATTTGCTGCTTTGCGTCAGACTTTTTAACCCCTTCACGCCTAGTCTCGCAAATTTGCGACTCACTGTTTCCATTCAGACTGCAGCCGAAATAACGCATGTAATACTCTTACCGTGGGGAATGTTTTTGACGATATATCGTAAGTGATTAAATATCGCCCATCCCTAGTGAGGAGAAGGTTTTAGAGAAACCTGTGTTCTTTAATCCTGAAATGTCCTGATCATCCAACGCCATAAACTCCCTAACTCTCTCTGGAATATTTATCTCTATGACGCTGTGTCCAGGAAACTTTTCTTTTAACCGCAGCGTTCAGTGTTTGTTGTTGCTGTTGTTTCGTTGCAGCCTTTGCCTCTTGAATCGAGTTGGTAGTACTGAATGATCATCTCCTACTACCACCTCATCAAACGGCCACATTGCACAATTTACAAATTTCTGTCTAACTGACTTCTGTTTTCAGAGTAAAGTTCTTCCACTCCAGCAGACATGTCTAGTTGGGGTTTATTATGCGAGTCAACCTCTATGAAAACAAAAGAAAAACTAATTTTAGGTTATGACTGGGCTATTATTTAGTATAATCATGTAAGAGCATAGTTATGTGGCTAAATCTTTCCATCGTTTGTTCATATCCTTAAGCAGGAAATCACTTATGCAAGACTATGTTGTTTATGATGGACAGGGGGAGAGAAAAACGTGAGACAGACACCACCAGTGATCAGGTGATTGATCAGTTTGTTGACAAATGCAGCTGCTGTTGAGACGTGGAGCATCTGTCTCTGTGACCTGGACCAGGAGCCGCTTGGGTGGACTGTCAACAACGCTTGAATGGAGCTTTGAGACGGCGTTGAGAGCTTTGAGAGTACTCATCTCTGCGCCGTTCGACACAAAGAGACAGCTCTAGTGCAGGGAAGCCCGGTGTTGTTATTGTACGTCTCGGGGAAGGCAGCGGTGCCTCCCTGACCTTGAATTCATCTCGGGGAGCCGGTTGCTCGCGCAGAGCGATGAAAACTTGACTCACGTGGCTGCCATTCACACGCTGACAACATGCACGTCGTGGCGGGCGAGAGCTGACATCACGTTATAGGCGCCTGTGCTTCAGCGGAAACCCATAAATAACAGGATTGTTTGTGTGCAGGTAGTAAAATGTGGTGAATGTTTAATTTGTTTATCAAACAACACCGGGGTGAGCCATCATAGCGGAGATGCTTCCCCTCCTGAAGACCGTAAAATATCTCTTAGGAGCAGCCACCAGAGAGAGGCCGTCTCATTAGTAGTGTGTATCAGGGAGCATTAAATCAGCCGGTGGGGTCATGGAGCCGGAGAGCGTCCTGTTGCTTGAGCAGAGTGTGTGTGTTTATTTATATGTGTGTGTGTGTGTGTGTCTTAATGGTGGTTGGGTAGGGGGTGGAGTCCCGGCGTTGCCGCGGCAACAGCCTCAGTTATGTAACATCATACGGTGTGGTGTAAACAAAGCATCCAGCGGCGTGTGTACACCCGGCCTTTCACCAGAGCCGAGGAGAATATACGGAAGCAGGCATTTAAATCTAAACCTGCCTCTCGTCGCTGTAATGAAAAAAAAAAAACATCCTTTATGGATACAAATGACTCTTGAGAGCGGTTATGGGCCTCGTAAGTTACCTTTTACAACCACGCGTGGCACCTCTAATTGGAAAACCCTGAAATATAGTTTGTGAGGGAGACAGGCGCCTGTTTGCGCTGCTTTCCTCGGCTCTGCGACGGTGTTTAAATGGAAAGCCGTCAGGTGTGATACGGGTTTAACGCAGAGCTTATCGCCACAGGGCAGCTTGGATGCCAGAACCATTGTGCTGTGTTTATATGTGGTGTTTAGGGGCAGTTTGTTGATTATCTGCAGCGGTAGAAAGTGCACAGGGAGGATGAAAGGACGCCACCCTATAAATGCTTCAGCAACATCGGTCTTTATCCAAACTCCCTGCTGTGTGCCAAGAGAAATAGGACACTCAGGCATTCCCTCATGAAGGCTCTCTTTGTTTGGAAGGTTGCGTTCAATAAATATCTATTTTTGATGTGAAGGAAAACAAAAATAGGAAAAGAAAAAGCACAAGAAACCCCATGGACATCAGTTAACAGAGGGACATGAATAGCGGTGGCTTCCCTTCACATAAGAGGCTATTGTTCGGGGGGGACAGTTCTGCTAGGCAGCTGTGCTTATTTTCTGTAACCACTCCAGGATATTAATAGCCCCGCTGCCATTCACCAGCACTGCTGCAGGGGCCAGTTCAGGAAGTCCCCTTCTTTTAATACGACCTAACTGAGATCATGCTGCTGTCAAAGGTCTGAGCGAGCTTTGACTTCAGAGAGATGGGGACGTCTTTATTATCCGCAAAGCATCTGTCCTTCAGAGCCTCAAAGACGGCAAATATTTGAGTTTGAAAACAAAATGTTACTGTAATGTGAGAGAAAAGCAACCGAGGAAAGAGAAAACAATGTTTAGTTGACGTTAGATCATCAAACTGGTGCACACAACTAGACACTAGACTACACAAATAGCAAATGGCGTCACAGAGCATTTTAATATTTATATTTCTAATAATCCTTTACATTTGTATAAGCAAAGCATATTATCTGACAAAGCCAACATTGAAAAGTGAATATGAACCTCTCTATCACCTGTCCAAGTATGGTTTTCTGTAGTTAATGTCCAAATCATCCAAAGCTAAGACTAAACTACACTTTATCTCATCTCTAATTTCACATCTTTTATATCTTTTGTCGTCACGCTGTTTAATCGCAGTCAGCTTCTAGGTCTGACGGTGCTCTCAAGAGTTGTAGCTAATCTCTAATCTCTAAACTAATCTCACCGTGCGAGATCACGCATTTTTTTTTTTAAACGCAGGAAATGTTGTTTATTTAAACAAACGCCTATCAGGGGATTTTATGAATTTATATCGTATCTTTCAAATGACGAGCGACTGGAGTCCTGAACAAAGTCCTAAAGTTACATAACAGGGGTTGGCTAGCTAACCTGTCTCGACGTCTTCTTGTCATGAGCAGTAAATGTTTATTAGGTATTCAAGACCTTTGAGGCTCATTCGTCTCGTAGAACAAATAAATTCACACCTCACTGGATCTTATCTGTGTCGTAAACGTCTGTGACGAATCTGAACTTTTAACGCCGGTGCCATGAGATGTGAAACCGTGGAGAAACTGAACGCCAATCGGACGCCCGTGGTGACCTACTGAGTGTGATCATCCGCCTTTAGCTAAAGACATGAATTCAGTTTGTATTATTTGTGAAAAGAGCTGAATTATTTAGAGAGGAGACGTCCACCTCTGCTCTCCCTGCATTACTATAAGTCCACCAGCTTCTCCTGAGCAATACCACACTACTGCTGATCCTTAAAGACACAAATGGATCGAGTCCAAATCCAAACGCAGAAAAACTCTGATCTGACCCTTGCTAGCGTTGACTTTGGCAAACAGAGGGGGCAGCTGAGGCCTCAATTAATAAACAATTGTTCAGCTCTTGGCTTTGCGTTAGCTCAAACTAAATAAGCTGTCTTCTCAGGGAAAATGTGGTTATGTAAAACACTCTATCGCGTGTACTCATGCACGCACGCTCGCGCACACACACACACACTCCCTCCATCTCCTCTCCCGTTTCATCAAAACCAAAAAAACATCTCAGCTCTTATGTGGGTGTGCAGAGAGCAGTCTCATCAACAAAAAATGAGGAGCCGCTGTGACGACGTCTGCCGTTTTAGGCCATGTCCAGAAGAAGACTTGATGTGTTTGGGGAGGAAGAAGAAAAGCAGCAAAGTCGCAGCCGTGGTTCATTCATAGGAAATGAATCCACACGCGAAAAAGGAACGCTGCGAGAAACGCTCAGATCTGCGACTTTTAAAAAGACGGCATCTCATTCGTGTTCTTGCAGAAGCGGCAGGAGAAAAAAAAAAAAAAGTTTCACTATTCAAATGTGCCATTTAAAGTTGTTGCAGTTGAAACAGGTGAGTCATAAAGCTCAACTGAGCCAGGAGTCCCACTCTGCAGTCTGCAAGAAGCCTGTGATAGGGTGGTGGGCGGCTATCGCACAATAACTTATTAATGGGTAGATTTGCCTCACTGCAGCAAAGTTTCTCTGTGACACTTTGTGCAGCAGCTGCAGAAAAAAATAGTTCAGGCTGCAGTTTGGTTCACAATCTAGCTCATCTGCTCTTGTAATGGAAATAAAATTGCATCCAAATCGTATTTTCTCATAAATAAATCAAGATACATCGCGTCCGTTCTGCTCCTTACTGGTTGCCGGGTGAAATCTTTCAATTTCTTATTTATCTGAGAGCTATTTGTGGCCGCGTGGTGAAAAATAGCGTGACCTTTTTCGCTCGGTGATGTGTCATCGCTGGACTGGTTCAACTCACACTCACCGTGGCCATAGATCCAGGAATACAGTCTCGGGGTAAATATAACGACAACTCGCGCACCCAGGCAACCGCTGCAGAGCCCTCTGCTGCAGATCACATGAAGATAACCCCGGTTTAAATATAATCACAATATAATCAACTTAGCTGCAAATCAAATTGCCTTACTCCTTTTTTTTATTTTTATTTTACTCGCCGTGTGCGCCGTGAGAACATCGCCTGTCACATGCTCATTAACTGGAACGTAAAAATGTCCCTCCATGTCGTCGCTGCCGCTTTAAGAACGGTTTGCAGAGATGAAGCCGCTGTGGAAAATGTGACTTAAAGCTGAGGGGGAAAAAAAACACAAGTGTGAGTGTGAATTCACAAAATGTCATAACCCGTCTGACTCCATGCAGTTAGGCCTGTACTGTTCACTCCAGGTCAAACAGAAATGAGACCTTTATCTTAATCAGGAAATGAAAAGCTTATTAATGAGCAGCCTCAGCTTTAAAACATCTGCACAAATGTCTAAAGGTTGTTTTTGCTTTTTAATATATCCTTTATTAAGTCCTAACAAATATTATTCTCTTCTGTTGTAGTCGTACCTGCATATCCTGCTTTTTCAGGCTCTGCATTTGGCGCTGCTAGCTACTTGTTTGACAGTCGAGATAGCAAAGACAGCAAGCAAACAAACTTCTTTCTTTCTTTCTTTGCTGATACGTTCAGGACAGCTCATGAGACTTATCAGTGTCTAAAATGATAGATTTGTTTTTTTACAGAGGAAGCTGTTCATTGTGCTTCAGAGCCACTATCCTGACTAGCTTAGCTGAAAATAAATAAATAGTCTGTGTGCGGATCCCGGCGGCTGTTTGCTTTGCTAGCTTATTTAGACAAGTCCACAGAGGAGAAAGCCTGAAGACGCATCCTTGCTTGAGGACAGGATTGAAGAAGACAACTTGCAGATTTACAATTATGTCGCGTTTTACGAGCAGCAGAAGCTGGAGCGTGGTCAGCTACGTTATCACTGCTGCTCAAAACGCCCGTTGACGTTGGATTAAATAAACTAATATGATCGGTTGAGGCAGTTATCGCCGTCTTCCATTGAAAGCAAACTTTAGCTTGTTGCTCAGATTGAAGCGTGGGGGTTTAAAGCTTTATACAAAGGAGAGTGGAAATGAAGTGTTTTGATTGGCTGCATGCAAACACGTTTTAGGTGGATCATGGCGTGGCAGGTGTTGTTGCTACTGTCTAATCTGGGATTATAAACCGCTGAGAAGCCTCAAAATCTGCAGATTTGTGTAAACAATTAGATATTTGTTAGCTAATACTATGCATCCAAAAAAAAGCTTATGGACATGGGCCTTCTGAGGGTGTAGTGGGGGCCTCTGTGGATCATCCCACAGATACTTGATCAGTTTGGGATCTGGTGAATTTGGAGGCCATGTGCTGTTCTTCATGTTTGTTTTTAGTTGTTCCTAAAGTGTTTTTGTGGCTGCATCATCAAGGAGTGTCATTGCTATGGGGTGGGGGTGTCTGGTCTGGTCTGGTCTAGGAGGGTGCTACATGTCTGAGTAACATCCACATGAATGAATGGCAGGTCCTAAACTTTCCCAGCAGAACATTTTGTCACAACATGGTCGATGTTATTTACTTCTCCTGTGGGTAGTTTTAATGTTGTGGCTGATCGGTGTGCAACAGTCATGAAGATAAAGTTCAGTGCAGGACTGTTAAATTATTTTATTTTCACTAGCGTGCCTAATGATTTGGCATATTAAACACACTAGCTCTAACACTATTTTAATTAGGTTTTGGGATAAAATAATAAAATAAACATGGGTGAATCTAATCCTTTTATTTTGTTTAATATATTTATTATTTTTATCTTATGGTCCTATTATTTGTGAGGACGAATCACATAATCTAATCCCTCTCTGGGACTTTATATTTATGACAGAGGCGGTTTGGCACCGGTTCCTCCCCCTTTGTTGTCATTTACCACCACGGGAACCGGTCCTGGAGCACCGAGACCCGGTGTTGAGTCCCTGCTGCGGGTTTTGTGGCAGGGGAAGCCCGTTCGGTAGTGGCGGAGGGGCACAACGTGACCTGACAACAAGGAACCTCCGGGAAAACCGTCAGTCCTGAAGTATGTGCAGAGGAGAGGCTGGCTGGGGGTGGCTGCAGGGGGAGTCACGACAAACGACGCAGTTTACGGCTGCTCGCAAGGCCCGAATCACACCCGTGTTACCGCGAGAAGAGGAGGAAGACGAGGAAGAGGAGGAGGCGCATGTTAATGAACGCGGATCGACAGGTGAGAGTTCGGCTCGTCGGGTTTGAGGAGGCGGAGCGGCGGCCGTCTGGAGCCCCCCTGCTGGCCGAGGAGGACACCCCCGGGGCCGGGAGGCGGAGACGGGACCCCCGCTGACGTCAGTGGTCTGTTTCCTGCAATAGAAAGTGAGAGAGAAGGTGAAGAAGGGAAAACAGAGCTGAAACCTGAAAGGTGAGTGTGTGTGTGACCACTCCGACTCCGTCCTCACCCGCACCTGTGAGTATGAATGCCTCCGGTCCGCTCGCCTCGCGACGCTGCGCGTGTTTACGGCCCGAGGAGCGCGCCTCTGTCCGGGTGATATAGGTCGACCTCGGCGGCTGCAGCCGGAGAGAGAGCCCGAGCATGCTTTTAAAATATATGGCCGAGTGTGTGTTTTAGCCCGACGCAAAGTTTGAGGGTTTCTCCAGAGAGAGGCGATTATTTTATTTATTTATTTTTTAAAATTTTTTGCGCAGTGTTGTTTTTGGACTCCTGCAGCAGCAGCAGCAGACGGAGACAACTCTGAGCTCTCCGGTGCCTCTCTCTCTCTCTCTCTCTCTCTCTCCTCTCTCTCTGTCTTTGTTGCTCCTTTATTTCTCAGCATTATCATTTGCTCTGCAGCTAAACCCGAAGCTGCCCCTCTTTGCCACCGCCTCGTATGTTCATGTCGCCATAAACGTGCATGTACGTAGGGGCTGGAGCCGTGGCGTTTTGTCGGATAAGGGAAGTGTCCCGTTCGAGCGCTGTTGCAGAGACAGTGAGGGGTTTTCCCTGGCTCCTCCCTCACTTACAGGGCGTTCACGTGTTGCAACAGGCACAGAATACGCTATTCCCATTCACGCATTGTTTTTGCTGACTTCATTGCATCCTGTTAAACACCTAGTTATATATTTTAACTGCGTTAGTCAGGGTTGCACTCGATTGCAGCTCTTGTGCAAGAAAAAATAAATAAATATATAAATAAATAAACCCTCTCTGCACCGCTGTGTGTTTATGTGCAGCTTTTACATAAAGCTCGAGGAGCCTCAGGTGTGAATCATCACCTGCTTAAGACGCGGGCTTTTTCCTCAGGGTATTTCCTCAGAACATACTCGTGCATTTTTTTATTTTTTTTTGCGCACACTGGCTGACCGGAGGAGATGTGCACGTTTCTCTCCTCCGCCTCATCCGCGCCGTCGACCCTGCACTGAAGCAGCGGCTGTAGCAGCAGCAGCAGCAGGACTGAGGCAGCCAGGTGAGGAGCTCTTCATGTGACTGTCGTGTGTGTGACTTCCAAACCGAGCTGCATGCGTTTTTTTTATTTCATTTTTTATTTAATCTCGCGTCCTGGTGCAGCGACCGAGACATCCACCGTGCGATGATGTCATTGCTGTAGCGCCACATGTACCAAGTGTGTATGGAGACAAATCATCCTCCAGTTGTAGTAAGTGTTATGTAATATTGGTGGGAGGAAACAAAGGCTGAGTCCCAGCTGCAACATGCATGTTAGAGGAGAGGGGTGAAAGCTTAACGAGATATTTATTCCTGATTATGTTGATTTCCTGTCTCTGCAGAGAGGTGAGCTTTTTCTTTGCTCTGCGGTTGTTTATGCTCATCAGGCAGCTCTGTGGGTTTGACATCTTGGGCAACATTTAACTCAAACGCCCACCTTTTTTCTTCTTCTTCTTCTTCTCGTCTCCTGTCGCTCTGGGCAAACCAGAATTTGCATCACGGCTATATTAAGCATCTTAATCTTTCATCTCAACAAAAGGGCATCGAAAAAAAACAAAGTGGAAAACATTTCCTGTGTGCGAGGGACGTGTCTCTGTTTGTGCCCCTGATCCAACTTCAACTGGAAGATTTGTGACAGTGCGTTGTTGTCTGACGGTTTCCCATAAACAGCACACACCTCTCTGTCTTTTGTTGGAGATGAGAGTGGCAGATAGCAGCTGCTGCAGAGGTTATATCGATATGAGAATTCACACCTTCCCCCTCGCTGACAGCAGGCAGTAGGCCGAAGAGGACACGACCTGAAATGAAAAGTGCGTCCGGGGGCACCTGTTTGAGGAGTGAACTCAATCAGCCGCTCTGTCCTGGACTCCCAGACAGCTGCCGAACGGGAGCAAGGGGAGACTTGTGACCGCACAGAGCCTCATTGATCCGTGGAGCTCATGTTCAGCCGCTTCAGACTTGATACATACAGTATGTGTTTGTGTTTTTTGTTCCTCTGCAGATGCACCCAGACCGTGGCTCAGGAGTCGACTCTCCTCAAGGTTAACATACACTTTCCTCCAAGATGCACCTGTGACCCGAGGCGGAAAGATGCCGCGCACCAAGCAGAACCACCCGAAGAATCTAAAAGGTGAGTGAAGCGTTCTCTGAAACCACTCGGCTTAAGTTTGTGTGTGACTGGGAGGTTGTTTCTATAGTTGACGGTTATTTTATCCCGCGGCTGCTCTGGGAGATTCAGCTTGATTTGATGTGGTGACATGAGTTTGTTGCAGAGCAGATCAGACTTGCTGCTGGTTTTCTGTTCTGTTCGTTTGACATGATGTTCGTACGGTCATCGTTCTTGTGAAGCGGGAGGTCACCGTGTTTACTAGCGTGTGTGCAAGTCTGCTGTGTTTTGGAAACCGTCTTTAACTACACACACTTCACTGGCCTCTGAAATAACAGTTTATAGACTAGTCAGTCCTGAACTACATCCTGGTTTGGTTTTGTGACTTTTATAAAGTTTATTCTGGTTCTGAGTAAAATTCCTGCCCTTAAGTAAAAGTAAAAGCTGCAGAATTATTGATGCATTAATGTTCTCATCTTGTGATTGTAAGGCTCGTTTTAATTGCCGTGTTTAGATTAGGTTAATCTACACTCACTGCACTAAATCCTCCTCGATGACTGTTATAACGTTCAGTTTATGTTGAGGCAGCGTCAGAAAGCTGGTGAATGATGGGGGATGTAGTTTGTGCTGCTGTTTTAAACTGGTTTGAACTGAAACGTATTTATGTCATTTAGCCTGTCTCATTAAATACAGTAGGTTTGTTAAAATACTAGTGGTGCTGTTAAACCACAGCCTCCAGAAAGAAACAACAGCTCTGAGTTATTTTAAACTAAAGATGAATATCATAACCGTCACAAAGGTGAGATGAAGTGCAGGACTGTTTTATATTCGTACGCATTCACTAGTGTACCTAATAAACTGGCTCTAGAGCAGAGGCGTCAAACTCAGTTTAGTTTTAGGGCCACATACAGTCCCAGTTTGATCTCAAGCGGGCCGGACCATTAAGATAATAACCTATAAGTAACGACAGCTCCAGATTTATTTCCATTTGTTTTAGTGCATAAAAAGAATAAGTAAATTAGGAGAATGTTTACCGTTGATAAACTAGCCTTTAAAAAAGGAAATTTCTTCAGTAGAATAAGTTCAGTTTGGGCCCTTTGCTGTCTGTGTTGTGTTCTGTCCACTTCTCTTACTAAAACAGTGGACAACTCAGGGCTAACAGTTATTTTCACTGAATATTTCCCGTCTTCTGTGAGTTTTTTGTGCTTTTTTTGTCACACTGTGGGCCAGATTAGACCCTGTGGTGGTCCGCTTTTGGCCCGCGGGCTGTATTTTTGACACCTGTGCTCTAGAGCATATAATGCCTGTTCTTCATGACAGTCTTAGCTTGTGCGGTGGAGAAAAATGATTCGGTTCATATAACCGACCATCAAAGACGACTCGAGAAGCATAAATCTAGAGTCTATTTAACCGGCTCAGTTGAGTCCTACCACGTTTGATTGATAATCAATAAACGGCTCCATTCAAACATCTTACATTCACTCTGCAGAGAAACTAAACGTATTACCAGACTCGACCAGCAAACAATACGCAGAGAAACCAAACTTAACCGACTCATAACCGCTGCTCTTAGCTTAACCGAGTCAGCAGCCGCTCACTGACCGGCAGAGAAACGAAACTTAACCGACTCTTACGCAACTAACCCAGACAGACAAGAGACAATTAATACGCTCACTCACCACCAAGTTTGCAGACAACATCAGTCTGACTTAAAATAACTAAAATATTACCAAACTGGTAACGTGATCTTTAATTTTTTATCTACAGTTTCCTCTCGTGCTGTCGCTCTCATATTCTGCTTTCACTCCACGCCGTTCTTTGTTGTTGTTGTTGTTGTCTTAGCTGGGCCGTGATAGGTCGAGAGGCTAAAGCCCTTCCTCTGCCTACATCCCCCAGAATGACTTGCAGTTGTGTCTCAGGGTTCAAGTGAAATTATCGAACGTATTTTCTATTGATATCGACCACGTGTCTATCGCGATATATATCGTTATCATTTTATCGCCCAGCTCTACTCACACTGTGAATTCATGACTTTAAGGGCACTGAACTTAACTTTTTAATGATGCTGTTGTAATTTAGTATAGTTTTGTGTCTGGAGAAAGCGTTGATAGCCCCCACAGCCTCATCTTTACATCACGACTCTGCTTTTTCTTATGTTATCGCCTTGTTAGCTTGGTAAACCTCTGTGGCAGCGGCGTTCTGTCGACGTGTGGCTGATGTTACCACTCGCCCGTACGCATGCGAGCGCCGTACGAGCTGTGAAACGTTCATGTTTGAACCTCCGAGGCGATCAGACGGTGTCGTGGCGAGTGGCGGCGATCGCTCTACGTGTCCAGGTCTCTGGATCACTAACCCAGCCACTGCACTAAAGAGCAAACTGGGACAATGATGAGTCGGTTTAAGTCAACACCAGGGTGCATTGTGGGAAATGGTTCAGTCTTAGGTTTTAGTGTGAATCTGTATGAGCCAGCGACACATCATCTGAGCAGGTGTGAAGACCACTAATGGCATAAAAGTTTAACCGGAAGACGCGTTTTTTTTTACTCATGCGTTATATTCTTTTGAGCAACGGTGTGATTCTTACGTTCACCCGCACTGGAAATTGTATTTGTCATCCTCACAACAGGAAATGAAACTATGTGATAAACTAGTCGATAGACGATCATATCGTGATTCTTTCTCGTACAGTAACACACGTTTGCTTTCTTTCTTTATTATGATTTAAAGTCATTTCCAGTCAGAGGTTAACGGGCGGCTTTGTCTCCCACGCAGCCTCAAAGCTTCGCTCGCCGAAGATGTGGCTCAGTTATATAATTGTTCTTGTGAATCCAACTCTAGACAGCTGCAGATTAACTTTCACTTTCTTGTAGCTGCTGTTTTTCTTTACTTATAAATGCACAATCTATATAGGACCTCGGATTAAAGAAAAAGAAAAATTCTGATCTTTATGTGAAAGGTGTGATGTCGATTTATTAAATCCTCTCGTTAAAAGACAGTTTTTGTTGTAAACTAAGGACGATGTTGTGGAAATCTCTAAAAAAAATATACTATAATATGCTGAAATATTTCTGAATCTCTCAAATTAATTGAAGTACGCTCAGAGAATTTAGATGTTTATCTCTAACTGCTTGAATTAAAACACTGCGAGCTGTGGCTGTGGCTGCAGCGTTAGCGTGTGATCTCTCTCATGTGGTCGTTACGGTGGCTGTTGTCTCCTCTGATGAGGCCGACATGAAGCTGCGACTTTTATTACGCTCCCGCTGCAGCAGCGCAACCCCAATAAAACATAAATATAACTGGAGATTAAATCCCCGACGGAGCAGCGCGCTCGGAGTCTCAGCTTCCCGCCGCGCCGATACAGAGCGCGGATTGGCTCGGAGGATTGTGTGTTATGTCGAGAATTGACAGATTTGCGTGTCAACAGACGTTTGCAGTTCACAGATCGAGGAATTTGAAGCGTTAACATGCTGGGTGTGAAAGTGTGCATCACTGCCATTCCCCAGCAGTCGATCCAGGCGGCACATTTCCTGGTGTGTGCGAGGAGCGGCGGGCCACGGTCCCTGGGTTTATTTAAACATGTGAACACCTCCCGTGTGCAGGGGTTTTTAAATTTAATACTTGGTCAAACAACATAAATAATTCAGCTTCAGAACAGCGCGTTACTTTTCCAAATGATACTCGGCTCTATTTTTAATGCTGACTGTTCCCGCGCTGCAGACAATAGTGTCACAGCTGCTGCAGTGTTTGGAGAGTTTGTAGTTCAGGGTGGAATATCTGGAGTCGATTCAGTCGGTTTAGAAAGTTTTGCAAAAGAAGTTTGGTTAAAAGGGTTTCTTTGTGTGTATTTTCAGTAATTAGTTTGGCTTTTCATTTAATTTAGGGATCATGTTGTGCCTTTTTGAGTTCATTTGTTGTCCTTTTATGTAATTTAGCAGCACTTTGGGTCAGTTTTTGTGTATTTTTATCATTTTTATGTGTCTATTTATAATGATTTCTTTGTTATTCTGTGTATCTTTTTAATAATGTTATGTCTTTGATGTGTTTTCTGTCTCTTTTAGTAGTTTCTTGTTATTTCTTGTGAGTTTTAGTTTTGTCTCTTTCAGGTTGTTTTGCGTCTGGTTTTGCTGATGTTTCCCGTGAACATGTGCAGAACAAAGTCTTCTTATATTTATGTTTTTTTTGTGTCTTCAAGGTCATTTTGTGTCCAATTCTTTAAATTCTTTTTGCCATTGTTGTGTCTTCAGTCATATATTTGTCCTGTTTATGCAGCTTTATTTGTCTCTTTGAGGTAATTCTGAAGTTGTTTTCCGTCCAAACTAAATCTGCCGTACTGTCCTGTGAGTGTTTAAATCTGAAAACGCCCTCCCGGTTTGCTCATGCGTCCCGTGAGCACACACAGAATGAGTCTGTTTTCGTGTTTTAATGTCGACCGAGATGCAGAAACGAGCCGACACACATTTCTATACATTTTTATTTTAGATTTTGCTCGATAAACGTCTGTCCCCCTAACGAACTCGAGGCCTCTCGGCAAAGAGTCCGGAGGCGTTGTTACCTTGAACTCGACGTGACTTGCCTTCCTCAGTTCTGGTGAATTTTCTGCGGGGAGTACCCAGCTCGCTTCCTTATCACTCAGTAACTTGTTGAGGCATTTTTGTTTGGCTCCTTGTTGTGCTTTTTGCCCCACTTCATCACATCTCCTGCCGGGCCTGCACTTGAGGCGTTGCCTTTATCAGACGGGAAAGGCTAATTGCGTGGCGTGCTATCACATGCTCTGAACTCCGCTGTGGAGAATGACTTTCCTCAGACTGCCCCGAGGCCGTCACATGATGATGCTTGCCGTCCAAGACACGGCGGTAAAAACACTCTGGAGCTAATCGAGACCTCAGCGCTGCTTCCTCTGCTTTGCTAACGTTGCACCAATTAACCAGATGTTAAGGTGGTTTTTAATTCAGTCATCTGAATGAGATAAAGTCTCTTATCGGGTCTTTTCCACCTCAGGGGTTTGGCAGCTTCTGACTCCGATATAAAAATAACACACGCTCCCTCCAGTCATCTGAAATCTGACTTGACACAATTTTTTTTCTGTCAGGGGACGAAGAATGATTTATTTTATTGGCCCCGCTGTCTCCTCAGATTGAATATATATCTCCTTGAATGTCG
Source organism: Planiliza haematocheilus (assembly GCA_005024645.1). Taxonomy (NCBI): domain Eukaryota; kingdom Metazoa; phylum Chordata; class Actinopteri; order Mugiliformes; family Mugilidae; genus Planiliza; species Planiliza haematocheilus. The sequence goes on along the minus strand of SRSE01000236.1, from coordinate 446,736 downwards.
TTTACAGAAACAATCTTTACTTTGTTCTCTGATAAAACAAAGTGTTTTTTAATCCTACTCAGACGTGCTGCATGTCTTCTTGTAAAAAACTAATCTAGTGATGTTGCACATTTGCAGGAATCCTTATTTACAATCATAATTATCAAATATATGTAAAAGAAGATGGAAATGATAGCGAAACCTTTTCTTTTCCGTCGAGCGAAAGCTAATTTTGGTGAAGAGAAGTGGAGCAGATGTGTGAGAGGAAGGAGCCCAGGGTCTGTTTTGTTTCCTGATCAATCTTTGGGCAAAAAACACATTCCTGCCTCTTTTTAATTTTTCCCTCAGATCATAACAAACCGTCACTTTCTGTAAACAGAACAACAGACGAGACGCCTGCTGTTTTCTTTTCCTCCCGTGGGACTTAAAGAAGGAAACCCCGGGCTCATCGATGAATCATTCACCCTCCAGGGGCGGCTCTGAGATTCATTCATGAAACTAGACATCTCAATAAAACCATTTATTTTTTTTTAATAACCTTTATTGGCAGCGCTGCAGAACACCGAGTACTCTCTAACCCCGCCGTAGGCCCCGTCTGTTTGTAGACCATGTGTTTATGTGTACCGTCAGGAATGATCGCGTGACGCAGATTGTGGGTAACTGTGCAGGAAGTTAGGAACTCCTGTCCCCCGCTCTGTTTACTTTTGTCAAACAGCTGGTTTATAAGCAGCTGTGGTGCAGAAGCCCCCCCACCCTGCCCACCACCACCACCACCACCTCCGTGGACATCAGCAGAAACACTCTTTGAATAATTAATCGTGCGGCTTAATTAGTTCAAACTAAATAGTGTGATTCCTCTTGAGTTTGCGGTCGAACTAACCTGATCTAGATAACACCTGTGCACGCCCACGGAGCTTTGCATTGACCTCACGTTCATTCAGTCATCTGTATCAGACAGATCTGATCTGATCATGTGGAAATGTGTTTTAATGTGTCAGGTGTGAACGCGGAGGTTTGACCGAGGCCACAGAGCTTTACACTGACTTACTGCAGCTTAAGTTCTCAAACTGTAGTTTTCCTCGCCTTTGCATATTTCATTAAACGCGTATTTTAATGTCATTTTCTTTCCACTTGTGCTGCTTTTTCCTCTGTAAATCCTTAAGTAGGTGTTTCTGCCGTGCGGCGCGGCTGGAGCTCTCTTGATAAACTACATCTGAAGGAACGGTTTTAAGTGTTGGTAAATGAAGGCAGCGTTTGAGAAGCATACGCAGGATGTGTGTCCCAGTTAGTAGCAACGGAAAAATGTGACCCAGAGTTAAAACTCAGCGATTTAGAAAAGAGTGCGGTTCATTAACCTTCCTGACAGTGTGCGCCGAGCCGCGTTGGCTGTCTCTCGTCGTGTATTTACAGTCAGTGCTTCTGCTCCGTGCAGACGCTTCCTTCAGGGCGGTGTTTGTCATCCGTCCGCGCGGCGTTTGGTTTTTCTCTCCCGTGCCTCTGTGCCCCTGAAAATGCCCAGACTTGTTAGCAGCGCCAGTGTTTATTGAACTGACTCTGCATTCCTCTCTGTCGTATAAAAAGGCCTCCTCGCGCAGAAGCCCAACAGGTCTGGTCTCCGGCTCCGGCAGACAACACGCTGCGTGATGAATTGTGAACAACTGCAGTGAAAGGGGGCTACGTTTAACGAGGTGGAAAAAGTTTACCTTATAAAGACGATATGGAGGAGACGGAGGCTTCCATCCCTCCACCGTGTCTCACGACGCCGACACGGATGTTTATGCACCAGAACTTAAGTTTGTGTACGACGCTGCTTCAACCAGGAGGCTGATTGTTGAGTAATCTGTTAGCTAAATGCATTTATTTAAGCAGGTGCAAAAATGATCTTTACGAGCCAAACTCTGGGTTTGGTTTCTGTTGGGTTTGGGCTCGTGTTGTGTCTCACTGCCTCAGTAATCTGCAACAAACCGTTTCCTGTTAATGATCTACTGTGTCTCTGAACTCAGCGCTGGCTCTGGGGCCAAAATAAACCACGCCAGCAGCCCGCACTAATCAAAGTTACACGCTAACCTGGACCCTCAGATGGTCTGGCCTCATCTGTCTTTATTTCCAAGAGAACTGAACTTCTTTTAACTCTCAGATGTTTTTTTTTTTTCATGCCTCTTCGTCAGCTCTCTGCTCCGGCCTTGTGCTGTGGAGTTACGCATCGATCTTGTTTAGCTGCAGAGTCAGACGATAGTCAGGGTCTCTGCAGACTCACCTGAAATGTGATAAAATCCTGAACTGAATCTCGTTTTGTCTAAACTCTGCAGCGCTGCACATGAACACAACAAACAGCTGGTACAGGTTAAATAACTCCTCCTACCAGCAGGTGGCAGTAGTCTGAATTCATCGTGCGAAACGGGAAGCGCTACAGTTAGCTCCGAGGCTAGCAGGAGCAACAGATGTGACCCCTCCTGAATCATGCTGAGCTACAGTTTATTAATTCTAGTTGATCGTGTCGTTGTACAAGAACACCCCCCTCCTCCCTCCTGTGTGACCTTTGAACTTTGTCGTTTCGTTTCACCACTTCCTGTTTACCTTCTCACGCTCTGAATCTCTAAGCTGAACAGCTGATCTCTCTTCTGCCAAATCATTATGTTAAATCAGCTGGAAACGAAACCCAGACAGCCGTCCGACCGTTGCCACCGGTGCGAGACGTGCCCCAAAAAGTCTGATTCTTAACTTATCGCTGAAAGTAGGCAAAAGGTTGGCTCCGTGCTGTCACGTACTCGGGTATCGCTACTGATTTCCTGAAGCGATTCGAGTCATTATCATTGTCATATCGAGATTTTTCAGTTTCGAAATAATTCTACTTAATTCTATTTCCACAGATTTGTGGTGTTTTCACAATATTTCTCTTTTAGTTTCACATCTTGAACGTGTCTTTGTTGTTGTGCAGATCCTCTCTGTCGTCAGGAAGTTGTTCTGTCATGTTTTGGATCTCCATCACACGCGGATTAATCTCGTCGTGAGATTTCTAGTGAGAGGCACGAGGAGGTGGGGTAAATTTATGAATTTGGAGGCCAGGTCAACACCTTGTGCTGTTCTTCTTGTTGTTTTTAGTTGTTCCTAAAGTGTTTTTGTGGCTGCATCATCAAGGAGTGTCATTGCTATGGGGTGGGGGTGCCTGGTCTGGTCTAGGTGGGTGCTACATGTCAAAGTAACGTCCACATGAACGAATGAATGCCAGGTGTAAAAGTTTCCCAGCAGAACATTTAATTGTCACAAGATGCTCAATGTTTTTACTTCCCCCGTCATTGGTCATAATGTTATGGCTGAATAATACCAGAGTAGTGAGCATGGCCTCCTCTGATCCAGGCTCTTAACTAATGTAAATGCCTGAGTGGAGCAGAGAAGGAGTTAAACCTTCCTGCCTGAGCGAATGGATTTTTACATGTTGTGTCATGCTCAGGCAGCCAAACCAGTGTTTCCGTACGGTCCCTTCAAATTACAGTGTGCGACTGCAGCAACATTCACACAAAGGGAACTTCTCTCCCAGCGGCAGGAATAAACCAGGGTTTTAGCAACAGTAACTACAACAGACAGGCTGAAACTAGATCAGGGATGTCTGTTCAACTCGGTGGTAACCTCAGAGCTGCTTTCACTTTGAGCCAGAGCTGCGACAGGGAGGAATTTTTATGGCCGAGGTTTGTGTGAACCAAACTCAATATGGTGAAAAAGAGGAAAAGCGGCGGCTCGCTTTACCGTCCTGAAATGTGGGCTGATGCGTATTCCTCATCCTCAGAGTTCAGACTCTGAGCCAAAGGAATTTTTGATGATGGAAAATGATGATGTTTCACTTTGTGTGAAGTTTTAATTGCGAGCTGTGTCGGTGGGTTTTAATCACCACAAGGCTCGGCTAAGTGGAGGGTGTGGTGGCGAGGAGGTGATCCTCCCCAACACCTGGCAACATCTGGTTCGGAGGAAACCAATTTGTCAGTGGTTGACTAATGTGGGAGGTTTATTATGTGATTTATTAGATTATTTTATGACACACTTTCCAGTGGTTGAACATCGTTTATCAGAGAGGAAAAATATAGAAGATGCATTTTCAGTTTCGTGTTTCTCTCTTGAGCTTTGTCAGATAAACATCGACTCATTGATTATTAGTGAAAATAATCGATAATTATTAGTTTGTGCTCTGAGCTACTGGTAAATCCTCATTAACGTCTTTAATTATTGCACAAAAAAGGATGTCGGCTAATTAATCTGACTTTAAACCTGATAAGAAATCTGATTATTTTCTGTCACAGACGATGTTTTCTGAAACCGAAAGATCTTCACAGTTGCATAAACCAAAGAAATTATCAGTTAAATTTGATATTTATCGATCAGTTGTTTATTGTTTTGTGGCTTTACTTCCTGATTTGTTGCAGCGTCGTGTCTAATTCTCTCAGCTTTTCTCTTCCTCCCACCTCGCCTAGAGAAGCCTTCGCTGTGGGCCGACTCTCAGTTTGAATGTCTGTCAAACTTGGCCTGTTTATCAGACGTTGGTTGGTGACTAATTCCGCTGCCAACACCGCCCGCCTGCCTGATTGTGCAGAAAAGGTCTCGGTGTGCCTCACGCGTGTGTGTGTGTGTGTGTGTGTGTGTTCACTGTACTGAGGGTGTTTTCTCCTGAGACACAGTGTTCTGCAAATGATCAAAGCGTCGTTCATTAGCCTTTTTTAACCTGCCAGACATCCACTCGCGACCTGAGTGTCGTGTCTTTGTGCGTGTCCTCGGCGTCTGCTGCTCCAATCAGTCAAATTATCGAGCTTTAACTTTTCAAACCGAAGTGAAGGGCTCAGACCGGCCGAGTTAAATTAGACCTAACGAACGCTGACCTTCTTGTAGCGCACACACACACACACACACACACACACACACACACACACTTTTTCCCTCCACAGGTGAGCTCTCGTGACATGCAGAGCCACTTCCTGGAAACTTAGTTGAGCAGCATTGATGTTGGCAACCCAGAAAGGTGAAGCGTTGGCGTAAGAGTGGGAATGACGAGGGGGGAAAAGAAAAAAAAAAAAGAAACAGGGTGGGGGCCGGCTGGATTTGCCTCTGCTGGCGTCAGCACTGAGATTCAGAATAGAGGAAGGAACTGGACCGACGCCGAGCCTGAGCGCGTTGCATTATTTGGAGAGCGAGCTTGAGGAGGCGGAGAGGATGTACAGTGTGTCATCTGCACGCATCTGTTGCTATGACGGGGCCACGGGCTCCTGGGGTCTTTATGATGAGGTGGGGAGAGAACGTGTGAGCGAGGCTGCTGGAGTGAAAAAGTAAATAAATAAATAAATAAAGCTCAAATTAAAAAGAAGCCGGAAACCCTTAAAAGGCTGGTTTTTGTGTGTGGGGGCGCCTTTCTAAGTGTGTGTGTGCAGCTGTGTGTGTGTGTGTGTGTGTGTGTAGAGCTGGCATTGCTTAATGGTTTGCACAAGCAAAGCCCAATGTAGGGGTTGCCAGGGAAACTGAGCAGCATGAGTCTCGGTCTGCAGGTGCTGTTCTTGTGTCCTACGGCTGGAACCTCCTACGAATGAGGAGGGAGGAAAGAGTGGGAGGGGACTAGAAGACCAAGGAGGGCAGAAGAAGAAGGGGGTAAAACTGCCAGAGAGGGAAGAGTGGGGGGGTAGGTGGGTGCATAACATCGGACCTGCATCCATGTTTAAGATGGAAAGTCGCAGCGATCTCGCAAAGAATAAAATGCCGTCAGAGCAACGTGAAGACGCAGAAGAAGAAACACAGACACTAATTAGACGAAGATGAAGTTTTTAGTTATTTTTCCAGCAAAAAAAGGTGAAAAAATCTCAGTTCCAGCTCTAAATGAGAGGTTTTATTCTTTATTTTTCAAATCAATCTGAATATCTTTGGATTCTGAAGAAGTCGTAATGAGATTTCTTCTTCTTCTTAGGCTGTGCAAACCAAATTAAAACAGTAGAAGAAGAAATTTTAACGGTGTCTCAGGGTAGCATTCGCCCTGATCTTTTAATATTCAGTTTCGGCCGATCTAATCTTAAATAAACAACATTTCCTCTCCTGCAGATTCGTTAACCATTATCTTATCTTCTTCTAAATCACGTGCGCCGTGCGTCTGTATTAACTCCAATAAATAGTGCTTTTACAGATCAGGATCGTTTTCCGTTTAGCGTGGAGCTTAGAGCCACATTAGGTGTAATTATGGGGAAATATGCAGGTTAAAATAAACTGTAATTATCCTTCTACATGAAACACACCTCACTGCTCAGATAAATCCAGGGTCTGAAGACGGGACTTGTGTGGAGGACTGCGGCCGCCTTGTAACCAAAGTCGTACTTATGTTGCCAGAGGAGGTTAGACGGAAACAGGAGGAGAGGGAACAGCACTGTCAATCTGTTTATGTGGCTGGAAGCAGGGAGCTGGGTGGAGGTAGCTGAGCAACAATGGCTGAATGTGTGGATGTCAGTTCAGATCTGTGGGGAGAAAGCCGCCGTTTCCACTTCTTACCCTGAGAGTGACGAGCCCTGCAGGAGCATTCAGACAAAAACAAGCTCCTCTGTTAACCCCCCCTCCCCTCTTCTCCGCTCCCCGTCCTCCCGTTCCTCGTCATCGTTTCCCAGTCGTCTGGTCCGGTCAGGTTTTGCTCAGATCACGCATTAATTCCTAAGTGTACTTGAAGATTTGGTTTACACGTGTTTATGAGCACAGCTATTAGCATTAACAGGAGCAGATTGCTGCAGCAGCATAACAGCTCTCTGCATAATTAATTCATCTCTTTACGCTGCAGATGCATGTGGGACATTAATGTCTCCTCTACAGTCATTAAACATACATTGAATTAAGGGTGGACGTTACTGGACATTAGATTTAAACAGTCTTGAGCCAGGTTAGCTGTAATCCCTTGTTTGCTAATAGTTGAGCTAAGCTAAGCTAAGCTAAACATGCCTGAACGTGTGAAGATGGTGTTTTCTACAAAGTTGTTGCTCGCACACGAGTAGTTTAAGTACTTGTTTTGCGTCTCAGATGTATTATTTACGCCTTTATTTTGCTAGGTAGCACGGAAAGAGAAGAAGAAGAAGAAGAAGTGACGGCTTCTAAGTTTATATTGCGGCTGACGTATACGTGATTCACTGCTTCACTGTGGTTAAACTGTAAACATCTTCTCGAAGACGCAGAATAACTCAAGAGTGTTTGACTGAAAGTGAGAGACCCTCCTTTGCTGCAGATGTTGAGGTGGAGGAGACGGGTGAGAAAGGTGAGGTTTGACTGCGCTACTTTCTTAAGGTCACGCCGTGGGCTGTATTGATCAACGCTGACACTTACCGTTTCTCCGCTGTGTGGGACGTCGGCCATCTTTGCTGCTATCGCCGCTGCTGCAGGCCAATCAGAGCGCAGCTGCTTCTGGAGAATCACGTGCATCAGGCAGAGGAATGACTAACCATCAGCCCCCCCCCGTCCTCTGTCCTCTGAAAAACACTAAACCCCCGTCAGACAACATGTCAGTTTGCTTTCTGGAAGACAGTCAAAACACTTAGAGATCTGTGGAGAAGCTCAGACGTTTAGCAGCGCAACAAGCAATTTGAAATGATTAGAGAAAATTGCAGCAGGACTTTTTTTTTTTGTGGTGAGGGATATTCTGCTGCGTGTTTGTTGACACAGGACTGCAGAGACAATAGACGCTTGTGGCGACGCTTTCACTGAAACTGCAGCACTTAATTGTCTCTGAAAGAAAACAAAACACTCTTTAAAGGTTTATACTTTGCTAACAGTCCAGAAACTAAACCAAGAAGGAAAAAAAAGCAGCTACACCGTGACATTTAAGAAGCCGTATCTCGTTAATGTTTGACTATTTTCTGGAGGACTGCTCCCGTTACTCAACCGGTGAACAGTCACCAGAAGAGTTGTTGATTAATTCCCCGCTAGCTGACGAACTGGTGGGACGACTTTAAGAGGATTCAAGTTGGCGAAACCGTTTATAGCTGTAGAAGAAAATGTCAAAAAAGTTAAAGAGTCGGTAAACGTGAGGCGGTTTCTGATGCTCGTTCCTCCGACGTAGAGGAGTGGAGGTGAAAGCTGTTTAACTCCAGACTGTGGGCGTTTTATAGGAAGCAGTGGACTCTTTGCATGTCAGCAAAGTTCCCCCGTGTAGAAAGAAGGAAAACAAGGGTCCTGCCTCGTCTCACGAAGCGCCGCTTGTTCATTCATAAACTCTTTGTTTTGATTGTTTCTTGTGGAGGCCAGCGGGAAATATGCAGTTTAATCTGTACGGTTTGTGTGTTTGTAAGGTATTGACTGAGGAGTGGGAGGAAGTGCCCTGAAGGGGTCTGTTAGTGTCGGGGGATGAGGAAGGGTGAGGAAGGAGGGAGGTTGCCCCGACCCGGTGGATTCCAGGAGGTCGATGGAGAACGATTGAAAGCCGCTGAACGCTGTGAGTCATGAGGAAGGTCTGAGTGAGGTCACAGAGGTCAAGTCAATATTTTAAAGTCGTACACGTCCTGAAAGTTTGTCATCTTCACTTCATCCAACAACGTATTTGTTCCTGCGTCTTATCTGCTTTTAATCAATGAAATCAGTCACAGTTATTGCTAAAAAAAATAAAAATCAGTCACGTTGGAAAGTTTGTCTCGGTCAAAAGGTCACATTGAAACCTCTTAGCAACTTTCAGGCTAGTTGACCGTAGACATAGCTGCTTCTTCTTCTTCTTTTTTAATAGCATGCAGCGGCAGTGTTTCTGACGAAGATAAATGCCGCTGACAAGAGGCTGAAAAGGAGAGGGAAAGCAGTGGGAAGGATGAGGATGGCAGCGTGCCAGGGTGAAAGAGAGCGGGAGAAGGGAGAAGGGGCGTCAGCTTGGGAGAGCGACGGGGACAAATGCAAAAAGGTTTAATAAGGAGGCTGTGAAAATATGTGGAGGAGGAGGAGGAAGAGGAGGAGGAGGAGGAAGGGGAGCTGCCTGCTGGCAAGGCTTCATCCTCTTGCGTAACTCGGGTCGGCTCTTCCTTTAGCTGCTGTTGCCATGGGGAGAGATGGTGGTGGTGGTGGGGTCTGAGTCTCCAGGGAATTCTGAGCAGCGACGATTCCCGACTTCCCTCCTCCTCCTCCTCCTCCTCCTCCTCCTCCTCCTCCTCCTCCTCCTCGTCTAGAGTGATTCTTGTTAATTTCAGTCAAATCACAAGCAAAGAAGCAAAGCCAATGCCACCCCCAAACTAATTTTAAATAAATAAATAAAAGCCTGTGAGAGCGCGAGAGAAGTTGTGCGAGTGTGGCTGCAGGGCGCCGATGTGTTACTCAGACTCTGGTTCAGGTGTGCCTCGTAAAATGTGATCCAGTCATTGTTTATCCGTGTGCACGGCGTGACTAACGGTGAGACTCGGGCACAGTGTGCAGGTGTTGCTGCAGTCGTGATCAGTCGTCCTCACCTGTGCTGCTGGTCCAGATACTGACAGTCGTCTTAACGTCACGCTGGTTTCCTCCTTAAAGGGTTACATTAGTGTTTTAGCTTAACACAGACACTGGAAGCTAGTCTCTTCTGTGTCGTCATGGTTTTTTAAATCCAATCAGCTCTCAGGTCTGACCGTGCTCTCAGGCTTGGATCTCGCTCACATGTTGAATCTTGTGATGATGGTTATGCAAAGACCACGGTGAGCTTTTAATGAGAGGATGCAGGAAAGGTTTTTGAGGAATTAACATCAGATCTTTCAAATCACGACGGATTTAACGGGAAGCCCTCCTCACATATACATCCTGACGTCAAACCCCCTCTAGAAATGTCACCACACTCTCAGCAGAAAACTCTCCCTCCTCCTCCCCCTCACCATCTACTCTGACGTCTCCTCTTGTTCTTTGGTGTGTTGATGCAACCGTTTGTCAACATGTATCGGCTCCAGCTCCAACGTGAACTGCTCAGTTCCCGTCACAGTTGTTTAAAGTACGGAAGAAACTAAACTGACACACGCACGTAGACTCGGTTAAAGAGAGATTGGTTTATAAGTCGTATTAACTAGTCTTTAGCCGAACAACACTGGCGTGACATGAGTCTGCAGAAGTTTTGTTCGGTAACCAATCGATTTATCTGCTTTTTTTTGTGTCTTTTATGTCTTTATTGTGACGGGTAGTCGTGCAAAGAGAGCAGAAGTGACGGGGTCTTGGTTTCTGCTGCAGCTCTGACTCATGTAGTTCACTGCCCCGGCGTACTTTAACTGTAAACATCTTATTAAAGCCGTAGGATAAATACGACTTCCCCGTCTGACGATGAGAAGGAGGCAGCGCCGCTTCAGGTCCAGGTTAACCGTGTTCATCACTACGCTACAGATTATTTGTCTTCCAGCGGCGTCTCCCGTTGGCGTCTTCATTAGCCCCTGCGCTCACCCTGCACAGATCGGATCAATGCACAGAACAGATAGACGAGTATTTATAGCCGCCGCGGGGGCGTGGGAGGTTCAACGCCACAAGTAGGTTAGCGGCTAATCTGATGTTGACGGTGTGTATGCGAGCGCGGAGGAATTAGTGACCTGGGCTGTTTTTAGAGCCTCCGTCCTGCTTTGTTTTGCTTTTCTTTTTTCTTTTTTTATTGGAGGAGAGAGAGAGAGAGAGAGAGAGCTGCTGCTCAGCTCGGGGAAGTCATTGCTCAGGCAGGGAGGGCTTTCCCTGATTTAGAGTAGGGATTAGAAAAAAAAGAGAGAGAGAGAGAGGAAGGAGGGAGGGGGAAGGAGAAGGAGGACGAAGGCAGGCAGGGAGGAGAAAGAAGCGTGGTTGCTACACTGACAGTGGAGAAACCAGGCAGAAGTGAGAAGTGAAAGCACAGAGACACAGCTGTGTTAGTGTGTGAGGACAGACGGCAGCCAGACGCTCGGCTTCAGCCTACTCCGTAGCTTTTCCTTTTCCTCCTCCTCCTCCTCCTTCTTCTCTCCGGGAGACGGAGAGAGGCGCGGGAATGTCAGCGGTTATTAGTCGGGGAGGTGTCTGTCTGGGTCGGGAATGTCAGGTGTTTCCCCGTGAGCGTGTCTGACTCCAGGAGGGAAAACCAGCCGGCAGCAGTGTCGACTTTCTCTGGTACTCCTCTGCCTCCAATCAGGTACCGTAGAGCGCTGTGAGAGAGTCGTCTTTGTGTTTTAGTCCTTCGCTGCAGGCTTTGGTCTCAGTTAGGCTGCTCTCATTGTTTTCTACTGTCTACATCTTCCTCCTCCTCCAGATTCTGCCACATTTTTTTTGCTGAACTTTGTTGTTGTTCCTCTGTCTGTATGTCTGTTGGTGAACATTTGCTCATCAGGATTTGTTTAACTTATTTTCCGCCAGAATATGTTAAAAATAAACACCACAACCTCCTAGAGCCCGAAGGGACGTGTTGTTTTTTTTCTCCTCTGGTTCAACAAGTGCTCAGATAATCATCACACATAAGAAGGTAGAAGATAATTATTTATATAAAAATAAGCCGAATGTCAACAACAGCTTCAGAAGTTTTTTTTCGTCACTGAAATATCATCCGTCATCTTCCCTCTGGGTAACAACAATGTCGGTCAAGGGGTTAACAGCTCCGACCTCCTCCGCGGCTGATAACCCGACTCAGTGGCTCCAGCGAGCGGTGACTTTGTCCTCGTCGGTCGGACAACAGCAGCAGCTGACGCATAACATGAGCGGGAGGATGGGATAAGTCCGCGTGCTGAGGATGAGCTGGAGGCGTTATGCAACAGCTCGTCCAGAGATAGAGCAGGGCTGAACAACTTCTTCTTCTTCTTCTTCTTGTAGCATGAGCTCATCACTCAGCCCCGCTCCCTCCCCTGCAGCTTCATGTAAGAACAGAAGTACCTGTGATGGAGACGCAGCAGGAGGTCTGTTAGTAGCTGCGCTGCATGAATTAATTGTTTGGCTCTACTTTTATTAAATGCATCATCTCTGCTGGAAGCGTCCACCTCCGCAGCAGTTCATTCTCCAGAGGTTTCGTCAACATGTTGATTGACGGTTTATAAAAGGTTGTTTAATTTTAATGAGGTGGATACGCTTAATAATGATGATGTATGGACACATGAAAACCTCAGATCTATTAAATTATTAATTCTCAGTTTTACGTCCCATCCTTTTCTTCCTGCTGCAGAGTTAGCCCACCAACTGATTCGTTTTCCTCAACAGCAGGGGATGTAAATTAGCTTTCATTTCCATTTCTTTTGTAGATTTTTAGCAAATTTGATTTAAATTTCTCCTTCGCTCTCCAGGGGCCAAAAATAAATAAATAAATGTTTCTGATTGTGGAGATGTAATAATTAATAAATCGAGAGAAAACTGGGGATTGATAGAAGGAGACGAGGAGGAAGATAAAGAGAGGTGAGGGAATGCAGAGTCTCTCACGGGTCGGCGTGGTTATGTAACGTTACCTCCTGCCTACTGCTGATGGCGGAGGAATCGGTAAATGAGGTGGAGGTGGGCGGTCGAATCAACCTCACACAGGAGGAAGACGTAGTGATGGTAGTGTCCATCAGAAACGTATCATCATGTGATAATCCTTAGTCATCTTTTAAACAAACAGGACAGTTGCAGCTTTTAGATTTGAACAGATTTGTTGTTTCACATTGAAGTGAATTTCTTATGTCTTTGTGTTTCGGACTGTTGGTCAAGTAAACATCCTTTCTCTTAATGTTGAGGATGTTTCAGATCTGTCTCTGTCAGAAGAAAACAAACTGAAATGGAGGTCGTTTTGTTTTCTTCTAAGTGACGTCCCAGAGAAGGTTCATTTGTGGCACTGATTCGCTGCCTGACATGTTCAAGGCTGTGTGTCGAGACATGCCCCTCTGTGTTTACATGCAGGTCCAGCCGTGTATATGCTAGAACCTGTATGAGCTCAATGAGCTAGAAAAGCAGATGGTTGTCTGGTGGCATCCACTGAGAGAGAAACCAGAGAGGCTCAGAGCAGCTGCAGGAAAAAACCCAGTGGGAGTCCACAGAGCCGGCCACTGGTCTCTGTGGACTCCCCGACGGCACACTGGAACGGTTCACTGTAACAATAACACACTGTAACAACTCCTACACTGTAATGACAACACACTGTAATAACAACACACTGTTACAATTCACTGTAACAATAACACTGTAACGACACATTGTAACAACTGTGTCTCACTGTAACAATAACACACTGTAACAACTCCGACACTGTAATGACAACACACTGTAATGACAACACACTGTAATGACAACAGACTGGAACGGTTCACTGTAACAAAAACACACTAACGATTCACTGTAACAATAACACTGTAACAACACATTGTAACAACTCTGACTCACTGTGATACCACTAACAACAACAACAATACTGTAACAATAACACTATAACAACATATTGTAACAACTCTGACTCACTGTAACCCATCAGTGGAACAATACTGTGATTGCTCAAGCACTGAGTGTGGAGAAGCCCAGACTGAAAAGGCTACAGTGACATTGGACTGAATGTGTGAAGATCTTGGTAGCATACAGGGTTAGGGCAACAACTACTGGTTGATCCACTGGTAGTTTTCTCAGGTCAGCTCCTAAAATGTCACTAAATACCAACAAAAAGTCCCTGAGGGTAGTTCCCGTTTAAGTGAAATATGAATGTTTTAATTGGTTTGACCAACAGCTCAATATCCTAAATGTTCACGATGCTCTTTATGCAATAACAAAATCATCAAATCAAAAACGTTTCTATTTTGACACAAACCATTAGAGACCGATCAATTTAACACTTCAGCTGCTTGAAATAAGAATTGTCTTCATTGTAGTTTTAAGAGAAGCAAAAGTAGGACTAGTTTAAATTAAATCATAGTGAGTTAACATGTTTTCACATCACTACGGCCCTCATTAAACTCATGGGCGTTAGTGGAGGGATGAAGATGGTGATAGTTGAGCCTTTTTAAAAAAAAAATGTAGTGAGGAGGAGTGAGAAACGTCTTTAGAAACGGAGCCTGAGAAGGATACCTCTGCTGTTCTGTAACCTGATCGATGACCTCGTCTCCCATCAGATCCTTATTTCCTGTGCAGCTTCACTGCCTTTTGTCACTCTGGCGGCCTCTCACTGTACTCCGCCTCATGAGCTCCAGATCTAATTAAGACTTGTCTCCTTTCCTAGAAGGCTTGGCGGCTGTAATAGTCTCTCCTCCTGTAGTGAGGATGGCACGGTGATTAGATTCAGAGATATGAAAGCAACAGCTGCCAGCTGGATGAAACTTATTGGCCAGAATCATGTAAGATTCCTCTGATTGGGTCTGCGATTGCGTCAAAGCCTCTGAGTTTTAAGTGGTGAGTGGTTGTGTTCTGACTTCTCTGGGACTTTTTTTTTTTAACCATTTCACCAAAGATGACGCTCAGCAGTTGGCTGTTGGGGAAGAGGCACTTTACTTATTTAGCTGACGGTTGGACATTAGATTGTCAGCGTCTGGCTGTCAGACGATTGTTTTGTTGGTGTATCCTGCACCGTTGGTGCTAGTCAGAGCGTTTCAGCATCATCTTCATCTGAACATTCAAACATATTAACATTTCCACAACAACACGATCATCTAGATTTGACTAAACTGAGCTGATGAACACGATTCACAAGAGGACGGCTCTGTTTGTTGAGTTTGTAGCTCTACCTAGCCTCCTAGCTAACTAGCTAGCTCTTCCTGTTTAGCCTTTTGAACGTTGAATACAGACTACTGCCACCTGCTGGTAGGAGGTGTTGTTGCATTTCACAAGAGTGCAGAAATGAAATGTCAGCTGTTTGTTGACTCTGGTTCTAGACGTCACACTCATCGCCTTTGTTGCTCACAGGACGGTTTGGTTTGTTTATACCTTTTAAGGATTCACAGTTTGACAACAGTTGTGCTGTAACTTGCCAAAACGAAGAAAATCTCTTTTGTTCCTTGTGTGTTCCGCAACCGTCTCTGGCTCTTTTCCAAAAACAACACCGTGCATGTGTCTCTGCAGAGATTGTGTCAGACTGACTCTAAAAATTGTTCGGATGAACTTTTACTTCACGTTCATGGAGAAATCTGAAGACGTTTAAATCACGTTTTGAGGGAAATGTTGAAATGTGTATGACCTGCTGGTTTACTCTTATTATATATTACACACCCACTTGCCAGTTTATTAGGTACACTAGCAAACGCATTTCTTATCACTACTGTACCTAATAAACTGGCAAGTGAATGTATTTTATAGATGTACCATTTGTTTTTAAACTAGTGGAGGATCAGTAGAGGTACCGTGTGCAGTAAATCATAGTTTGAGCGTCCGTTAGTGACTGTGCTGATTTCAGTTTCCCGTTTAGCTTCTGATTAAAGTTTATTTCATTTGGACCGAGGAATGTGTGACTGTGGCCTTTGTGCTCGGTTGAACGCGTTTCTGATTGAGACTGTGTGAAACGAAATATGAACGTTTTGAGACGAAGCCAAGAGAAAAGAAAAGTGTTTAAGTGTGTGCTTTCCCTCCTCACATGGTTTAGATTGGTTTCAGTTTGGTATTTGGAGAGAAGGGGTCAGCGTGGGCGACAGCTTGTGTTCGGCCATGTTAGTACATTTTTGGCAACGGTGTTTGGAAGCTGAATGACCATGAGGACGTGTGTGTTTGTAGACATGTTTAACCTAATGGACGCCTGGCGCACACAGGGAGGGTATTAGAGGTTACTAGCTGGATTACTTCATTCAGGCTGTGCTGGGTTATCACCAGCTCAGCGCTCATTAACTCAGATGTTCCCACAGAGTGTCCTCTCACACACACACACACACACGCTAAAACACACTGTAAACGTTGCAGCGTGATCCCTCTTTAGGTCGTTTTTGGGGACAGTAGAGATTGAACGCTAAGCCGTCAAAATGATTCACTGCTTATTTTTTAGCCTTCACTTCGCCAACGCCAACTTTACGCTGCAGTTTCGGTCCGGCCCTAATTACAGAGCGCGCTGTTGATCCTGGACTTTTTGCCTGTGAAGTATTTATCTTCTCTACCCCAGCAGTGACTCTGCAGAAAGTGCTTGGTCGCGCTGTTTGTTGTCCCTGGCCTGGGTAAATATTTATCTGATTTTCTGAACCTCTTTTGCGGCCAAACTGTAAAACCCTGAGAATTCCCCATAGTAACTAATCCAAAAATAAAGCAGAGGGAGCTTCCTCTTTTTTTTTTTTTTTTTTTTTTTTGTCCAAGCCAGCAGACTGCAGTACAGTGAGGTTAAACATGGAGGCCAGAGTCACTCACAGAGATGCTGTTGTCATTTAACGCAGGGCTCGTTGTGTTTATATAACGCAGCCGCCTGAGCACTTGTTGGTTGTCAGCCTGTCAGCTCTGAGTGAGGGGCGGGGGGTGAATCCCCTCCTTTAAATATCGACCCCGGTCCATTTAAAAGCTCACAGTGACCTGTGGGCAGCGTTATCTCAGACCTGTCTGTGTCACTCAGTCAACATTCACCAGACGGATATCCTTTATAAAAAAACAAATGAATAAATCGGACTTTTGAGTCGGCGTGCTTCACATTTGTTTTTGGGTTTTTTTGGAGTTAAAAAAAAAAGGAAAAACTATCTTTCTGCTGTGTCTGTTGTCCAGTGAAAGACCAGCAGCGGTTTGTTGATTTTAAGGCAAAGCGAAATCTATTTGTAGACGAGACAAACCGAATTAAATTTAACTTTATTTCCTCTTTTAAGAAGGAAATCCATCATTTTAAAAACACGTGTTACAGTAAAAAAAAAAAAAAAAAACCCTGCAGAAGTCGTTTTTCTGTGTTTTCTTGGTAAAAGACGTCAAAGCAGCAGCAGCATTGTTTCTAGAAGCCAATGATGAGCCAGTTTACACTCTACTATTAATATTTCTGTGATCTAATAATCTGCTCTTCATTCTCACGTCATGCTAAAGTTATTTCTACATTCTCAAAGTTTGCTATTAATCAGTAAGAGGAGCACTGGACCCTCAAATGTCTGTTTACTTTAATAATTGACAAATTTCCTGTTTGCTTGTTTTTTCGCAATACTGTTCTCCTGTGGAAAACGTCTCGTACATATAGTTCAAAGCAGGTTGTTATTAAGTCTTAAACCTTATCTAAAGCAAAAACAAAATCCCTTTCTGTTTGGTCAAGTTAAAACAGCCGTGTCTTTTAGGTTAAACACACAGAAAACCAGAACTATCCAGCTACTAATGTGCAAGCTCACTACCGAACAGGAACCGAAAAAGAAGTTGTAGGATCACAAGTGAAGTCAAAAAGTGAAAAAGAAAACACTGCAGAGTTTTCCTCGCCTGGTGAGCCGAGCTGTTAGGCAATCAGCAGTTGGCAGGACGCACTGAATTCCTCCCCCCTCTGACACAAACAGAGAGGGAGGGAGGGAGGGAGGGAGGCCGAGTGAGAAGGATCCCCTGGAGGGTGCCAAAGCCGGTTTCAGTGACGTCACCCGGGCTGCTCTGTTTGGCCGGGCCCTCCTCACCCTCCTCCTCCCCCCTCTCTTCCTGGGCCTTACAGGAATTCCCCTCCTCGTCACATTATTCTGAGGAAACCGCAGGCAACGCCCCGCACCGCTGCACAGCCACAGCTGATAGGGCGGAAACGCAGACTTGTGACTGCTTGTGTTGACACCGAGTATGTATGCACTTGCCGTTCTTTGTTGCCGTTTGTCCTCCGACAAAAGGGAGTCACTGAACGTTTGTTCCACGAAACATCCACTCTGACCCGGGGACGTTTTGTCCCGTGAAAGACTAAACGGACAGGCACATAAAAAAAAAAAAAAAAACGAAACTCGGCTTTGTTTCCTGTTTTGCTCCGAGGCTGGAGATCCGTGAAGATTTCTCGACTAAAACAAAAAAACCAGCTCGCCTCCTGCTCTCGTCAAAGTGAATGAGACGCCTCCGTTAGAGTGAGCGACACAGACAGGAAGCAGTCAGTGTGCTGTCACTCATTCATGGCGCCACGGTAACTAACAACAAGTGGGCAGTGGGACAGTGGAGCCCGAGGGATCCGCTCTGTGTTTGGAACTTGTTTTTTTTTTTTCTTTTTTTTTGTGTGTTGCTGTCGCTAAGTTCATCAACAAGCAGCGCTCTGCTTTCAGTTTTGGTTTGACAGACCCTGTGGGACTCCGGGCTGCTCTGTGCACTGATGAGTAAGTCCTGTGTTACGTTTGTGATTAACTTCAACTTCTGTTACTCTTATAAAGACATTTCTGTTCAATTGATGCTTTGAAACTTGGACAAATTGTTTTTTTAATTTACTGGAGTCAGAAAATCCTGAATCTGTCTTCTGCTTAAGGACTAGTTTGACATTTTGAGCTCATTTGCATGTGTGTGTGCAGTAAATATAAACCTGTCACCATCAGACACTTCACTTAAAAACAAAAAAACAACAAAAGACGCATTAACGCAGTCGACGTCTAAAGATCTTTTTTTTTTTTTTTATCAATCATCTTTCATCTCGACAGTTTAACTCGTCGACGGTTTACTACGGCTAACGTGTCAGACTGTCTCTCTCGTTCAGAGCCGGTTACTTCCGGGAGTCTGGTGCCGGTTGCCTGGCAACTGGTCCCAGCCAAAAGACACTCTGCCAGGCAAATAAAACGTAACTTTAATTAGACGTGCTTGTAGGTGGATCTTTATTTAAGCTTAGATCCATGCTAGCTATGCTAATCACCTGCAGGCTTCAGCTTTACTGTGGCGTCCATCGTCTCAAACGAAGACCCAGAATGTCAAATTACTCCTTGACAATGTTTTTTTTTTTCTGAAGGCAAAGCAGGAAGGTTCAGCCTGATTATTAAACACATTATAGGTCCTCTGAGGTGTGAGCTGCATGTGACACCCCTCACTTCTTCTTTCTCTATGACGCACGGAGCTCAATGCATGTGCGCAAAATTTTGTTTTCACGCCAATCTGAATTAAATGCACTTCCTGCCCCGCGAGGCGTCGCTTGACGACACCGTCAGGCCATCGGTCGCTGAGCTCAGTAAAGTGGAACCACAGCCGAGCCGTTTCTTTTTCTGTGTCACAGCTCTTAACACTGACTGGATGCAGTTTGACGTGCAGCTTGTTTTTTACTTCCATTTTTTTTTTTTTTCTTGCCTCCTCAAAGAAAGAAGTGGGTGTTTGTGTACAGTGGAGAAATCGCTGCTGACTGTTTTACGTCTTATCACGGACGGAAGCTCAGTGGAGTCTGGGCACGAGTTCAGTCGGGGCTTGTTTTCATGGAACTTAAGTGATTAGTTGAGACACTGACTGGCAACAACTTTGATTAATGATTAATGACCGTTTAAAGGGCAAACATTCATGTCCCTGCTTGTTAAATATCAGAGTAAGAACATTTAATAGAGGACTATACTTAAAGTAATCATGTCAGGTACTTTACACCGATCAGCAATAACATTACGACCACTGACAGGTGAAGAAATTAAATTTGATATTAGAAGCAGGAAAAAAAGGACAAGTGGAGACATTTGCGGGACTTTGTGATGGTTAGATGAGCAGGTCAGAGCATCATTAACCCTCGTGCTACCCTCCTGCATGCTCTCTATGTGTCTGTCCATTCACTTGGGGTCCCAGACACCCCAAAGGTAGCACGAGGGATAAAACTGCAGCTCTTTGTGGGGTGTTCCTGGTCGGTAGCAGTCAGCCCTAAGACATTACAGCCTCTTTCAGCCAAAGATAACGGTCCAGGAACGATTTGAGGAAAACAACAGCGAGTTGAAGGTGTTGACGGATCCATGGAGGGTAAATGATCTGCTGCTAACGCCATTTATCACAGCGCACCATCAGTGATCTAGAGGAGTCTATGCCTCCATGTGTCAGGGATATTAGGCAGGCGGTCTTAATGTTATGGCTGCTTGGTGTTGCCATTTTCTTTTAAACTATATCTGAGAGGCTTCTTTCTTTGCATAAATTAAATTTAATGCACTCTGCTGTTAAATAGCTCCAACTAAACTCCATTAATAGTAGTTTTAAATAACAGCAGCAGACTCTCTTTTATATATATTTGTATTTTAACATCTTCTAGTTTCGAGCTGTTGATCTGACGAGTATTTGAAAGAGTCATCAGTTTGAGCTGCAGGAAAATTCAGTCTCTAGCGGTTAAATCGTTGTTTCCAGGCCTTTGCTCTTACGTTCAGTCGTGTTTTTCCAGCTTCGTTCAGAGCCGACATGTGCACAGGTGCAGGTGAAACACAGGCCTGTATGTGTCTGTTATATTTGGCAGTTTGTGTTTTTTCCTCTTGGTTGGGTCTAACATATTTACAGGCGTTTTTAATCAGAATAGGCTGGTTGATGTAAATGATGACAAAGGATTGTTAGGTTCAAATTAATATCATAATCTATGGAGGGGGAAAAACAAACCTCAGCTTTCATCTTTGTTTCTGTTGGAGATTAAACCCACAGTTCAGAACTTGGCTACCAGCGCTTTAAAGCAAATCTATGTCTCATAAATCACTTAAATTACTCAGTGATTATTTTAATGAATGCACAAATGAGAGGATATCTCGACTAAAGAGGAGATTTTTTTTTAGGCGTTGTAGGATTTTTGGGAACCGGACGAGGATCGATCAGTAATGAAAATAAGTGTTTGTGACAGTTTGCTCCTTTCTTAATTGTCCTGGGAGGCTCGTGATTTATTTTACTACATAACAAACAGACTTTACAGGCTTCACACCTTCCATGATTTGCAGCAGCGAGGGAAGGAACTCATTATTTATCGGGTCTTGGCTCTGTGGTGTGTTTGGACGTCTGGCTCTTTGCTCGTCCGTTCTGGTGCAGGCTGATTTATTTATTTTTTTTGTTTGGGGTTTATAAATGTGTGTCTGAAATAGATATTGTTCTCGTTCATCTCCGCCTGCCACCATTAAAACCCCTACACATGGACGCAAACACACACATCTCTACCCACCCGGTAGATTTCTCGTTATATCAATTTTTCACAAGGGTGCCCACGCACACCCAATAATCAGTGGCCTCCAGTCTGCTGCTTCTTCCACCTACAGTTTCCTGCGGGGGCAGCGGTACTGTACAGATACGGCACCAAACCTCTGTCTTTGTCTGTGTGCAGGAGTGTGATCAATATTTCATGCGTAGACTGGCTGTTTGCGGCTGAATTATTTGGGCAATAAGAGACGAGTAAATCCTCGTCTCTGCATCGTTCGTCTTGTTTGTGTTTAGAGCTGCATCTTTATAGATTATTAACAGCTCAAGCTGACGCCGCGTGTGTGTTTTGTTTTTTTTACTCTTACCTGCCTCGGTGTCCTCATCCTCCGTTCAACAGTGCAGCCAGAGGAGGTTAAACAGCTCCCCTCATCTCCCTTCATCTCCCTCACCCCTGCTTCTGTCTTGTCGTGGGATGTTTAGCAGTCAGCAGCTGATCTCCAGGCTGCAGAGAGAGAAGGAGTTGATTCAGTGTTTTGGAAACCGCAAAGCCTCCTGCTCTGTTTGTCTCAGTTTCAGTATTAATATGAAATATGCATCCCTCCCCTTTTTGTGCAAAGTCACTAACCCTTTGCCTAAATAATACTCTATTATCATTGGCTTACTTTTATTGATCAAAGGTCAGCAGAGATTAGTGCTTTCTTATTGTCAATTCTTTATATTTTCAGGAAATAAGCAGCGAACTGTGAATATAGAGATAAAATATAATGTGTAAAATGAAACTATGCAGAACAGTAGTGGTGTAATGTGGTAGCAGCTTGTTGAGATGAACCCATCTCAAGACATTTGAAATTATACTAATAATTATTTATTATTTTAGGAGACTTTACACGTCAAACATTTAACCATTTAATTGAGGAAATAATCAAAACGGTGGTGAAAGTGAAAGTAACGTGACAGAAACAGTAAAATCTGATTCAAATAATGAGCTGTCTGATACAGATTACACTTTCTTATCAATTAATTTCCTTGACAGATTGTTTTAATCCACTGTTAATAGTCTAAATGTTAGCGACACGGAGCATTAGCTGATGTTAAACTCAGAGATTATTCCCGTTGCAGTGATCTAAAACACATAAAAGCAGTAAAGCCGTTTAGTGTCCGTCTCTTTAGTGTTGATTAGATTTGATAGAGCGATCTAATGCGAGGGAGGACGGAGACAGGGAGTCACCGAGTCGTCCTCTCTGAGCTGACTGATGATGATGGACTGCAGGGTAATGGGACACTCTGGGTATTGCGGGGGATTCCTCTGCCTGTGCATCATCGTTTGTCCACAACCCACTTCTCTGCTTTCAGTCCGGGCTCGCCTCCCCCGGAGGCCGCCGGCGGTCTCTTTGTACGGGCGTGTCCGTGAAGATAAAGAACGTGTCAGATGCTGACAGTAGCCCTTATGGCCACTTATTTTGTCTGTCAGCTGCTGAGGGCTGAAGAAAAACGCTGCGTCTCCACCACGGGGCCACGGGGAGAAAGCCCAGATAAGATCCTCTGACTTTCCTTTAAAACCTGACGGTGAATTCTGCAGCGTCCGTACGTCTGACCACTACAGGACGGGGCGTCCGTCTTTAATAGTGGCGTTATCATCGTATGAAGCTTGTCAGTGAGAGATCTGGATTCACCGCCAGAGGAAAGGAGATGCTATCGCTTCCGCATCTGTTATACAAAACTGTAATTACATGAAAGCACCAACTGGGTGTTATCACAGTATTTGGCTCTGTACTACAGCTGCTGCAACTGGCAAGATGTCAATTTCTGTCTATTTATACGCCTCTGATCAGAGCTAACGACATTAAAACACTCTTAGGAGAGGCTTTGTACAGCAGGGCTGTGACTAATGATTACTCTCGTCATTCTGCTAAACACTTTGTTGATTAATCAATTATTTGCTCCATAAAATGACAGATAACAGTAGAGTAATTAATCACCAGATGTCCTCAGGAAAAAAACAGTTTAAAAACCACAAAATTTACTATAAAAGAAAAAAGATTACGGCAGAAAATCTTCCAATTTAAGAGATTAGAAGATATTTTTTGACTATTATTATTTGTATTAGTTTAATCTTCCAGATGCTGAGTTGATATAACGACGATATAAAAATACTACAACAAAAAAACAGTTATTCTCACTGTTTGATGTGTAAAATGGGAGAAAACTAATCCCTCTTTGCCTGTGAGCATGTCGTGTTCCTCCTTTTAAATAAATCTTTAATACACGAACAACATCCTGAGTTATTAATTAACGTCCTAAACTGATGTAGTGACTTTTCTATCTGCCGTTTATTTGGTTGGGAAATGACCTTGTCCGTGACAGAGAGGGAGCATCAGCCGGTGTGAGGGTGCGTTTGATGTGCGCTTGATGTCGGGTGGGTGCAGCGCGGCTGGTGGAGGTGCTCCACTTACATAATCTCCATCTCCCTCCCGCACGGTGACAGTGAAGAAGAGGCAGCTGCCAGCTCCCATCTCGTCACCTTCAGCCTGCTGAGGCATCGCTTCACTTCTCTCTCCTCTTCGTCTTCTTCTCCCTCTCCTCTTTTCATTTTAAACATCCTCCCACGCCTTTCTCTTTATTCCTGTGCTTTTTCCCCTTTTTCTCCTCTCATCTCTCCTTGTCCTTTACTTGCACTCCCCTCACCCACTTTTTCTCGTATCTCCCACCTTCTCCTCTTCCTCTCCCTCCCTCTTTTCCTCTCCTCATCCAGTTTGACTATTGTCCAAACATCAGATCAGTCCTTTGTCTTCTCGCCGTGACTGTTAATCAGCTCTAACCCTGCTCCCCGTGTGTCGTACGCTGTGGTCCAGTGGCACTGTTCATCCTCGTTGTTGGTCCTCTAGCTTAGTGTTGTGCATACTGATGACGACACTTCACTCCCTCACAGATGCTGTTTTTGCAAAACAACCCCCCCCCCTCCCCTCCCCTCCTCCCCTCCCCTTCTCAAACACATATCTTTGATGCTCACAGGGGAGCTGAAGCCAAACAGTTTGTGCCATCTGAAACATGTGAACGTTGGACATATGGCTGACATGACAAGCTGCCACTATGTCGCTGTTGATGGTCGCTGTCTGGCGTGGTGAGGCCCAGCAGGGCAGGCTGTTGAGAATAAAAAAATATGAACGAGCTGGCAGCGACGGGAGGAGGACATGTGGAACCTCCCCTTCTTTCTTTTCATTTCCCACTTTTCTTTTCCACCCCCCTCCTTGTCCTCTCTTCCTCTGCGGGCGCTCTCAGCAGGAGCGTGGTGCTTTTAGCTGTAACGTCGCATCGTTTTCCTTCAGACAAAGTTAGCGCTCCTGCTCATTAGCACGTGTTTAAATCTGTATCTGTTACCGTCACATCTTCACTGGCTGCTGTCTGTCAAAAGCCTTAATGGAGTTTGGACGGGCTTCCCTTCCCGCTGAGCAACCCCCTGGACGTAGCTGATGGGTCGTAAACTCACATCGGGGGGGGGGGGGCGTTAGGGTTAAAAAGCACACGTTTTCCTGTGCGATTACGTCAGTTCTGCCCTCGGGGTCCAAGTAATCACATTTCCCACTCATCCTAGACAGCACAGAGAGAGAGAGAGAGAGAGAGAGGAGTGGGCTGGAAGATGCAGGGAGGGGAGGATGCAGTAAAAGATTCGTGGTTGTCATGACAGCGACAAGCGAAGAAGACCGACTCCATCGCCCACAAACTCCTGATTAACTGACACGCACCTGCCCACTCTGCTCCTCCCGGCCCGACCCGGGTGCATCCTTAGATGTCACGTTGCACAGATCAAAGATCGTGAGTCGAGCACCTTGAGGCCGAGGGTGAAGCCTGTGCCGTGTCCCCCGCCCCCCCCCCCCCCCCCGTCCTGTTGGTTACTGTTTGTACTGTGACTGTGGCAGTAGATGAAGGAGAAGGTGATGACAGTACGTATCGTTTTAAAGTCGTGAGGTTTAGATCTTTCTGATCTGAGTACGATAAAATACTGACAACACACATTTAGGTGAGAGTATCACTTCATATTCTTCTAAATTATTAAAGCCAGGCAGATAAACAGATCGATAAGAAGATAGTCAGCAACTTTAAAACAGCTTTTCATTTCACTGGAATTTACTTTGGTGGCTCCAGTCATTTTTTTTATCCTTTTTTTTGAAGAAGAAGAAGAAACCTCCAACAGACCACGTGATTGGTTTTGGCCAGTGACACTCCAACATTACAGCCTATTTGGGGTTTACAAAGCCAAGTAGTTGAGTGTGATTTGTCTACACTACGTACAGATCAGCGTCGTTAAGCAGGAGTTTAAGCGTCCTACAGATAATTTCCTGTTTTGTTTAAAACCACACTTGTAAACAGTTGTAGTCTGAAGCGGGGGCTCCTCTCGGTCCGCCGCGTTTTCTCTCGCTGCCCTCAGATTTTGTGGTCGTGCTCCACGGTGCGCTCTGGTTTTCATCACCAGCAGCACTGGCGGTGGACTCCTTTTGTTGTTTTCCGTGGTTACGGGACAATTACACAGGTTTGGATGAATATCTCCGCGGTGAAATATGCCGACCACCACCTCAGCAAACCCCGGCAGCCGTAATGAAGGAAATATGAACGAGCCTGTAATCGCTCCCTTCTGGCTCAGAGTTGGAGGGTTGTGCTGCCTCGTCTCTTTCCACTCATTGGGCTGGTGTTTCCTGTTCTTCTCCATGCTCCATGGGTGTCATTCAGCATGAGGGGTCTTGTTTGTGGCTTGTTATGTAAGAAGAGGAATCCGATCTATAATAGCTGCCACTCTGGTCTCCCACCATACACAACCACTAATGGGATTTTTGGTGGGCAGTAATCACTTATGCTTTGGTTTGCCAGTGCGGTCTAATACAAGACATATGTATCAAGCTGTGCAAACAATGAAGCGTATGCTAGCGAACAGATCTACCTCCAGATCTTCCAGCCGCTAAAATAAGCATTCATTATCTCAAATAGGTTTGCAGTAACACAGCCATTTACTCAAGGAAGCTGTGAGGTTGAGCCGTGACTCTGAGGGAAGCTTCGGGATCATCTCTGTGTGGAGAAACGCACCATGTCGCCGCCGTTGCCAAGAAAACACGACCATTTTTTTTTTTTTTTTGTCGGACGCCAAGGGCGTTCACGCCATTTATATGTAAATAGACCAGACGCACATACCTCTCTGTTCTCTACCTTTCTGTCAGAGACATGCTCATAAACAAACACTCTCTGCCCTCTCCTCATGTGTCTCGGTTGCTGTGTTTCTGCTGGCAGGGTGCCTTTGTTTTGCTCCACGGCAGCACAAAGGGGTGGGGATGCATTATGTAATCCGTGGCGTGTGCCTGGGATGTAATATATAGAGAGAGAGATGGGGAAGGGTGTGACTATAGTAACACACACACACACAATGACATAATCCTCTGACCTCCTGTGTAGCGTGTGTGCACCCCTCCTCTGAGTATTCCCGGCATTGCAGCGTGAATTTGGGAACCACAGAAGAACATCCTCTTTCACCCTCCATTAACGCTCAAGCAAACTGGGGCAAAAACTGCACCTCTGTGTCCTCGAGGACTCGTCTTGCACTCTTTAATGCCACATGTGGGGCAGAGAAGCCTCGGCTGAACGGGAAGAAAAAAAACAACAAACCAGTTTCCATGGTCATGCTACAGCAGTGCCGGAAAATGTGTGTCGCACGCACACTTGGTGGAAGGCTGCAAAACAAAGCCGTCAAAAGTTAAAGAGACAATAGGGAGACGAAAACTAAACAAAAACAGAAATCACCTTCTGTTTCATTTAAGCTACATGTTGTAGTAGTAAGAAAACACAGCCATTACTTCCTCTGTTCCTCCCAAACGAGTCAGCGTATATAATTAATATTGATTAGAGTAACACCACCTCCCACACGTCCATATGGTTCATACAAAAACAGGTTCTTCACCTGCTGGATGCCGGGTGAAGACTGTGACGTTTAAAGAGGCCTGAGAGGAGTGAATCTGTCGTCCCCGTGGGGTTTTCCCAACATGCAAATAAATCTGTGGATCTGCGCCGTGAAAATGAAAATGAACCCACAGCACTGACTTTCGTTTGTAAACATAATAATCCTGGTTATTTCTATAAGTGGGCGTGCCTGTGTGATTGTGTTTTACTGTGCGCCCCCTTCGTGATTACAGTAGTTTCCATTATGGAACATAGTGGAGCACTCTCTGCTGTGGAAGAAGTCTGTTTTTCATTTGAAAGGTCTTCATCCTGCTGCAGCCGAGTGGGAAGCATCCCCAGAATCATTAGTCACATTCTGCACTGCCTCGAGCATGGAGCGCAGTTCCTCCAGGTTAAAATGGTTTCTGTTCTTGTGTTACAGATAAAATTGAGGAGGCACAGAAGGAGCTTAAAGATCCCAAAGGCCCACAGAAAGGTAAGCGGGGAAAAAAACTGCCTTTCTCTTTCTTTCCAATAAGTTTGTTTTGCATGTAGTTTTAGTTTTCAATCCTGGGTGAATATTTTACAACTGTAGGATGTTTTTATATTTTATTTTAATACAAATTTGTTTATTTTTAATCATGCATATATGTTTAGTAGTATTATACATATTGACAAACTGAAAATTGTGTACTTCCTGGTACGTTGCATTTGGTTTAAGACTCTAAAATAAATAAGCAAAAAACTAAAATATATGACAAAAGAACACGGAAATGGAGCTAAACGAGAAAACAGACATTTTCTGACGCATATAAAACCAGAAGTTTTTGTAGGTGAAGAAAAAAACAGTAGCTGACGTGACTTTGGAATAATATTCAGATGCAATATTAGACTCTACGACTCAAGGTTTATCTAATTTTAACTTCCTCTTTTTTGTTTTAGAGGACAGAATAAAAGGAAAGTTTTTGTTTTCTTTCTAATTAAAAAAATTAAATTTAAAATAACAGTAGTTTTTCAAGTTGACGTTTCTGTTTTTAAAAGTAATCTCGAAATGTCAAAAAAAAAAAAAAATGCACTGACTCTAAACGCACAAAGAACTGTTTTTGTTGTTGGGCGAGTTAAGTAACTACACTTAAATAGAAAAGCCAGTTTGTTTAAGCCGTGGCTGAGAATTAACCTGCAGAGCTTACCTCATCACTGCAGCGTTGTGCTTTTAAACACACGGCTTATTTACAGGACGTGCAAGCTTTGATTGAATCATCTGCTGCAAAGGTGATTGGGTGGAGACCCTAAATAGAAAGAGAGCCTCAGAGTACAGCAGGTACTGAAAGCACGGGTTAATCCGCCCACCGCCAGGAAGAAGTTAATGCTCACGAGGTGACGGCCTTTAGTTCACATTAAAATAATTATGTGGTCATACAGTTATGGGAAAATTGTGGAGTGGAGGAAAAATATATCAGATTTACCCACTGGCTGACAAAATGTGCTGATTAGATAAATTTCATTTTTATCTGCTCAGCCTCAGCAGTTTTTTTTTTTTTCTTACCAGAAGACAGAGCCAACAAATAATGTTTGTTTACTTTTTATGATGGAAAACTTGTGGTTAAGTCCCGGAGTCCTGTAGTGGGGAGGAAGGACTAATGCTTTTCCCATGTCCGTCAGCAGCAGCTCAAATATGTTATTTTTAAAATGTCTTTCAGGATAGGTTGTTTTTAGAAGTTGTGTGTTTTAAAGCTTCCCCGCTCAAATGTTTGCGTGGAGTGTGGATTAACTTATGTAAAGACGAGGCGTTCCCTCAATCTAATTATGCCACGGAGGCCTTGAAGGAACCCTGACCTCATCTTGGGAAACACCTACATAAGCCAGGAAACTATGACAGGGCACTGCTGAATTTACGCAACCTGTCCTTTAAAAACACTCGTCTGAATCACTATTGCAGGGCACTAAATTACGGGACACCACAGTAAGGGTGCGGCCTTTTAAAAACAGTGCTCCTATTATAGTAAGAATGCAGTTTTGCAAGCATGTACTGTACACGTCTTTAACGTTTGTCAGTTACATTTTCAAGAAAAACACTCCTCCATTAGTCACACGGCAAATAAGTGACAGGTAGGATGATGTGGCAAATTAACTGTGGTGACTGATTAAACCTAAAGGAATTCAGCTTTAATGCAAGAACACTTATAGATATTATATATCTTATACTATGCAGAAGAAATAACTTTAGAGGGATGTAAAACAAATTATAATTACAACATAGTCCATATATAATAGTTTAAAATACTTTATTAATTAAAAAAAAGCACTTTGGGCATAATACTAATAATAAATAAGTACAAATTCATGCCTTATTTTTGTAATGTTTTGGGAGAAAATATTCATAAAGCAACCTGTAAATGATAAGTACTATGTTAACTTATAATCTAAAAATAGATTATAAACATCTGAGATATATTAAAAAGGTGTTATTAGGAAGGAAACGTTATTGTTTTTCTTTTGTGTGGCGTGCTAAATTGTTGACTGAAATATGAATGAAATTTTAACATTTTGAAAAAATATGAACTAAACAACTAAATATCTAAAATGCTGCATTAGAATAAAATGCACTGTCACTATAGCTGTAGCTTAAATTAAAATTAGATAAGGACATTTCAACTGTTAAGCAGCAGAAATGTATTTATTTGCTCAGTCTTTATGATGTTGGTAGAGTACCGTTGTAAAGACATGGTGTTACTGTGTTTCTTATTTTTGTGTCTTTCTCCTCAGGGATATCTGAAAGCAGTCGGAGAAATGCAGATAACGTAAAAGGCCTCAAGAGGAAAAAGGTTGTTGCAGAGAATCAGCTTAAGAAAATCCCCAAGTCTCCAGTGAAGAAGCCCCTGCAACTGAAAACATCTGAAACTACTCTCCACGGGTCATCGTCCCAGGAAACTACACCTTCCTGCTCCTCCTCTTCCAACAGTCCTTCCCACAAGCCTGCCACATCACCCAGTGGAAAAAGAGACGCACAATATGCCCAACCAGTTGCAGCGTCCCCTGAGAAGGGGTCATTTTCCACGGATGCTGAAAGGTTAAAGCAGGAGAAAACGTCACTGGAGGCCACAGATGGTGAGGAGTGCTCTTTGATTACTGCAGACTTGACTCCGCCCAAAGAGAGCAAGAGCCAGGACCCCAGCTTTGAGGGAGATCCCTACCACAGCAGTGCTCCGCTTGATGTCCTACTTAAGGCCATGGAGCCTGACTTTAGTACTCTGGCTGAGAGGAAACACTCGTTGCAGGTCACAGCTATTGCTAAACCAGCTGCAGCCCTTCACGCTCAAAGCAGCGGAGAAGTAACAATGCCAGCTGTCAACATTGGTCTCCAGACACAACCTTCCCACATGCAGACCTACTACATTGACAAACAAGGCAACTTTATTGGAATTGCAGCACCACTACAGGGAAACATGCAGACATCCACACAGGGTAACTCTCCGCTTGCTACAACACATTTTATGCCCATTGCTTCGAACCCAGAAAAGCCTAGCATGCACATGAACTATAGTACCGGACCATCCACTATAACTCATGCCCCCGTTCCTTCCGGCTCCAATGCTTTGCCCCAAAGCCAACCGCCAGTTGTGCACACATGCCAGTCCCTCTCTGCAAGTGTTCCCAGCACCATTCAGGTCCCAGTTACACCGGGCAGCAACCAGGTTCAGATGACCACTGTAGTGAACTTTAATACTGAACAGGTTTCCAAGGACCAAAAGCCTAAGAAGCCAGGAAAGTACGTTTGTGAGTACTGTAATCGGGCATGCGCCAAACCCAGCGTGCTGCTCAAACACATCAGGTCTCACACAGGAGAGAGGCCATATCCCTGTGTTACTTGTGGCTTCTCATTTAAAACCAAGAGCAACCTGTACAAGCACAAGAAATCACACGCTCATGCTATAAAACTGGGTCTCATAGCACGCTCTGAATCTGGAGGTGGATCGCTATCTCAAGAGTCCGACAAGGCTGCCGGAACTCATTCAGAGGCTGAGGAGAGCGGGGACAGCGATGAGGAAGGTAGCACTGTAGACTTGGACCCCGACTCGTCGCAGAGCAGCGTGGCAGCTTTGTCTGAAACTAGTTTACAAGGTGCATGTACAACACAAGCAAGCCATGGAGAAGCAGACCCATCAGGTGTGTTTGAGTCAATTAAATCATCCCCAGGTCAGAGGGCGCATGAGCCTAAAGTGACAGCTGCTCTTCCAAAAGTTGTCGTGTACCCGGTTAACGTCTCCCCTCTGAGGGCGGACAGTCCAAGAGTTACAGGTGCAGCACCTGAGCAAGCTGCTGCACAACGGCAACGAGACTTCCAGACTGCAAACCTGAGGTCGAACATCACAGTCCTATCGTCTCTGAAAGAGGTGGATTGTACAAATCCCTCACTAGACACCGTGAGTGAGGATGAAGACCAACAGTGCAAGTCTCCACTGTTAGGTGGACATGCTCAGCTTCAGCGGCAACAAGCCACAGACTTTTCTCAGCAGCAACAGCCCAAGTGTCTACTTAGTCCCCGCAGCTTGGGAAGTACAGACTCTGGCTACTTCTCACGCTCGGAAAGTGCTGATCAGGCCATGAGTCCACCCAGTCCGTTTGTCAAGATAACTCCACCAGTGGACATTGATATTGCCAAGAATCTTCCCAATGTTCCTGCTGTAGTTGCCACAGTGATGCATGTAGCAACTGAGCAAAGGCCACGTGCCACAGAAGGGCAGATGCGGCCACCATTAGAAGCCAGCGCACGCTCTTTGGAAGAACGAATTTCAAAGTTGATATCTGACAACGAGGCTGTAGTTGACAACAAGCAGCTGGACAGTGTGAAGCCAAGGAGGACCTCTCTCTCAAGGAGAGGTAGCATAGACTCTCCTAAATCGTACATATTCAAAGACTCTTTTCAATTTGATCTCAAACCAATTGGAAGAAGGTCAAGTTCCAGCTCAGACATCCCCAAGTCTCCATTCACTCCCACAGATAAATCAAAGCCAGTATTTCTTCTCTCTGTACCCTCTCAGTACCCGCCAATGGACTGTTTGCCAATAACAAGGAGTAACTCTATGCCTACTACACCCGGACACTCTGCTCTTCCTTTTAATGTTCCTCCTCCACCGCACCCTTTGCGCATCTGGCAGTCTTTTGATGACAAAATCAGTTCACTGAACGATGATGTATTTTCATCGGCCCCTTCGACCCCAAATCCTGCAATACATTCTCGCACCTTAGTCAGACAAGAGGCCGTGGAGGTCATTTCCACGAGTGAGGGGCATTGTCTCCCAACTGTTCGCTCCATGGATGAGGGCTATCACGGTCCAAGCAATTCTGCAGAACTGATGCAAAGAAGCAGATCATTTGAACACGGTCAGGACAGAAGCAGAAAGCCTCAGCAGAATAAAGGCACAATGTATGAGTGTGAAACCTGTCGTAACCGGTACAGAAAGCTAGAGAATTTTGAAACGCATAAGAAATTCTACTGCTCCGAGCTTCATGGTCCAAAAAACAAGCCTACGTCTGTTAAAGAAACGGAACAAGATGTATTTCACGTCAACGTACAACAGCCCATGGTTCCTAGATCGACCAGTGGTTCAGGAATATTAGATCAACAAATCAATCAATCAATTAGGAAGAGAAGGAAAATGAAAAGTGTTGGCGATGAGGATGATCAGTCTCCGACAGATACCATTCCACCTTGCTCGGTCAGTTTTGAGCTACCATCTATGACAAATCGGACGTATACTCAGCCTGCTCTAATCGACATACAACCCAAAAACAACCAGTCAAAGCTACCTCAGATTCAACTTGTAGCAAGAGGTGTCAATGCGTCTGATTCTAGGTTGTCACCAATACGGGAAACCCAGATCAGCACCTCTACTAAAGGAGAAATGCAAAGACAAGGCAGTGGTACATCAGTCATTAGACACACCAACTCTCTGAGCAGACCCAATTCATTTGAGACAGAGTCTATCGACAGGGTCTCTCCTGTTGACAGTATGGAGAAGGATTCCCTTAACAAATCCAAAACAGATGTAACAGCAGGTGTCTCAGTTGACAGTTACCATGAAAAAATATCCCACCCCAAGAGCGCTGACTATGGGAAACAAAGGAAAGAGCAGAGCACTGATGGCACAGTGGCAGCAGTTGTTGAAAGCTCTACTCCCGTCCATCAATCTCGCCTTGTTCGCCAAAACAACATCCAAGTCCCAGAGATTCTGGTCACAGAGGAGCCTGACAGAGAACATGAAACACAGACTACTGAGCAAACAGATAAGCCTGCAGATCAGTTCAGCTGGCCTCAGAGAAGTGAGAGTCTGTCGAAGTTACCCGCCGAGAAACTTCCCCCTAAAAAGAAAAGGATTCGTCTGGCCCAAATGGATCACTCATCAGGTGATTCCAGTTTTGAGTCCAGCCTCACGCGGAGCCTCAGCAGGGACAGTAGTCTTTCTCGTTGCTCCAGCATCTCAGCCTCTTTTGACAGAGATGAGCCATCTAGGTCAGAGAGTCCTTCTAGAGGGGAGTGTGTTGGCAAGATTCCTGAGCCTCAGTGTTTACCAGCCGCCTTCAACACCCTTGGCGTGCCAGGAATGATGAGGCGTGCCGCGTCTGAACAGATCACTTGTACTCAACCCTCTGTGGAGATTTCATGTGACTACCGTAGCAAGTCCTTTGACTGCGGCAATGTATCTCCGAGTCGATCTCTGTCTCCTGTTGGTCAGCCGAAAAGTGGACAACTCTCCCAAATCTCCCAGGTGCCACTCATTGAAAGGAGGCGTGGGCCATTAGTTCGGCAGATGTCTCTGAAGATAGGCCCAGAGAGTCAGCAACCTGTTAGAAAAGCTGTCCAACCTCTAGATAAACCTCTAATTGCAAATGTCAGCTCTTTTACACAGAATAGATCACATCAGATCCACATT
Source organism: Planiliza haematocheilus (assembly GCA_005024645.1). Classification (NCBI taxonomy): domain Eukaryota; kingdom Metazoa; phylum Chordata; class Actinopteri; order Mugiliformes; family Mugilidae; genus Planiliza; species Planiliza haematocheilus. Next base: position 413,083 of record SRSE01000236.1, on the reverse strand, counting down.
GCCAATAGGCGCGCCGTAGCTCAGCCTTTTGTCCTGCAAACTGGTGAAGCACCATTACAAAAGAATGAACAAATGGTGCAAAGCATTAATTTGGGTAGCCCAACTCAGCAGACTCAAGTCCATGGCCTTCCGCACCCTTGGCATCAAACATCAAGGGTTCAAATTTGCCAAAAGTTACAAAAGCCACTCAACCAGATCTTAGTTTGTCGCGAGAATGCTAAAAACAAACCAACTGAGTGTGAAGAAAAGAAAAGTTTTGTGCCCAAATACCAACTCCAGTGTCCTGCTCTGAGAACAAGCCAAACATTTTCATTCTCCGGCACACAGGGAACTCAGATAGCCTTGCCAGTTTTAACAATACCCATTGCCAATCCAATTTTGAACAAATCATCAGATGCAGTCCAAAATGTTTATGTTGCTCATCATAACCAGCAGACCCCTGACATTAAGACACAAACTGTTGTTTTGTCGGGTGAACAAACAGGAGCTTTACCACTGCCACAGATCCTAATAACGCACGAGCAAATGCACCTGCCTTCCTCTATGTCCAGTAAAAATCTCTTGCCATCCAGTCACAGTGTAGAGGGTGATGCTCATGCTGTACCAACTGCAAAGACAGACAGGACTCAAACAGTGAGCACTCATAATCATACTGGAGAACCCTCTCTTGGGTCTTTACATTGCACACAGAAGCTGGCATCAGTAACTCTGTGCCCACAGCAGGAACCAACGGCTTCAAGTAAACGAATGCTGTCCCCTGCCAACAGCCTGGACATCTACATGGAGAAGCACCAAAAGCGGGCTAAGGATGAGCATGGCGTGGCTTGTCTAACTGATGGCAGATCGGTCAATTATCTTAATTCCAAGATGTCAGAGGTGACGCGACAGCGGAAGTTTCTTGTTAGGCAGGTTTGCACAACAGAACCAGTGGACAGTCCCATTGAAACTGAGGCTCCACCTCTGCCCCAGGTTAAGTCCGACGGGGAGAAGGACTCTGAGGCTACAGATGATGTTAAACCGATGTCACCCGACAGTACTGGGCTGGAAAAAGACACAAGAACAGTTATTCACGAGGAGACAGGCCCTGCCCCGAATACAACACCTGGAAGCCAGAGCGCCTCCATGCCAAACAACAACACTCTGAAGGCCCAAGAGAAAGCTGAGGAATCAAGGTGGACTCCTTCCAAATCCCCAATCAGGCCCCCAAGTTTCCACGGTGGTCAGATGAAACTGACCACATCAGTGTCTGTTGTCAACACAAAAGACAGCCACCGCTTGTCTTTCCCCAGCCTGAAGACTGCCACCACATTCACATGGTGTTTCCTGATGAAGAGGAAACCCCTTCATGTCCCACAGACTGACCTCAAGACTTCAGCGTATGCTTCCTGGACAGTCAACCCCAACAACCCTAACCCGCTGGGCTTGCCCACCAAGGTGGTCATGTCTCTGTTTGACTCCAAGCAGAGCTCCAAGAAAATACACTACACCTCAGCCATAAGAACCTGCGGGAAATCAGATATCTTGTCTTACTCGGGCAAGCTGAAAGAGGTCATGCCCAAGGTAAGACCTTTGAAAAGTCTTCATGTTATATTGCTGCCTCGTTTGTTGAATGAGATCAATAAAGACATCCATTACTTCTTCTTCCCCAAGGTGCCAATAACCCAGAAGTCTGTATCAGTTGAAACCAGAAGTAAAGCGCAACCAGAAACTCAGGCCAGCAACGATTCGGACAAGGACTTGGCCTCTACAACGGAACCAAGACGGGTCAAAATATTTGACGGCGGGTAAGATTCAGACAAGCTAATAAACCGATCTGGTTTTTGTTTTGCCAGGTTTTAAATGAGTACCTTCTTTTAGCGTGTGTCCCTTAATGATTACATTGCAAACCCACAGATACAAATCTAATGAAGAGTATGTTTACGTACGTGGGCGTGGACGAGGTAAATACATCTGTGAGGAATGTGGGATTCGCTGCAAGAAGCCCAGCATGTTGCGCAAACACATCCGCACCCACTCTGATGTCCGGCCATACCACTGTGTGCACTGCAACTTCTCCTTCAAGACCAAGGGTTAGTGTCAAAGCTTTAAATATAAAGACACACATCTATCTGATTACTCAAACTGTAATGTTTCTTGCCTTGTCAATGCAACATACATCCTTGTAACTAACTCATCATGGATCACCTGAATTATCATACATGTACAGTGCTGCTTAAAGGGATTTGCACCCCTCAGAATTTTTGACATAGACATGAGCCTCTCATTTAAGCAAAATAATTCTACCACAAAACGTTTTCCCAATATTCTTCTGTCTTCTCCACATGATGCTGATCAGGTGAAATGACTCTGCAATCACACCATGGTTGTTCAGTGTTTTCCTGATGTATATTCATGAACATTAACAGTGATCAATGTGAGAGAAGCCTTCACCCATGTAGAAGTTACCCTGGGTTCCTTTGGGACCTCTCAGTCTATTACACATCTGTCTGACTGTGGATTTGTGGATTCCAAACTCTTTAGAGATGGTTTTATAACATTTTCCAGCTTGATCATCAGCAGCAACTCTTTTTCTGAGCTCCTCAGAAAGCTCCCTTTCCTGTGCCATCGTATACTTCCACAAACGTGAAAATACCCGATTTTATTAAATAAAAACGTGGCACCGAACGACACCTGAGTCTAATTACTTTGATTGGAAACACTTCTTAACGGATGGACTCTAATTTGACCTTGAAATTAACTTGTAATCCTAGAGGTGCACTTAATTTTGTACCTGACAGATATGTTATATTGTCTCTTTTTGAATAACAACATATTTTAATACAGGGATGTCTAAAGTTCTGAGTGGTGCAGATATTTTCAAGTTGCACCATACATCTGCAGACACTTATCTTTAAGCTAAAAACACTAAACATATTTGAAATGAAATAGTTAATGCTTCCTTTTGCAAGCTGTGAAATTAAAGATGTTGTTTCACCATCTCTTAAACCAAGACAGTATGATTCACCGTTCTTTATCGAACTTGCCTACCCACGCGACACTGCAGAACAGTACTTGGTGTCAGCAACCCACGTTCATTTAAAAATGTCTTTATCAGTTACTCACCCTTTACATACAGCTCGCCCAAAGACCGCACTCTTACATAAACTCCTTCTGCGCTTTTGTTCAAGCTCCGCCCACCCATAAGACCTTGTTGCCTTTTGTTTTTTTTGCAGGGAATCTGACCAAGCACATGAAATCCAAGGCCCACAGTAAGAAGTGCATGGAGATGGGGGTGCCTGAGGGTCTCATTGAGGATCAGGATGCAGAGGACTCTGGTACGGTGCTTTACTGCTCAGGCGTAGCCCACAGGGAAATACAGTAGCATCACTGTGGGCTCAGAAGCCATAATACGTCATAAATATCTAACAATTCCTCCGTGAAATCTGGGGGTTATTCACATTAAATCATGACATATGTGACTTAATACAGACTTGTTAATGCAGTCGTCTTTGGTGTAAAACAACAGGATTGCCCCTCTTTAAATAGTTTTTTCCTGTTAATGGCGTGAGATGTAAAACACAAATTGTCCCTGCTTGTGCTCCGTTGCTATGTCGATCAATAGCTTTGCCACGGTCTAATTAGAAATTCTAAATGCAGCTTCTTCCTCTGTTAACTCAAAGCGCATGTGGGCGGCATGCACAGCGTTTAGAAAGAGGAAATTGCTGCGTCTAATTTTAGAAAAAAAAGAGAGAGAGAGAGGCTGCCTGAAAGCATTCGATGGTCCAAGCTTCTGTGAGCATATTTATTTTTCCCTCTCTGCCTGTGATGGAGCTCTGGGGCATATGGTGGTCTAGGGTGTGAAACGCTGTCTGAACAGGATTTCATGTGGTGGATTTTCTCACTTTGGGGAATAAATCTAGACGATAATGGGAGATCTTTAATGACACATGCTACCAGAGCTGTGATGACTCATGTTTTCTGCAGCATACCTCTCACACATTGTCTCGTCTGCAGGAGACCGCAGTCAAGTGAGCAGCGCTGACCGTCAAGATTCAGACGGAGACGACTCCGATGGCCCCGACGACGAGGAGAATGACGACAACGAGGAGGAAGAGGAGGACAGCCAGGCCGAGTCTGGACTGTCCACCAACCCCTCTGTCTCTGCTAGTCCGCAGCACATCCCTTCCAAAGAGGCTGAAGTCCCTCCTAGTGCTCTCCTAGCCCAGATGTCAATCAGCTCAGTGTCCCTCCCTCTGTCCCAACCTCCAGCTCCTGAATCGCACACATCAGACTCAGAATCTGTCCCCATGATGAGTCCTGTGTCCCTGAGCAAGCAGATCTCCATCTCGGGGTCCGTCTACAGTCCAATGCCCTTCCCTAACTCTCCTCCACCTGTAACCACCACCACCACCACCACATCAGACTCCTACACCTCAGACACAGAGTCAGTGCACATGATGAGTCCAGTGTCACCCTGCAGACAGATGTCCATCGACTACCCTGACTTTGATGTCCCCCCTAGTCCCCCAGTGCCAGGCAAAGGCTCCAAGCTAGGCCAGGTGAGACCCACATATTCTCATTGTGTCTCTTTCCACCCGTCTTTGTCTGCATCCCATCTTTCCTATCCATACCCTTACGTTGAATCCTGCATGCGAGGATTTGAATCCACAAAGCTCCTGTGAATTCTCTTACAAAAGGTGACTAGTCTCACAGACTTGATCCAAATAGCGTTTCATCTTAGCCTATTAACGTATTTCAAATCAAGAAATAAGATTATTTCTCCTTTCTACAGGACACTTCTTCTCCTGCTGCTGTGGCGACCAGTGAATCGAGCATACCAGTGGACCGGAGCACACAGACTTCCTCCTATGTTTCTCAAGTTCCAACGCACTTTCCCCTACAGGGACTATCCCAAACAACAGAAACAGAGACCCACCTGTTCAGCCACCTGCCTCTGCACTCCCAGCAGCCTTCTCGCTCCTCTTACAGCATGGTCCCAGTTGGGGGGATCCAGCTGGTGCCTGCTGGCCTAGCAGCGTACTCCACCTTCGTACCAATCCAGGCGGGCCCTGTGCAGCTCACCATCCCGGCGGTGAGCGTCATTCACCGAAACACAAGCCCGTTACCGGCTCCCAACACTCCGCCCCAGCCAGAGAGCTTGCAGACACAGCCGCTCGTGGTCCAGGAGCCGATCAGTAGTGTCGTTCCTTGTTTCCCTCTGGGTCAGGTCGCTGGCCTCCAGGCTCAAACTATACAGCAAGTGGGTCTGGAGACGCTTAACCTCATGGGTCTGACTAACACGGGCCTAGCATCCACACAGCTGCTTCCCCAGCAAGGCCTCACCCTGAATGCCACCCTCGGGCTGCAGGTTTTAGCTGCCAACCCCACCTCCCAAAGCAACACGGGCCCCCAGACACATGTCCCAGGCCTGCAAATAGTTAACATCGCCCTACCTGCACTCATCCCTTCTCTCAGCCCTCTGTCGGCACTCAGTCCTCTTCCTGGGTCCTCTGAGAGGCAGGGCAGTCCCGAGGCTCCTGGGGGGGTACAGCCGTCTCAAAATGAACACGGGCTTCCTGGCTCTGCTTCACCATCTGCCCCTTTGAAGGTCAGCAGTTCTCCAGAGCTGACTTCGGGCAGCAGGCCGAGCCCCGGAGGTAGCAGCGGAGCAGAGCTCGCACAGACTGTGGAGAGAGAAGAAAGAGGTAAATCCCCACAGCAGCATCCATCACCAGCTCCACAGCGTCAAGCAGACAGTCCTAAACAGTCAACAGCTGAAGGAGCTAATGACCCTGCACCTCTAAGACCGCCGCCAGTGACCAGCTGGCAGAAGGTAACTGATGACTATAATGAGGCATCCAGTGACGATGAAGACAGGCTGGTCATTGCCACCTGAAAGCCCCACGTGGAAAGCTCTTGTTCTCCTTTTTGTAATTTTTGTCACTTTGTAAGACTGAAAACACTTTTCAGGGGTTTGTTTCTTTGCAAATCACCTTTCAAAGCACAGATGCTGACATTCATATTGTACGTGCAATCATATGTTATAATTATAATGACGACCAATAATTTTATTTTTACTTTTTTCTCAGCTCCAGACGGTTTCTTTTTTCTTGTTTTGTACATGTTGTATAGACGATTGTGCCTTTATGGAGTTTCTTGTTTAGGAACCTGTATATATATAATTCCTTATAAATTCAGTAGATGCTTGTGTTTATTTCAGAAAAAAAAAGAAGCATAACAATGGAGGATATCAGTTTTATTTTGGAGGATTTGTCATTCGTAAATTTATGGACTTATAAATGTTGTACTGGTATATGTACATTTCTATGGATTATGGGGCGATGTTTCTGTGTACAGATGTTGTGTTCAACTATTTATTATAATCCATCTAGTGCCCATTACGATTCATAAGTCCATAGGTATGTGCATTATGGTAGCTTTACATTGCTGTATCAATATTCTTAACTGTATCAGTAAAAATTTGTTTATAAACCTTTAAAATGTGTTCTTGCCTTTTCTCATCAGCATATGTATATATTCAGCTGATTAAACCTTACAGCTACTAATTCTATGAACGTTCACTTTAAATTAGTGACTATTTGCTATAAATACGTTTCTAGCCTCCTGTCTTGACCCCTCTGGTCCTTGACGTTTATTGACTGACATTGATTGCCTTCTTATTGGTCTTCTTACCACCAATTGGAGGGCTCGTAACCTTTGTTAAGTGCTGACTTCCTGTCTTACTGTTGCTATGTTAGACACTCCTTTAAGGGACACTGAAAACCTGCAATAATGGAGCCTAGAGGTAACGTGGAGACGAGACAGCTACTGTTAAAAATAACTAGAAAGACTACTTGCCTTTCCACCAGTTGGATGAAATATGATAGGATTAGACAGATTAACAGGTTTTCCAACGTTATTCTCTGAAGAAAAGACTCCTTCATGTTGTTTGTCTAACCTGGCAACAGTAACACAGGAAGTCCTCCGGTTAGGACAATCTGGAGGCCAACAAACGGTCAATTATCAATCAGCTGATTAGTTGATTAGCTTTTCATGTAATACAACAAAACTATTTCTAGGTCGGTTTGGCGAAGAAAAGATTTTTTTTTCTTCTAATTTTCCAGCATTTAACACAGCACACAATATAAGAACTAAAGTGAGATGTACTCCAGCCTTGCCATGCAATCGTACACACACACACACACAAGCCGAGTGCAATATTTTTGAACAGTTTGCAAGACTCTCCAGCAAGTCAGACATATTAATATTTGATTGTTTTCAGCAGCAGGACGAGGTCTGAACCATCAACATTCCCTGACACGCTCTGCAGAGCCTAAATAGAGCTACAGTCAGTTCTGGTAAGACTTAACAGCTGGTTGTGGTTGTAAGACTTTAGCGGCTTTACCATCACTAAGACTATTTTAAGTGGGCATGCTCGTCGGTATTGTTCTGCTTTTCCACGCTCACGGCAGAACGAAGAACTGGATTGTGTTAAGTGACTGAATAAACAATGAATCTTTGAGCCGTTCACAATAAAATGAGTCAATCTCCTTCAACGTGCCACCTCCTACAGCGAGGGAGAGTCAGTCCCCCGGTGATAAAAGTTCCTTAAATATCATTGTTTGCAGATTAAATGAGTGGCACTTGATAACATAATTAAATCCATTTTATTTTACAAGAAGAGTCACAGTAAAGAGCCCTCAGAGGTCCTGGACCAAACACAGCAATCTGGCCTCAATGAGGGAAACATCCCTCTCATCTTAAGAGGTTTTCAGTGATAACCTCCTCGTTCCACCCCATTGTGAGTGGTGACTCATCCATCTACAGTAGAAACACCAACATCCTACCCCCTCCTCCCTGGGGGTGGATGGAAACCTGTGGCTGAAGCTATAACGAAGCAAACAGAGACCTCTGGAGGTCAACTGCTGCCAGTGCAGGGCAAATAAACGCAGTCAACAAAAGCTTCTTTCTCAAATCTTCCAACATATTATCAGCTCAGCATCACAGCAGCTGCAACGACCAAACACGAGCACCAACATTTGAACTAAATCTGCCTCTAATGTGGCTCTGCTAAATAGTTTCTGTCCTGAACGAGCTGTCCCCCCCCCTGAGCAGTGGAAACTCTTTAACACCAGCTTCTGATTAGACGCCTCAGAGCCACAGCGAGTCAGAGACGCTTTACCTAAGACTTTTCCACTTTGAGCATGCACACACACACAAACAAGGTGGATTTTTTCCACCGGTGCCTACAGCAGTGTGTCTGCAAATGTGATTTAGGGAAATGAAGTACCGCTTGGTTTCCACAGTTTGTTACGACTGGCAGTGGAGGGAAACCATTAGAATAAAAGGAACTTTGGAGAGAGTTGGTACTTTCAGTAACTAGTATCACTTCATCAATTTATAGTGTGGAACACAAGGTACAAGGCTCTAAACACTGATTAACATTTACATATAGATTTTAAATACAATGCCTAAAAACAACAGATTAACTTTTTGTTTTGTTTTTTAAACTTTAATCGCTTTTATAATGGAACGACGCACAGTATAATTTGGAAGCACATTTCCTCAAAGTAATGCCAATAAATTAAAAACATAAATGTTAAATGACTGCATGAGTATTCACGCCCTTAAAGTTATTATTTACTTGATAGCCGCGATCACAATCACTTATTTCACATAATATATTTTTAATTTATTGACATGCATTTTGACATTAAAGAGGTTTAGGTTTGTAAATTATTTTGTCAAAATGAAAGACTAATTATGCTGAACTGCATGCACTAGGATTTATTTTTTTAATCATAGCTCACTTATAAACCAGGGATGATTTAATCTGCAGCAGGAACCAATGGGGCGACAGACAAACATGTTTGCACTGGTTAAATAGATACGGCTAATCAGGTGCATTAAACTTTGATTTCTCTTCCATAGCTCAGATCATGCAAAGGGGAAAATCCCCTATGGTCAGGCAGCTTCCTTTTCTGCAGCAGAGCAACTTACGTCCAGAGAGGACTGACAAAGGTTCAAAGTTAAATGCATGAAAAGATAAATCTGGTCACTGATACGCAAGTGAGATCAGGACACTCTGGGGACATCTCAGCTTCATGAAGGTTATGGTATTCAATATTAACATTTTGGGGAACTAGCTAGCATCAAAGCTAAGCTATTTTGCCTTTTGAACAGATAAAGACGTTTGCACTGGTTAGGCGTACTGTTTGTTAGTTCAGCCCTTTAACACTAAACAGATGCAGGTAATCAGGTGCATTAAACTTTGCTTTCTCTTCCATAGCTCAGATCATTTAAAGGGGAAAATCCCATTTGGTCAAGCAGCTTCCTCGTCTGCAGCAGAGCAACCTGCATCCAGAGAGGACTGGCAATGGAAGGTTCAAAGTAAAATATGTGAAAAGATCGCTGCTTAGGACACTCTGGGGCAGTAGGTCAGACGGAAGATGCAATCAAAATCACTGTAATGCACTGTATAATGGAAGTAACTGTAATGAATTAGTGCAACACATTTGAAATAAAATATTTAAGGCATGTGAGGGAGACTTTTATACGAAACAGAAATGTAGTACGTACATATATAAGTACTGTTACCTGACCTAATATAGAACAGTATTTATTGTTGAAAACTATTCAAATGAAATTGAATCGGTGAGAGTATTAACTAAAATTTGAAACTTATTGGCAAGTAGCATAAAAAACACTGCACTAAATACTGAAAAGAAATATAATAATTAGATTAAAACAACAAATAATTCATTTTGTGCAACAGAACTCTTAACTTGTCACTTCAATAGAAACACCTGTGAAAACATTCTGCACCAGAGCAGCTTCATGAAGGTCAGGCATTAGTTTAAAACAACCGAGGGAGCTGCTGATTCAACGGCGTATTCATTTTGGAGGCTGTGGTTTGTTGTACTATTGAATACTGCGTTGTACCGACACATGTTTGTATTATTTCGACATCCCCGTCTTAGACATGTTTGTTTTATTTATCCTCGCCCACTGACTGTGTTTAATTAAATCCAATTCATCACCTTTCTGACACTGTTTCAACATAAACTGAACATTATATCAGTCATCAAGGGGATTTAGTGCAGGATTTTTATATTAGAAAGCACTATTTTACATTAATGTACCTAATGAAGCAGCAAGTAAGGATATTCCTACACTTCTGATTTGAATTTGTGTCTTCTTACATATCTTATACTTTATTTCAAATAAATAAATACATTGTTCCTGTCGCTTGACTGCCACCTGCTGTCTAATCAGTGCAACAGCATATCTATGCCACAGGTCGCATCCACTCAGCCGGCGTCTCCCCCTCCATCCCCTAAACTCTGAACTAGTGGCATCTCAAAGTCCTCAGCTTGGGCTGCACGGCTCCTAATCGGGGGCCAGCCGCTGACAAACATCATTGTCTGGGTACAAGCCAGAGAACAAAACTGCAGGGCGCTGCAGGAGGAGGAGGAGGAGGGGAGCTGGGAAGCGCTCGTATAAAGTCAAAGAGCTGCACATGTGGGACGCACTGACAAGAGACACAGCAGCCGGACGAGTCTCTGAGGACGCTCGCTTAAACTTTCTGACAAGGACGGATAATTTTTTTTTGCTTTCTCGTTTATTTCACTTCTGAAGGATTATTATTTTTTAAAAGCACTATTTTGTTTTTACACGAACCTGCAAGAAATGGATTTATACATTTTGATTTCCGTGTTATCAGTGATGTACTCCTGGATTGTCTGCACAGGTAACTTTTGCGTGACAATAAGGGAACTAATTATTACCCTTTTGATATAAGTATAAACAATACATCTGGGCTATCAACAACTATAATAAAAAAAGTAAAAATAGTAGGCTATATACGCAATGAGAGATGAAATTTGAAATACAAATAAAGACGTGCAGATTTGGTGCAAATGTGCAGATTAGACCGCACTTGACACATAATCTCAGTCTAATTGCTTGTAGATGGAGTTTTTGATAACGATGATTTAATTACAGCTCTATCGGCGCCTGCTGCAGAGACGACTTCTACCTCCCCCGTCACCCAGGCGCGCCATGTGCGGACCAAGCGCTGCTCCTGCGCAACTTTCCTAGACAAGGAGTGCGTCTACTTCTGCCACCTGGACATCATCTGGGTCAACACACCTGAGTAAGGCATCACTGTTCACTGACCAGCCGCTCCACTGGGCACACCAGTGAAGATGAATGCATTGTAATAAAACAGACATTAAATCTCAGCTGGTATCCACAGTTTGCTTTAAGAGCGCTTCAATTATATTGTGCTGCACCGTCAAATGTTCCTATTTTTTTGGCAACCCTATTTGTGATCAATGGTCTGTGCTCATGAGTTGGGTTTAATTCTTAACAACATCACAAACTACATCCTTTAAAGGGATTATACAGTTGAATTAATCAGTTGTTTCGACATAAGCTGAACATTATAACAGTCATGAAGGAGGATTTAGTGCAAGATATGATATATTATAATGCATTCATTTTCATCACTAATGAAGTGGCTAGTAGGTGTATTTTCAGTTAAAAGTCAAGCCAATGTAGACATTTTTAAATATGTAAACAATATTAAGTTTGACAAACTAGCTAGCAGCAAAGCTAAGCTATCGATTTTTAAATATACGTTGACTTTTTGAAGTTTGCAGTCTATAATTATATAAAGAAAGGGGTTTACCTACCTTAAATGTATTATATAGTTTGCTTTATCATACAAAAGAGTAACGAACTAGTTTAAGCTATTATTTATCATGTTATAATTATTAGTATATGAGTTTTTAAATCAACTTCCTGGTTGGGACGTTAATTTCAGTTGTTTAATTCGAACCCTGCCGCTCTGTCCAGGCGCGTGGTCTCCTACGGACTGGGCAACGCTCCGAGGAAGAGGCGCGCAGCCGCGGACTCCATGGCAACCAGCAGCAGCGGACCCGGACCCCGCTGCAAGTGTCTCCGCGAAAACGACAACACATGCGGCGACTTCTGCCGCCTGGAAACCCGACTCAGGTGAGTAATTAGCCCCCTTAAGGCTGCTCCAAAAAACACCCGGTAAACACACAGTAGCAACAACAAGCCAAATGATATTTACCGAGAGCGATACTAGACTCGGGCTGTCATTTGTGTTGCTAACTACTTGCGGGGACATGTTTAGTTTCTGAAATAGCCTCTCTATAATAGTGCGTCTAAAAATGACACATCGTGTGATTGTGTTCTCCGGTCTCTCTCTCAGGTATGAGACATCCGCAGACACGGTGATCCGCTCCCCCGAGGGCTGTACTGAGGCCCAGTGCAAACACAAGCTGGCAGCCGACACGGGCGGGATTAAGAGGTAAGACAACCCGCTCCTTACAGGAGGAGGCTCCCTACCCGAGAGTGCATCTGCAAAAAAATAAATGCACACAAGTCCATTCACGGCCTCACGCAACACAGAGGTTATGTGCAGGGCAAAATATCTCTGTGATCTTTGCATGACCAACACCCTGTGGGAGACAAATCCAGACACTTTTCTCCCTTTGACAGGCAGACATTCCACAATTAACCCTAAAGCGATGGATTTTCTAGTAATTATGACACCTTATGACTGCAATAAAACCTCAAAAGTGAAATGCATAACTTCATTTTACTGAAATAGGAGCTTTAATAGAGTTTATTTGGGCTAAAAGTTGGTTACAGGTCTTCTTAATGTCAAATCAAACTGTATGGGACCCCTGGTCTAGAGAGACTGATTGATGGTTCAGATTTCTGATTACTCTCCGTCTTTGTGTGCAGGACGAAGAACAACAATCAGGTGCCGCCTCAGATGCTCAGGGCCGCACTGAAAACCCGCCTGCTGCTGGAGAAGTGGAGGGCGAGACGGCACCACAGGGCGAGAGCGCGGGAGGGCGAGAGCACGGCCTCCTAAAGAAGACAGATCTTACCTCCACACCTCGTCACACACCGAGAGGGGACAGGCTTTCACAATCCTTCTCTAAAGCCAGACGGGGACGTCAGGATGGCGCCGAAGAGCCGGGCGCGACGGCGTCAAACTTTCTCCGTGCTGGCTTCACGGCCGCAGCATTTACAACTCGACTGGGTTGCACTTCTTTACGCGGACAAATGAGGTCGGGCACAGGAGTACAGGTGAAAGGAGATAAGCTGAGAAGAGGACTTGGCTTTAATCTGGAAAAATAAATAAATAAACAGATCACAGTCAAACTCTTTTGGACTCAATATACATTTCAATAAACCTGGAGGACGTCATACAAATCCTTCTGTTACAGAAAATGTAACCATGGGCGAGGCTGTTCTATTAGCTATATTTCAAAATGCCATTATTCTCCAGTGAAGTCAAACAGATCATGTAACGCATCATTTTTTTTTTTTCTGACTGAAACTATTTACTGCATTTACATAACAGGTTGTCTTCCTGTATGTCAGCTGCTGGGAGTTCTTCACACTGATGTCACCACAGATGCATTTATCCTAATTTATGTGTATGTTGTTGCCTATTTATTTATTCTTTGTACATGGTGTAATTTGATGGCCATATTGGTCCGTCGTCTGTTTGGTTTCATTTCCGTGAAATGGTATGTCACTACAGGGTTTGCCGAATTCTGGCCAAACTTTAATAAATTTTTACACTTATTTAAAAGGAAACGGATCGACTCTTTCATTTCTATTCTCATGTGAGACGTCTTCTGTCAACTCAAAGGGGTGAAAATTGTGCTTCAAGAACAATCTGAGTTCAGATTTAAGTCAAGCAAACAAAAAGCAAAAGTGAAAGGCGGACACGTGAGACGGTGTGGGAGACGTGGATGAAGAGAGAGAGAGAGACGGCTCATATTTGATAACGAGAGCGCGTTGATGTGGAAGACAACCAGGCAATCAAATCCAGCTAACCCTGCCCTTTCATCTCCGAGCCAAACCAGAGAACACGCAGCAATTTCTACATCAGCTGAAAGTAGATTTAAGGTTTCTTTCGGCAGCTTGGATTTCAAAGACGCATGCGAGCAGGTTTGTTTGTTTTCAACCCTGTCATGATCTTCTTCAAAACCACGTTTAGACGTCCGTGCCATTCCTGCTTGAGCTTTTTCCAAGCTGTGCTGACGTGTGACTCGATTCAACATGAGTCACTCCCATGTTATTCTCTCTACAACCTGACGCGGCCTCTCTGCTCACCTCCCGACGATTATTGCAGGTAAGGACCATGATGCACGGCTGCTGTCCTTTAAACACAGTCTACCACTCCTCCTCCTCCTCCTCCTCCTCCTCCTCCTCCTCCTCCTCCTCCTCCTTCTTGAGGAGTCTCCCATCTGTCCTATCTTTACTTTCATCTCGGCTCGTGAATCAACTTCATTTCATCTCAGTAAATCACTCATCTCGCTTATATCGTGCTGTGAAATGAAAAACCAGAAGCAGAGATGTCAACTTAACAGGAACCACCAAATTAAATGAGCACCATACAGTTTTCTTACCACGTACATCAGCGTGTAATCACCCTTTTCTTCCAATAAGCTCTTCTTAATCAAAGGAAATTCAGAAATGAGGAAAAATAGAAATATATATAGATGAATAAATTCTTTTATGGGGTTTAAATACAGCCAGAGCAGCCTTTGATGTATCCCTCCTATATAATGAATGTCATACAAGTTTTTCTTGGGTTCAGTTCAAACAGTGGCATGCCTAAATCTTGCCGCCATCACTCATCAGGGAGCTGCTTAAACTGGCAGCAGAAAACAATCCAGCGCACGTCTTATCTATCCAGCCCATTTAGCAAACAAATCCATGGAGGACTCTGGGCCTCGGGCGCATTGTGAGAAACGTTACTGCGTCCTCCGGCGTGGAAGAGACAAATCATAACAATGCTCACGTTTTCCACACGGACACGACAGCTCGTGTGCTAAACAAATTTAAACATGTCTGCTGCAGGAGACTGAAGATGCAGACAATAGAGGGGAGGTTTAAGGTGGATTTAATCCCACACTACAGGTGACCCTGCAGCCAAACAAATGTCTTATTGAGTCTTATTGGGATTTTAAACAGAAATGTCTACAAGAAAACATCATAATGCTTCATCTTGCACAGTAAGGTACATTTTCTCAACTACTGTAGTGATTTGATGCTGAATTAAATGCTAAAATGTCCAACAGAGCAACTCCTTTTGGTTGCACGACTTCCATTTGTGCTTTTAAACTGCGTTAATGAAACTTTTACTTTATTAAAAAAAAATCTGAGTGCTTCTTCTACAAGAGAGGCTGACGGAGATGTTTTTTTTGTTCTATTATTAGCACCATTACATTTTTCTACGTCTGTTCAGGCTTATGAATATGACCCATGACATAATTGAACAGCGGGTGATGGAAAAAGGTTTTGAATCGAGTACTTGTGAAAAGAAACAAGACTGGCATTCGATTACAGCATTTAATCGCGATTAATCGCACGATTATCGTAAATTAATCGCTTTTTTTTTAATCTAGGGAGAGATGCTAGATGCTTTTAATGTTTTTAAAACTCAACATGAGCATGAACAAATGTGCTCACAGCTTTACACAAATGTATGTTATTGGGCCAGAATATTCTCCTCAAATATTAACATTGAAGGTACAGCATGCTAAAAAATACATATATTCTGTGTCTATGTTGCAGCAACTGGTATTTAAGATTTAATTTATACTGGCGGCAACTCAGCTGACATAAATATAAATAACCGCTGGTGTAGTCCAGGGTATATGCAGGTATACGCAGGTATATCTACTTATTTTTCACTCAGCATTGTGTATATATACTTCTAAATTTTCATTGTTGGTTTTCAGTTAAGTGTATAAACGACCCAGTTTATAAGAATTTCATACTAGACTGTAACGTTAGATTAAACTGTGATAAATGAACAGAGATTATATCAATGTCCATGAGGCTCGTTTGTTATTGTAAAAGGTCTAAAAGTATAACGTTAGCCAAGTTAGTTCCCCTGACTGACTGAGCTACATGATCTAGTTCATTTTGTTGCCGTCATGACAAACGGCAAAACTGAGAGCATACCCACTTATCCATCAACCACTACAAAGGACAGCTTAGAAGATGAACTAGCTGTCCTGATTTCCAATCTTGGGCTCGAGCCATTGGTCAAAATCAAAGAAAACTTGACACTTGATAGAAAAAAAATGCTTTTAAAATATCAAAAGCAAAGACTTGTGGAGGCAACTTAATCCTGTAGTCGATCAAAACGGAGCAAACATTTCGTAGTTAAATCAGTCAAATCTCAAAACAAAACTCTCTGGACTAAAAGTCGCGTACATTGTTGTACTCAAGTGTAAATTTACTTTGTTATATTGCGTCACTACAATATTATTTTAATAATTAACACAGCGTTCACAGAAAAATCATATCACTGCGGCCCTTTTACCAAACAACACTCAAAGGTTTGTTGTGAGATTAGTGTTATCACAATCACCGCTGCGTGTTTGTTTTTACGATTTCACTCTTACACGCCGCTCACCGCATGCCCTCTGCGTGATGACTCAGCTGAGGCTTCATTAAGCTCCAGGGCCTGCTTGGGTATTGGTTAAAGGAGAAGCATCGGCGTATGCGCACGCTGAAGAGGTTAACAGCTTGCTGACGGGACCCAACACAATGGCACTTGCTCTCTGCTATGCAGCTCTATGCAGAGAACTCCCCAGAGACATTAGCTTTCAGCATAACTCATTAGTCTATTGAATAGAGCGAGCGCTAACATAATAGCCCATTACACCGCAAGGAATCTCCTCGACTCGACAGGAATTCTCGAGCTCAGAAGCCAAACAATAGGACTGTGTGCAGGGAACGTCGGGGCGGGTCTGACCGGCCTCGAACTACTGACGTCTGACCAACGCCTGGCTCTCTCTCCACACGCCCTGTTTTTCCAACCAACGCTCCCAGGTGTGCCAAAGCATCTCACGAAACCCGGCTGCAGCCCGACCAGAGGGGATTAATTACAGAGTCAAACCCAGGATTTGTCTGAAAAGGTCATCGGGAGCCAGCTGGATGACGGAGCACGACAAGAAACCTGTCAGGGAGGATTTTTTAGAGGGGTTGGGGATGGGTTAGCGGGGGAAGATGATGCCCGCTTTGCAGGAGAAAGTTAGGCAGTTAACTGGCAGCCTGGAATGATTCTGGGTTCGTCATCGCATCTTGTCGAGGAGGGCTGACACACTTGTCAGAGGGCTGATTATGGGAATCTGTGGAGGTATCTTTCAGCGCTCTGTCTGCCTGTAATCCTGCTCTCGCTCCTACCTCCCTGCCAGGGGCAGCATGACAAATCCTGAAAAGCATTATGGGAACATCCCTGAGATATGCAAAAAATGCCCTGCCGACAGACATGATTGTGAGGATGAGTTGTGTCTGCAGTTCTGCCTCTGCTCTCCGCTGGCTTTATTTAACTTCACTGCGCCTGTCAACCACTGTTCTTATGCACATCCTATGGGAATGTTCAGAATGCAAAGAATTATACACTGAGCTCCAGAAAACAGTTTGAACTCAGGTTTCTAAAATTAACTCCAGGTCAGGGATGATGAAAACACACGTATGTTAACATATACAGTACATTTTACACAACGCACACACAGACTCTATGCATTTATATAATGACTGTACAGGACAAACGTCATTTATTTGACATTTGAAGTAACTATTTGCATTTTTGTTGGAGTGGACAACAGGTGTTGGTCTTAGCTCCCCCCAGCTGGACCATTTCACCCCGTTGACCGTCCATCAGTGTGTAACTGAGGGTGAACCATCTGGAGGAACAGTTTAACCTTAATAAAGGCTTTAAAAACATTAGAGTTTTGCACCATTACGTTCAGGTTGTTTCTGGCAACATCAGTGAGTCCACCACTTTGATCTAAACTAAAATCTCTTATTATCTATTTGACTATGTTTATGGTCTCCTGAAGATTAATTCAACAAGCGATAGCTCGACTTATTACGTTTAGCACCACCAGAGAGTCGACATTTGTATTTAAGATATCTTGACAAAAACTGGGCGGATTGGAACAAATGTTTGAACCGACAATCATGATCCCCAGAGGAAAAATCACCAACTCAACCCCTAGTTACCACCAGGAAGCATGTCAATACAAATATTTGTATTGACATGCATGATCCCCAGAGGATAAAACTAAAAAAAACCCTAGTTACCACTAGGAAGTAAGCATTCCTAGATAAGATATCTTAACAAAAGCTGGACAGATTTGAACAAACGTTTCGTGATCCCAAGAGGACTGGAACAAATATTTGTATTGACATGCATGCTCCCAAGAGGATGAATCATACACATTATTGCCTGACTTTTAAGTAAGCATTTGTAGTATAGACATCTTGACAACAGCTGGAAGGATCCACAACATTTTGAAGAGAAATTCACGATCCCCAGAGGATGAATCGTACAAGTGATTGCTTCGCTTTTTCTCTAGCACTAATATCAGGTTAGTATTTAATATATACCCAATGGATTTGCACTACATCATGGGCACACATTCTTGGTACCCAGATGATATCCTCAGATTTTTCTAACGTTATCATGCAAATCATATTTAGACATCTTGAAAACAGTTGGATAGACATGCAGCGTTTTTGTACAGAAATTCCTGATCCTCAGAGGATAAATTCTGCAGTATTCTACAAACACACTATGAGGTTTGCATTTGTACTTCAGACATCTTGACAACAGGTGGAGGCATTAGAACAAATGTTTGTCCTGACATTCGTGCTCCCCAAAGGATGAGTCGTAAAGATGGACACCTGACTCTTTCCTCTAGTTCCTCTAGGAATGAGACAAATGTTTGTCCAGACATTCATGATCTCCAGAGGATGAAACACTATGACTTTGGAGTTTTCCTACAGGATTATCATCGGGTCAATGTTTAAATGTTAAATTTCTTATTATCTACTCAATGGATCCTGGGGAAAAAAGCCAGGTGCATTCTTGGTACTCAGATGATGAACCCTACAGACACTGGTGATCCTCTGACCTTTCCTCAAACATCACCAGCCAGTTTACTTTTTTGGCTATTACCGAAGTATTTCGACGTTGAAATTTGGGGGCAACGTTCATGATCCCCAGAAGATAATTTAAAACAACGTGACCTATCATGTAGTACCACAATCACATCAGTGTTAACATACTGATAACATTTAATTTGAAGAATAACGGTATCTTTGTCTCCTGGGAATTAACTTTACGCAGACTTACCTGGTTCAGGTTTATCTAAGTCAAATAACAAAGTACCACTGACCGGCTCGAGTATTTTGACCCATATTTCTTTCACTGTTATAAATGTAAACAGTAAAGTGCTGAGATATTGGTCCGAGAATAAACACTACACTATCAGAAAAAAACACTACCCTAATCCACATCTCAAAACAAATAATGATTTCAGATTCTAAAGCTAATGTAAAAGAAAAATACAATGCAAGAAACGGAGGCGTACGGTAGCATGCCTGGTAACACATTCTTTTATTTGTTTTGCTCTCGTTTGTCGCTGTGTTTATTTACATTGCTAGGCAGGTGGAGATGACGCTCTTATTCCAGCTTTTGCTTTTTTCTTTCCTCGTCTCTCTCAACACAAGAAGAAATCGCCTTGTGAAGAGCGCAAAAGGCCAACGTTGATGGATACGACTTCTCCTTTTGTGTGTTAATCACCTCAAATAAAGACATTTCATCAACAATTAATTCTGTCAACTCCCCGCTTCATGTATGTAAGATAACAACGCCCTACAGTAGGTCAGGTTTTTCTAAAATAAGGTGGTTAAAAAAACAAAACGACCATTTTATGTAATGTATGTTATGTGACACAGAGTCTAAGCAAACACTGCCATAAATCTTTAGGTTGCTGTGCAGAGCATGGCTTTGGATTTCTAATACGACAAATGTGAATTATCTAATAAGTTCATAAAGGATTTGAAAATGTAAATTGCAATTTAAGAATACAACAGCATGCTGGCTGTAAAGAAGTTTTTAATTTAATCTGGAATCTGAACGGTGTTGGATGAGCGCCTGTGAGCCTAGTTTTGGTTTTTGTTGGAGCGTCTTGCATCACTCCTCTGACTCCTCGATTGTTTTTTCAGATGCAGAAAGAAAAGCACAATTAGCAGATGAAAGAGATCACTGTGATTGGTTAACCGGTTCAGGCTCCGTTCAGACCTTGTATTAACATCCTAGTCAATCAAATTGCAAGTGAGCTGCTTCTTTGGTCACCCTTGACCTTAAAATGCACATCTCCAGATGCGCCTCCAGCCAGAACTTGTTTTGGAAACGATATTTTGTCTTCCACAATCACAGAAAACGCATGCATTAAGTTATTATTTATTTACCTCCAGCCGTGATGTTAAGTTATTTTTCAGAGCTGCACAAAACAGCTCTCTAGTCTGAGATCGTATCACTCCAATGTGGATAAGAACCAGTTCATAATAAGAGAAAAGGATGTGATATATCAGCATTCAAATATGATTTTGGAGCCGCATGTATGAGCTGGATGATGATGATGCTAACACCATACTCAATGTTAGTGCAGTAAATATAAAACTAGAACTGTGAGACTGTTTAATTAACCTTTGCTGGCCTATAAAACCACAACTTTTTGTGTTTTCACTTCCATTTAGTTGTTGTGATTTATTTAGAAGGGCAGGATGGTAGATTTCGATGCCTTTAAACAGAGCCATGCATTTTCTATACTAAGACAAGCTAACCTTCTCCTACTCATAATGCTAAGCTAGGCTACATTCATCCTTATATTAGCGATAAATGCAAAGTACAGCATTTAAACCGATAATTACATCTTTACGTGACTTTTATAACCAGAAATGTTGCCAGTACTGTATGCCACGCTCTTCCAGTACCAGATTTGTCTGCAGGCTTTATGCAAATCCAGGGCAGACATGTCCAGACTCCTGCTCCCCCAGCAACAGTCTCACAAGGACACGAAAACACACCTAGCTAACCCCGGCCTGTTGAGGTGAATGACCTGACTCTCTCTCTGCCATCCAGCTGCCAGTATTTGTCAAACCTGAGCTGGGGCAACAGCTCCAAGAGTCTGGGTTGTTGTTTTCACAGGACGGGCGCCAAGTGATAAACTTCTGGGTAAGACTCATTGTGTCAGGTCTTTTTATATACTCCACCATCGTCCCCTTTTCGCTAAGCCCTTTCATTGTATACGGCCATGCCAAAATGATTGTTCGTGTTGGGACTTGGAATTTTGCATTCCCCCCTATTGTCAACAAAGAAAAAAAAATTAAATTGTGGCTGGATCTGACAGCAGTCTGAGCCAAAACAATAACACATTCCACTGCCCATTATATTTCTGCTATTACTATCTACTATTTTTAATATTTGGCAATGAACTCTCAGCTCATTTTTGCATGTTTTTGTCTAAACCGTCTCCTAAAAAAAAAATCACATTTTGGTCCCGTTCTAGGGAGCGGTGACTAACCTTGAGACAATACGATTACACAACAAATTAATCGAACAAATTAGCCTGTTGTGGCAAGCTTCAACAGATGTAATGGGCTGATGTAGTTCAGCTGAAGTTCAGAGATATAATCCAGTCCTGCGACGGGAAATAGGGCGGTAACAACAATACGGGACGAGCTGCAGAATCTGCTTTCTAAATACGGGATCTCGCAGGAATGAGGAGGCTACGGACATGTGTGCACTGGTCCGACGTGGATGCAGCCGAGGACGTAAACATACGCATTCTTTGAAGTGAGAAGGGCAACGTGGTTTGAGCATTCGCAGGGAAGAGACGGGGCACCTGTGGGTGATGGGGTTATTGCTCCCTCTCGAACTGTTTAGAAGTGAAAATGTTGTGTTTTTCCTTTCGTGCAAAAGTTATAAAGAAGACGCCTAACTACCTAATTAGAGAGTGAACTAAATCCTTTGAGGAATTTAACTGACGATGGACGTTCCTTTAAAGGTGTTGAATATTAAACCCACTCTCTTGCAGAGATTTAGATAACAGATATTAAAACTCAGGCTTCAGTGGGTTTAAATGTCACTGATACATTACGTCTGTCTTTTTAAGGTAAGTTTAACAACTCCTTTCTTCACATTTACCAAACACATACGTATGTTATCAGTCGTCTCATCTAAGGGAACTCTTTGGGCTTGGTGAACCTGAACTTTGCTCTCTGTTAAGATTCATCACAGATAATCTGGTAATGTGAGGCGTTCAGAGTCCTGAATCACTCAAAGACATGGTTAATATTTAAAATCTAAAATCTAGAGGATTATATTTGTACTTTTACTTTTAAAAACTGAGACAAGCGAGTCTACAAAGAGCAAGCAATGGTGAATTTTCTCGTACCCTCGTACCTGTGAAGTTTAGCTAGCGTTGCTCACAGTTAAAACCTCACCTATAGTTCTCGCTAAAGGATAGACATCTAGACACGTATCTCCACAATCGTTTCCTCATCCACAGTCGTTCTTCTTCTTTTGTGTTAGCCTCCACACATCCACCTCCACTTCCTTGTGAGATAACGTGAGGTGGTGCTGCCTGATTTTTCAAACCAAATAAAGTAAGTTCCACCTCAAGTGGGTGATGCAACCTGGTTTCAATATTGGCTAGGGTTTAAAAACTCTGCTACTGTCCTCTGAAAACAAACAATATATGTCTCCTTTGAACCAAAACCAAATGATTTACAGTAGTACAGACCTTAAAAAAGGACCTGCATAGAAAACCTGACACTTAATTGGATTACAGCTCCTTGAAAATCATCTGTAAGAGCGAGGGGTTAAACACTGACATCACCGATAAACTGAGAGACTACTTTAGCTCTTAACCTTCATCTGGTTTAGCTATGAAGCAAAGTCTCTTCTTTTTTTCCCTTTCTCCCTGTGGTACATTCCAGACATATTTTCTGCAAGAATTTGTCCCATTCCCCAAATCGTCTGTCAGTCAGACAGATGCGGAGGCCCCACACGTCCCCACTCATCACTGAACACCGCGCTCACAGCACCGGCGGAAACATGGACGGCGGAGACAGTGCAGCTGTCCCTGAGACCTAAAGTATGACGGGTCCTGGGGTCCCATCACGTGAGAGCGGCTGTGTATCAGTCTGGCTCGAGATGACAATGGATAACCGCCTCATTTTGTACATTTATTATTACTTTTTACAAAACTTTTATGTGCTGTTAAAGTATATATATATAAAAATACATATTAAATATCAGAAAACTGTGTGTTCAAGTCTATTGGACGCCATTTAAATAGCGGACAGTGAGCACATTTTGGATTTTCAGAGCTTTTTTTTCATGACGAAGGTAAAACAAAATAAAACCAAAAGCATAGGTATTCATTTTCTGCTGCTGTTTAGACATCTGCACCTTTTGCTTATTTGTGGTCTAAGATGCTGAGTAGGCTAAATGTATGTAAACATCCATTACAGTCAGCTAATTTGAGTATCTGCCTGCACTGCTGCACGTTTTCCTAAGTGAACCTGAGGCTTTATAATCCTGCAGAATGGCTGTAAAAATACACTTTTTTAGGTACTTTCCTTGTTTATATCCATGTGTAAATGAGGGTGAAAGGTGCCCAACAAAGACTGTACACTGTGGCCTGTAATTACAAGAAGTTTCTGACTTCCAGACACATTCGCACACAATGTGAACAACAAACTGAAAGTGTTTACACATCCTGCTATCGCTCCATCACCCGCCCCAACACTCAGCTACAGTATAATCCCGGCACTACTGTCTGTCTATGTGGCGTTCCGATAATGTCGCTTTGCCCTGTCGCTGAATAATAGGCCCTCTTCCTCGCTGCTTTGGTCATATCTCCCTGAAACTAAACAAGATTGTGTGCACCTGCGAGCAAGTTGAGGCAGCCGTTCCCAAACAAAGCTCCAGCTCTCTGTCAACAGCGGGCGAGTCAGCTGGCAACCAACACATCCTCAGGCGTCTCTAACCCAAACAACACGGAGGATCATCACAACCAAAAGTTAGCTGATGCTGATGAATCGAACAGAAAAACAATTTACGAATTAAACCGGGCTGTTAGCATACAGCTCTTTGTCTGGCTTTTTAAACAGAAATGTTTTGGATGCTGAAAAGCATGATCATTCCTGGTCTTTGCGATCAAGTTACTAATAAATCCGGAAAGAAAATGCGGCCAAAAAGGAAACTGTCCGATAAAAAACACGACACAATCCGTTTTAAAACAATTTTATAAGCTATTCACTTGCTATTGAACTTTAAAAGGCATTTATACACTTACTTTGGTTCCTTTTCAGAGCTAAGCTAGGTGTTGCTAGTCCTTATGCTAAGTTAAACTGACTAAGAGACTTGTGGTCATTTCCATGGAGACAACAAGTGATGATTCAGCAGAAAAAATATAGTATACAAGTGTAAGCCTGTGTTACTGGCCAATCTTTTCGGTCCTACTTGATTTCACGACACCTGTGGATTTATGATTTATTACGACAGGTAACCTAATCCTGGGAACAGCAAAACTATTTATATTAGTTTTAATGAGACAGCAATTTACCCTGAGCTAAATTTATGTTGCATGAATCTGTGAGAATCTGTGAACAGCCCGTCTAATGCAGCTCTTCATGTAACAGCTCACTGTAGCTGCTCCGTCTCGCTCTAGTACTCCCTGCAACATTTAAACCAAATCTAGTGTCAAAACAATTACATTGCAGATGAATTTTTTGCAAGCCTGACGACGCACAATGCATGACACCATAATAAAAGTCAAACTGTGTTAATAAATGCTTTTAATGTGAAGGCATATTAGAACTAGAAACAAACTATCTGCAATTCTTCGCTGACGACTTAGGATTCTACATTAATATCCTGAAAATTTTGAGGTGGGTGATCAAATTTGATGTATTAAAGGAAGATGCCTTGTTTCCTCCTCTCATAACCACCTTTGCTTTGCAGTCATTGCAAATCGTTAGTAGGTGACACTTGGAAATACTTCCAAACCACGACCATGCCGAAGCCTACAGAACAAACATCGATTATAAAAACCCGATACCGATAATTCACGATATTACATTTTTAACTCAATATCGGAGGGCCGATATTATCGGACATCCCTAGTTTGAGCTGTTCATGTCACCAGGAAGGAAGGGATTTAAGGATATTTTTATTGGCCCCAGTCGCCGCTGAGGGATGGCTCAGAGCTGATATATTTTTTTTCATTTAGATCAACAAATGGCGTTACACTGCTATCAGTCTTAAGCATCGCCCTTTGGTCCCATCTGCTTGTCACACAGTTCACCCTGACGTCCCGACCCCAACAGTTGGACACCGTGATGAGGTTTCCTCATTTGGCTCGGGGGCAAATTCCTCCTCAGTGAAATACAATGACTTTATGTAAAGGTTACATTTAAATTAGATTCACACATTTTTAACAATAGGACAATAAGGATACAGATTTTTAAAAGAGTATTAACGACTTTTAAGTTGCTTTCTTTTAATTTTTCAGTTTTGAACTGTTTTAAAAAATAAATTTTTTGGTTAATACGGATGTCATGGTTGCATTTGGACCTTTTTTCCATTTTAATCTGCTTTAATTGTAGGATTTTCAAAGACTGAGTGAAAAAATAATTAACCAGATAAATCTAATATTCAGATGGTCAAAGTACAGAATGACACGGGCCGTCTTTCACGCTTCTCTTTTAATCACAGCTGCTTTCATGTATCCTAACGGGTGTGAACATTGGAGGGTCACGGTCCCAGAGGTCACTGTCCTCTCCTACCCCGCCAACCTTTCATGTCCTACGCCCCTCCTCGTCTCTGGACCCCGATGCACTACCTGATCCCTACGGGGGTCCTCGACCCACTATGGTCTTTATGGGGGGCTATTTGGGACACCATTCAGACCCCGATGGCCTTTCCTGGGGTGACGCGCCCTCTGGGTTCGGGAGGGAGGGGCAGGGAATCAATGGGGTCAAGCTAATCCTCTACAGCAGTGAATGGCCTCCACTGGACCAACCTTCACACGCTGCAGAGAAATATAATGGACAACCAGTCGGAGGGGACAGCAACTTTCTCACTTCTCCTCAGCACACGTGCACAAAGGTTTTCGAGTAAGCAGGTGGGCTGTTCCTGCTGTAGATTTAGTTTGTCTCAATGTGTTCTCATGTAATCACAGACTGACTCCATGATGTTAAGATCAGGACTCTCTCTGGGGGTCAGACCATCTGTTCAAGAACTCTTTGTACTTTTATGACTGTGGCTGTATGTTTGGACTGCAGCAGAATAAATGTGGGTACATACGAGATGCCTCTTTAACGGTACTGCATGACGATTAATAAGTTGAACGTCTGCCCAAAAAAAGACTCACTGATATCTAAAGAAAACTTCTGCTTCACTGTGGCAGGTGGACGAGCATCTGACAGCTGTGGCATACAGAAACTATTACTGTACCATCTGGTACAGTAATATTCTGCAGGTGTGACCCTAAACATCTATGATTCTTTGTCAGAGAGCCAACTGTAGATTAGATGTTTTGGTGTGGACTAAATCACAGGTGTACACAGCCCTTGTTTGTGTGCTGTAACAGAGTTAAATATTGATATCACAGTGCTTTGTAGTAATCGCCTGAGGTCTCGCACTGTACCCAAAATACGTCTCGTTTCGATTAAAACTTCACACCAAGAGTCGTTCCTCGTCGTCGTGTAAAGACTGAGCTGCGTGTTCCATAATATTGAAGTTGTAGGAATACACAGTACAGAGCGGCTGTCTGCTTCCAGAAAACTATCAAACCAACTACAGTAAATAGTAGTAAAAGAAGACAGTCTAAATAAGAAAAGGGACGTTTTAAAGCTCCAACAGCGGCCCCTTGAGGTCGAGGTTCGTTTAAAACCAAAATACAAAACACTGCTCTAAATTCACACAACGTAGTCTACAAAGTGGTATGGAAATGACACTACAACTTAAATGAGGTATATTTTAGCAGGTTGAAGTTGTAATGTACAAGAAATTAAATGTACCAATGGGGAATGAAACAAAGCTTGAGAAAGAAACGCAAATTACGAATGATTGACTCCACTAAAGGTCGTTCATCTTTCTATTAAACAATAAGGTGATAATCCTCTGGGGAGCAAGAATCAAAGCTCCTCATTTGGATTTCTTCTTTGTTTAGTGAAAGTAAGAAAACTTTAATACGGAAAAAAGAGACAGACCCATTTTGGGTGAGTTTAGCCGCCTTCCACATTGGCTGACACATCAATGGAGCAACAATCATTTGCTGAGTTATTTTTACAGTCAATCCTCATTCCGAACTGCTCATCGATGCCATCACCAAGCGCTTAATTGACGGATGACTCAGTGTCAATGTTACTGGTAACGCTGACCGAGTCGTGGCTTAGTCTCAGTTCTCAATTAGTCTCTGTGAGCATTTGTTAGGAGCGAGGATTTTAACAGGGTTTTAAAGTATAAATCATCTTCTGGTTATCTTCTGACCAGAAGAGGGATAAAATAACTAATTAACAACACAAACAAATGTTATTTTCTGACCTTAAAAAATGGATTTAACTAGAGCAAAGTGGTACGAACACGATTCATTTGGATCGGTTCGTGTGACCGGACTGAAATCAGGTGATTCATCTCTGTGTCAGATGGTTTATTTACCGATAACGCCACAGGCAACTGCTTCTGCGCTCGGTCTTCCCTTTAGTCACCGTACTTTGGTGTGTGACAGCGAAAAACCAACGCATTTCGTTAGCAGCAACATCTTTGTGACTTCAACGTGAGTCACAAAGATAGCAATGTGCAGAACTGCTGCCATGCGCCTTAATAACGATCTTCAGCAGTCGCTTCCACCATTGGGCCTGATGTTGTCTTTCACATGGGTAGCTAACCACACTGGCAATTAAATAAAGGTTACATAAACAAATGTGATTAAAAATCATTTCAGGAGGTTGATCAGTTTGCCTCTCCCAGCACCGAGGAAACTGAAGCACGAACACTTCCCATAAAAATGAGTAACCAAACTCGCTTGACTGGTTATAAATTGGCTGGCGTGCTAATCATCATCTACTCCATTTAGCCCCGGGGAAGACTGGGACGTTTATTTTAATATAATATCAAAGCAGTATCTTCAAAATTTGCCCTGGCCTCTCTGAGTATCTACGGGCTTCATATAGGGATGGAAATGCTCCAGATTTAATGTTTTCTCCTGACGTCCACAGTTGAGACCACACAGGTCAGCTTCAGCAGACCAGCAGCAGCGAGATTAACTGAGTGGAAGCATCACAA
This sequence comes from Planiliza haematocheilus, assembly GCA_005024645.1. Lineage (NCBI taxonomy): Eukaryota > Metazoa > Chordata > Actinopteri > Mugiliformes > Mugilidae > Planiliza > Planiliza haematocheilus. The sequence continues at coordinate 384,876 of SRSE01000236.1, read as the reverse complement.
CACGACGACAAGCCGTATCATTCATTGAAACGTTTAAATATGTGCACATTTCAGATTTGAACAAGTCTATTGCGTCCTGAAGATGTGAATGACGTTCAAACAATACCAAATGAAAGTGTAACTGATTATTGTTCAGACGAAAATACGAAGTCTCTGCACGTCATTTACAAGCAGTCAGTTCATAAACGTTTTTGCACAGGATACTCAATCTTTAAAATAATTCAATACCGTACATAAATTAAAACATGGCTTTGTTTTGTTGTGAGTTCCAGTTTTCCGTAAGCGAGACAGCGTGACCAAAAGGTGCGCTCAAAGCAAAAGTGAAAGTACATTTCTGAGAAAAGGTGAATAAAGCAGAGGCTCGAGCAGATGTGACACGACACAAACGTGCTGAAGTTTGAATGTGTTCAAAGCTGAAAACGATATGGCTTAAGCTATAACTGTGTTATACATCTGCGGTGGCAGCAGGGATGTTATTCAGTTACAGAGTGTGGTGTGGTAGGGAAGCCAGCAGAAGTGTCTGTTAAGACAAACCAGAAAACTGTTTGCATGAAGGGATCAGATTTTGGAGTTATTTATTTACGGTCTGACAGTCAGACAGCAATCTGTGCAAACTGTGCAATGTGGCTGTTTGGTGAAGGTGGTGGTAGGAGCTCGTTATTCAGTACTACCAACGTGATTCAACATCGACAAAACAGAATCCATGGAGTTGACTAAGGTAAAAGGCGCCACTGAAACAACAATAAGAAATGCGAACGTTTAAAAAAGAAACTTCCTGGAGACGGCATCTAAGAGGGTTAGGGAGGTTTTCTGGCACGATCTAACGAGCTAACCTCTCCACATTACATTAACTTTGATAGAAATATTTAAGGCACTGACTACAGCCGAAAAGTGAAGATGTGATCTAAGAGAATACCTAAGATAGATCTGCCGATATTACTTACTATTATAAGATCGATATTGGATCGGGAGGGTAGAAGGATTTGATTGGGACATCCCTAGTCTCTATAGCGCTGTGAACATGAGCCCAACATGGATTAAATGTGACATTGTAACATTATTTTATCAATAAATCCCTGAATCGGGACAAAATATAACCATAAAAGCAGAAAGTAAGTGTGTCTTACATTTGGAGACTGAATTGCTTTAGAATAAACACCAGAACAGTCCTTTAAGGCTGTGAAAACATTCAAGTTAGACGTTCCAAGATTGTAAAAAGGGAAAGTGCTGTGTTGTCTGTCAGAGTGATAATGGCATTGTGACAAATTTATCAAAAAGCCCCGGTCTTATTTGTTTAGCAGAGCACGTCCTCTCCATCCAGTCTTCAGTCTGCCGTGTGGCCTGCTCCAGCTCGTTTATCTCCTTAGTAAAACACCTCCTATCTCCTCTCCGTCCGCTGCAATGCAGACATCCGGACAAATCAATGTAAATTTCCCTGCCGCTCTGACTGGGCTGCAAACTTTCTGCGTGTTTGAGGCTGAAGGACAGATCGCTTTCTACACTTGACCCTTTATCTGCCTCAGGAGCGGCACGGCGAGCATGACAGCAGCGTGATGAAATGCCCGCCTTTAGAAGTGGAATTGGAAAACACGCCACGATTTATCTTGGCAGCTTGTTTGTTATTCTTAACGAGGCATTTAAGGGCCACGAAGGAGGGGAAAAATAATCTCGCGCCGCTTTGTAGAAAGGCGTTAATTTCAATGGTGAAACCACAACAGGCTCTTTTCAAAGGTGACGGCTGGGAGGAATGCTGCAGAGCGCCAGAGTCTCTCCTCACCTGAGTGACTTTTGTTGTTATTGCAGAGTCGGGGAATGAAAGATGGCTGACGGTGGGACAATTTGGGACACAGAGGGAGACTGGTGGTTAAGTGGAAGAGCTTGAGCCTCTTTGTGTCACTGTATCTCGGTATATCTGACAGCTTTTTAGCTGCTAGACAGACAACGTCTTAAAAATAACATCAGTCTACGGTAGCCGGTGATTTAATTTGTAATCCTTTAACATAACCCACTGACTGTGAGGGACGATTTGATCCAAATGATGTAATTTTCACATGTAAACTTCATCTTAAGGTATAGACAAAAAAAAAACATCTACACTTGAACACACTACACAGCAGAAAGATTACAACAGTACCAGCAGGTGGCAGTAGTCTGTATTCATCACTGAAAAGCAGAAACAGGAAGAGCTACTATTAGCTGGGAGCGTAGACCATAGACCATAGACATCATAAATCTCTCAGTTGAAGTCTGGCATCTTTTCTTTACAATCCTCTGTCAGAAGCTAGTCTGCTGATAACATTAAGTAAAATTTGTATTTGGGTAGTAAATCCATATTTTTATCATAGCTACATATGTTTTTAACAGATCAATACGTTTGGAAATCGGTCCAAAATTCAGCGAATAATTCTACTTTGAGATTGAGGAGTACCTCTTTCCTTCGTAGGTTCATGCACCGCTGCCTCTGCTAGCCCTGTACCAAGATGGCGGCGCTTTAGGCACCACAGTCGATGCAGCGTCTATGTATATATGTCTATGGCGTAGACAGTATAAACATGGAAACTGGTCCACAAAAGTGAAGCCAAAGCAACTAGAGCTCCCCCTGGTGGCTGGCTGCAGTATAGGTCATAAGCTCCTCCCCCTCTATGTTAGTGGGTGGGACTTGGGCCAAACTGCAACGCTAAAATACATCTCAAATAAACATTGTTCAGGGACAGTTGCTGGCATATTAGCTCATATAATGTTGGCGCATGTTCAAGTATCACTTTTAAAAGTTTCATTTTAGTAAAGTTCCTTGTACGGTAGTCCCTTGCTATAACCCGGTTCGGTAACACTTTACTTGACAGTGTCTACATAAGAGTGACATGATACTGTCATAACTATGACATGACACTGTCATAAAAGTGTCATAAACTTTATAAACATGTCATAAACGTCTATGACCTCTGTCATTAAGTGTCATTCGTTTTTTGTTATGACAAGTTGACATTGCTTGGGCTGTCTCGATTATGACAATTTGACATTAATCAAAGTGACATTACCAGAAGTTGTCTTGGTCATGACAAGTTGACATTAAATATGTTTGGGACGTCTTTGTAATGACAACTTGACATGAAGCAGGATGACATTACCAGAGGATGTCTTTGTCATGACAACCTGACATTAAATTTGTTTGGAGTGTCCTTATTAAGATAACTTGGCATTAAGAGGGTGACATTACCAGAGGATGTCTTTGTCATCACAGCTTGACATAAACAGAAAACCCACCTCTTTTTGTATTCATGACATGTTGACATAATGATTATTCTAAAAAAAAAAAAAAATGATTCAGGAGGTTAGTTAGAATGACTTAAAAACATGAGCTTTTTCAGCATAAAAATACACAATTTGTTACATGTCCATTGTTTTATTAAGTTGATAACTTATTTCAATTTCTTTATTTTTATTTTTAAAAAATTCTGAACACGTTTCTGAACAGCACTTTATTTATTTTAGGAAAACAACCTGAGACGGTACAACATGTTTTGATTTATTGTAGAAATTACGTCCTCCAAAGACAAGATCTTATCAGAGAATTGCATGAAGTTGGCTTGAAAGAAGTAACATTGAAAAATATATTAGAAGTAGGGTCAAGCGGGAGGGAAATAGATACTGGATTACTGTATATAGCCAAATACAGTGCACTAAGGTGCTAGTCCCGTAGATGGCAGCAATGCAACTTTTTGGATGCCGGCTGCCGTAAAACCCCAAAGAACAAGAAGAAGAAGCGGCCGTCTTATGCTGTCAGACTGCACCAACAACAGCCAGGGAAAGACCAAGGAGTGAAGGTCAAGGTTGGATTAACATTACTTGGTGAGTAAATATATATATATTTTATTTTCTTAATATTATGTGCAACAGCAAGTAACTATAAGCGCTCAGTCAAGTTACATAACACTACAATTGAAATGTCCGCAGCATGCTTTGAATGTATTAGCTAGCTAGCTAAAAGCTTCACAGTAACTTAACTTTTAATGTTTAATGAAGTGCGTTGAGTCGGCTATAAGGTGCCTAAACTTGCGGTCCCAGAACTGCTGCGGGAATTAATCTTCAGCCCCCTGTTTGCAGATACAGGTTTGAGCTGAGGAATATGTTGTGGAAAGGCGTTAGCCGTTAGCCGCTAACGCTAATAATGATAAATTAACAGAGACGTGCTAACCGTTAGCCGTTAATGGGCCTTAGTGCCTTAATCGTAATGAATGAAGAAATATTACTATTTCTGTGTGTGCATGAGCAAAGTAGTTTTGTATTGCTATATGTGGTATTTATTACATTTTGGGGAGGAGTAGTTTAACATTTTGTCGTCTTATTCACAGGATGATGCTGTGGAAATGAGCAGAGGCTGCAACCTGTGGATTGGTGGTGTACCTCGGAGAAAAGGAGGATAATCTCTTTAAGGAGCATTTGGTAGGTAATTCCAACACAGAAAAACTATACTTTGTGTTAGTCTTGTTTTTAATTGTTATGTGTTTAATTCTGACATTGATTATGACCTATTTATGCTAGGTTGATGGAGATCTCACCACTGAAGTGTTGAAGATCACTGTAACCAGAGGTGCCACATCGGTCAGATCCAGCCAGCGCACGGACTGTGGTTGAGGGAACAGAAGTCCTGGAAGACGTAGATCAACCCAGAGCTTGTGCCTTGCTAATGGGGCTGATCTACTCACAATATCGGGTATTTTTCACAAGGTGAACTGAGTGAATGTTGATCAGATGGTTTCTGATCTTCAAGTGTATATATTTGGCAGGGCTTTAGTGTTTACCGCATCCTTCACCTGATATTGCTGTGATAAAAATTGTTATTGATATTGATGTTGGTTACAATACATTTTGACAGTAAAACTGGAATTCCCATGTCTAATTTATTCTGGCTTAAATGAAATAAGTTACTTATACTCAAATTTGAGGTAACATTTTGCATTGACTTTTCTGGGTAGAAGGAAAGTAAAAGAAAGGAGTTATATCAATTTAAATGGAGTAATTTGACAACTTATTAACACTAAAACTGATATAAAAATTGAGTTGGTCAAAGAATGTATTCGTTACACTGTCATAATGGTGTCATGACAGCCATTATCCTTCATGATATATTAATTACAAATCAAAATGGTACCACTTTACTTTAGGTCACAGAATGTATTCGTTACACTGTCATAATGGTGTCATGACAGTCATTATCCTTCATGATATATTAATTACAAATCAAAATGGTACCACTTTACTTTAGGTCACAGAATGTATTCGTTACACTGTCATAATGGTGTCATGACAGCCATTATCCTTCATGATATATTAATTACAAACCAAAATGGTACCACTTTACTTTAGGTCACAGAATGTATTCGTTACACTGTCATAATGGTGTCAGGACAGCAATTATCCTTCATGATATATTAATTACAAATCAAAATGGTACCACTTTACTTTAGGTCACAGAATGTATTCATTACACTGTCATAATGGTGTCATGACAGTCAGTTTTGTGAAATATCATGTCACATACACACGCTAGAATTGTTCTCTGATCTTGCACATCTGATTATAATAATCATTATGTCAACATGTCGTGAATACAAAAAGCGGTGGATTTTCTGTTTATGTCAAGCTGTCATGACAAAGACATCCTCTGGTAATGTCATCCTGCTTAATGTCAAGTTGTCATTACAAAGACATCCCAAACATATTTAATGTCAACTTGTCATGACCAAGACAACTTCTGGTAATGTCACTTTGATTAATGTCAAATTGTCATAATCGAGACAGCCCAAGCAATGTCAACTTGTCATAACAAAAAACGAATGACACTTAATGACAGAGGTCATAGAAGTTTATGACATGTTTATAAAGATTATGACACTTTTATGACAGTGTCATGTCACAGTTATGACAGTATCATGTCACTCTTATGTAGACACTGTCAAGTAAAGTGTTACCCACGGTTCACCTTTCGCAGTTTCGCAGTTTCACGGATTTTTTTAGTGCAATTTTGCATACTTTTTTTTTTTTAACAGGGCATTGTTTTCTGCGTTCTGATTGGCCAAAGGACTGTTGACCATTGTCAATCAATCTCCTCGTACGGTGTCTCTTGTACAGTACAGAATGCGTTCAGCTCGCCAGATTTACATATCCAGTATCTTTGATCGCTGGCAGTGTGACTGAAGTGCGGTATGTTTGCAAGGTACTGAGAAAAGTGTATAAAGTGTGTAGTGAGGGGTTGTGCAACCTTAAAACATTTATAATCACTGTAAAAAATAAAGCTGACTACTTCGCGGATTTCGCCTATAAACGAGGGACCACTGTAACTGGTGGAAGTAGAGCTGAGCGCAGTATTAATTATACAAAAACACGAATGAGTCTGGCAGCATCGATATCATCGCTCTGCGTGGCTCCACTCTCTGACCGTAATGCCAAGACGCTGGCTCCAAGATGGCGCTGTCCGTATCCTTGGGAAAACAGCGTCACTTTGGCCAATTCAAGGAAGTGGGGACGTATTGTCCATATTTATATACAGTCTATTGCTGGTAGGCTAGGAAGTTAGGAGGAGATACAAATCATCGTACAGAGCTAGTCTCTCCTGAATCACACTGATCAGTTGTTCTACATTTTATTAATTCTAGATGATCATGTTGCTGGGAACAAATTTGTGTATTTGAACGGTCAGATGACACTAAGATGATCGGCCAGTTAGAGAGGTCTCACTGTCCACCACTGAAAAGCTGCCAACAAACATCCGACCAGTGCCAACAACAGTGCGGGACACGCTGCCAAATCTATGAACACCCACAGCTCACGGACGGTCAACCTGGGGTATCCAGGCCATGACTTTACTTCGACAATGAATCAATGAATCTGCAGAAAATTATGACCTGCAGTCTGCAGCTTAAAGGTTTAGCCATGAGTCCTGAACTTTACTTTAGCTTTGGTTCACTCGGGCTATTCATCAGCATTAAATAGAGGTTTCACTCTTCCTTCAGCTCTGATTTATCCTCCACCAGCTTCAAAGTCATCTAAACACTTCTCTGTGGTGAGCAGGTTGTTAAAAAAACAAGAGATGCTGGTGAGAGTGAAGCAAAAGAGTAAAACTTCCAGGTCGTAAAATCGAAACAATAAGCATATAGACGCTAAAAGCTCTATAGATGTGAGAGGACCTCCAGAGTCAAGACTGAGCTGCTACACATAACGCAAGGTCTCCTGACATATCAAGTTACTATTTAAACGTTTTAATACAGTCAATGGTGAAATACTTTCAGCACCAATTTATAAAGTTGGATAAATCCTTTCATATTTACTTTTGTTGAAGAGAAAGAGCAACAGTTTTCTTCACTCATGTGTTTTTAATTTTTTAGACAACAACTGAGGAGAATAGGCTGCATCAGGCTTTAAAAAGACTAAAACCACCGTCAGGACAAAAAGACACATATACCAGACCCAGACTTGATCCCTAATAAGTGGCCTGTCACCACAGGAAAGTAATGTCTCCATTTTCTGTCACTTTCGAACTGGACACAACTGGATTCCTCTGCACAGGAAGCAGGTTGAACCCATTTCTCAGACTTAAACTATTGCTGGTCACTGAACCTGAAAGGAGCACGCTCTCCTGAAAGGCCGGAGGAAGACGAGAGTCGGGGACAAAAGGCTGAAAGAAAGAGAGGAATGAAGAGATGAGGGGAAAAAAATGTGTCCAGGAAGGTTAGAGTGCAAAGCGCCAGCATGGGGTAAAGCACAATCAAGTGGGCTTAAAGCAGAACTACACAACAGTCTAGATTATTATTCATTTCCTCTAACTGTGTCACAACACCTACATGCCGCTAATAACGAGTGAATTTACCGTGGGCATGCTGTGGTGAGGTTTTAACACTTTCTAATTGCCAGGAATATCGTCTTCCCGGCTGCGGTGAGAGACACACGGAACAGAAGCCTGTTATTATTTCAACTGTGTTGATGTTATCGCTCGCCTACCATAAAGCAGGTGAGGTCTTACCTGATGTTGAGATAAATGCCTGGAATACCTGGAATCCTCTGCATTCACTGAAATCGTAGGAATAAAACAAAAGCCGAGAGAGATACCGATGGTAATCGGACGTAGTTGTTATCCTGAATTCTTTCTTCATGCAAACACGCCTGCAGAAAAACACTTTTTAAAATAAACACGGGCAAACCATCAGTCATTCCACTCATACCACACTCACTGCAGAGATCTGCGCTTAGGGAGGATGCAGCGACTACCGAGGAAGATGAAATGTCACATATTTGATTCACTGAGCTTCATACAGCTCATTTGATTTGGTGAATAGAAGCTGATGCAGCGCTTGTTCGAAGTAATTCACCTGCAGACAGTGAGAGCAGCTCTGTTACCAACATCACTGTTATCAGGTTTTGTTTATTAGATACCAGAGAGTCCTCCTGCTGATTAGACATACATTCAAGTTCTCACACTGGGAGGACACATCTGATATTTGACAAATGTTTTTCTCACGCTAAGAAAGAACAAGTGAGCATGCATGTGGGTCCGTGTAATTTTTGGCAGGTGCGAAAGAACGTAATTTATGTTTCATCCTATATTATATGAAGAAAAAAGAAAACTAAATGACAAGAGAGCCGTTATTTGATTGATGTAAAGTCAGTAGTCAAGGGTTTTGTAGCTGATGTGACGTTGGAACAATATCCAGTTGTTATTTTAGACTTAGTGAGCGTTTTGTTTTCTAAATATGAAGAAGCACCAGGTTTATTTAGTGCTGAACATGATGGTCTACGCATGTGAGAGCAGTGTACAGGTGTTCCAGATGTAGGCTACTTCTAGTTTCACCGTTTTTCTTTCGCACAATCATTTTTTAAAATCACGTTAGTAGAAAAAAATCTCATGTCTAATGTTCTCTTTTTTTGTTTTAGACGACAGCATAAAAGAATTTGTTGTGGATTTAAAAATAAAAATCAAAGAAGGGATGTTTTTCCAGTTTTCGTTTCTGGTTTTAAAAGCCAGCAAACCATGGGTCTATAAGTACGGTTATGCCCCTAGCAAATATATCTTAAATTACATTAAAAATACACTCAATATATATGCAATAACATGTCCTGCAGGTGAATAAAAGGAGAAAACAGGATTTTACAAGGTTAACATTAGGAGCATTAAATAAAAAAGTGACTACGATCAGTTATGTTTACAAATCCTTCATCCAATAAGCAACAAGTCCTATAAGCATCTATAGAATTAAAGATAGAAAGAAATCAGTGTTTTTCTTTGAATTTAACTAAACAAAAAAATGTTTTTGAGCTGATTGTTTAGTGTCTTACAACCTACATGTAAGGAACTAAGACGGTTGCCTGTTTCCTCATGCTTCTGTGTAATAATTGCAGATATAAAAACATGCAGGTGCATAGTGATGCTTAGAGATAGAGGATTTTCATCATCAGACAGCGTCATTCTGTCTGTGCCCTGTTGTTGTTAGATGACAGCAAACGTCGGCGAATCCCGCTGACAGACTTTCTAACTGCAGATGACTCCATCTGGACATTTGTTATTTTTAATTTCATGCAGGCAGATCATTGCAAACATGCGTTATCCACATTCTTCATCTGATGCTGGTGTCACTGGCAGCTCAGCCCTCCTTCCTCTCCTCCCCCGGCCTTACTTGGGTAACGATCTCTGGGAAGGCCTGGTTAAGCATGAAATATTCTGGCAGAGCGCTGGTGTCGCCGCCTGCTTGTGGAAGGAGCCTAACTAGTTGCTAATTCCTGACCCGTCCCTCAGGGATCCCAGGCAACAGCAGCCCGGATCAAAGCTGGACAAAGAGGTCACAGAGGTCAGGTCCCTGGTGGGCTGATTAAAGATGCTCCGGAAGCAACTCCAACACAAACACATGCAATAAACTTAATAGTTTCTAGCACCCCGGCTGCACTATGAAACTTTTTCCACGTTGCTGAGGCAATCTGAAGCGCTAACGGCATGCGGCGCGAGTCTGCTGACAATGAGGTCACCCAGTCAGCTCAAATATGAGGAAATGACCCCGACGCTCTACTGTCACGCTAATCCCAAAGCTGTGAGCCTGCAGCACCATGCGCTGCCTGACAGATACATACCTCAAAACACTCTTAACTGCTCCATTACCTCGCCGCCACAGGCCGCGGGCGTCGACAGACAGCTTCTAGCTGGGGTAATCTTTGCAGCTTGCAGCGGGTTCAAGGAGATGAGCGGGAAATTAATGGAGTGGTGCATGGGGGAGAGAGAAGTTGGAGGCACCAGCAAATACCCAAAGGGAGTCGGGGAGACTGACGCCACTAAGCCTCTGCCGTGCTTTGCACTTGTTCATGACTTCTTTAATGATAACTATACAACAAAAAAGAAGCTTAACATCTACCATGATGAGATTTCTCCTCCTATGTACATATGAAGAGACTCTACAAAGGTTTTAAAACAACTGTCCTATAACTGAATATTCAAATCCTGTTCGTCTGGTTCTGAGTCATCCGAGTCAAAAAACATTAAACCCACATCGGTGAAGACTCACAGACGTCGCGTTTAGTGAGTCACACACACAAGCATTCGCCGTCCTGCAGCTCCAAACACACGGATGAGCCGCAACATTATGACCACTGACAGGTGACGTGAAGAACTCTGATTATCTGATTATCATGGCGCCTGTTAGTGGGTGGGTGATGTTAGAAGAAGGGGAAAAAAATTGACAAGTAGAAAGATTTCAGCGACTTAGACGAGGTGATTTCTAGTTTCTCCAAAACTGCAGCTCTTGTGAGGTGTTCTTAATCTGCAGTGGTCAGCATCTATCAAAATCAGGAGGAGAGATTCAAGAGACAAGCTACTGTAGCTCAAACTCCTGGAAAAGCTCATTCTGGTTCTGATAGATAGGAGTCAGAGCACACAGTGGATCACAGTTTGTTGCTGTGTAGCTGCAGATCAGTCACAGTGTCCACATTGACATGTGTCCATTGATAAAAGCTCCTACAATGGACATGTGAGCGTCACAACTGGACGATGGAGCAGTGGAAGAAGGTGGCCAGGTGCCTATGTGTCATTTACCTGGGGAACATGTGACAAGAACACCCCTTGTCACTGCCACGGTGGTGCACTTGGTCTGCAACACTGTTCAGGTGGTGGCACATATCAAAAGCAATCGTCCCATCTTGCATGTTCAGACTTTTGCAATAACATAACTGAAACTTGAGATCAGAAATGGATTTCCCCGACAAAAAACAACACGTTGGGAATCAAACATTTGTTTTCTGATGAAATGTATCTGTAGTAGGGATACGTGATATTTCATCGTTTACAACATATCGTCAAAAACATTCGTTCCTAAACGAGGCTCCACCTCCATTATCTGGTTTGGTTTTAACTAGGGTTGTACCGATCCGATCACGTGACTCGGAAATCGGGGCCGATCACGCAACTGAAGACTCGATCGGGACTCGGACGTTACGACCCGATCAGAGATCGGTTTTATATATATTTATTTAGTCATTATTTGTATTAGATTGTTGATATATGGGCTATTGGTGATTCAAAAAAATAAAAAATAAAATGAGTATTTACTACCACCGTTTACGGCATGCGCATGTGCAGAAGACCAGCATGCTAGTTTGTTTTGAAGCGGAGTGGCGAGTTGTGGCGCACCATGTCTGCTGTGTGGAAGTATTTTAAAGTATGTGAGGAGAACGATGCAGTCGCAAACTGTCAAATTTGCAAAGTTGGAATATCGAGGGGTGGTAAGGACAAAGCGTCGTTTAATACCACAAACTTAATTCGGCACTTAAAAAACAAACACAGAGTATCGGATCGGGACTCGGTATCGGCAGATATTCAAAAGTCAAGGACTCGGACTCGGATCGGGGGCAAAAAACCCTGATTGGAGCATCCCTAGTTTTAACCCCTTAACACTTACCACTCCACGTCCTACGAGAAACTAGTGCTTGCAAAAGGTTCCTAGGATTTTTTTAATGTGCACAAACCGACATTAGAGTATTACATGCGTTATTTCAGCTGCAGTCTGAACGGAAACAGTACGTCGTGAATTTGCGACACTAGGCATGAAGGGGTTAAAAAGTCTGACGCGAAGCAGCAAATTACAACATGCAAGGTTTGCAAACAAATAGAGAATAAAAAGGACAGTAACAGCACTAATTTGTTCGACCACCTCAAACACAAGCACAAACCAGAATACGAAGAAAACCAGAAAATGAGCAAAGATGCAGAAGCAGCGTCGTCTTCATCCAAAGAAAAAAACAACAACAACTTAGACAAAACTTGCCGATGCATTATAGTCAAAAAGATTAGACTGAATTGGTGTTTATTTATCGTCATTTTTATCGTTACCGTGACAAATACCAGAAATTATCACGATAAATTTTTTAGTCCGTATCGCCCATCCCTAATCTGTAGGATGCTGGCAATTCATTTTTCCAATTACAGTCTTGTTTTTTAGGTTTTTGCTGTATGTTTAAAAAAGACTGATGATTTGTATAAAAAGAAGTTCATATTCCTAAAGTGGCGTGTCCTTTTTTGGGCTTTAAAAACTAAAAGGAATGATGCCAAATAAAGACACACATAAAAAAGCAAGCACTGAGACTTTGTTTAGAATGAAATCCAAACTGAGTTTAAGCCAAAAGCTGAGACTTTTGATGAAGGCACAACGTCCGTCTATATTCTCTAAATCCACCTCCCACTTCTCGGTTGGGGAATGTTGATAGAACAAGAGGAAGAGGAAGAGGAGGAGGAGGAGGAGGAGGAGGAGAAGGAGAGTGAGGTGACACTGAACAGGAACCTTGAGTGAAATGCCCGGTAATGCCTGGTCTGCAGACTGGAACTCGGTCACATAAACAGGGCAGTGTGATGAGGACACAAATGTCGGGAAACAACTTCAGCTTGTGGGGTCTGTCGAGTGCAGGTGGCACCTGGCGTCGTTCATTCAGCACCACCACCACCGCGCTGTGAGCAGCATCCTCTTCCTCAGTTTTCCCGCTGCCTCTCTCAGCATCACCCCAAGTTTGTTTGCTCACTGATGTGTCACAGCTGGCAGACCTCCCTGCTCGCTCTGCAAATGAACTGCTGCGTTCAGGTCGAGTGAAATCAGCTGAAAAACGCAAATGGATTCATCGCATGACTCTTAAGTGTCACTTCAAGCATAGTGAACATTTCATGCTTCAGTTTCAGTCCCAAATACTCGCGCGGAACATTTTCCACATGACAGGTGCAATGAGTGATCTGTTTTCCATATTTAAGGCATCCACTTCGCTCCACTCGGATGAACATGACGCTGTAATGTACAAGTTGTCCCGACTGCTGACTGTGGTTTAAAGTTTAGCACGCAGGCATGCCAGGGGAGCGCAGGTACAGCAGACGAAGGATGAAATAACTAAGAGGTCGCACGGAGACTTGCGTGATTTCAGGGCCGCCGCCGTCCCCTTAGGGAAGATTACACGTACAGTAAGTATGCCTGCAGGGACCTCGCATTCATGTTGTGACCCCTCGGTTCACACACCAGCATTCCTGAGCGGGAATGATAATTTCTTTCCAGCTCCGCTAATGCAAAACGCCAGCGCCTCTGTCCGGCGTGCATTCTTCCGACACATGGAGCAGATTTGGTTAACGGCGGCCTGACAGCTGATCTTTAGCTGATGATGCTTGGAGCCAGAGGCGAGCGCTGGATATGAGACGGGCTGATACGCTGTCAACATCTGCAGCCACAAGCAGCCACAAGTTTGTGATGGAAAGATATTCAATCAAGTGAATTTGTAATGTAAGAAACAAATTATCTGACAAAGTGTTGAAGTAACTCCACAGCAGGATGATCCTTAGTTTGAACCTGACAGAGATGTTTTCACTCTGTTTCTGCAAGGTTTCCAAAGACTAGAAAGTCACTTTTAAAGGGAGTAACACAACTTAAATACTTTTGCGTGTTGTTTGTCGTTAGGCTAAACGTCCAACCACTTCGACCAACTCATTTCGCTGCTGATTCAACAGTAAAATCACCTAAAAAGCCACAGACAACGGCCCGACTAATACCACGAACATCCACGGCAAAAATCAACTGTCTGCCATAGCCACAATCCGATGAGGATACAGCATTAATAGTCTGAAAACTTAATCATGGGATATGACCCAGCTCCGAATTAACATGCTCAGAATCATAGACATATATACATAGACGCAGCATCGACTGTGGAGGGACGTGCCTAAAGCGCCGCCATCTTGGTACAGGGCTAGCAGAGGCAGCGGTGCATGAACCTACGAAGGAAAGAGGTACTCCTCAATCTCAAAGTAGAATTATTCGCTGAATTTTGGACCGATTTCCAAACGTATTGATCTGTTAAAAACGTCACACATGTAGCTATGATAAAAAATATGGTTTTACTACTCAAATACAAATTCTACTTAATGTTATCAGCAGTCTAGCTTCTGATAACGGATTGTAAAGAAAAGATGCCGGACTTCAACTGAGCAATTTATGATGACTTTTATTGTGTAGAAACACCATTCCTCCATAGATGTAATGCACTGTAGGAGCGAGTGGCCCTGTTCCAAGATGGCCGCCCTGTAGGCACGCCGCTCCAGTAGACGATAGCGCTCAATGAAGCGTCTATGTATATAAGTCTATGCTCAGAATAAACCGTAGTGGACACTAGAGATATTCCCATGTCCCGATCAAGTTACATGCCCCAGTCTGTGATTTTGCTTCTTCTTCTTCAAATTTGGCATCTTTCACTCGCCAACAGTCATTAAAACAAGGAAACAAGGGAAGAAGAAGAAGTTTTCAGGCTACAGCTACATGGTTTTGGTTTACGGAAGACCAAAAACAAACTACAATCTGCGCCTGGATCAGCCCTCGACACGGGACATCCCTATCATTCACCATAATCAATTTAGGCTGCACAGAGTGGCGCCCTGTCCAGGGTGTACCCCGCCTCTCGCCCAATGGCAGCTGGGATATGCTTCAGCCCCCTGCGACCCTCTAGAGGACAAGTGATTACAGAAAAAGAATGAATGAATTAATTTAGGCTGCTTTTTTTAGGGAGCTTACTGCAATTTCTCCAGAAAAACACACAAACAGCGTGGCATGTCAAACCGTCTAAGGCGGCTCCTGGTCTGTGGGTTCATACTTGTCTTATTTTGCATGTTCAGATATTCCTTTTGAACGGAGAGATAACACAGTGTTGCATTATGGGTTGTTTGCAGCCTGTTGCTAGGCTAGTAAACGGGGTTATTGTGAGTTTTCCAGAGTTAATCAGACCTTAAAGTGTTCGGTCAGCCCAGTCTAATTTGAAGGAGTAAATTAGTTCATGACAAGTCAAAACAAGCACATAGCTTCTCTTGACAGCTTCAACCGCAGGAATGAATCGAAATAAATCAAAGAACGCTGCAAAAATATTACTGCTGTGGCAGATAACAACCTCAAAACAGCCTGGAAAAAAAAAGATTAAGAGAGAGGAGGTGACGAAGAGTCAAAGCCGTCCAGAAACCAAGAGAATACCTACATTTTTGTGGCCTAAAGACAAAACGCATAATGCATAATTGCCACCACATCAGTAAGTTTTAGCTGTGTGTGTTAATGTAGAGACGTCTCTGGAGGGAACATGCATAAATAAAACTAAACGTGAAACCGACATCACCACTACAACACAAAGTCCTGCACTCTATCATGAGAAAAGGGAACATTTCAAATTCTTAAATTAGAAAAGTGTGGCGTAGCATTACAGTAAAGCCGAGTTAAACAGCCTGAACTGGAAATCATCAACCCTCTTTTAAACCTCTGAGGTTTTGAATTTTCCGGAGCGTCTGCATGACTGAGCTGACATGTTTGGGGGAGATCACGCGACATTTCTGAGCGGTCAGATCACTGTTTGTTTAGGGTTGGAATATATCTCTCTCTCTCTCTCTCTGTGTAGCTGCAGGAGGTCTCTGCTCGGTGTCGGGGCGAGACCAGAGAGGCCCCACCTGGAAGTACTTCTGCAGGGTCAGAGGTCAGTGCTATTGAACTTGAGTGACAACACATATACGTAAACAAAAAACATGGGGTGTAACGAGAGAACTGTTCACAGGGACAAAGGAAAATGTTACTCCTTCTGACTATTCAAGTTTCTAATACACTGACATGCTTTATTCAGAGTTTGTATAGAGCTTTCATTTATCTTATCAAATTATTTCATTTGAATATCTTTAATTAATATATTAATGATAATAACTAATCTAAACATAGCTTGGCAGATTCACTGACTGATAATCATTTGTTGCAGCCGTCTTTATCAGCTACCATGCAGTAAATTAAATAGTAAATTTAAGTTTAAAGGCAACACTGGGACAAGAATAACCTCCCCATTTGAGACCGTGACACACAGAACAAAAACTGTGATTAATGGTTTTAACCTGAAACAATCGATGAATCAATTATAGACCAAACGTCTTTTTCGTCTTTGTAGCTTTGACCTCTGTGCTGCCGAATTGTTTCATACAATAATAGGAAGCATAAAAAGCTTTAATATCAGGGGAGGCATCTCTGCTGACATTGTTTATCACGAGTATAGGAGCAAAAAAAACCTGACAGCGACAGGAAGGCCTCCGCCAGCAGAGAAGAATAGGTGTCACTTTGTCAAGCAGCGCCGTTGTCAGGGGTGTGGAGGATGCCACTAACCCAGTACTAGAAAGTCCCTGATTGAACACAGAACGGTGCCAACGACGGCAAATAATACGATGCCTGACAGGAAAGCCCCATCTCGAGACAATAATATCAACAACAGCCAAGATTTCTTTGACGACAACAAGAAGAGACCGAGCCGTTCTCTTTGTCTAACGGAGGCGATAAGACATTTTCTAATAAGACGCACGCTGTTTTGATTCCCTCCAAACACGACAGATAAAACCTGGTCAAAGTTTACGGCGCATTAAGAAGAGGTCAGGCTGCTTTTTAAGCCAAAATCAGAAAAACATGAGCACCAGCAGCACTTTGACCCACAAAGAGCAAAGAGAGTCCAGATTCAACCAAGGTCACAGAACCACGACGGCGAGTATTTAGTCTATTCAGCGATCGCTCCTCATAACATGCACAGGAGGGGCGGCGGAGGGGTTTTCACAGTCTTCGTGTCGCTGCTTATCGAAGCATGCCAGACATTCCCTCGGCGGCGGTGTGAACGTATGCGTGGACGTGTTTGTGTGTGCATGCTGTGACCTGAGCGCAGACATGAGCGTAACATGTGAAATCACCTCCTCTAAATTCCGAACACTTGTAGCGACCACGAGCCAAAACAAGGGGATGGTTTCCTGTTTTGTTCTCGGCTCTTTTGAAAGGCGAGACTCCGCCACCTTTCCACCACCCGCCGTCCACCTACAACCCACCCCGACGCCGCCCCACCCTACACTTTAACACAAGGATGGAAAGTCTGGAGAGAGTCTCAGAGTCTCCAGCAGTAAGTAGTTTTCCATTTCAGCTGGTTGGAGGATTTAATTCACAGCTTTTGTTCTACAGATCTTCCATATGTGAGCTACCTGCTCCACACACGGCCCAGCTTCCTGTTTTTCACTCAAACATCAAGTGGCTCTCTAACCACAATGAGAGTGTTTACATTTATGATCCCAGTTTGATTATGCTCAAATATGGTCGTGCATATCTCTGTGATACCTGTTTTTAAAAACTTTTATTTTCAACCTGGTCCCTGGAACAGACCGTACAGGCACATGTACGGTGCTAAAAGATCAATGCTACATCCAGGGGCACGGCCATGAGGAGCTTTAAAAGTAACCAGCACGATCTTAAAATCAATCTAAAACGCTGTGAGTCAACGGAGACCCGTTAAAACCAGAGTCGTATGATCCCTTTCCATGGTCCTGCTTAAAAGCCTGGCAGCTGCGCCATTGATTTATTGTTCAAACAGGTTTATGGGTTACGACAATAATTCCAGATGGGACAAAATAAAAGTGTGTCTTTAAAGGATAAAACTAAAGCCCTTTGTTATCATTACCAGGCAGATCTTTTATCATCAGCCAACCAAAGAAGAGACGCATGGATGGCAAATTAGAAATCCTTACTTCCACAGCGACAACATTAACGATGTCAGTTGCTCGTGATGTGCTGCACAGCTGTGTGTCACTTGATAAAAGACTTCCACATAGGATACACCTGCGTTTCCTCGCTCCTTTCTATCTGCTACTCCAATTCAATTTCAATTAGCTCCAAAAGATCCTCCATGAAGATAGAAGAGACAAAGAAGCATAAAGTTTGGTTTATACGTCCACACAGCCTATGGAAGTGGCCTTTGGCTTTGAACAAGAAGGTTTGTGCTGTGAGGTTTAATCTAGATTGGTCTTAGGGGCTGTCCACACGGAGACGCTTTTTGGTTTAAACGCAGATGCATCGTTTTGGCCGATCGTCCAAACGAATCCTGTAAATGCATATCCCTAAAACACACTTTTCTGAAACCTGGTCCCAGGGTGACAAAATTTGAAAACGCAGCTCTTGAGTTTTTGTGTGGACAGTGGAAAACGCATACCAGATGTCATCGCCACCATCGCCACACCCCTCAAGCAGCCTTCCACCTCTTATATCCCGCGAAACGTCTCATAACAACATCAACAACAATGGTGGACTACATGCTCGCGTTCCTGCTGGAGAAGATATTGAGCCTATTATGGTTACTAGGGCTAAATATCATTTCTCCTTGAGTTTGGTTTCTTCTAAAGCTGATTTGTAAACATGCGCCACCTCTTCCTCTCCATTTTTGGTGAATTTCTGAAACTGAAACAGCGCCACCTATAGGCCTGGAGTATGAAGTAGCGTTTTGAGTCGTGCTGAGACGGATCCGTGGGGACGCAGATATTCTTGAAACGATGCCAGGGAAAACGGAGGGGGACAAGATCGTTTTCGTACGTGTGGACTAGGGAAGTGCAATATTTTATTGTTTACGATGTATCGTCAAACACATTCCCCACGGCGGAAGGCAGAGCAAATACGCGGAGCAGCGAGGAGCTCGTTCCTATACGAGGCTCCACCTACATTATCTTCAACTGGTTTGGTTTTAAAAGTCTGATGCAGAGCAGCAATTTACAACATGCAAGGTTTGCAAACAAATAGTGCATAAAGGACAATAACGCCATTAAGACACAGCTCAAACTAGAATATGAAGAAAATGCACAAGAAGCAGCAAAAAATAAACTCAGATGAAACTTGCCTATGCACTACAGTCAAAAGGATTAGGCTAAATTGATGTTTATTTATCGTAATTTTTATCGTTACCGTGATAAATCGCAGAAATTATCGTGATACATTTTTTAGTCCATATCGCCCATCTCTAGTGTGGACGAGGCAAAAGTTGTGAGTGCCTGCCTCTCACCCAATGACAGCTGGGATAGGCGCGACCCCTCACAAGGTTCGCACGGTCATAAAAGATGAATGAATGAATGAATGTTTCAGTATAAACCACATTCTGTTTTGTGGTGGAAGACAAACAGCATCAAAGGAGATTTCACGAAAAGTCAGTCGAGCCACATTCCCTGCGGTGAGTGAGGAATAAAAAGTGAGCGTGCTTGAATGCGCTAAACGTGGCCAAAGTCAACAACCAGACAGTATTTAAACTCTAGTTTTACATGACACATTGCATAAACCTTTGAATCCTACATTAATTCGGAGGAGCTGCCGACGGCTGTCAACGGAAAATTTCTTCTTTCATTCCATACGATAAAAGTACAGGTGTCTCCCTGATTACAGCTAAAGAAAAGATGACGATGAGACACTGACATCTTTATAGGAATCCTTGCTGTAAATAAACAGAGAAGGGGCGGGGGTTGATGGGAGGAGGTGAGCTCTGCAGGGAGGGAGGGAGGCTCTTTTATTGCAACAGCTGATTGTTCTCAGAGTCAAAACAACGCACGCTCAAGCCACTGTGGACTGGCATTGTAATAACAAACAATCTTATTTTCTGCCATTGAAGTTTATACAATCTGAAAAATTTCAGGCAGTGGAAAAAAAAAGCAAGAGCCAAAGTGGGTGCAAGTATCTGCCTGTTCAACGGGGGGGATTGGAATAACAGGAACCACACAGCGGCCCCTGCAGCGCTGCAGATAAGAGCTGGGGCTGTTTAAGCTGCCTCATGAAAAGTTCCAGTAATGAATAACGCTGATAATATTCGGTCATTCAAGACAATGTGCCTCAGGGAATCCGAGAAGACAAAGCAAAAAAATAAAAAAATAAATGTTTCGAGCGTGACGCATCAAAATAACGCCCTGCCACCGTGGAGTCACTGCTTATTCTTTCCCAAACAATGTCACAGATGAAGATGATGACATGTCAGTGAGACGCAGGTTTGTCTAACTGTCGGTTATTTTCTGCCTCTGGACAGATTTTCTTGTAATGGAAAACAATTTCAGGAATGCCGCTCGCTTCATATCCTCTACGCAAACTCGTTACGAACGTAAAGCTGAAATAAATCCATACGCCGGCGCCTGGCTGCGTTTTCTGTCCACTGTTTGGGAACAGAATCCAGAGCGACTTCCAATTCATGTCAAACATCTTGCCTGTTGGTCTCTCTGGTTTCCTCGGGCCAACAGAGGAGGCCCGAGGAAAAGACCTTCCCCCGTGTTATGTAACGCTAATAAAGAGACATTCTTAGCGGTAAAATGATGTCTAGGTTATCATATAATAAAAGCTTGTATGCTCCGAAACTGCTTCTGATGACAAACCTGAGCACTGAATGCAGACACCACACTCTGTGATTACGAGGAGCACAATGAATCTGTTCCGTGAAGGCGTGTACTTGTCTTCAACAAACCCGTGGTTGGCAGCAAGTTGCGTTTCAAGGCCTCGTAATCATCCCAAACTTAGATTAATCATTTTAAATATAGATACAGGTTCTTGCACGAAGGCGGAGGAGCGCAGCAACGACATGACAGAGAAAGGAGGATATAGCTGGTAAACTGCCGAAAATGGGAGGTAAACATTAATTAACACGTAATTTCAGCGGAATCCAAGATTTGTGAGTCAAACTGTCGAGATATAAACTGAAAACCCTGTCTCCTCTAAACGACATTTATATCCTGCTAAATAGTTTTGCCAAATCATGTTAAAAGGAAACATAATTGCTCTCTGGCAACAGTTTAGGCATTGATGAGCTGCTGAGCCGCACCAAGTAGTAATTTGTGTGCAAAAAAACATTTGATTATATTCATCATAAAAAAATTTTGCGTTAAGAAACTGCATCAAATAAACCCACAGATTATATATAAAACCATATTTTGGTTTAATTGCCTCTTGGTGACTTATAGTACACTTTTAAAACCCTAGTGATTCACAATAATGGACAAGAACCAAACTCAAAGCCACTTTTGTGTATTACTGTCACTATTTAGGACTTCATAGCAATCTCAACTTCCTCAATGGGAGCAGCTTATAAAGTTGATTGAGAAACGTTTACTGTAAGGAAACATCATCCACGACTTTGGGACCAATCACAAAATTCACCATAGTGATGGCGGACTTAGTGTTGGGTGAACCCAGATGAAGGGTGTTGACTGTATTTCCTTTTCAAACAGAAAAGAAGGTAGCTCTATCCATAAACTAGCAATATGTTTACGTCCCGCCTGTTTTACTCTGAAACATTTGTTGTGGGACATCCGTATACAAGAGAGTCACCAAGGCAACCAGAGACTCAATGTCCACTTGCGAACCAACTGTCAGCTACAGAGAGATAAAACGCAAGTGAATTGCTTTTTATGAGGGCATGGCTTAAGGCTAGCTTCATTAGCTTATGTTATAGCTAGCAAGCAAAAAACACAACCAATCGATGAGGGAAAATACTTGGTAAGTAGCTAGCTAGCTTGCTAGCTAAAGAACTAGCAGTTACTACATAACCTGTACAACTTGCTAACCAGCAGCAAGGTATTAAAGTATTAGTTCGCTTGAATCCCTAAAAGAAACAAGTACATGTACGTTAGTGAGCTAGCTGGTTAGCCTTGCTTTCATTCTTTCTGCTAAGCTATGCTAAGAGCCATGTGGATTTAGCTACATAAAGTACTTAGGACATAGGCATGAGAGTGAAACTGATCTAATTCCTGGAATTCAGTAAATGTGCTTTGCTTAATTTACAAAATCTCTAATTCTTTAGTTGCTACGAATGATCACTGCAGGGAAAACAAAAAGAAACACGCTCTCAGCAAGCATCTAAAATGTTTTCTTTCTAATTATGCCAAAAAACAAAAAACGCATCACGATGAAATTCAAATTCTATCCTATCAAACCTTAATGGCTGCTAGCAGTGTGCAGTATAACACCATTCCTAGGACACTGACAACAGACTATAATTGACCTGCTTCATGTAGCACTTAAGTGTTTTCTGAGGCTGCGGGTGTTTCTCACTTTACAGGTAACAACTTAAGATAATGAGAAGTACATCACCAATTAATAAAGAATCTCAAACGTCAGACCCAGATAGAAGCATTGTGCACATATCTAATAAAAGAACACCAAAGTGTGACAGCTGTAATTTCAGAGAGGCATATATTTAATCCCCAACAAAGCCACTCAACCATTACGTTTGTGAGAACTCAATTCGTCTGAACTATGGATGCCCCGAGGACTTTGGCACCGGAGCCAGATTCACATTCTCACCACTCCTCACGAGTAGTTCCCGACCAATCAAAACAACTAAACACGCAGAGAGGAAGCGAACAGGAAGGAGGGCTTCAAATTGAGGGCCTTCGAAGAATTTTGGTCGACAATAAAAGAGAGTTCAAGGATCCCGCCGGCCCCAGAGACACCAAGTCCTTTCTAACACTTAAAAACAAAGAGCATTTCCACCACTTTCCTGCTCCCTCGCTCTCTGGCTCCGCTCGTGTTTGCTTGTTATTCAGGTTGAACTGGAACAATCACACGTGTTCCTCCTCATCGCGGCCTTTCCAGGGCAAGGAAGTGCAGCAGGTTATTGAGACGGGCGGACAGGTTCTGTTGTGTTTGCTGTTTGATTTATGCTGACTTTGATCGGTGTGCTACTGTATTTCTAATTTCGATTTGTGTGTTGCACGAAAAAATGTTGCTATGGGCGAAAAGGTTTTTCACAACAAAACACTCCCTGTCAGGGTTGCGGCAGGGAGCTCAGTCACAGAGAGTATCCAATGTTTTAGTGTTAATTGAGTTCAAGATGCCAAGTCTTAAATCTACAGAACACACGTTCAGGTTTATCCTAAAAGCTTTGGCAATTTTCCATGAATAGCATGTAACAGCAGGCACATTTACCACCATGTTTGTGAGCAACTGTGAAAGAGAACAAACACTAGAACTACCATCACAAATTATAGGGACACAAGGGAAACTTTGGCATCCTCCTTCAAATCAGTTTGTTTCTCTGAAAAGCGTCAATTACCCATTTAATTTCCATCTGTATAAAGATGCGGTACAAGCTATGCAGACGCTCAGCCCGAAAAAAATCAACAACAACACATTGTTCCAGTAAAATAATGTAAACTTACTTTCTCATTTGATTATACGAAAGAGAAAGAATTTTTCTTTCTTTCATGGTTTTCTACAATATTCATCTTCGTCCTGTTTACGTTAAGGGCTAGGGGATTGTGCATTACTTATCTGGGGAACACATGGGAACATGGCGAGCCAGCAGAGACACTGTGATGCTTTGGGTAACGTTCTGCTGGGAGTCCTTGAGTCGTACCATTTACTATTTGGAAGTCACTTTGACACTTACCACCTACCTAATCATTGGCGTAGGCATGTACCCCCTTTTATGGAAACAGTATTCCCTGAATGGTTTAAAAAAACACAACAACAAGTTCAAGGTGCTGAGTTGACGTCCAGATTCTCCAGATCTATATCCAATCGCCATTTCTGGATGTGCTAGTTCATTAGCAGGACCTAAAGGATCTACTGCTAACGTCTTGGTGCCAGACACCTTATTGGAGCGTCTTTGACCTTTGACGCATCTAGATTCACTGTTAATGTAAAAGCTCATTCAAATGGCGGAGCTGTCCTCGTCAGAGTTATCACCAGACAGCTTGGACAAGATATTATCTCCTACTGTAGACAACATCCACACACATGGGCCATTGTTGTTTACCAACCAGACAACTGTGTACAAATCTAAGACACTGATAGCCGGCGTAGGCATGTGTAAACTGAGACCAGTTTCATTTCAGCTGTGAAGTGTGAGATACAAATACTGTGCATGACCTCTCTTGAGATTAAAAATCTTTCCCAGGAATCTACAAAACAGAGATCAGATACGTGTGATGAGTTGTAAAGTATTCTGTCTTTGGGTTTTATTGATTTGTCAACATAAGCCTTTTCACCAAATCAAAAACTGCAAGGTAGAGATTTAATAACGATGTTTAAATGTTTCATCCATTTCTGTCATATAAATAGACTGAAACTAATTCTAATGCATAGAAATGTCCGTCTTTAAAGTGCTTGGATAAATTTAATGGTGACACGCTTAGTAGCTATTGTTGGTCTTTTGTCTTCATTCATGAATCAAGCAACAACCTCAAAGCCTGAAAAATACAACCAAAGCAAAAATGCCAAAAACTGCAGTTCCTCAGATGACCACTTGAGTCTGACTCCAAAGACGATGGATGGATGGATGGATGGATGGATGGATGGATGGATGGATGGATGGATGGATGGATGGATGGATGGATGGATGGATGGATGGATGGATACTTCATTAATCCCAGGGGAAATTGATGAGTCAATCCCCACAAGCCTCCAATGTTAAATATTAAACTTCAACTTCAGCTTTACAGTAGAAATAAACATGTTTACAGCATGGTAGAAACTATTTTGGTTGTTATAGCTACTTTTATCCATCCATGACAACTGCATGATGGGAAATTCTTATTGATTCAATTGTTTAAATCGTGTCAAGGCTAAAATTAAGCATGACGAAGGGCGGGGCCACTTTGAGTGACAGGTAATAGGTTGCTAGCAGCATGCCTCAGCTCTATTGACCTCCTTGATCATTTTTCAACTTGCCAGTAGTCTGGTGGACTGGTAGACGCTTGCAAGATGACGGCTGCTGGAACCCACACTAAGCTTCAAAACCAGCCTTCAGAAATCTTATAACATCACAGACGGTTCATGCATCTTCATTTTGCAGCAGACCTTCACTCGCTGCATTCATTCCACATGTTTTTATTATCTAACCTCTCTAGTACCTTATGTAAGAAAGTACAGTCATGTTTTTTACAGGTTTGACATTGACCTGGTACTTTTCTTTTCTAATCATAACCACGTGGTCATGAAGGATTTGCTGCAAAGCACCAGAAAAGCTGTTAAATTTACCCTTTTTCTAGTGTTTTTATAGTCAAGAATTTACTTTGAGTAGTAACTGCATTTTAGTTTAAGACTATTTAAAAGCAAACCACCTGTTTTTCTCTAAAGGAGAAATTATTTTACAGACTCCTAATCTCCATCTACACTCCCAATAGACAAACCCATCCCATGCAATCTCTGCTTCTCACATTTTCCCTGCACAAACACACTGATCGGTCTATTAATAACATCGCGTGCCGTCGGTTTCTCTTCCCCAACTGTTGCGCCATGACATCACAGGGCTTGGAATATTCGCGGCGTTACGGAGCGGCTCGTGTTGAATCAGTCTGACAGTCGGCGACATTAAGCAGCATTCCTTACATGCTGCCCTGCCGGGGAAAGCAGTGTGGAGATCATAACATATCTGAGTGAAGTTTGATGAGTGTGCAGGGCTGAGAGGGAGAGGCTTAGCGAGGATTTCACCGATCGTCTTAGAGCCAATAAACACCGGAGTTCAGTCGAGAGCAGAGCGCAGCGAAGAGAGAAATTACTGTAACATTGAAAACATTCATTAATTTCATCTGTTTCAACATGTCAAATGTTAACATACACAGACTGGAACTATGTGTTCAGATCTGGGTGTTCCTCTGACATAATCCTGTCTAACTTTACAGCTGTTTGACTGCAATGGCTGAAACTTAAAGGCATGTGCTTCTAACTAGAGTGGAATGCGCCCAAAGTGACGCTGTTTGTTTGAAACGGAGTAAAAATGGTAAACTGAGTAGAAGTTTAAAAACATATAAAGACTAATTGTTTCCCGTTGACTGCAGTGACTTTTAAAGACCAAGTGTTAGTCACATCTGTCGGAAACGTCAAAGAATCAGCCAATAGCAGGTCAATGGAGGTGAGTTAGACTAGTCACTGTAGCGTTTTGCACATATATGGTTTGTTTTTTGTGTTTTTTGAGCATGAAGCATGTGGAGAAGTGACATAATATAACACAAAAGAAGGCAGAATGCATACTTTAAGGTTATGAGCTCTCTGAATTTAAAATCAATCAATAGAATACAACAGTAAAGAGATAATGCACGGCAACACTAGCTAATTCTTAACTGTGATGATGATACACACTGTCCTTTAATGATGCAATGAACAAAGTCAAAGAGGATAAATTGCAAGTTGTGCTGGTGAAACTGATCCAAAACTAATCAGATGTTTCTGAATAAACCGATTATATTTCCTGTTGATTTGCTGATTTGTTTTGCATTTACATAAACCTCACACTGTGATGTGTATTGTATAGATTTGGGGCACAATTCAAAATGAAGACAACCTGCCATTCATTTATACAATCGATATATTGACGTGTATTTTAAGTTGCAGGACCAGGATCTTGTTATTTAACGCCTTTTAAACCCTTTGCATAATATTTGATTCAAGTCTAATGTGCACTGAAAGTACCACAACAACTTAAGTGCATATACTGTTTAAATAGTATATAATAAACAACATGCTATGTCTTTAGTATAACAATATATTCCGACACACCTAAGATCAGAATTTGACACGTTAACAGTCAATATGATTGAGAACGTCAAAGATATTTCAGCGCCATCTGAGATAAGAGATCACTTCCGATGATTGTCGACCTCCATAGCTTAAGACGCATCACGATGACGTAAACCAAAAAATAAATCAAGTTTATACGGAGGACGTCACATGGAATAATTTAGTGATGGTCTTACATTCCTGCCGCTCCGTTAAAATGGTGTTTGTGCGTGTTTGGGATCAGTCGTATAGGGGTAGGACAGATGAAAAAACCTGATCTCGAGAAAATCCGAGGATAACTGCACCCCTGGATGACAAACGCATCCGGTATGCCATCTGATACGCCTCGCCCAAACGGCGTGAAAAGTCCTCAGCGTGAAAAGATATGGGGTGAATCATGAGGAAAAGTGTACAGTCACGAATACCCTCATTGTCGCTTCTTTGACATAACAGCTTTGTCGAAAAAAATGAATTATTTAACTCAAGAAAAAATGTAAATGCACTTCACAGAGAGATGTTTATTCCAAGGAGGTTTAATCCAAGCTGAAGAAAAATGGGCAGAGACTTGAGAGTGGTCAGCCGTCATGTTTACCGGCAGCAGACAGAGGCGTGGTGTGCAGCCTGCTGGCATATGGGTTGACCCTCGGCAGGAGAGAGGGCGAGGCAGTATCACCTTCCTGACGCATGATGTCATGCCCCGCCACCTCTGTCTCTGTTCTCTGTGTCCATACCAAGTGGCTGCTCATCCTTATCCCATCGGGGCATGAGGGTTTGTAACAACCCTGCTCTGCTTTCACAGCCGGCGTCAAGCAATGAGACACTTGCAGGTGGAGATCAGGCAAAAATAAAAATAAAAACTAGGGATGTCCCGATTAGCATCAGGGTCGAGCCAGGCTTTTTGAAAATGATCGGATCAGATCAGGCTTCAGCAAAGTCTTTTGAAGTTGACTATTTTAAGGCTGCGCCATAAACCACAACTGTGTCCCTGTAGCATCAAAACATCTTCTTACTCTTCTGTTTTAAGGTGTTTGGCTCGGAAAAAGATAAATCATGTGACTAAACATATCTGCTGTGTGGAAGAACTTCACCGTGGAAAAATAAGTAATTTAGACGGTGAATTATAAATTATGCAATGTGGATGGTAGTCATTCAAACCTTGATTCATCCCCAAACAAAACTGAATACAAAGAGTCCACTCAGGGAAAGGCTGCACCGAAACAACAACAAACTGTTTTAAAAAAAACTTTCAGCTTCATAGGGAGGAGAGGGTTAGAGAGTTAATGTCGTCGGATGACCAGAACATTTCTGAAGCAGAGAACACGGGTTTTCTGGAGCCAAGGTACGAGCTACCCTCTCCACACTACATTAACTCTGACAGTCCTATTTATCGCACTGAATACAGTCACATCCAGGAGAATAAAAGGACGGTAAGTAAAGCCTTTAAGGATCGGCTGATGCTTAATATTAAAAGATTAGTATCGGATCGGGGGACAAAACAAAAAACTTTCTACCAAAAACATTACAACAAAGCACGAGAAGTGTAAAATGAAACAGGAGAAAGGGTCCTTTGACCTGCTAAACAACTTTAAATGGGTCTGTGGCCAACCTAATTTCCTCCTGCTTCTAAACTCTTGGAAAGACGCAGCGGTGCAGGAAGCAGAATTGAATGCATCCCTCCAGGGTTAGTATATCCCCAGGAGAGCCGGCTCGCTTTCCTTCGTTCTCTATCTCACAAAGTAGGATGAAAGTTTGGCCAGCGCCGGAGAACGTGGCACAAAGAACGTGGTTATGAAACGCAAAAAAAATGAAACGGAGCAAACAGCGTGCAGTGATTACAGGCTTTAAGAAAGTGAGCGCTGATTCTCAGATTACGGCTGTTTGGGTCTCCGCGTTTTAGCAAAATTTATCGGGCTCACTTCAGCACTTTAGTTCATTCACAAAGCCTGAAATTATCACACAAATAAGCACCGAGCTTAAACTGCAGACAGAGGTGCTGAAATTCCACAGATTACGAGGCGGCTGCCAATATAATCTAAATTCGAGGCTCGTGCCAAATCTTTTCACTCGTCGCTCCGTAATCCTTTCGAGCGCTGCCGGTTAGCGTGCCTATTAAGCATGAGCACAGTGTTTTCCGGTTGCCGTAGCAACAGGGAGCCAGATCGGGCTGCATGAGCAGGAAGTGCTGCGAGGACAACAGGATGTGCCCTGGCTCCGCCGCCGAGGATCGAAGAATTCAAGGAAGTTATTGTACTTTGTGGAATGGGCTCAGGAATGCAAGATGTCTGCCGTTCGTTTCTGAGTCGTATCACATGTTGGAGGTGGCTTTGAAGATAATGCGACCCGGTTTGATGCATGCCTGCCACGGAGCTGGCACCCAGACTGTTTGTGGTCACCCACCTCTGCATTCTCCTCTGACAGCCTGAAGGATTCAGAGACCAGGAACAAAAACCTCCCTCTGCAGCTATTCAGCCGATGCACGCAGACCGTTGAGTCACGTCAGCGAGGTAGACGGGGAAACAAGTCACCTTTAAAAAAAATATATAGACAGAAATATTAACCTTGCAACCTCGCTGGAAGGCGGCTATCAGCAGAAAACAGCGATAAATTCATGGATGGATGCAGAGTTAAAGATAAAAAGCAGCAACGTTAAAGCAGGAACCTTGACCACTTGAAGCCCAATGTTCCCATTAAGTCTGCTCTTTCCACAACAACATCCTATTCGCATTTACAGACTCAGAGCTGCAATGAATCACCTCACGTTTGAAACCTTAACTCCTAAATACGTTCTTGTGTCAAATGAGAAAATATAATGTGGCAAATGATTTCACAGAAAACTCTAAACGACATGGCATGCTTGAGAATAAACATACCATCATGCCTTTAAAAACCTAACGTTTTGGTATTTGAACTGCACAAAGCAACCAAAATAAAGATGCACCTGTAGTTATATTCCACTATGGTGATATTTTATAGAGAAATAATTAATCATTGATGTAATAAGGGAGTAAATCGTCCATTTGTGATGTCAGATATGTCTATTGATTGTTCACCAGTCAGAAATTAGCTTCTCTATGTCTTTGCTGCTACTCACTCTTTTAGGATCAGTATAATCTGAATATACTGATATTATAGTGACAATATCACCTTGGGATGCAGTAATTTGAGACATTTTTAGACATTATGGGTCTAGTAAAACTGGGTACGGTTCAATTTCTCCAACGTTTCCATGAAGACATTTAGTGCTTAAAACAAAACAGTCTTAATTAGTCATTTAACCGACTCGTTGCACGCATGAGAAACCTAATCCTGACTCTCCTCTCCAGCCGGTGGCATCTATTCACACTTTTCCTGGACACAGATTATGTACCCAGTAGCCTGACATTCTTCGCTAAAGCGGTGTTTTTGATCCCGTCTTAGCCACGCCGACTCTTAATTGTCCCTCCCTCTCTATGCTCTGTGCGTTTCCGCTGTGACAGGCCTTCTCCCCGACGCGTGGATGGAGCTGTTGTCCTACGGGTCAGAGGGCAGCGGGGTCGTGGGTTAACACCACAGTTCGCTCTACAACAACAAACAAGTTGTCCCAGAATCCCAAAACGGGAGGCTGAAAGGCTTCACTTTCAGGTCCTTTAAATCCCATCAGAGCCTAAACACACGGCTAATGTCTCGATTTTTTGCATCTCATCTTTCAGGGGATAAATCTTCTCCCCCATGTTGCCAATCAGCTCCTCTGAATGCATTCAGTCAGTACACGGCACGCAATGGAGTGAATCATGTCCAGCTAATGGTGGATGAGGGCAAGAGGCCTGATCCGCTGTCGGATCAGATGTTTGCTCGGCGATGAAAGCTACGTTCTGCCTGTGGGATCAGGGTGTCTGTTTGTGCGCCTGAAGGTGTGGTGAATTGCACATCAGCTCCCCCTGATGATGTGATCATCAATGGAGGGGTTAACAGGTTTGACCCCGAGCCCCCAGAGCCCCCATAATGGTCAAAGACAGACGGACAGGTAGACAGACACACAAACATACAGGACGCCAGGAGGAAGGATGTGTGGAAACTCTACACCATTAAGCTGTTGACTGGTACATGTAGAAATATGTCAGGACCACAATTTAATCCATTTTGTGTGACAGCAACTTTAAAAAGGACAATTTATGTTTGTAAAACTTAAAATAGAAAACCTTCATCACATATGTCTCCTACATACGAGAAGATTGACATAATCTCATGCCTATGTGGAAAATAACCACTTATTCTAGCCGAGCTCAGCACAAAGACTGGAAACAGGAGGACACAGTCAGCACAGCTCTGCACGAACGCAAAAACACATACGGGCACATGTGAAGCCTCCTCATTTATAAGCTTTTTTTCTCCTTAATCCTGAAACAATGAAAGTGTAATAAGTAAACCCTGTTGTTTTTAAGGTGGTTACTGTACCAGAACCTTTTGTGAATCGAGTAATTATTTCAGTTCTAGTCCACCTGACAGCTAATAAAAGGGATGATTAATGGCGAACAACTCACATGAATGATGGAACGAAAACAATGCAGTCAAACATAGTTCATTTCCAATGGTTCAGCGAACTGCTTGAGCTGCAACAACTACTGTATCGCAGTGATTATTAATTAATAAAGTAGTGTGAAATGTTCTTTTTCTGTTTTCATTTTGGGGTTGTTTGTAGATGCAGGTTGAAGAGGATTTTGTTTGGTACAAAGAACCGCTGCGAAGGCTTTTTGCATTTTCGAGGTATTTGATTTCATTATCAAAACTGTTTCATTGATAATTTAGCTCATAACCAAGCATCCAAAACCCAAAAAGATTGAATTTAACATCATAGATGGCAAGAAAAAACTGCAGATATTGACACTGAAGGGAATGAATCCACAATACTTTGGTCATTTTATCCTAGATATCCACTCACTTGTTTTATCCGCTAATTTATTCAGCTGTAGGTTGATCTACTGTCTAATAAAAAGCAGATTTATTGTAAAATAAAACAGTTCACGGACAGAATAAGAGAAAGTAAATGCAGCCAAACATGAGTCAAACAACTCAAGTTTTTTGGGATGAATTCTAGTTCCTAATAATGAGAAAAAACAAAGTTAGAGATTATTTGTCTTCCAGATGTGGGAGCTCTGAAATTCCCTCAATGGCCTCTGAGTGTCCCCGGACCATAGTTTTGTCCAATTCTATTAGCATACCAGTCATACCAGTCAATCATTTTCCAGGATTTTGTTAATCCCAAACGGTATTATATGAACAAACACATAATCCAGCGCTGATAAAAGCAGTGTAGCTGGTAATAACAGCCTCGCAGTTCATATGGGATAGTCAATAGGAGAGAGTCACTAGTGCTGCTATAAAAAGCTTTTAGCACAAAAACAGGTTAGGACCAGAATAAACTAGTGATCCAGTGATATAACATCCATCAGTGTTCAAAGACCTCAAGAACGACACGCAAGAGAAAACGATATTATCATGTGGATCTACTGCCCTCTACTGGAAAACACAGAGTTCAACTAATAAAGGTAGAACAGAAGCAAAAACCCTACTACTCATTTTCTATCTGAGAATCCTCAAGCGTCTTAATTTACCCAATAAAAAGGCAGTTTTACTTAATCGGTCAAAGGTTTTATGATCTGTAAATCTGATTTCCAAGCAACCCAGTTCTGCTTTTTGCTGAAAAGAATATTTACTTTGATAGTTGATTGTTGGGCCGCAAAGTAATCCAAAGGTTAGTATATCATGCTGAAGTCTCTGATTGATCAGTGTATGTACAAAATGACAATAAATATGTTTTACAGAATTTCTCAGGATCAGATGTGGCATCTTTAATGATCCAAAGCTAAAGATCTTCACTGTAGTGTGATATAAAAACACGTTTCTGACAGATGAATGTCTGAAACATGAAGCAACTAATCAATGATGAAATAGTAGGAGATTAAATTTGTGCTGGTTTAAAAAAGTAGGTTCCTCACAGACTGTTTAAACTCCCAAATAACTTCAGCCAATCATTTCTCAACAAATCCATTGATTATTTTCTTGCATAATAAATTAAAATGTCAAGTCAAAGAAATTATAACACTTAGAACTTTTTTTTGCAATGCTGTCCTGTAATCAGAACAGTTGCTTGTTGCCTTTTAAGGTCCTCAAATAGTCTTACATTTAATATTTAATATTTAAATAGTAACAGAAACTTCTTGTTGACACTAAATGACGATTATCTGAATTAATGGCAATAATAATTAAGAAATAAAACACTTACACAAACACAAAGTTAGCAAACACTGAGGCAGTTTACCTGAGCAGCTCTCTCCTCCTTCCCCTCCTCCAGGGAACAGGTGGACGAATTTATCCAAATTATTAATCACAGGTGCATCTCTACGAGGTTTAAAGTCAATTTAGTTTGACTTCCCTCGAGAAAAATTCGAGTTTGTGTTTTCAGTTTGACGTAACGGTTACTTTGACAGTTAGCATGCTAGCTAGCGGTCGTCTTCGCAAGCCACGCCCACTAAATTAGGCCACTACTACACGGTCCGATTTCCGGTTCACGTTTCATCAAGATATCACTAAATATAAATACTGATTCGTTTATTTTTTTTTCTTGGTCGCCAAATTCGTTCAGGTGTCGCTTCATCTGTCGCCTAACTCCCTCTATCCAAATTCAACAGGTGCAGTTTTAGTAAAGTCCTGCATGTGTGTGCACCACCTGGCCTCCAGGGGGTGCTGTAGCGCCATAATACATAATACACATTCAAAACAAACCAGTGAACTACATCCCAAGTGTTCCATATTTTACCACATTATATTTATAATTATAGTGATTTAACGTAATAATAATAATGAATTTAGTCATAAAAATCAACAGTTACCGTGTGAAGTGTTTTAGGAACCGATATAAACATATAAATGATTACAAATACCAGGTTTAATTCAGATAAAACATACATTAAAAGTTAACACAGTGTTCTTTATCCTGTTTATGGATACTAAAGCAGATTAGAGTAGAAAGTTAAAGCGAATCAGACAAATCCACACTGGTAATTTCAAATACTGTGCACTAGAGAGCAGTATCACCCCATAGCCGCACCATATTGTTAGGCTCTACGTACATTAACACTCTGTAAACCCTTTCATTCATTCATAGAAACAGCCAGTCTTGTTTTCAACACTATATTTGATAAATGTGTGTGTTAAAAGCAGAGTTTGGTGCCTGTTATCTCTGTTTTGTAAGTGTCCAAACATCATATGTGGACACTTACTAATTTCCATGTATTCATAAGAAAGTTTTTCCAATTTCTTTGTGACAGAAACAGGATTTAGATCATATCTGAACTGCCCAATGTAAGGATAATATACTTGTATGTAGTATCTGTTGTTGATGTGTGTATATTATATTAACTACAAAGCTAATGTAAACTATTTTGTACATTATTAGACAGTTTAAGTGGTTTAAGTCCAAGTTTTTATAATGTGTGACGTAAATATTAAGATGGATACCGTGAAAAACATTCAGCTGTTAAAAAAACTGCCCTATGTTTCATTCATCGAGTCAAAGCAGCATTTTAGGATGTTTTTTAAAAGGCTGAAACTGGCCTGAAACACAAATGTTATCCCCCTGCGATGTGTGTTGTCTTTGCCCTCTGTGTCGGCTGCAGCTCCACGCAGGTCTTTAAGGGGGAGATTACGGCGTCTGGATGAGTCAGACAGACAGATGTGTCATCAGGTGAACCAGTCTGACTGCAGCAGCGACCACAGCTGAGCTTACTGTCCGTGCCCTCGTTCTGCAACCCCGTGTTATTGTCTCTTCCCACCCTCGCTCTCTTTCCCTTCGCCACGTTTCACCTCGCTCTGTCCCCTGTCTGTCTGTGTCCTCCTTTTTACACCCTTCGCCCACTCGTTTTCTGTGGAGTTGCTGCCCTCGTTTTGCTCTTTTCCAGCGTCTAAATCCTAGTTTTTGCTCTAATTTTTGATGTTGCTGGAAGTGCACCTGCTGTTGCTGCACAAAAGCTCAAATCTAAGTGTACAGCGTGTTCAGTTTAAGACAAACAAACTCAGCTATGGTCTATTCAGAAGCACGTCTCATGCATAATTACAAATGAAACAGTGGTGGAAGTCCTGCAGCTACAAAGCGCTCATATTAGGTTTCATTTCAGTGAGTTCATGCTGCTCTTTTCTTAAATAATTAAATATCATTAAATCAGATCCGTGGGTGTGTGACAGGAGATGGATCCGCCGTGTGTTTGGATGCGGATGAAAGTGTCTGCGATGACAGCGAGGATGCTGGGCCTCGTTTGTAACAGAAGCAGGAAACCGATTTGTTTCACAGACGGCACCATCCTTCTGATGCTAAATGTGGGACATGACAGTGCGCATCACAACTGTCTAACGGATCTGGGTCAAACAACAGAAACATGAAGGCAAACAAAAACTGAGTAAGGACTGGAAAAGGAGCGCAAATGGAAAACTTTATGAACTCTTCAAACACACTAAAGCAGCTCAGTTTGAAAGCTACCATCGTGGACTCTGTTTTAACAAATTATCAGATGTAGTTTCATGCAATTCATCCTCTTTTAATCTCAGGATTTAAAAACTAAGATGTCAAAATAGAGATTAGGATGACGCAGCAGGTCTGTGCTTGTGTTTCCCTCCTCCTGTCTGTTGCCGAAAAGTGATGCACGTGTGTGTGTGTTTGTGTTGTCTGTCCTGTCACCAGTGTACAACAACAACAGCTCTTTTCATAGCCGTGAGTGAATCCGGGTCAGCTGTGCAGGAGATGCTGAGAGTCCTGCAGCTGCTGGAGGGAAGAACAGCAGAGAAAATGAGGACAGAGAGGGAATAGTAGTATATGTGTGGGCAGTTGTATTACTCACGCAGTGGGGATGTAAATCCGTCTACATGCTCATATTGTGGGGACAAGCCTCTCTTTTGGGACAAAAAATAAGTTTCAGTAACGTAATTCATTACATTTTACCCAATTTGACGTTGGTGTAAGTCTTCAGGAAATTGATGGAGACTCTGGAGACTCTGGAGACTCTGGAGACTCTGGAAACACTGCGTGTCTCTGTTGAACGAGGAGATCTCCCCTATACAACTCGAGCAGCCGATCAGCCAACTCACACTCTGATATAAAACCCAAACAGAGGACATAACAAAGATGGGTTTATGCCAGAAGATGACTGCCTCTGCAGGTTTTATCGCCATCTTGCAGATTCTGGTGAAAAAAAAAAAAAGGCTCATCCTTTAGTTTATTTGGGTTTAAAAACTGATCTGTGCACACAAATAACTATTTATCTTTTGTATTGTAGCTGTCTGCTGTAATACATTTTAAATTAAGACACATGGATCGGCCAGAACATTAAAACCACTGACAGGAGAAGTAAATAACAATGACCATCTTGTGACAATTCAGTCTTCTGCTGGGAAACTTTTGGACCTGGCATTCATTCATTCATGTGAATGTTACTTAGACATGTAGCACCCACCTAGAC
Organism: Planiliza haematocheilus; assembly: GCA_005024645.1. NCBI lineage: Eukaryota > Metazoa > Chordata > Actinopteri > Mugiliformes > Mugilidae > Planiliza > Planiliza haematocheilus. Next base: position 348,554 of record SRSE01000236.1, on the reverse strand, counting down.
CAGACCAGGCACCCCCACCCCCACAGTCACAACTGTTTTTGAAGACACAAGCAAAACCTACACAACATCAGGTCATAATGTTATGCCTGATCAGTGTAAGTCTGTTTTCACCATTGAACTATTCCTTCAAAACGTTTATTTATTTCTTTATCTTGCGATGTGGTCAGTGAGTGTGATCGTGTCTCTCGTGTTTGCAGTAAACATGAAGTGTTTACTGCAGTAGAGTAAAAGTAGAGTCATATCAAGCTTTCACTCTCGGTAATAAACACAGTAAAAGGCTGCACGTGCGGCAGCTTGTTAGAGAAGCTGCCAAACAAGCTTTTAGACGCTTTTCCGCAAGTCTCAAGTGATTCATGGTCAATCAGGTGAGTGGTTTTTAACCTAAAAGCTCCTGACGAATCCTTGTTGTGATCGTCCTGTTTGCTGCTTGTATTCTGTGTATGGAAAACAGTAGCTAATTAATCTCTTGAAGGAAGGATTGAAGCTTCATCAAGTCACCTTGTTGATCTTGTTGTCTGTTACTCAGGTATTTGCGGATATCTTGACACCTTTAAATTAGCTTTTTATTTTTACATCCAAAGAATAAAACATTCCGATTAACCTCCTTTCTTTAAAGTATGTAGGCAGGACCTGGAATAACAATCCGTATTTATGTGCTCTGCTTAAAAACAATATGTCAGTGCTTCATTTTCATCTCACACTTGTTTCTGTTTAATTCTATTTATGGGTCCTTCCTCCTCCTTCTATCTTCTGCCTTCTTCTCAACATCCTCTGCACAATCCCGTCTTATCTCGTCTGCCCATTATCACTTGTTTAAAACTCCGGTTTCCTGCAATCCCTCGTCTCCTGGGACTCCTTGGAGGAGCTGGCTGACTTTATCCTTTTGATTTTCCCAGAACAGTCTTGAGCCGTCGACAGTGAAGGCCTTCGGCACGGGGAATCAAACATTAAAGCATTTTGATGATGTTGCATAGGTTGCAGATAAGTTGCTAATGTTTCATACAGTAGATCTGATTCTTGAACTCTCAGCAATGTGTTAATAAATGTGCACAATTTTAGCAACACCTCAAAGGATTCATCCCAACCTGGCAGCCCAAAAGCAGTACTTACTTGTAACTAATAAATAAAGCTTCACGCCCGAGGAATAAAACCAGCTGCTGCAGATACCGTGCAATACGCTGCAACGTAACCTCCTGTCACACGTGTGCAGGAGATGTGATAAAAGAAGTCATTAGTTCATCAATATTTCAAACGATGCCTCTGATCCTCTTATGCTCGACAGCTCAAGCAGCTATACCTGACCTAATACAGGACAGGCTAATGAAGAAGACGGTTGCATAATAAGACGTGACCTGCCACCACGTGACGGAGGCCTCCTCCCTCTAGCCTACAGTAAACCCTCCCGAGTGTGGCTTCCATTTCATCATCTGATATTTCACTTTTCAGTTTGATGTGATTTGTGTCCGGCGGGGTGGAGGGTTTATTGAGCTGATGAGTGGCCGACATGATGCCACATCACGATTAATACCAGAGAAAGGGATGAAACAGCAGCAATAACACGCAGTAAACAAGAAAGATTTAGGTTTCATATCTGTAAAGGCGATATTTAATCTTCCTATAAATCAACATGAGATTATTGTTTTTCCACCACCACCACCCGACGCTATTTCCAGGTTTCTGAGGGGCTATTGTGAACCATCGTTCGAGTCATTACATCTTTATTGGCCTGCGTGGATTCTGCACCATTTGCAGTATGAGTAGCTGAAACAATCAGATCCTTCAGCAGGTGAAGTGCTGCTGTGTGCAGAGCTGACAGGAGGATGTGTGCACATTTTACTTATTAAACAGCCAACCATACAGCCGCACATCCAGTACTACCAGTAACACTGACAGTCACCTGACAGTAACACGTCTGCGCTGCTGTATTCTGTGCTGACGGTTCCTTTCACTTTGTTTGCTTTGTGGCAACATTTAGACGTGTTCAGATGTCTATTCTCAAGTGAGGCAAGAGCATATGAGAAATCAATCTGACCACAAGCATGCACCGTTTACAGCTGAGTGAGTAGCTCGTCACATGATCGTTTGGTAACAAGAAGTCTCAAAAGAAACTCCATACATTTTGTTCTCCCTGTGTCTGCGTGGGTTCTCTCCAGGTTCTCCAGCTTCCTCCCACCGTCCAAAGACAATGTGTGAATGTGAATGGTTGTCTGTACCGAATGTTGCACTGGTCTAGTAACTTAGATAGCTACTGCTTGTTGTTTATTTTTGCACTGTAAGTCGCTCATCTGTTTTTGCCTAATTTATCATCTGCCATCTCCTCTACTGTAAATTACGTTATGCTAGTTCCACTTCATAGTCTCCTCACATTTAACGAACAAATCCATCCATATAATATGTTCATAGTACCTCACTCAATCATTATGTATATCCCGCTCATTAACCTGTATATATGGTCTCACATACATTGGTTTGGTCTGTAAATATTGTCCATATGCTACAAAAAAACAGACTTATTTACCATAATATTTATGCCACGTGCACTTACTGCCTATTGCACTTCTGGTTAGATGCTAAACTGCATTTCGTTGCTCTGTACATGTACATGTGTAATGACAAGCTGAATCTAATCTAATCTAATCTCTCTGTGTTGGCCCTGCGATGGACTGGAGACCTGTCCAGGGTGTACCCCTGCCTCTCGCCCAATGACAGCTGGGATAGGCTTATTTTGAAACTTTTTAATTATTTTAATTCTTAAATTATTTAACTAAACTATTAAATTATTAAACTAAATTCAGTACATTATTTTTTATGCAATAATGTTTTGTTTTCATAATTTGAATTTTAAATATTTTATTTATTTTTACCTACTTTTATTTTTACTTAATTTGGGTTTTGGTGAATGGATGATTTTATATTATATATTTATTTAATTTATTTATATAACAATATTCATTATTATTATTATTATTATTATTATTATTATTATTATTATTATTATTATTTCTGCATTTGTCATTTATTTATTTATTACCTACTATAAAATAAAGCTCGTTATAAAGACAAATCCCTACTGACTGACTTACTGATGATGATACAACGTAGCAGCCTGTTTATACTGTAACCTAATGTTTGGCTCTCTCTCTCTCTCTCTCTCTCTCTCTCTCTCTCTCTCTCTCAGTCCCGTTAGGAGGAGTCAGAGTCGGGGGGGAGGCGCTGCAACGAGCCGCTCCGTGCGCTCACTGGCTGCTCGGCCTCTCGTGTGTGACAGCCCGCTCAGAGGTCGGACTGCCGGGGACCGATCACCGGTCATCTCAGTGTGCGGACTCCCCCCTCAGCTGCGCCATCAGAGCCCATCACCGGCACCGGGAGAGGTCAAGGCAGGGGAGACTTTACGCACGGCTCTGCGTCGGTGAAGACATGGAATGCATTGAAAGGACTCTGTGAAAGTTTGTCTTCTCTGACATGGAGATGAAAGGACAATTAGTCACAATCAAGTCACCCATCACCTTCGGCGGGGTCTGAGGTGCAGCGGAGGATGACACCTGCACCAGGCTGGCGAGGACCGACGCGTTGCTCCAGACTTCTTTGAAGAGTAGCTCCTGCAAGAGCGACTTTCTGCCTGTAATTCTGCAAACAAGATCACCGTCCTTACGAGTTATCCTCTGCAGAAAGAGTGCATGTGTTGCTCCTGTATGCCTCCATTCATCCACACTCACCCTGGACTGCGGCAAAAACACAACAGCGGACAGTCGCCTCGTATCCGGACCTAACACAGGTGAGCCGAGTAGGACGAACAGGTAGATTTCTTTTTCCGGTGCTGCTATTTTCTAATCTTTTGGAACTAAAAATTTATATTTTTGTGTGTTTATTCACCATCTTGGCTCATGCGCTTCCTAATCAGACGCAAGACCGGAACCCATTAATAGTTTAAAATGTAAGAATTTGGAAACAGATTCAATTAGGCTGTTTATATTGGTCTCTAAAGGTCGGAACAAATTGCCTTAATCCACATTGTCTGACCGTTTTACGCAGATATTCAGCCTCATCTTGTTCCAGCTCCTCAATGAAGCTTCATTTAAAACAGGAACATATTCACTAAATGCTTTATTTGTGCAGATATTCAGTTTCTAATGTGATATGTGGCTCTGGAAACGTTTGAATCTCTCCTTAAGATATTTTTGACCGCACGGGATGAGCTCGGAGCGCTTAAATACGCTTGACATTGAGCACATTTGATCCAGTTTTTATTAGTTTGACGCCTTCTTCTCCTTTTGTTCCTGTTATTCAGCTCACCTTGACATGTCTTCACTGCTCGTCTCCTCATGATGTCTCCCTGTTGAGAAATCTTCTGGATTTTAAGGAATAACAGAGCAGAGACTCCTTCCTTCTCTACAGAACCACTAAGGCAACGTGATCTCCGGAGCACTGACTCACCATGGGCACTGTACTGTCTCTCTCGCCCGGCTCTCGTAAATCAGGCTACTATGACAACCGTCCCGGCTCGCTCAGCCACTACCCGAGCCTCAGCAGCCGGTCCCTCAACACCCAGAAAGACCGCGGGCTAAAGAGGGGTCAGTCCATCTTCCTGCCGGCGCTCACGTGGAAGCGGCTGGTGGCCTCGACGAAGAAGAAGGGCAACTCCAAGAAGGGCTCCGGCGGTCCCGTGGCCCTCGGGGACCCTCTAAACAACAACAACAACATCAACATCTATCAGAAGGACCCGGTGCTGCACCTCAACCGCGAGAATGTGAAGAAGTCCCTGTCATGTGCCAACCTGTCTAGCTACGAGGGCCCAGCAGGACTGGGTCTGGGGCTCGGCTACGGACTGGGGATGGGGCAGGGCCACGGATACGGCTACAGCAAATCCCAGCAGCTTTCCTCTGTGAAGAAAGTCCCCCAGGGGACCCTGACGTCGTCTCCTAAGCGCGTCATCGTGCAGGCCTCCACCAGCGAGCTCCTGCGCTGCCTGGGCGAGTTCCTGTGCTGTCGCTGCTACCGCCTGAAGCACCTGTCTCCGGCCGACCCGGTGCTCTGGCTGCGGGCCGTGGACCGCTCGCTGCTGCTGCAGGGCTGGCAGGACCAGGCCTTCGTCACGCCGGCCAACGTCGTATTCGTCTACATGCTGTGCCGAGACGTAGTGGACGGCGACCTGGTGGCGTCGGAGCACGAGCTGCAGGCCATCCTGCTCACCTGCCTCTACCTGTCCTACTCCTACATGGGCAACGAGATCTCGTACCCGCTCAAGCCCTTCCTGGTGGAGGCGGGGAAGGAGGCCTTCTGGGACCGCTGCCTCGCCATCATCGACGCCACCAGCTCCAAGATGCTGCGCATCAACGCAGACCCGCACTTTTTCACACAAGTATTTGCTGAACTGAAGAGCGAGGGCGGCTGCGGCCCTCAGGACTATAGTCGGGTGCTGGATCGGTGAGACGAGGCCTGAGCACCCGTCCTCGCATGCCTTTTGTACGCCCATGCACACGTACACTTACCCACAGACACACACATCCGTCTCCTACAGAATCCTCTCCCATTTTTCAGCCTGTGTTTAATTACGTAGCCTTGTTAAATCATCCCGTGTGTGTCGGCTGCCGTCGTCCCTTCCATCCACCGGTAATTGGCTTTTGTCTGAGTTTGCTTTAACCGAGGAACCATTTGGTCCACCTGTCCCATCTGACCCCCCCTGTTTCTGGTCCAAGTCGTCCCAGCTGCCACTCTGCATCTGCACAGCCCAGGCATCCCAGCATCTATCTGAACGTGACTAATCCAGCCACACATGTTTTACTCGAAACATTTCATCAGAGACAGACGACTGAAACACGGCTCAGACAATATGATCCATATTTTCCTGGACGGGACAGGGCGTCGTCTTGACGTCCACGGCTGTCTCCTCAGACTGAAGGGAACAGCTGAGAGGTTCTCGTTAGGTCCTGCTGTGTAATCAGAAAAGCAAAAGGAACAGGCTGGCTGTGTTTTGTGGAGCCTTTTGAGGGTCGTCCGTCCTGAGGGGACAGATCCCACTTCTCTCTCTCGTCTCGCTCAAACCTGCGTTGTGCTCATTTAATCTGAGGAGAGCCTCCCGGGCGGAAGCAGAAAGTGGATTTAACGATGAGTGTCGTACTGGAGCGCGTGCGTGGCGTTGTGGAGTGGACGGCCGCCAGGTTCATCAGCTGTTTACCCCGTCCTTTGTTCCCTTGCGTCTTGTTGACAGGGCACCCGCGGGCCGTGGTATTAATGAGATTAGCAGATTACTGCGGCCCCTCCCCTCTCTCAACCTCTGCCCCCTTCTTGTCCACCACCCTGCAGAGCCTCGGTGTCTAATCCAGGCCAGGCAGAGCCGGACAAGACCGTAAACACACACACATGTGCGGTAGACGTGTTTAAATACGCTCGCTGTGTGCGCTTTCTTGTCCTCGCCGCATGAATTAAACGCTGTGTGACAACACGTGTGCAGCTCCAGGTCTGAGTTGGGGGCAGTGAAGCTTTCTAAAAGCCATTCAGGCAGGAATGACAACACTAGTGCTGTCGTGGTTAAAGGGGAAGAGGGAGGGAGTTTGTTTTGTCGCCGCTTCTGAACTCGTCCTACTTTCCCATCAGTCACCTGCGCATCCTCCTCTGCCGTCAAGAGGCTTCCAGAGACAGGGAGCTGATGCGTCTCGTGTCCGTCCCTCGGCTCCGGCCTCTCGCTTAAATTGCTCCCTCGAACGAACCGTTGGCATTTGTGCTTCAGTGGCTTTAATCTCTATTCCCTGAGCGTTGCAGTGTTTGTGCATGTCAGAGGTGGGTCACAGATGAGCCAGAGTTCAGCGTTTTCAGTTTTACATCTTTTTTTTTTATTATTTTCTTTTTTACAGCTCATCGGTTTAATACGATTAGCACCAGGATTTTAGATCCCTAGACGTCCTGAAGTTTAGTTTCTGTCTCCTGTTTGCACAAACGGAGGTCGCCCTTTAATGCAGGCGGCTCAGATGAATTCAAGTTGAGCAGAAATTAGCAGCCGAGAGGGTTTAGGGTTGTCATTTCAACCAGGATTCTTGTCTTTTTAAAGTTTTAAACAGATTTTCGATCTTTCGATGTTGGAGCTAAAAAAAGTAAAGTTTCCCAATGTTTTTTGACTTGTAGCCTTTTAAAACGTGCGTACAAGGTTAAAATCATCCATTAATTCTGCTTTCCTTCACTTTTACTCATCTCAAGAGCCTTTTAATTGGTAAACCTTAATCTGGGGCTTGTGCTCCACCCCGCCTCCTCCTGTCACTTTTCTGTGATGCTACCTTATGTTGTATATAACAAGCATCCCTGCACAAGATTTGACCTTTCCACACATGTGCCTACAGACACGCTGCGCTACGCATCCCCTCCTCGGGTAATCCAGTCTTAATCCTCCCACCCAATCAAACAGAGAGAGGATGAAAACACGGTGGCATAAGTAAACGGTTCAGAATCTGATGATATTTGATGCAAAACAAACTCGGGAGACCGGGGTTGCCGGGAGTCTGAGCTCACACCAGTCGGCCCGAGAGAAGCGACGGCGGTGATCCACCCTCACGAATCGAAACTGGCAGCCATTTTGTTGTGGTCGCTCTTGTGGTCAGTGCAGCTCTCTCTCTCTCTCTCTCTCTTTCCCTCTCTGTCTCTGTGTCTTTGGCCTGGCCCTGGCTTTGACAAGGACACTTGTGTCTTGACTCTCCCCCACCTCCCTCCACCGTCCGACCCCGTTTCCACACACACTCAGCTGTTGTTCCCTCCATTAGATTTGACACCCCACACCCGCCAGCCATTGTCAGGACGGGGAAGGACAGAATGGGGCTGTTTGTTGGCATCCGGGGTGGTTGTGTTTGTGTGTGAATGCAGGCCAAAGTTAAGGACAGCATCTGCTTCCACCGTGCTCCTCCTGCAGACCTTAATCAAATCACAGGATACAGAGCAGCATTTTCAAGTGCCAGGATCAACTCATGCCCAGATAAGGAATAATCAACCGTTACTTTTTTTATTAAAAACCACCCGTACGCACATTTAGTCCAAAACTTCATGCTCGCACACAGGAACCACGTTTATTTTAGTCTAATTCAACGTAATGCAATTTATTAAACGTGACGTAGTTCAGCCGAAACGCATCTGTCCCCGTGTTTCCAACAATCCACACGCCGTGGAGCCGCTCCTCCAATCGTTTGGCCTCCAAGCCAATTAACTCTCCTCTTTGCTGGGGCTCTAATTCTGTTCATCCAATCAAAGGCCTCGGCGCGAGACTCCCCGCGGGTCGATGCCTGCGACGTCTCTCCGTGGATGATTTATGTTGAAAACGACTGGTTTTCCAGGTGTTGCATTTCAATCTGGGCCTAAACTCTGCGGATGGGACCTCCTTCACCCGGGAGCGGGGGGCGGCACCGACTCTGCGTTACAGAACACGTCAGGGTGCGGCTCTGATTTGGACATTTGTGCGAACAATGTGATAAAAGATTTAAAGGAGAAGACTGGTGTTGCTTTGTATGTTTCTTTCTGTCAACAAACGCAGACTACTTTTAGACTTTGCTAGCTTGTCGTCATCTGCTAGCCCACTGTTAGGAATGTACACTTTCAGTTTTTGACAAAGGCTTTCCTTTAAAAAACATGGGACGTAGTTTTTTTGATGCGAAAAGGAATCTGTAGGGGACTATTTTCAGCTGCGGATACATTTTTAGCAGCAAATGTTAGAAAATTAAAGAAGTTTAATGTGTTTTTGGAAAAAGACACCAAGGACTAAGCCGATTATATTTTTTTTTTTGGTTTTATGTGATTTGTTGGCAATTAGAAACGTATAACTGTGCCACCGCTTGTCTTTTTTAAGTCGCCACAGCTCTGTGAGTTGTGTTATTTCAGTATGCTGCTGCTGCTGCTGTAGGTTGGTGTGAATTATCAATGGCGCACCTTAGTCCTGAGGATGTAAATACGTGGGTGTGTGTAACAAAAAGAGCTGTTAATGAATGAAAAAGAAAACAAAAAAAGATAGCTGTGTAGTAGCATGCATGCCAGCCGGGTAGCTTTTAGACTGTTTTTTTTTTTTTTACCTCTGCTTTTTAGTTAATTTTTTTTTTAATATGTGACGTTTTATTTCTTTGGTAACTTTAAACTGGATTTCATTTGGACGATTCCTTTAAAGGAAACAAGATGTCAACAGTATTAAAGTCTCTTACGGCTGCAGGTTTAACTGTCATCTCTAGTCCATGTTTAGAAATAATAGAGACAAAAAGAAAAAATAACAAAAGCATGTGCGTTCATGTGACGGATTTATAACTCTTTTATTTTAAGCTGTCCTACAGTCGCCGGAGTTAATTTATCACTTTTTTTGTTTTTTTTTAATCTGAGCCTGATTTGTAGCCGAACAAGGATCTCACTGCCTCCTCAGATTCACAGCACACGTATAGAAACCATCGCTATCAGTGGCTTCTCCTCATCGACGCACCAGCTGGCGACACAAAGGAGGCCATTGTGCACGTAGCGTTTGTCGCAGGCAGCTCCGGCTCGGGGACTGTAGCCTCGGCCTCGGATGCAGATGAAACACCCCAGAGTCACCTCGGCCCGCGTTGTGCCAGCGCCGGACAGATGTTAGCGCACAGATAAACATATAAACTGTCCAGCTCCTTTTCCTCCTCTTCCTCCGTCCACGTTACCATGGTTACCCTTCCTAGGCCATCATTGTGAGTGTCACACCGATATGAAGCAGCACATCACCTCGAGTGACTTTTGTAAAGCCACTGAAATGAGTTAAAAAAAATAAAAAAATACTGTTGATGGGGAAAACTTGAAGAAAAACAAATGTGACTGTTTCATTTTTTCATGTTTTTTTGTTTTCCTTTTTCATGATGATGATGATGTTTACTATATTGATTATTTAATAAAGTATTGAGCTGAAATCCATGAAACCATCTCCTTTTATTCATGTGAACACGTCCGTCCTTCCCACAGCACACATGAACACACAACTCAGGACTGGCAGTAAATTCATGTGGGACATAAAATAGCTTAATGCACAGCCGCACAATAGCCCCGGCGCTGCAGATGGCCTTCCTGGCTTCCTGTCAGTGGGGGCTGCGCTCCATCTGAGCAAGTCTCTGCAGTCAATCACCACCCTCCCCATCTCCGACCACAGGTGGAAAGCCTGTGAAGTGAGGCTGCCTCCGCTCCGGAGTGAGATGTGGACATCTGCGAGAGCCCGCATGAGACGTGAAAGCACTGAGCCGGTGCTGCAGACTTGGTTGCGTACGTGAGCTTAACGCGAGAAACCAAGGAAGGAGAGGAGGTTTTGTGTAGCAGAGGCCCGAAGAGCGTCTGCCTCGAGCCGCTTTCCTGTTTGTTATCACTAAATCTGAACACAAAACCCTTTGCATTTTGACTATTCTGCAGTTTTCCTCTTAAAAAAAGTGATTCAAACTATTGAATGAAACCTGAAACAGTTAGTTTTAATTCATGCTGACACATCACCACCCAGATAAAATCATATCTAACAAGTTTTACACACCAATTTAAAGCTATTTCATAGTTTTCAGTAAGTAATAAACATAACTGGCAACAGGTTCATCTTTAAATTTGATTTCTAATGTTCAACATCGTGGGAAATACTTCTGAGCTTGAGCGTATGTGTTTGTTAAATGTGAAACCAAAGATTATCTTAGCATGATATAAAGAAACGTGAGGAAACGATACCGATTTAAAAATATTTAACCATCAGCATCTTAACTCTTATCAATTAACATGATATATGTTGTTTGTTTCATCTGAGCACAAACATAAACATGAAATTTATGTTGGAGCTGAACAAACTGAACAAATTTCATATAATTTACAGATGCTATTAGCAGATTTATTAGTTAACCAGCCTAAGCTAACTATTAGCTGACTGGTTGCTAATGCACAAACTTTCAAAAACAAAGAAAATGCATTGAGCAAAAGAAAGACTACAGCTAATAATGTGCATATAAATATTCTGATTACCAGAATAAACCTAGAATATTATCACAGGGCTTTTATTTATTTATTTAACAACTATCATGTAACAGATGTCTGCCATGAAACTAAGACTCTTCGGTCAAAGCAGCTTACTCAGCGAGGCGCACTGCGACTGTCTGGTGTCTCTCTCTCTGTGTCGGATGGTATTGGAAAATGATTATTTAAATGCCATTTATAATCTCTTCACAATACCAGAGTTAGAGGGCAGCGAGGGACAAACCATATGGCCGGAGCTGGGGTCAGCGGCCGAGGCTGAGGACACCTCAGAGGGCAGAGAGGTGAGGGAGGTGAGGCCATCGAGCTTTGATAAGAGAAAAGAAAGAGGGCGGATGAGATGGGGAGGCATGGCTGCAGATGGCTGCCACAGCCTGTCTGAGTCCTTTCCAGCTTTCTCCTGTCCTCCGAGGACACAAATCACCAGCTCTCTGTGTCTCCCAGTGTCACACTTCTATAGTGTTTCTCAGTTCCCAGCGGCTTTCTGAAAGCCTTGGCCGCTGTTCGCTGGCTTTTATCGGCCCACTGGGACCCAGCATGCACCAGGAACCCTGCTGCCCTGCTTCCTATGGATGGTACCCAGAGACATTATGAATTCAAGCTGTGTTTTAACACTAGCGACGCTTTTCTAGCTCAAGTCTCACCGCAAATTACAGCCTGTATCAACTTGAAGTGAAAATATAATGGATGCATTATATGAAGAGGGATCTAATTAACTATAAATAGGAACAGTGATTTTCCAAATGTCACATTGAGTCAACTATGCGTTTGTCTGCTCCACTGTAAGCTATTATTGTTAGCATGGCCAGCTAACTAGCTTATTCCCTACAATAACCAAATATCAGTTGTAAAAAAATTTTAGTTTGTGATGTTATGTAAACAATAAAAACATTTACAACTCTCCACAGCCACTGTGTAGTATTTAGTGTAGCAGCTAACTTTAAGCTAGCAGCTGCATGTTTTAGTAAGAACGTTAGCATGACCAGCTAACTAGCTTATTGCATACAGTAAAACCAAATATTACTTCTAAGGACAAGTTATGTAAAAAAAAAAAAAAAAAAACAGTATAGCCCTATATGCAGTGTTAAGTTAAGCTAACATTTAGCATACGTTTGAGTAAGCTAGTTAGCATGACCAGATAGAGCTAGCTTGCTGCTTTTATAACTAGATGTTACTTCTAAGAACAAGTAGCAGAAAATTAAGTCATTTGGTCACATTAGTTGTGATTTTATGTAAAGACAGCAAAATAAATAAATAAATAACAATAACAAAACAAATGTGCATCTTTCAGTAGTGTTTTGACAGCTACAGTAGCCTATATCGTTAGCAGCTCTGTTTTGGTTGAGTAAACAAGTTAGCATGGCTAGCTCAGCTAACCCGTTTGTTACAGAAATACAGATAACTAAACATAGGATTTATTGATTACAGCAGATAGTAATGAGTGAGAAGCAGCAGCACATGAACACCTAATGACAGATCAGATTCGGACATGACAGTCACAAACATGGAAACCTTTCTCCAAATTAAAAGTCATCACTTGTGTGGACTGTCAACACTTACTCAAAACAATGGGTATAATATTTAAGTGTATAGGCCTATTTAAGTTGTTTTTTGGGTGACAGAGTTCCCTGTTTGTTCGCATGTTATTTGCATATTTGGTTATAGAAACTGATAACACAAAATTTGCAATTAACTGTTTGTTGTGGTTTTGTAACTCTAAGTGATTATCTTTGATACCGAAGAAGACCTGAAAATTAAGTTCTGAGGCATTCAAGTCCTAGAATTTCTCTTTTTGTGTTATGTGCTTCTATAATGATTTGTTTGCATGTACTTTACTTGTCTTGGAGAATTTTAACAGTGCTTGATGGCTAATTTCAGTCTAAATACATCATCCATCGCAGCCAGCTAACCACACTATGTAAACTATCCATTATTTTGGATTCACTTGCAGCAGGTTAGTTGCAATTTGAAGTTCCATCGCTGCGGTTTCTCAAACGTTTCCTGATTAGTAAGTATTCAGGCTGATGGCATGTTGGTTCAGAGCGAGCCAAAGCAAAAACCAATCTCCCCCCCTCATGTTACTGTAATCTCCAGCATGTGACCTCCCCCTCAGGCTGATGACGGAGGGATGCTGGAAAACCTGCAGCCCTCACCAAACCGGTGGCCGGGCTGCACTGAGAGGATTTAAGGGGGAAAAACACAGCAGCTCTGGGACACATATTATATTCCCACTGGTAAATCCTCTCCAACTCATTACCAAATCCTCACTGCAGGGCTGCTAATCTCCAAAGAGAGACGGACCAGGTGCCAGTCTTTTTGTAATGGAATTGCACGGCGCTTTAAGTGATTGCATCAACAATCGCCAGTCCTGATAAATTAGATTAGACGCAGAAGAATCCTATTCGCTGGACCGGTAAGAAACCGAGAAACTTCAACGTGGTCCCGTGCAAACGTGAGATGAAAACCTGTTCGAGCTGATCTACATTCAAACTACACATGCTGATTGCAATATTGCGCCCATGCCTGCCAGTGTGCTTTACGGTGGCAGCGAGGAGGGAAGTGATTGGAGCTGTCAGAGGAGAAAATGATTGGGAAAATTATGTGGGAGAAAAGCCTGGCAGCGGCAGCGGCTGTGGATGTGACGAGAAAAGAACTGGGTAAATTATTGTCGCGCTTGTGCAAATGGAAAAGCTGCCATCAAACGAAACCTGTCGCCGTTTGTCCAAAAATTTTTTTAAAAAATAAATAAATCTTGTGTGTCCGTGAACAAGATTTTGCTTTGATGCCAAATATCCTCGTTTGCTCGGATGCTTAACTGTTTAGAAAATGTGTGTGCACGCATCCCAGACGTAAAACACACTCAATAACCAGCGATGGAGAGGCTTCAAAGGCTGCTCTCACTCTTAATTGATAAATCAGGGCTTTTACATCCATGATTAAAGGATTACACGCAAGACAAATGCAAGCATATATGCCATAATCTCCTCTGATTGAACATGATGGCCGAACATACAGCGTCAGGGAGCGACTCATCCGATTGGTGGGGCTGTAACTGGGAGCCGAGCTGTGGTTTCTGCAGAGAGGAGCTAACGACAGATTAACACAGAGAGTCTGGAGGCCGTCATTTGGCACAGAAAACACTGAGCTCCCACTGTAACGGATAGCGGCCCGAGTGTTGCGGTAAACAAATCTCGGCCAGAGTTTGTCCTCCGCAGCTGCAGCAGATTTTTCTGAGGGGCTAACTGTGTCACAAAGACGCGCCCGAATCAAAGTCGAAATTAGATTTAGGCTTAACTTTGTTTTGCCGCTAAACGCAATTTGCTGTCAAATAGAGCTAGAGGGCACAAGGGGCGGCGAGAGGTGTCCAGAGGATTTCTGAATCCTGCCTCTGATGTTTACTTGTGCTCGAACGAGACGTAAAAGCGTCAGAACTTGCCGAAAATAAAAGTGTCACAACAACAGCTCCTTATCCGGTCACCTAGTTCATGAATCCTTAAAGAAAAGCAGGACCAGAATAGAAACCACAAACACTGGCTGCTATCCTGGCTACAATCAGGTGTTTGGAGTATCTATTTATATCCTCGATTCTTGGTTAACGCTCTTATCTTGGTTTTGAGAAGTCCAAAAGTGCCAGCAGGATTAGTCTAGAGACAAAACAGGGTGGCGGGATGTAAACAACAAGTGTGTCCTCTGGAAAGACGGCTCAGAATCAGAGTTTCTCCAGGATCACAGCTTCAGGTAATCATCTATCTGAATGCACTTCAAACTTGAGCAGCTAATAGCTAATTCAGCAAACGGCTAATGGTTTTCAGGTTAACAAAATGAAACTTTAAACAGAGCTATGGTGATTAGAAATATACAAAACCAACAAACAAAGACTAAATATCACCGTTATGTGCCAAGTTTGAGCCTGAGTTTGTGCAGTGTGTGTTAAAGCACACTTTTTGCACTTAAAATGTCTTTAAGCACCAAACAGGTCCGGTTTTAGTGAATGAATGTGTGCCTGGTTAACCTCTAAGTTCACACTAGTGTTAAAGTTTCATACTGATCTGACAAAAAAGGGAGGAAATGTCGCAGTTCACTTAAAAAGAGCTTAAGTGTAATGTAAAAAAGGTATCTTTGTGTTTGGGAACAGATCTTTAGTCCAAAATCAACTGTATTTGATGTTTTATTTAACAGAACAAACACACACACAGGATATACTGTTATTCTGCAACGAGAACGAGGCCCTTCTAAACATCCTCTGGGTCGTTCACATGTTGTCATTAAGGTCACCTTGCAGTCATGTGACAGTCATTAGGACAAGGGTGGGAATTTGCCTGAGAGGGGACGTCGAGACAACTCCATTGTCCCGCGGCTGCTTCAAAGGGAAGCTGCGTTTGCATCAGCCTCCCAGAACTCATGGTTTGGTCACATTGACCGTCCCGTCATGAATTTAGCTTCAGGATGTATTAGCAGCTCAATACAGGTGTCTTTGCTTGAGTTTTGGCTTTTGGAGATACAGATCTCATGTGATTGTTGACGCATGCAGAGAATTAGGGACGTCCCAATCGAGTATTTTTGCCTCCTGATGCGATCTCGATCTTTAAATACTCAACGTCAGTCGATTTGAGTCTCAATCCAAGCTTAAATTAACAAAATTAGCTTTCCTGTAGATTCATAAAGGCTTTTCTTATCTTACTTGTATTCACATGTGCGACTATGAGTCCACTAAACATCACTATCACAATTTTGTGTGGAGAAGGTAGCCCCCCCCCCTTCCAGCCTAGACCGGCTATAAGAGCATAAACCAAGCTTCAGACTGACGTTGTAAAGGAGGCGGCTGTTTAAATGGTATCAATCAGGTGTTAATAGACCCTCACGGGGGTCAGCGTCCTCCCCATAAACACCCTCCCATGAAGGGATTTCACAGATTTCTGCTGAGTGTGGTGTAAACTGTGCAGCTGCCATACAGTACGTTCTGTTTCCACATTATGCAAATCCCACTCATCAAACACACACACACACACACACACACACACACACACACACACACACACACACACACACACACACACACACACACACACACACACACACACACACACTCAGGGTATTATGGAGCAATTGAGATTTGGGGGGAATCACAGCAGGGAGAGTGTCAAAGAGTAGAAGTCACATAGAGGCCAGGACACTGTGGGGAGAGACGGGATGTAAACTGGCAGCAGATGAAACAACTAAGCTCTCAGACTGGACGAAGAGTTGGAGCATTTAAAGCTTCAGCCATGAGTAGTCTTTTTTTGGATAAAAAGCAAAGTATGTCTCCATTGCAGAATCTAAAGATGCTGAAGGCTAGAGGCTATATTAGCAGCTATATTAGCATAGCACACATGAAGCTTTTGGCTTTTTTAGCATCTAACGTAGCCTCTAGCCTGCAGCACCCGAGTTACTGCACTGAGAATAATGGAGAAATGTAAAGAAAGACGACAGTCCAGGCTCAGTGAGCTGATTCCAATAGTGGCCACATTTAGGGGATGATGCTAAACGCTGCACTGTTTAGCTAACATGCAAGTCTCCAAACTCAATGACAGTATTTACCCGTTTCTATGAACTGAAGTATTTCCAGCTATGCTAACTTTGCTAACTCAAACAGGGAACATGATTTAATCGTTTACAAACTTTTATGCTCTTTGGTCTATTTTTAGGCGGCACGGTGGCGTGGTGGTTAGCACTGGTGATGACTCACAACATGAAGGTTGATGTTTTCTCCAATGATTTGACCCTTCTCAAACAGACTAACATCTTGTCTTTAGACATGGTTGTTTAGGAAATGAGAAGCTACTCATTGCATCAGTTGGGGTTAAATAAGTTGTTGCCAGCTGAAACATAATCACCCATGCAGTAATTATCCAATAGGAGGCTCCTACCTATTTGCTTAGTTAAATCCAGGTGGTGACTTTCTTTTTTTTTTGCCAATGCTGTGTATTTATAATTGGGTTCTTGTTAATAAAACCAGAATCATCCTTTAGGTTTGATAACGTTTGTTAACTTTAACCCTAAAAAAGGTGGTTTGTCAGTGAAGATATTTCTTGCATCAACTCTTGGACAGAAATCTGAAAAATGTTAGCAAGCAAAATTAAGCCGGCGCTACCGGCTAGCGCAGTAAATAAACAAGATGTTTTAATCTTGATTTCTCAGAAATCCTTCAGAAATTACATCTGCAGTGTTTGTGTATGTTTATCAGCGCGGCCGATCTGATGCACAGCGCACCAAAGGGACGAGGGAGGAAGCGGCTCCTGCGTCACACGGTCCAGAGTTTTCTCTGGATGGCGTTTCTGATTGCTGTTTGGATCGGTCGTCTTTAAGTGTTTCCCTTCCTGCAGGGTGGAGAGGAGGCCTTACAAACACCGACCGCTGCATAATGTTGACCTCATGTGCAGTCTGCAGGCTGCTTATGTGGCAAAGCATTTGAGAGAAATTAACACAGACTCGCGGTCTCACCTCGAATAATTTATTTTCTTGTTTTTCTTTTTAAAAAAACTACGTCTGACAATGAATAACTGTTCTGTTCTGTAGAAAACTACATGAGAGCACAAAGAATATCTGGAATGTTTTCCTCCTGTTATTAAAAAGTGCATTTATTGAATCTCGTCTGTAAAAAGAATTAAAAAATACTTTATTTTAAAAAAAGCAAAAATAATATAAAAAGCTAAAACAGTAAGGTACATGTAAGTATTGTGGTTGTTGTCCTGAGTCTGTACACCGATGTCTCAACTTCCAAAAAAGTTCTGGTCTTTGTCCGGTGAACTTTGAATCCCTGCAGCTCAGGATTAAGAAAGCAGACTCTGCCAGCAACTCTGCTCTGAGTTAATACTTTAAAACCTTTGTGTAAAACCTTTTAACCGTCCACGTAAGTTGCTGCTTTTCCAAAGCAAAGTCCTGGTGTCGTTTACATGAAGCCGACCGAGACGTCGCCTCAGATGCCGATGTCCACTTCAAGGAGGTGAAGCTGGAAATAGTTTGGATGGACGGACTGCTGGTTCGTTAATTAGCTGGTTGGTTAGTTAGCGGGGACCAGCAGGACGAAGCCGTCTCGACTCTTCTTGAAGTCCGCGTTGGTCTGGCCGGGTTTGGTTTCCACGGTGACGCTCTTGGGCTTGCCTCGCATGTGCAGCTGCAGAGACGAACGGCAGACCTTGACGGGAAACGGGACCTTTCGAATACTGGAAGACAAAAAGCAAACGTTTTCGTTAGTGTAAATGTGAGGTTCTTTTGAGAGCAAATTATTTTCAGACAGCAAAGGCTGCTATTATCTCAGTGTGAGATGTGCAGCTACCCCACGTAGAGAGCTGGTTCATCTTGAAGCAAGGAAAGAAAGTCAGCAAACAGTGCTGTTGTGTGCTCAGGGAAACAAACTGCGCAACATTTCAATGAATCTCTCACATTTTCTTAACGTGTCATGGATGTTTTTATCTCATCCTTTATCTCAGATGTCCGTCCTGGCTCACCGGCACGTTTTAGAATTGATTTTGAGATTGAGTAAATCACATGTCAGCTCTAATCTGCTGCAACCACAGGTCCCATTAAGGTCCCTCAGGTCCAAAGAACAAGATTGAAGCACAAGGGAGATGGTGCTTCCTGCCCGTGAACTCAATGGTTTTAATTCAGTATTTTTTATCAACTTTTTTCCTTTTCATTGACTTTGTGTGTGTTAAAATAAAACATAAGAAACGATAAAGATAAACCTTTATTTATCCCGCAGTGGTGACATTTGCAGTGTTGCAGCAGCACAGTTTAAGCTAAGTTCATAGGAAATTAAATAAAATAGAAGCCATATATATTTATATATTGCACATGAGAGAATAAAGATGTAAACCTAAGTTGTCGCACAGATATTAAAGATGTTTGTTGCTCTTAAATGTGCTTTATATTGTGAATATCGTGCGTATCACAAGGACCTTGGGCCGCACCAACATTCAGCCAGCACCAAACATTTAGGGAAAGGTAAGTTTAATAGCCATGAAATTATTCCTTTAGGTGCTCTGCAGCACAGCCAGCAGTTTTATGACGCTCTTCCTACTTTCCGCATAAAAGCTGTGCAAGCTCGAGAGGACGTCCACAGAAGAAATCGTGAGTGCAGCACTTGAGATGATTAATTATTATTAAAAGCCTCTGTAGCTGAACCTTTGCAGGTTTCATTTCGGGTTTTGCACGCATGTAGACTGTGCTTCAAAAGCTCAATGGAAGGATGTATTCTCTGCAACCTGAAGTATTGTTGTAAATACATAAAAAAGGCATTTAAAGGGGAATGGCTGCAGCAGTAGTTTGATGTGCAACTCACTGAACCTCTAACTTTACCCCAAGTTTCATAACTTTAATAAAACAGGTCACACAGAAGTGGACAGCTGGGTTGTGAACGCACATCTACACAACGAGAAGCTGATTCTGCTTTCATGTACAGATCTTTTTTGTTTTACCGCACATCTCCAAAGCAGAATGAAGACAAACCAATTAAGCTTACGTCCTATCACCTAACACACTTCTTCGCTCTGCCCTCTGATGACCAGCCGCTCTTGCTCTTGCTCTTGCTGACAGCTGGGGCCACGCCAGCGTGCCTCTGCTTGCTCGGCTGCTTCACACTCAGCTGAAGATGATCCAGTGTGAAGTCGCTACTTCCTCTCGGCCCCTCGGGGATCCTGCAGCCTCAGCCCGGCCGCGTCGACCCCGCTGCTCCGCCAAACACAAGCTGGCCCGGCACATGGCTCAGCCTCTGCAGCGAGCGTACAAAGAGCCTAACACCGCATCCACCACCTACGTCACAGCGTGAGGCCCCGGGGGGGAAGTCCGAGTTTAAGGCTCCTGCTCGTGAGGAATATTTCTCACATTGTTTTTCCTTCAGTGGACGCAGCTACTTTGAGCTCAAGTTCAAAAAGCAGATGCAGAACAATATTCGCAGAGCAGCTATTTGTGGACGCCTCTGAATGTTGCTAATGTGGACTGATAAGCAGGGACGGCTTGTGCGTATAAGCCAACTTGGAAACCGAGTGCCTCCTTTGGCAGGAACGCACCGATGTGTTGCTACAGAGCGTTAGTGTCCCATTCTCCCCAGACTGACTGATCCTCTTCAGAAACATAGCCCGAAATCATATTTAACCACTTTCCCAAGGTAATCAGATTATATAATATTTGTTATGCAACAGAGCTGGGAGTCAGGTTTATCAGGTGAGTGCATCAGAGGTAAAACTCCTGCAGTAAATACACAGTGTTCATTAGTAAATGAGCGAAATGATGAATGTGGAAACACAGAGTTAATGAGACATTTGCATAAGACTTATCTGAGTGGGGAAAATGAACTGTATGCATGTTAGAAGTACTGCCAATGTGTATAAAGCCAATGATGTGACAATATATGTATAGTATACGGAGATAAAGCAGCATTGCTGGAAGTCAACATTTAGTTTCTATTGTTTGAGAAAATAAACACAAAACAGAGCAGATACATGAAACTGGTTATCATCTTAGCTTAGCACAAAGACTGCTAACAGGTAGGAAATATCCACTAAGGTGCTATTCAACAATTTTAGATCATGTAAAAGGAAAACTGAGATTTAAATTGTTGATTAACATCTTTATAATTCTGTTGAAATCTCATTTGTGTTATTAAGCTGCCAGAACCAGAACGAGTCATGCTAGCTGAGACGTGGCGACGAGAAATCACAGGAAGGGAATGAAATTCAGCGAGATAGGCACAAAAAAAAGAGCATCCTGTGCAATTAACTGACTTACGAAGCAAATGTTGGCTCAAACAAGGAGACCCCATCTACAGCTTTAGTTCCAAACCTTAAATTCATTCATGTTCATAGCAGATTTGCAGCGTCGGTGGAACCCAGATGAAGCGGAGACAACACTGTCTTTCAAAATAGAGAGTGGTGACAACAAGAAAAGCTAGCTCCATCCGTGAATTAGCTATCATCTACAAAGTGACATGCGACACTTTGCTTTAACTGAAGATAGCTCCGTCCATCTGACTCCTGTCTTTGAGCTAAGCTAGGCTAAGCCAGAGCAATGTTCTACCTTAAAATTAGCTTCAAATTAGCCCAGCTCATTTAAAGCTCCTAGCTAGGCTACTAGCTAGGAGCTTTACTAAGACAGCTCCATCACTAATAACCTCACTGACCCAAACTAACCTGAACCCAGCAGGTATGAACCGAGGCTACACTCTGATTTCATCTCATCTATTACCGGCTGCTAGCTTGGCAAGCTAATCCATCAAATAGGCTACTACTCTCTGGTACTTTCTGCAGCACTATGTTTCTACTTCCAAACTTACAACCAATAAAAGAAGCTTAACAACCAACATGAAGTCTGATTTTACGTAGGAAGGTTTAGGGTTGATAACTATTGTTTTTCTACGGAGCTAAGACGTCTCAGTCTGTAAAACTCCTCCACTGTTTGCTCTCTTAATGCTAAAAGAATCTGAACTCAGCCGCTACATGTTTCCAAAGTTCATTTTAAGTCACCCTGACAGGTGTGGCTTTACTTTTTTTTTTCTTGCTCAGCCAACTCAACCCCCGCCAACTCTCTGAACCCCCCCACAGACCAGCTGTCCTGTCCTACTGGGGCAGCGACAAACCCGACACAGAAACCCACTGACCTCCAGAGGGTTTTGATTCGATGCTGATCTCATCGCACCAGCTACCACAAGAGAAACCCGACACCGCCGGAGCGTGTCGAGAAAAGCCTCTGGCTGCGCCCGAGGACGGTGGATGATAGGCCGAGGGAGGAGGCCTGTGGTGGCAGCGATGAGAGGCTTCCTGCTGCTGCTGCTGCAAGGGGTAAGATGAAGAGTGCGGAGGCTGGGATTGTCCACGGCTGTGGTTAAATACAGGAGTCTAAATATGGATGTTGCTGCTTGAGTGAGTGCCTCTGTTCTTCTGAGAACTTGGACTTAAAGGAAAAAGGCGATTATGAGTCAGGATTTAGATTACTCGACCGTCCTCCACAGAAAAACAGCAGTCTATCATTCAGATATGTGAAATGACGCAGCTGTCTCTTGTGATGCGATGCATAATAACAATCTTCAACTGTCTTACAGCCAAACCCTTCAGGAAGGAGGTTGGGGTGGACGGTTGAGGCGTACAATCAAACTTCCTGTGTTTGACACCGGACACTGGTTTGCACCTGACCTTAACCAACTACAACAGTCCAAGCTGCCTAAACCCAAAGTGACCCTACTTTAATGTCAGACAAATTCTTTCTCAAAGATGCATCCTCTTAAGGTGAACGCAGCAACCAACCCAGCTGAGTCTGGTTAAAGAGGTTGGGCTTAGCTTGATTGCGGTCCCTCCCCAGAGCGGTTTGTTCCTACAGCCCCGCAGGCCGAAAGGACTTCCTTATGATTATATAACCAAGATATTTACCGGTTGTGTCTTTGGAAAAGTGTGCACCTGGTAGAAGTGTCTGGCAGCAGCAGCGCACTTTATCAACATGCATATTAAAACAGCACAGTTGCTGCTGATGATGCTCCACTAGATTCATGACAAAACAGTTTGTAACCCTAACCCTAGGGTTGAGGTCATGACTTTGTCTCAGTTGCCCTGAACCAAGGTTAAATGCAACAGTGCAACAATACCGTATCAGTCAGTATGTGTGACCCTTCGATGTTTCCTTAAATATATTGCCACAAAGCCAGAGTATTGCTTGAGTATAACTCTCAGAAGTCAAGGAAGGTACGTATGAAGATCCAGACAGAGTTTAGAGCAGTGATGTGAGGACGTCTTGTAGCCTAAGCTCCTAAAAAGTTCATTTCTAAACCACTGTTGTCCGATGTTTAACCTTCTGGAGTCAACGGACGCCGCTTACGCGTCCAAATCACATGACCAGTACTATAGACCTCAGAGGGTTAACTTTTGTACGGCAGCGGCTACAGCTGTCTTTAGCCACAAGGCTTCACGATTCAAAAAGAGTAAAACCTTTTTCAGATATCGAGACCAGAACTGGAAGAACAGCAGCAACAAATGTTCCTTATTTAGTAATAAAAGCTTTTTAACTGTAAACTGACTCAGGTCTGTGTTGTAACAGAAAAGTCCGTCTTGAAACTGAAACATTAAATTAAATAGCGCATCCAGAAGGGCGGCCCTGCACCTGAACTGACTCTCAGCGACTACGTCTGAGAGATAAATTAACACTCGTGGTTGCTGAACGGGAAGCAGTGAGGAGGGTTACAGGTTACAGGTTGGAGACGTAGCAGAATTTAATTTAAGACGCTTGTCAGTCACAAGCTCATTTTAAACTCTGCAGATACAGAAGCTAATTAGCAAATGCTAACCTCCATATCTAAACCTGTTGTTGTGGCTTGTGTTATAATTGTTTGTTGCCCATTTAAATGCTTCATTATATCCACTAGCTGAATAATAATAATAATAATAATAATAGTGGACGGGCTGCGGGTCGGTCAAATAAGAGTCTGCACCATTAATGAGGAAAACATTTGCTAATAGCATGTATCTAAAATGCATTTATTTTAGGGTAGCCATCACTTTTACATGTAGCCCACTGGGTGCAGATATCTAAATCAGTTATTATAATTTGTTTGCACGGCTGGCTG
Organism: Planiliza haematocheilus; assembly: GCA_005024645.1. Lineage (NCBI taxonomy): Eukaryota > Metazoa > Chordata > Actinopteri > Mugiliformes > Mugilidae > Planiliza > Planiliza haematocheilus. The sequence goes on along the minus strand of SRSE01000236.1, from coordinate 324,994 downwards.
GTGGGTGATTTATGCGTGCATGCAGACTGAGATGATGTGCCGCTGTGCATCACTGCTCCCCGGGTATAATGTGATTCTGAAACGGCCTCCACGGGGGTCATAAAGTAAGTGACACACACACACACACACACACTTGTCTTTCGTTTCTGATTTCATGGACGTTGCGTGTGCTCGTGTTGTCTCTGTGAACGCGGTGGGATTCGGTGTATGAACGCGGTCCACGGTGTGCTGTCTGCCAACCGGTCCTCAAGCTGCAGTCGAATAATTCATGGAGACGACGATGCAGACAGAACTGGGGCGCAGCAGCAGCAGCAGCTCCTGGAGGACGAGGAGGAGGAGGAGGAGGAGGAGGAGGAGGAGGCCTTGGACCCTCTCCCTCCCTCCATCCCTCCATCACCCCTGCTTTCCTCTCTCTTTTCTCATGCCCCCCCCCCCGTCCTCTCCTCTGTGAGGCTCAACAAAAATTATCTGCAAGAAAGGGGGCAGCACAGTGGTGTGGTGGTTAGCATTGAGGTTCTTGGTTCGAGTCCAACTGGGGCCTTTCTGTGTGGATGTTCTCCCTGTGTTTCTCCGGCTTCCTCCCACCGTCCAAAGACATGCACGTTAGGTAGTCACATTTCTGGGGAAGTGCACGTCTCATTCCCCATCTTAATTAACACAACAAGTCAGGAAAAAAACGTAGACACGCAAGAACAAAATGCGAGATTTTTCTCAACGGCAGTGAAATCAAAGTGACTGCAGGTCGCTGTTAATCCTCAGAGGAGATCGCTTTGTATCAGAGGGCTGTCAGAAGAGATGACGTCTGCTCCTAATGATCCCACAAACCCCAGACGGACCAGATCGCACTGTCAAAACATGCAAACTCCCTCATGTGGTGATAACTCGCTTTCTATTTCCACCACACATATTAAACAACGGAGAAAAGACTCTTGAAGGTTTTGCGCCTCATGCCTAGAAACAGCACCTTCCTTCAGACGCTGTTAATGAGAAACAAAAGCAATTTCAAAATCTGACGTCAGGGTTTTTGAGCAGTAAGAAAGGTCAGAAAGGTTTCTCCTTCTCCGTGACTCTTCTGCACCTTCCACCCCTGCCTCTTTCCTGTCACCTGTCCGTCAGTGTCACCGGGTTCGGGCATAATTGGGTCTCAGGAGGCGACCAAACTGCTCAAGCGTCCAAAGCCCGACAGAGAGGACCCAAATCTGAGCTGGGTCAGGATCTCTGAGCCAAAGCCAAACCGGAGGGAGAGTGGCGGACATCAGCGTGAAGTTTATTGGACTGTTTATCAGATGAACCTCAGATGCGGGTTCGGCAGCAGAGCCCCCGATTGCTCCGATCCCACCCACCTGCTTCATCCGACTTGACACCCCTCCGTCAACATACAGCCTGCATTTTTTTTCCCCCTGCCTTCTTAATTAACACTTCCCCAGCTGCCTGGCAACCATCGCTGGGGCAACGGCAGCATCTGCAGCCCCCACAGCGAGGCCAACTCGAATCCTCGGGTGTGAGGTAACTGGGCGGGCAGGGGAGCGGGGGGGGGGGGCAGACCCTCCTGCAGGGTTTTGCTTCGGCGTCACGGCGTTGATCATCGCCAGCCTCGTCCGTTATTATTACCATCAGCGTCATCTGTAACAGCGGGTTTATCTGCACCCTGCGCCCCGAGTCTCATCAGGGGGGCTTTCTGAGAAAAAAGCATGAGTCATACAGTTACAGCAGCAACAGTTAATGCACACGGGGCCATTTCTATAAGTGGAGAAAATGTGGTTTAGCATGCAAAGCCTTGGAATCATCAAGTGTGATTCACTCAAATAGCTCCAACAATTTCCGCGGCCCTGATTAATTTTCTGGACCACCGACGTGTTTCTGAGATAAGAGCAAATCAGCTTAGCGGAGAGTCAGCGAGGGCGTCTCATCAAATTGATTATCAATAAGGAAGAAAGAGTGGACGGTTATCAGGGGCTTTTTATGCAGCGGGAGCGTCCTCGCCGCCTCGGGGAGCGATGAACTCGTCGTGTCGGTTCAAACATCTTCAGCTGAGCCTCAGAACGTTAAAAACAACCGAGCGTGTGCGCTACTGTTGACGGGGAAGCTATTTTCGCGTCTGCGCGTTGTTGTGTAGTAGTCGAATCCATTTGTTGAGCTACTGAGGTCGATTTGAAGGCAGCACGTGTGTCGTTTGAATCCACAAAGAGGCTTTTTGATGCGGGCTCAAGGTCAAGCGGCCGACTCTCGGAGGGCGCCCGGGAGGTTTTGAGGCGCTGCGACGGAAAGTCCCAGAGATTAATGAACCGATAGGGAGCCGCGGTCGGTACGAGTTCATAAACCAGCTCCTTCATGGTCGACCTCTTTGAAGCTCTGATGTAGTATTCACTGTCTCTCTGAGTCCTGATCTGATTTTAAATGATGATGATGATGAAGTTTCCTCCGCTGTAGATTCATACAGACTTTCTTATCTTCTTTGCATACTCCTATAAATATTTAAATCAAAGTTGATGCAGTGAGGAGAAGGTAGCTCGTACCTCGGCTCCACAAATGTTCCGCTCGTCCAACGCCATAAACTCCCTAACCTTACAGAATATTTTTCTTCTTAACGTTGTCTCCAGGAAACATTTCTCTTCTTATGAACGTAGCCTTTAGAGCATGTTCCTCTTCTTCTTCTTCTTCTTCTTCTGTGACTTTCATCAGATTGGACGCTAGCCAGTCGCCGTTAAAGCAGAGGAAGAAGTTTTGGCGCTACAGCAGTTTATGGCAGACCTAAAATAAATAACTATAAAACATCGTTCTTGACTGAAACCCAATCGATCTGGATGTTTTAAAAATGTCTCTCTTTCATCACTCACATCTGCTTTGAAATTCAGGAGCAGAAATAAAACGACAGTGCACATGACCTCCTCACTAACTAACACGGTTTAAAATAAATCTGTTTGCGCCAGTGCGGCTCGTGTTAGCTGCAGATGTACTGCACAAGCGTCTCATTTTATAAATAAACTTTTAGTTGCCTACCGAAGGATTTTCCCTTCATTTGTGTTTCTCGTCTGAAGAGGATCAATTCCTCTGAGGAAGGTGTGCTGATTCAGTTTTGCAGCCCTAATTACCAAATGTTCTCTCTCTAGATATCTCAGTGGTCCTCCTGTAATTTAAAGCACGCTCAGAGAAAGACGTAAATAAAAAACAGGAGGATTTCTGTGATGTTGTTTTTAAAAAAAGCAAATTTAGATCTAGCAGGTTGTGGAGGAAAGTTTGAGCTCTAGCTGTTGCACGTAAAGGTATATGTTCTTATTTCAGAAAGGGACCTTTAAGTTTTTATTTAACGGTCTAGATGATTAAAGTGTGAGTAACAGCAACAAGTCAAGTTAGCGCTGTGGAGTTGAATTTGTTCACAACAAAATGGCTGTGATTGGTCCAAATGACGTGTTACGAGAATCAAAGTCTGATAATGGCACCCCGCTAGGCGGTGAACACGTTTATTTTTCTGCAGCAAAGTTCGACAAAGATCTTTCGGGCTCGACATGTATTTGGAGCCTCGAGTACGGTGGCCCTGAAGGTCAAAACACAACGACATTATAGATTACGGTAAGGGTAGGAACACGAGCATGTAGTCCACCATTGTTGTTGATGTTGTTATGAGACGTCTAAGAGATATAAGAGATAAAGGCTGCTCGAGGGGTGTGGCGATGGTGGCTATGCGTTTTTGATTTTTTCACTCTGGGACCAGGTCAGAAAAGTGCGTTTACAGGATTCATGTGGACGATCGGCCAAAACGATGCAAAACATCTGCCTTTAAACCAAAAAGCGTTTCTGTGTGGACGGCCCCTTATAATCCAGCTGCCCAGAAATCTACAACTAGAACACTTTCTTTCTACGCAGTTTGTTTTAATGGTGCGCGTGGTGCGTCTAAAACTTCTGACCCAGAGTTAATTTGATCACGAATGACCCCGAAAGTTTCTGGCTTGAATGGAGGATGCTGTATTCACATGTGAAGGACGAGCTCCTTTAATCCCACATTCCTCTACTAACAGAGACACCACAAAGGGTTTGGCGTTATATTTTATTTTTGCTGAGCTGAACAAACACACAACAGATCAAACTGATAGAAATATTAAAGGTTTAGGCATAAAAACTGCGACTCTAACGTCTTAAACGAGTCAAGTGACGCACAGAAACGCACGCCGACTTTCTGCCAGCTGTTTCCAGTCTGTCCTATGTGATTAAATTGACGGCGACACGTCGGACTGTGAGATTCAGGCTAAATGGCTGGGAAATTACTGAAGCACATGACCTCGCTCGCTCTGTGGGAACCGAAAGAGGAAATGGGTCAACGTTGGAGTACCTGGGAGACAAGCCGTTGCCGTGGTTACTCCCCCGTTTGATCAGAGCGGGCGAAAGAACGAGCGAAAACTAGAATCAGACCGAAGATGCAAAGAAAAAAAAAAAAACTAGGGGACAAGCTGACCGGGGAGAGCACAAGCTGCTGCTCCTGTCGCTCCAGCCGGCAGGACCGACTGTGAGATGAACACATCGAGGACAGCCACTGAGGGAGAGGAGTTAAAAAAAAAAGGGGGGGGAGAGAAACAGACGAGTCTATTTCAGGCTTCAGATGACGCCTTTGACGACCTAAAAAGTGAAATTAGAAATGAAAAGGTCTGGTTTCGCCGAGCGTGGACGTCCAACGAGGTCAAACAAGAAAGTCAACAAGTCGGTAGCAGGTCAGCGTCTGCTCTTTGATTATGAAAGCTGCATCACAAGTGCCTGGGTTAATGAAATTGCATACTTGTCTCCTTCGTTTTCCTGGGACGCTTGAAAAGGGAGGGGTTTGGAGGGAGAGAGGAGAGGTGACCCAGAAGACTGCGATTAATGCAACACCGTTCCAGGTCTTTCCATATTCATAAACGAAAATGCTGATGTAGATGAGAGAGTGGAAAGAAGAAGAAGAAGAAGAGGAGGAGGAGGAGGAGGAGGAGAGTCTGGGGAGGGAAAAGAGACGGAGCAGAGGAAAACAAATAAGAGCCAGAGGAGAGAACGAAAATGAGAACAGATAAGAATAGATAAAAACATGAAGGTGACTACAGACGACTCAGACTGATTTAAAAGTGTGAACACAAGACACTGACATCAAAGGTCGCCCACTGTGTCAGCCTTTACTGTTTTGTGACAAACGGTGAATAAAACTGACATAAATATAAAATGTTAAGGTAAAAAAAAAAAAAGTGTGAATGTGATCATGACTGGCTGCTGTCTCTGTCCTGCTCCACGGACAGGTTGAGGAGGTCGTTTGTCCCCAGGACGCTGTGAGGAAACAACTGCCAATACTTTTGTCATGTTTTCCGTCAACACTTCTTGTGTTTCTGTTTATTGTATTTTGTTAAGTTCTTGGTTTTTCATAGTCTTTAGTTTTCTGTTTCCTGTTTTATTTTGTTAAGTTCTTGATTTCCTGTTTGTGTCACTTCCATGTTTTCCTTTTGATTAGCTCATTGGTTTCACTTGTGTCTCGTCACGTCTCTGTTCCTCATGTTTGTAAAAAAAAGCCCTGACCTTCCCCTTTGTTCCCTGTCGCGTCATGCTGCTTGGTTCCATGTCATTGTGTTTCACGTTGTCCATGTATCACGCCAGTTTTTCTTCATGTTGAATTTTTTCATGCCACGTCATAGTTTCATAGTGTTTTTGATTTTTGTTTGTTCTTGGATTTCCTGCCAAGTCAGCAGCGACCTTAGTTGCCGTCCACTCAGAAATGCTTTTTGGTGGCTGATCGTCCACATGAATCCCATAAACACTTTGCCCTAAAACGCACTTTTCTGAAATCTGGTCCCAGGGTGGAAAAATTCGAAAAAGCATCTCTTGCATTTTTGTGTGGACAGATGAAAACAGAGAGAAATGCATAAGATGATGATCAGCAGATTATGGAAGACTTGAATTTTCATTATTTTTTTTGGGGGGGGGGCTTTTATACGTCAAACACATTTTCATTTATACTATTGTATCTTAATGCTAATGCTAACTACCTCCTAAGGGGCCATCCACAAAGAAACAGTTTTTGGTGTAAACGCAGATGTTTTGCATCGTTTTGACTGATCGTCCACACGAATCCTCTAAACGCAGAAAAATTTGAAAACGCAGCTCTTGCGTTTCTGTGTGGACGGAGAAAACGGAGATTCTGGCAAATGATGATGTCATGGCCACACCCCTGGAGCAGCCTTCCACCTCTTATATCCCGCAAGACGTCTCATAACAACATCAACAACAATGGTGGACTACATGCTCGTGTTCCTGCTGGAGAAGATATTGAGCCTTTTATGGTTACTAGGGCTAAATATCATTTCTCCTTGAGTTTGGTTTCTTCTAAAGCCGATTTGTAAACAGCGCTCAAGCTTTATGCGCATGCTCCACCTCTTCCTCTCTGTTTTTTGGTGAATTTCTGAAACGGCGCCACCTATAGGCCTGGAGGATGAAGTAGCGTTTTGAGTCGAGTTGAGACGGATCCGTGTGGACGCAGATATTCTTGAAACGATGCCAGGGAAAACGTTTTGGTACGTGTGGACGAGGCCTGATACCTTTCCTGAAAACTTTTTTTTTTTTTTTACACAGCATAACTTAAATATCTTCTGTCTATCTGTCTATGTGATGAAGCTACTGGACACTGAATTTCACACGGGATAAATAATGTAATCCAAATGTTGTTTTGCATTATATTTCTGTACAGTTTACACATAAAGTTGTCTATATCTATATCTGTTACTACAGACATATTAATGAACATTAAACTCTGGATCGTGCTGGAACTTTGGATCCTTTATTTGAAAAAACATGTAAAAAAAAACTAAACATAATCTACTGGTTCTTATTCATACCAGTAATTATTACGTGACAGATTATTTATTGCTTATTGAAAAGATAAAAAAACGAAGGTGACTACAGACGACTGAGCATCTGACATTAAGTCTAAGACTGAATTTAAGGTTTGAACACACCAAAGTGGCATCCAAGATTTTCCAGTATCGCAGCCTTTACTGTTTTGTGGATAAAACTTCCATAAATATAAAAAGTTTGTGCATAAAAACTGCAAATCTGATCATAACTGGTCACCACAATAAGTCAAACATATTTAAATGTTTTATGAGAAAACATCTATTAAATTAGCTACAAAGCCTCATATCTGGTGTAGAAACTAATGAAGAGAGTCTCTGGTGTTGATCTGCACGATAAAACAGAATTCCCCAAATTGGCCGTTAAGTAAAGAATCCTCCTCAATCTTTTAAGGAAGGGGCAGATCATACCCTAAATCCTGCCTTTAGTCTGCTCATACCCCCTCCAGCTGTCCCAGCAGATGGTCCACCCCCCTAAAAACGCACGCACACACACTATTTCTTCCTCAGCAAACACACTTACATACCAACACACACACACAGAGTTGGTTGATGCTGACAGCTCCGACCCAGGTGACAGGAAGAGAAAGCAGTGAAAGAGTGAGGCCGGGGATGAGAGGATCGGGTGATGTACGGGAAAGAGTGACGGATGAGGAGGAACGGAGAGGGAGCGGGAGACGGGACATGGTGGTAAAACCAGGCGGCTCGTCTTCGCCCGACGACGCAGAGCAGCTTTGAAGTCAGGTTTTCTACCTTGCGTCTAACGCTGCCTTTCTCTGACCCAGATTTCTACAACTCGCCCTGTCACCGAATGTAAACATATCGACTCTCTCGCGTCTGAGGAGGAGGACTGACTCGTTTCCTGCCCCCTGACCACGCTGCAGACCTCACGGAAAAACAAAAATGACGCGCGCGTGACTCTCAGACTCTGGCATCTTGTTTTCTGACAGAAGGAAGCACAAGAGGAGTGTGTTGTCATCCTTCTCCCACCCTCCCTTCTCTTCGCACATGCTCACACACTTGCACGCCTCACCCTTTTCATGAGTAGCCTAGCTGAGGTCGCGACCCCTCCATTCATCGCAGATGGTGGCACAATAACAGGCGGAGAGCTGAAACCGACTCTCATCTGAGACGCCTGCCGCACCCCGACCAGAGCCACACAGCTGCTGCTGCCCCCCACTGCCCCCTCCACCTCCCCACGGCTCTCCCCCCCAAAAAAAAATACCCCCCAAACCCAGACCAAAAGTCTGACTCATAAAACCCACCGAAGCCTCACCGGGGATCAACAAGCTGAACACACACACACAGACAGACTGAGACACGCTCACAGCGATGCGGCGGCCGTCTGCTCAGAGCAAACACAGAATGAGAGACTGTACATAAACTGATGTAAGTCAGCTGACAGCTCCGGTCCATGTTTCATCGGCTCTACATTTTTAGAAATCACATAAAGTCGTTGCCGGCTGTGAAAGGAGCTTTTTGTTCAGTTTTTAATGCATTACAACTGCAGCAAAAAATACTATTAATAGCCTCCAAGGCATCTAAATGAATCAGCTTATGTAGAAAATATAAGAATATTGACATTTTATTGCGGTTTTTCAACAAGTAAAGACACTAAATATTGTTTTTCTTTACATTTCTGTCTATCTGTATTGCAACAACAACTACTAAACCCTTGATGAACACTAAATATACTACAGAGGTTCTTAATTATGACAAATTTGTGCCAAATCATTGATCAAATTGACACAAATATCAATAATTTATGCATAAAAACTGTGATTCTGATGTTTGTCCTATTTCTTTTTACATTCGTACACGTGCTGACGGCAACACGCATGTCTGACTGAGACCAGCTGTAATCAGCAGAAAGAATTCAGGCTAAATGCGGAAAAATCACTGGAGCACATGACCTGTTTGCTCTACCGGGAACCGAAGAAGGAAACAGGGTCAGGGTTAGTTTACGCTATTTACTTCCATCTAGATTAAAAGCCGTTACCGTGGTTACCCTCCCGTACGAGCAAATGGTCAAAATTTCAGACAATATTACGGTGAATTTTCAGTCCATGCTGACAAACAAACCAGAATCCAATGATACAACGATCAGGCATAACATTATGACCACCGTCCTAATATTGTCTCCCTTGTGCCTCCAAAACAGTTGTGACTCATCGGAGAATGGACGTGGACCTTCTGAGGGTGTCCTGTGGTGTCTGGGGACATAATGTTGTTAGTAGGGGGGTCTTTGAGGGGAGGGGCCTCTGTGGATCATCCCACAGATACTTGATCAGTTTGGGATCTAGTGAATTTGGAGGCCAGGTCAACACCTTGTGCTGTTCTTATAGTTGTTCCTAAAGCTGCATCCTGCTGGTGATGTCTGCTGCCATCAATGAGTGTCATTGCTATGGCTCTAAGTAACATTCAGATGAATAAATGAATGCCAGGTCCAAAAGTTTCCCAGCAGAACACTGAATTATGCTAAATAAAAGTATAAAAGACAAGAAAACGAGACAGAGCGATCACTCTGATTGACTGATCAGCTCAGAAAGAACCAGAGGAAGAGAAAACAAACAGAAGTCAGGTGAGAAAACAAAATGATGAAGGTCAAAGGTCACACAGGAGGTTCTTCTAATCTTCATCTCATCTGAGCTTTCAAATAAACAAATATTTTGTGTTTTCCTGATCATCTAGATTAGACTAGATCTGATCTGCAGGACGTTAATGACGTCTGGCGTGTAAAAAGTCTGACTGTATCCTGTCTGATTAATTATTTAAGCTCAGTGAAGTGAGGAAATCTTCACTATCTGTTTGTATTATTCACATCTCTCAGTGAGGACCTGGCAGGTTTTGGAGGATTAATACTTCACACCAGTCACTACAGCCCGGGTGGCAGTTCTTACGACAACACACCCACTCCTCTACACACACGCTCACACCCACCAACACAAGCAAAACAGTCTGCCGCGCGTGAAAACATGCGGGTTGTGCCATTCAAGCCGAGTCTGCCGGAGAGCGACGTGGGCGGATGTGAATCGGGTTCATGAACAGCGATGACAAATCAGGATGCGAGTGATAAATGTGATAAATGTCAGCGAGACTGATTCATTTCACGGCAGTTATTCAGAGCGGGGCACAGACGGCGGCAACTACGACAGTGATAAATGCCAAGAATATCATTTACGCAATTGTTGCGGCGCGTTAATAGACTTGGTTTTTAGCCGAGGTCTTTGGCCGCAGCGATCAGCAGTGAGTCTAATGCTGTGTTGTTTATTCATGCGACGCTGAGACCAGAAAGGCTGAAGCTTTACACTGGAGCAGCTGATCTCACTAATTAGTTTCTCACTCTGCTGAGAGATTTGAAAGGAGTGAAATCAAATAGATATCGAGATGCTGAATAATTAAAAGCAACTGATGAAGCAAACTGGATTTTTGGGAGATCCACGACTTTCCTCTGATCGCAAACTTTTGGGCTTGTGACCTCTTCGACGAATTTCTGAAGGAATCTGATTGTCAATCTGTAAATCATCTCAAGAGACCACAAATCTTTCAAAAGGATCTCCCTCATTGCAAATCTTTATCTTCTTTAACCCTTTAACCTTAGTAAATTACCACCTGAGAAAACACACAGCACAAGATCGACAAAATTTAACTTATTACATATGTTTAGTCATAACTAAAAACGAGAGACGAGGCGTTCGATGCAACAGAAGCTCCAGTTTAATGCTCTAAACATTGTAATAACAGTGCATCTACGGCAAGATGGTAGTTTCTCAGTGTTGCACCCTGGCTTATATGCGTGTCAGTCCTTAAATGCTCTGGTACTTTTACTCGTTGCATTGTTTCAGTACATTTACTTGTACATTTACAACGTGTGATGCTTCTACAGACTAATTAAACAACATTAATTTAAAGGTTTAGGTGAGTTTTAATTAAGTTTTGTTTATGGTTGAGCTTCAGGGATAAATAACAACCAGGCCGGAGTTTAATTCGCCAACTTTTCTTTTTTTAACAGTTTTTTAGGGGGCTTTTATGCTTTTATTTTGAAAGGAGAAGAGTAGAAAGAGACAGGAAGTGAGAAAAAGAGCTAAGTGGAGAAAATAGATGTCATAAATTAAGTATATAATATAATAATAGAATAGAGTATTTTTGTTTGAGACTACAGAATAAAAGAAAAAAGAAATAAGTTGTTTTTCCAGTTTTTGTTTCTGGTTATAAAAGCGAACTTAAAGGAGAACCACTGTTTTTGTACAACCTGGACCTTATTTCTGGCATAAAATACGATTGTTTACTCACCCATATGACTTTTGTGTAATTTATAGTCAGTCGGGATATTTAGATATGTGTATATCCATATAGTGGGAGTGAATGGGGCACCGAAACACAGCCTCTACATAACGCATTATCTGCCACGAAACTCGTTCATTTCACCAATATTTTGTTATGATATGCTAGCTCCATTCACCGTTGAGTCCAGAGTTACCTGTTACCATCATCCAGGGTCTGTAGATTGACCTACAGACCCTGGATGATGTCTTCTGACCTGGATGATGTCATCTCTGAGCGCCATGTGCACCCGCGATGGTCGGCTTGTTTACCTGTAATTTGCTACTGCTATTTTTTTTGCAAGATGGCTGAATATTTTTCAGATTCTGACGTTGTGGACGAACCACAGCCCCAGTCACTCCCACTATATGGATATACGCTGATCTAAATATCTCCCAAAACGACTACAAATTACACCAAAGTTATATGGGTGAGTAAACGATGGTATTTTAAACCAGAAATAAGGTCCAGGTTGTAAAAAACTGTAGTTCCCCTTTAAAATACCCCCAAAATGCACAGACCCTACTACCAGCTGGGTCTGTGAGGAGTTTAAACCATCTCCAAGTCACTCGAGACGACCGTTCTCACCCAGAGATAGATGAGTGTAACAATTTGATCCTTTCTTTTGTTTGATAAAGAGCTGTGAAACTGACCGTGTGAAGTAGTCCACCAGCGTTCCCACCATTTCACCCACTCGGTCCTGGTTGGGGCACAGCTCGCCTCGCTGCAGACACAGCAGGACGTCATCCTGAGCGGTCGTGTGCAGCGCCACCATCTGGTCGACCCCTGTGGTCACGCTCAGTCCTGTAAACTGTGGAGGAGAGAGTAGAAAGTATTTTAGAAATGCCTGAATTCTCCTTCCGTAAATAGCGAGAGCTGTGACGCTGTGACACAGATTCTCATTCTGGAAATTCATTTGAATGAAAGTGTCGGGGATTATCTTGTCAACGTATAATACCTGTGAATTTAATACATGACGGCACAGTATATCCTGGCTCAAAAAGCACGCCACGAATGAAGCGGGCAGGATTATTTCTGCTCAGAGTATGTAGGCTGGGAGAAGCTCTGCAGGCGATGCACGTGTTGGAGGTGCAGCGAGGGGAAAGTCATGAGCCGTGACCCAAATGCAATAATGTACAGACTTACTGAAGGAACGTGAGCCGGAGAAAGGTGGCGGGAGTCGGACGAGGAAAAGAAAAGAAAAACAGTAGGTACAGTATCAGAGATATGCAGACAGAGACACAATGAGGTGTGCTTTAGAAAGGGAATGGGAGACAGAGTGGACTAAGCCTCTTACGGCCCCCAGCACACACAGGTTAATCCGGAGGGGACGACAATGTGCGGGATGTCCCATCATTGTCAAGGCCAAACTCCTGGACAACCTGTCCGTTCAGTGGAGGGGACGCTGGACAGCTTATTCAGTGTCCTGGGTGAAGTTTATACATCATATTCTAATATAACGTACTCAAACCCAGAAAGAAAGTAAATTAAAGCTGCATAATCTATTTAAGTTGTTTAGCATAAGAGGATTTAAACATCTGACTGGTAAAAATGCATCAAAGCAGACATTTATGGCAATGAAGGCGTTCAAAAGTTTCACTTGGACGCACCACAAACACTGCAGCCAATAGACAGCTGGTACATACGTTATAAAGATAAAGAAAATACGTCTTCATACCAGCAGGGGGCAGTAGTCTGAAGACGAGTTAGCTTTAAAAGGCTAGAAGGCTCTTGTGCTACGGGACATAGACATACGTAGCCTACGTTGGTGCGAACAATTTAACGTTTAGCTCTCGTCAGTCTGGCTCGGCCGCCCATATGCTAGTCGGCGCTGTGTATTTTTTGCCGGTCGGGTTCATTTTTTCACTTTCAACTATAGCGAATGAAACTTTCGCCTACTAGTCGTACAAATGTTTGCATCTCCGAACCTCCTCAGTTAACCCTTCATCGATGTGTTCAGTCTTTATTGATCTAAAACAATGGAGAAGCAGCTGGAAATGCTAAAGCAGAAGCACACCAAGTGGACCAATCACAGATTTAGATAAACTTTATCGATCCACAAGGGAAATTGCTTGGTCACAGTAGCAAAAAACACTCTTAAGAACCTCAGATAAAAAAAAAAAAAGTAGCGTTCAGTGTGAGAGCGGAGCTGGATCAGTCTGTTGGAGGATTGTCCATGATGGAGAGCAGTTTGTCCAGTGTCCTCCTGTCCTCACATACTGCCAGTCACATGACCAGCCTTCGGGTCAGTTTGTCGATCCTACTTATGTCCTTTTTTGCTGGTGCTGCTCCCCCAACACGCCACAGCAAAGGACAGCACGCTCGCAACAACAGACTGGTAGAACATCTCCTCCAGTAACTTGCTGCGTACGTTAAAAGACCTAAGCGTCCTACAGGGTCTGCTGTTGCCGTAGCTACGACGTCAAATTGACGCCGAAGCCTGAACCGGCTACTTACTGTTAGCTGGGAGGCTAGGAAGAGCTACAGGGACTACAGTGCAGAGCTGAACTCTCCTGAATCATGCTGATTTCATCGTTTACAGTTTATTTATTCTTGCTGTGGAAATAATCCTGCATTTAAATGTTCAGATGAGACCAAAAAACCCAGACCTAACATGCAGAATTCGCTAAAAAGCTGCTAACAGGAGTCCAACTAGAGAGACACCAGAAAAACAAGGACAAGAAACGATGACTTTATGAGACACACAACTTTGGAGTCAAGTGTTCATGAATGCAAGCTGTTTGCTGCATGATGTCCGTATGAACAAGGAGGGTTTGTGCCTTTGTGAGCAGCATCACTGTGAATGAATGACATGTTTTGCAGAAAGGACGCAGCGCTTTATCTTTCCGTTCTGCGTGACTTTGTTTTGAAGCTCGTGTCAAAGGTGAGATGACACAAGTCCGATCGATTTCAGAAAAACACAGTTGCTTCATTTTTTTGACCACGACCCGTGTGACCCGTGTGACATTTCAGTGTCCGGCGACACAAAGCGAGGGCCGGGGTGAACCACCTCTTCAGCTCTGACCTGGATAACGCTCATATTCCTCAGTCTGAGCAGCAGCGTAGCTTAATGGCATCAGCTATCTTTAGCCGCTCTGCTGCTGTATAATGATGGTTTTTAACCCTCTGGCATGTTGTGAGCTTTATTTCTCTCCCCCTCTCTCTCTCTGTTTCACTTTCCAAAACCACCGCTGGACGTGCAGCTGTGCCGACTCATTACGTCTCATGTAGGTGTTACTGTTTAATATTGCGCAACGGGCCGAGAACAACCTGACGTCTGATTTTTAGCTGCAAACGCCGTTAGTCTCTGGATTTTTTTTTTCTTCTTGGAATCCATCTCGGTCTCAGAGGTGAAAGACTTAAAAGAGAAGTGGGAGACAGAGGCTAAAGTTAGCAGGGGACGAATGGCAAGAGACAACCGAGCAGAAGTGGAACGATTCGCTTCCCTTTCAGGCAGAGAATAAGGATGTAAAAACCTTATAAGACACTTTATAACACAGGCAGTAAAAAGAGAAATCCAGATAAAAGATGTTAGAGAAAATGTGGAGCAGATAAAGCGGATCGTTCCCATGTCTTCTGGGGATGTCCCTCTATCAGTCTTTTTTTGGCAGGAGATAAAAAAAAAAAAGCATGAAGAACATTTTGATGATTAAGAGACTTAGAAGAATACATATTTAGGATAATGACTATTTCTAGAAAACCGCTGAAGACGGAGGCACCTAAAGAGGAGGACTGAGTTAAAGTTTAGAAAAATTTTGTGAATTTCTGAAACTGAAACAGCGCCACCTATAGGCCTGGAGTATGAAGTAGTGTTTTGAGTCGAGTTGAGACGGATCCGTGTGGACGCAGATATTCTTGAAACGATGCCAGGGAAAACGGAGGAGGGGGGGAAAGATCGTTTTGGTACGTGTGGACGAGGCCTTAGTCTTTAGTTTACATGAGAAGACCTATTGTTTCAATTCTAACGATGCTACTATCAAACTAGAGACGTCCCACTAAGGAATCAGGACCAATCATTCAGTCATTCATTCAGTCATTCATTCATCTTCTGTAACAGCTTGTTCCTGTTAAGGGTTGCGGGGTCTGCTTGAGTCTATCCCAGCTGTAATCGGGCGAGAGAATGTACTGCAGAACTATTGGTTTTTACGTCAAGCGTATAAACCTACAGTGAACTGAGTTTGAAGTTTATTAGACTTAATGCAGTTGCACATTTCACATGGGAGCTAGAAGAATAAAAGTACGATGAGAAAAGCTTTTAGTTTTTTAGTTTTTTTACAAAACATGAACGCGGTCAGGGTATGGGATCAGATTGGGGGGGTCAACATTACACGATCGGAAACCTCCCTGTCCTAAAAATCCTGTTTCCTCTGGCAGCATATGAAACCGTGGAAGAGAATCATGATGTTATTTCCAGAGACCTTGACATTAAATAAAGCTATATGCTCTCTTTCCCTGCAGAGCCGTCGGCCCCTGTGAGAATCCTGATCCAGTTTCTCAGATCAGGTCATAAAATGAGACCTAAAACCTAAAGCGAGCTCTGTCCGCATCGCCACGGCCTCACACACCGAACGCAACGCCTAATGCACAAGAATAAACATGCACACTGACTTAGAGGTCACCAGCCCTTTGAGTCAAAAGGAGACGGCGTCCTCTCAGCGCTCGTTTCTCGCTTATTGATGGATGGCAGCGACCCTGGTCAGACATGGTGGTGGATGAGTGGGCGTGTGCAGAGGAAACATATAAAGTAAGAAATGAAGGACAGCCAGGATGAAGTACAAAGGGTCTGACCCACATTTGAAGTAGCTGTGGTGGAAGTGGGTTTGCTGCTTGGTGCTGCTGACTGGTCCTCGCCACTTTTATTTGGGTCATTATTCAGCGTTAAGACTTTGTTTTTAGGGTTAAAGATGAAAGATTTTGGCTTTAAGAAAGGGGATGTTCTCAAGTTTTAACGTCAGGAGTTTGAAGGCCAGATGGTGAACATGTGCTCCGTTATAGTTCACACTATTTCTGTGTTTAGTGGGACTTGGTGCCATGATTAGGAACCAATAAAACGATATCCTCCCGTCTAAATCTGCCTCTTGTACGTCCTCGGTTACAGAAAATTACAGAAAAAATACAGAATCATCGAACTGACGCCCAACACGACTGGCTTCACGTTTTTGTCGTCGCTCTACTGATGCATGAACGTTCAAGAGGAGGAAGTTAACAACTACGTCAGTGAGATAATGTAGCTGCTGTTCTCTCCCTTGTTCCTTGTGTTTCTGGTGTCTTCTCTTTGTTTTACCTCTAAAGCAGAGTTTAAACCTCTGCAGGACATAGACGCTGAACCCTACGTTCATACTGTAGCCATTTATACTTGTGCGCTCGTCAAACACCAGTCAGCTTAATTTAACTCTTGTATAAAATATAAAAATAGATAAAACGAGTATTAAAAGAGCTTAAAGTCTACTGACCTTTCTACAATGGACGTTGTCTGTATTTTTGTGCATTATATCACCTCGTTGCCACACACACAGTAGCTGTTAGAACTATTAATACACCAATCAGCCACGTCATTAAAACCACTGACCATCTTATGACAATTAAATGTTCTGCTGGGAAACTTTTGGACCTGGCATTCATTCATGTGGATGTTACTTAGACATGTAGCACCCACCTAGACCAGACCAGGCACCCCCACCCCATAGCAATGACACTCATTGATAGCAGCATCCTGACACAGACACACACACAAAAACACTTTAGAAACAACTAAAAAAACATGAAGAACATCTCAAGGTGTTGACCTGGCCTCCAAATTTACTAGATCCCAAACTGATCAAGTATCTGTGGGATGATCCACAGAGGAACCTCCCCTCAAACCCTCCCGACTAACAACATCCTGTTACCAGACACCACAGGACACCCTCAGATGAGTCAACACAAGGGAGACATACACAATATTAGGAAAGTGGTCATAATGTTATGCCTGATTGGTGTAGATAACAGGTGATGACAGCTCAGTCCATCTGTACATAACGCAGCACAGAGAATAGACACATGTGACGTCATATTTGTGCGACCATGTGTCGTCTCTGATCGTCGAGTACTCACAGCGTCGAGAGGAAGCTTCTTCAGAACCTTGTACTGCTTCTTCGGCTCTAACTTGTAGATGTACTTGTCTGTGACGAGCAGGCCTCGGTCCGTGTTTTTGTTGAATCGGTTCACCTGGGTGAAGAAGAGGAGGAGAAGCAGCGTTACGCGAGCCCTTTCTGCAACGAGCTTATCTCAAGGAGCTGCACAAAACAAGAGGACGAAGACGCCGGTGGGATGTTTTCATGAACTATATCAAAGCCTACATATCTACTAATGTAATAAAACTGCAGCAGTAGTTCAGAGGAAGCGCTCTCTCTATAATCCCTGATAAGGAAAATATTATTTTCCACAGGGAGATGATAAGAGGAGAGGGTCAGCGCGAGGTAAAATAATAAGCGGGGCTTCAGCCGACTCCATTCAGTCGATGTGCACCTCTTCTTATACGTAACTTTGGGAGTGAAATGATAGCTTAGATCCTTTCATGGGGTTTCAGGGCTGCAATGATGGAACATGAAATCGTGAAAGACGAGCAGAAATAAGAGGTAGAGAGAGAGAGA
The DNA here is from genome assembly GCA_005024645.1 of Planiliza haematocheilus. Taxonomy (NCBI): domain Eukaryota; kingdom Metazoa; phylum Chordata; class Actinopteri; order Mugiliformes; family Mugilidae; genus Planiliza; species Planiliza haematocheilus. The sequence continues at coordinate 307,182 of SRSE01000236.1, read as the reverse complement.
GAGAGAGAAGCGTGTGAGGGGGTGGGAAAACAAAAACTGAGAAAAACATCCCGAAGCTAAAAGGAAGCAACAAAAGACAGAAACTCCTCGTGGCTGCTAAACAGGCATTTCCATTTCACCGCGTTGCTTTTTCCCACATACTGTACCTTTCGGCAGAAGCCCGAGAAGAGGACCTGACTGTACTCGTCTTTGTTCTTGAGCTCCTTGGCAGCTCTGACGAAGCCGGAGCTGGTCTGAGGACAGTCTCGCATCTGCAGGAATTAAAGACGTGCATTAATACACAGGGGGTCCGGCTGGCTGCTGCAGACCAGCTGCAGCTCAAGAAGCTACACGGGAATACATCTCGCACTTAAAAAACTCCGGGTGACCTTTCGCTGCTTCTTTCAAGCCTCTTTTTTTTTTAATCGCTTTAATTCCATAAGAGGTGGATCAAAGCTCGGGGCCTGGGGCCTCTGTTACCAGACACGGTGTTAGACAGGGAGGGAGCGCGGAGGCTGATACTGCAGCTAAACGTTTTGATGAGAAAACCAGCAAAGAGGGAAATCTAAAACCGTGCTGTAGCCTGACTCCTATACAGAGGAGACATTACTTTCAGGCAAGCACGTCTCCTTAGATCTATTAATCATGCACTAACCGCACCGAGCGTACAGTATGCGGCTAAAAATGTTAAATCATCCCCGCACTGACTTCAGTCTGCGTCTACTTTTCATGTTTTGGCCAAGTTTCCTCAAACCATTTGAAGAAAATTCATTCCTGATCTAATATGACAGTGTCCCCGAGCGCTGCTGCAGGGAGACTCCGACTGTCCCGCGCACAGCTCTGATTTTTTCTTTTTTCTTTTTTAAATTCCTTGCGCCAGCTCTGAGACGAACCCGGAGGAGGACGGAGAGCGAGCCAGGCATTTAGAGCACAAACTCGATCATGACACATCTACGTCACGTCAGACTTATTGTAATGAAAAGGGTCTGACTTGTAAACCGATCGCTCACACTTCAAGTCAAAATATTTACCGCGCATCGGCCAAGTTCTTCTCTTATTGCATTTGATTCAAACAGACATGGTGTTATATTGGGGATTCACTGGAACCACTGCTCTGGACGATGCCTTAAATCTCTGCAGCAACAGCGTCTATAATAGGTTATGAATTCAATTGGGTCAACATAATTAGACTTTTTTGACACAAAAATTACCAGAAAATTACTCTTCATTGTAAATTTGAATGCTAATTTGCACAAAATAATGTTAAATAATAAAAAATCGATGCAAAAGAGGTCCAGCTGAAAATTATTTTTTTGGAAAATCATCACCCAAGACGGCAAATACTTTTTCTAAGCGCCGTATCTTATAAAAAGCTGCTAGAAGATGATTATAGAAGCAGATTAACAGGCATGGCTTTCTAATGTTCACTTCTATTTTAGGAAACTATAATCACCGAGCAGAGTCTAAATTAGATTTTTGAGGAATCAATGTGTCGTTTATGCTCGAGACTTGGCAGCTAGGCCCCAGCATTGCTGAGAACTTCCCCGCACAATGTATGTTCCCGGTGGATAAACACTCACTAGCCAGTTCATTAGGTACACTAGTGAAAACAAATGCACTCTAATATAACAGTCCTGCGCTAAATCTTATCTTCGTGAAAGGTGATCGCATTCAGCATTTGTTTAAAACCAAAGAGAGAGTTTTTAGATACTGTGGTTGTTACCGACACATGTTTCTATTATTTTGGCAACCCCTAACTGAGCTAAATGACGGAAACATTTAAGTAAAGAGTCAATTCAGTTTAACATAACCACAAACTAAATCCTCCACAATGATCATACATTTAAATTAACACCTTTTTGACACTGTTTTAATAGAAACTGAACATACAACAATCAGGCATAACATTATGACCACCTTCCTAATATTGTGTAGGTCTCTAAAACAGTTGTGACTCAGCAGAGAATGGACATGGACCTTCTGAGGGTGTCCTGTGATGTCTGGTAACATAATGTTGTTAGTGGGGGGGCTTTTTAAAGGAGGGGCCTCTGTGGATCATCCCACAGATACTTGATCAGTTTGGGATCTAGTGAATTTGGAGGCCAGGTCAACACCTTGAGATGTTCTTCATGAGTATTTTAGTCGTTCCTAAAGTGTTTTTGTGGCTGCATCCTGCTGGGGATGGCTGCTGCCATCAAGGAGCGTCATTGCTATGGGGTGGGGGTGCCTGGTCTGGTCTAGGTGGGTGCTACATGTCTAAGTAACATCCACATGAATGCTAGATCCGAAAGTTTCCCAGCAGGACATTTAACTGTTAGAAGATGGTCAATGTTATTTACTTCTCCTGTCAATGGTTTTAATGTTTTGGATGATCAGTTAGGAAGATAAGATTATGTGGAGGACTGTTATTTAAAAGGCATTCATTTTCTGCTAGTGTACCTAATTTTTTGGCAAGTGAGCGTAAATGATAAACAAGACGTATCACTGATCCAGCAGAGAAACTATGTGCGTCCTTCTGCCACAATAAAAAAATTCAAAACGTAATTTAATTTTTCCTGACTCCCCGCCTCCCGTCCACTTCTAAACTCAGCTCAGATTTGAAAACAACAAAGTAAACTTATTGAATTTTGTAATCTTGTTGAAAGCTTCTGAGCATTCATGACATTATTCAGTCGCTTTTGGTTTATGTCGTTAAACGCTCAAACTTTAACAACTTCAGCCACATGCGGCACAACGGCAGATTAAGGTCTGACCGCACGTTGCATTACAAGCACTTTTCTATAAGTAGCCTTAGTGGAATTAAATACAATCACGTGAATGTGGAGCCCCTAAAGGAGGCCGGCGTGTCACGGGCCGTCTGACCGACTGACTAGAGGAGTGACTCAGGGCTGCAGGCAGTCATGCTCACGCTCCCTGAAGGCGTCTTTCAGCAAACAACCAGAGATTAGCCGCTAAATGAGGCAACTGTGGGATTCATTAAAGGAGGGCTGTGTTCACTAACACCATCATACTCAGGTCATGCTGCACAGCCCCCCGGGGGGAAGTCACATGCACCGTATACATCTACAACAACAGATGACTTCCTGTGATCCTATACACTGCTGGTCTTGTTTACAATGACGAATTTAAGGGAGAGGTTCTGCTCACGGTGTGAAAAGAATTACAACAGATCTTCACGGATTTCACACTACAACTGTTGGTAGCCAATCAAACTCAAGATTGTGTATTGAAAAGCGTGAACAAAGTCTAGCAGACCACTAATAAAAATAGCAGAGTTGTTTGTCACTTGTTTTGTTTTTTTTCCGTTATAAAACAAGAACTACTTTGTAGAAGGTCATGGATAACAACTGAAAGCACAAGATATGATTTAATACATTCATTTGTTTCGATTAATTGTAGTTGTTTAAGGCATTAAAAGAAAAAAAGCCGTATAATCATTTCATCTTCTTATGTGTCAGCAGCCATATCTTTAACATAGCCTTGAAAAACAAATCAATTTGAGGTGGTGCCTCTTACATTTGCCAGGTAGTCCCTCTCCCAGGCTCTGCTGACTCCCCAGTCTTTCCTCTCTCCACTCAGGGCCGTCAGAGCTGCCACTTTGGCCCGAACCTCCAGCATGTCGGATGGAGGGATGTTCTTCACGATCTGCCTCGCCCACCACCTGACAGCAAGACAGGAGAAGGAGACAGCGTGCCGTGTGGGTGGGGTATGACTTCAAAGAAGTACAGCAGGAGGAAGACCTTCGAGTTAGTCAGCGAGGGATGAAAAGGGACTTCAGCTGCTGAGCCAAAACGCGTCCTTGTTTATTCATATCTCACTCGCTCGGCCAGACAAGACTCGTTCATGTTATACAGAAGTAACTGAGAATTTACTGAGATAAACAGAATCTACATTAAGTAAGTATATTTTTCTAATCTTATTTTATCATTATTGTGTTTTATCTCATCGTATTGCATCACATCGCATCTTTATCTTTACTGTATATTATTGTATAATATGATATATTATTGTATCATCGTAGCATATTGTATGGTATGATATCATATGGTATGGTATCGTATTGTATCATATCGTATCGTATTATTTCTTTATCTTATCGCATCATTATTGTATCGAATCTTATTGCATGTTTTCATAGTGTAGCATATCATATCGTACCTTTTCGTATCATATCTTATCTTTCTTATTGTATCGTATCGTATCATTTGTTTATCCTATCGCATCATTATTGTATCGAATCGTATCGTTATTGTATCATTGCTTATCACATGTTTTCGTAACGTAGCATATCGTAGTATATTGTATCGTATTGTATCATTATTGTATCATATGGTATCGTATTGTATCATATGGTATTGTATCATTTCTTTATCCTATCACATCATTATTGTATCGAATCTTATCGCATTTCTTTTTCGTGGTGTAGCACATCATATCGTATTGTATTGTATCGTATCGTATCTTTTCGTATCATATCGTATCGTTCTTATTGTATCGTATCGTATCATTTGTTTATCCTATCGCATAATTTTTGTATCGAATCGTATCATTATTGTATCATATCTTATCGCATGTTTTCGTTGTGTAGCATTTCGAATCATATCGTATCGTATCTTTCTAATTGTATCGTGTCATTTGTTTATCCTATCACATCATTACTGTATCGTATCTTTTCGTATCATATCGTATCATATCTTATCTTTCTCACTGTATCATTTCTTTATGATATCACATCATTATGGTATTGTATCTTATTTAATCTTTTCGTATCGTTATCTTAACAAAAGCCAACAGTGAACACCTTATAGAAACAAATCTAACGCGTGATTAATCTGCATAAAACCAAAGCGTAAGACAACAACTTCAGTTCTCAAAATATTGTTTTAAACTGATCCAGACTAGCTCTTTACTCTGCTTTTGCTACGTTAAGCTAACTGGTTGCAGGTTGTAGTTTCATATTTACGGTACAGTATATCAAACTATTGTTCTGTTCAATATATTCAGTATCTTCATTACAAGTTGATCTATCTTCTGTACCTTTAATGAGTGTGTTAAAAGTAAAATATGGTTAAAGAGACTAAATCTTCCACTTGAAGGCTCTGACCTGCGATGCAGCATGACTGTGATGTTGTGAAACTGGGACAGAGCTGCAGGCGGCGTCGGCCACTCCATACTCTTCCCGTAGTCCGCCATAGTTCGCACATTAGCAAACCTCCGCTCCACCTCCCAGAAGTGAGCCTTGACCTTGTAGCGCTTATAGCATCCCATGATGGCGTAGATGGCCCTCATCCGCTGGCACCTCATACGAGCTAACGCCCCTCGCCACACCTGTGGGTCAAGGTTTAAAAAAAGAGAGAGACTGTGTTGAAGACGCAAAATAAGATGTCTTCTCCGAGAGCATAACACAAACTTTTGCTCCAGTTAGAGTCCCAGACTTCTCTGCAGTCATGAAACTAGGTCATGAAGAGAAGGAGAGAAGAGGGAAGGCTGTTTCACTGAGCAAGCCAAGTAATTGACTTTAATGTAACTGTGCTCTGGATCTCATTAATTATCCCAATTATTGTTTCAGGAAATTAGGATTCAAGCTGGCAGATGAATTTCAGTCAAACATTACCAGGAGCCACATATTCATGAGGAGAGACTAGCAGCAATCTCAGCTCTGAAACCCAGAAGCCTACCTTTGAAACTGGTGGTGATAAAGCTGTGGGTGATTAACTGTAGCACATGATCAGAGCTGCCTGTGACATTAAATTAGGTCTCTGAGTCAATTAGGTGAACTGTCAGATCAATACATCATTATTAATATTCATGCGTGGGCTTAAAAACAGACGTAGAGATCCGACATTAAGAGGCTGTGACTGAATACTAACAGTGATGATGACGGCAGCGGAATAACAGCAAATATTAAGGAATAGTGATTGTTTGATGCCTGACCTTCTGCAGGAAAAGCACCAGGATGGGGATGAGGGCAGCTCTCTCTTGTTCCAGCGTGAATAGAGACCGTGGCGTTCTGACGAACAGCTTCGTGTGTCCGTACGCCACGTCGTCCTGGAAGCCGTGCTGGATGACGATGGCCTCCACGGCCTCCCTGTCTGAGGGCATCAGGTGGTTCGGCCAAGTGTACTCACACGTCATTTTATACCTGTGACAACATTTAACAATAGCGTCAAGAGGGCTGCTCAGTATCTACAACCATTATCTATTCTACTTTTTTAGTCACTGGATTTATTTGAAAGGGTCAAAATCAATTTGATAATCAGGCAGTTGGATAAGTTGGATAATTCTTTTATGGGTCTGGAGCAAGCTGCAACCGCCTGATCTGATAAATGAAGTCAACGCCCAAGAGCTAAAACATGCAATTCCTCAAATGGCCACTCGAGGCGCCACAAGCCTCCATGTTTAAAATATAAAACTTTACAGCATAAGTTTACCAGACTTATGAATCTGGTAACACACTGTTCGGATTTCATCTGCGCATTTAATCGAATAGTCCCACAGCCAAACTCTTCTGTCAGTCACCACCAAACGATGTGACTGGTATTTGCTGGAGCATAATCGGTTTCCAAGGGAGAGACTCCAGACCAGCTGTCCTCCACAAAATGACTGTGAGCTGGGAAGTCGGCCTCGCTTCCAGGCTATATGTTTACAGCATGTTGTATAGTTAAAAGGTCAAAAGTCATGCATAATTCATATAGTCACCTAGAGTTGTCATGATACCAAAATGAGTACCAGACAAATATCACAGTTCTAGATATTATCGCGATATTGCAGCCTTTTTTTTTAATTATTATTTTTATGAATGTATTTGTACAAGTTATAAATACTTAAGCCCGGTGGTGAGTGTCTTGTCTCGTGTTTGTGACTGTAAGCCGTGCGCGCGTCTGGGCGAGACAGAACTTTAGCTTGTTGTTTGTTTTGAAGCGAATTTCTATCGAAGCGGAGCTGTCTTCATGGAGTTCGTTCTCGCCGGCAGAAACGCATTAACAGCCAATCAGCTAACAGACAGGCGGATCCAGTGTGCAGAAACAGCCTATCATATCCCTGGACGTCACCAGTAATGGGCAAACAGCCAATCATTCAGCAGCTGTGTAGTTTGGTTGCAGTAGTTGCCATGTGGATTTGTTTACAAGGGAGTAGCATGAAGTGAGAAGCTGGGAGGAGAGTTGAGGCGGCTGCCATGTAGCGGAAACTGGCACTGGTAGTATAGTAATCCACGGTAGTACCGTTGTGTACAATTTCTAGAACTGTTACCATGGGTACCGTGCAACTCTAAAGTCACCTCAACCCCGGTCGCCTCAACTCCACTCTGGCTCCACCTCTTCACCCATTTATGAATTAGCCGGTAGTTAAGAGGAGTCAGGCTCATCCAAGATGGCGTCAGCTGCTGCTAAACACACTGAGCTTCAAAACTGTTCCTCAGAAACTCCAGTGTGAACATCATGGAAGGTTCATCCATCTTTAAATACAGTCCATGCTTTTCTTTAACTACACATACTCTGCTCCACTCAAAGAGACATAAGGGAGCAGTGAAAAGAATCTAGTTTGTACTTTATGTTCTCCCGCTTTAATAAGAAAGACTGCTCCACCAGTCGCAAGGTGAGATAAAGTAATACGTTTTGTCAGAGAAGCAACACCTCTGCGCAGATAGGCTTACCGCTGCAGGAAGCGAGCGTAGGGCTGCCTGTAGGCGAAGCCTGCCCTGCGTACCATCACATTCTCCAGCAGGCCGAGGTAGGCCACCTGGTGCTGGCAGCGGGCGTCGTCAAACAGCACGGGCGACTTCATCTCGTTGGGTTTTATGCATCGCACGTAGTACGGCTCCTAAAAGACAAGAACAAAACAAACTAATTCAGATGACAAGTGTTTGTTTCATCTGTCATCAAGGCGGTTTTTATTTGCTGTAAAATATTGGCTTTGGACTTCCCCCGCCAGGATCAGTGAGGTATCACATTACTGTGTTGTACTGAATAATAAACATTAAGTCTGCTCTTGGACTGATTCAATGTTTGAACAATAGAGGCAATATTTTTTCGTTTTTCACCTGCACAAACTTGTATTTTGTCATTGTTTTTATCACTGCTGCGTTCATCGCTGTGTGAGCAAATAAACTGAACTCAGCTTGTAAACTGTCACTGAGCCACAGGCAAGCTGCACAACTGAGTTCAGTGACCTTAATCAAACTACATTTTCACCAGACTCTGACAAGCAGATCCCTCATAACACATTAACTATTTATTAACAGCACATTGAACCGCACATTAATACTCTGAAGATGAAGAAGCCTCCAGTGCGGAGGTGCCTTGACAGGAATCTCTGAAGTGCAAAGACATAGAAAATGTATTCTGCTTGTATAGCCAACCAGACAGCGATCCAGTCACAGAACAGACGCCGAAGTGTTCCCATTGTCTCTCACTGTCTGTCCATGAAAGATGAACAAGGTGGAACAAGGCGAGCGCCTTCTGAGCTCTACATCATTTCAATGATGCATGCGTATGCCTCCACTTTCAGCTCATCTCAGCTGTGATTCAAGAGAAGAGTAATTTAATGGGGGCTAGGAGCAAATGAGGAAGTGGAGAAAACCGCCTTCAACATGACCTGAAGAAAGTGAAGGTTTTTGTCGGGGGAGTTTCTTTTCATTTCACCTCAGTCACACCAAGATGAGATGCTACAACAGCCCGACAGCAGGCTGTCCCAAAATAACAGCAGGAAATGTCAGACTTCAGTCAGCGCGATGAGGGCAGGAGAGGTGAGCAGCACATTTTGTGGTCCACCACCAGCTTCCCCTCCCCTCACCGTCCTCCCAACTCCACAGGCAGTGAGACAGGATGAGGACAAGCCACCTACCTACAATAACGGTTACTCTCAGACACCATAAAGAGCACACAAGTATGCGTGCATGTTAATGTCGGACAGCTGCGCTCTTCCTCTCTAACCATAGTTTGTCATGCACGGTGATGAACTGCCATTTGAGACCCAGCAGCAGCAGCAGCCTCAGAATAATCTGTGACTCACTGAGACTTTACAGAGACTAGAACAGCCTCTTCTGGTGCAGAGCATCTTCTTTATGTTGACAGTAAACTGATGTGATGATCTATGTTGGCAATAAACACAACACAAACATACAAACAAAAGAGTGACACTCCACCGACCTTACACCAATAATAAAGCGAAATCATAGCAGCTACATATTTAGGTCTGGTTTATAGGCGTCTGTTTTATCAGTTTTATCGTTATTGTAATATTATTTTCATAGAAATTTGTGAAAACAGGATGCAACTACAAAACTGTGCAGAAGAAATGCACTTCACAGCAATTTTATTTGAGCTGAATGCCCAACTAGACACTAAAGCAACAGGGCAACATCAAGCGTTAGCTAGCAAGTGAGATAGCCACTGCTAGCCTACAGCTAAAACTAAAGTCCTTCACTAATTCCTCTGAATCCATATTTGAGAAAAAAACACGGCTAAATACTACAACTGCTATAGCTAGCATGACAGCTAAGCTAAAGCAGGATATATGAGAAGTTGGCTAGGGAGACAACTCTAGCTAACATTTAGCTAAAGATAAATCTAAATTTACTTATTTTTAATCTGTTAATTTAAATAATTCTGTAATTATATCCACTTGAGGAATTAATCATGTTGATAATTCAGCTATTTTGTTGTTGTTGTTAGCTAAGATGGCTAAACTGCCAGCTAGTACTAATTTCTTACACTGATTTTAATACAAATATTAATAGTAACGGTTGTTTATGGTGCATTTTTAATTGTTAATTGTGTCCATTTGCCACAGCTGCATTTGTTAAGGAGACCAATTATTTACGTTTTATGGCAAATTTATATATTTGTGTTTTGGGAATAATTAGCCTAAAACATACATCGTGATGGCAAGAGGAAAACATTATACTTAATGGTAAGAATCCTCATCCCGTCTTTAGTTTCGAGTCACAGCTTCCTCCAGGGGGTTAAGGAAAGGAAACAGGAAGTCCATCATAATGAGAAACCACTGACCTTGCAGGCAAGTTTATCAACCAGAGCCACAATGGAGTTCTTGAACAGGGTGGCTGCAGTCAAGGGTCGCTTGGTGACCTCTGTGATGCTCATCTGACCATCTGGCCACATCTCCTTTAGGACCGGGTTGGCGCTATGACAGAGAGAGGAAAGAAAACGGGGGTAAAGACCAAAGAGGGGACGCGATTAACTAGGCTAGGAGGCAGGGCGAAGAATAAACTCATTTATATGCTGTAACCCAGTTACTGAACTGTCAAGAGCATCATGATGTTGGAGAAAATAAATGCGAGTGACGAGTGCATTTGCACCTGTTGTACATAAGACGCTTGAAATCCTGGAATAGCAGGTCCTTGTTTTTGTCCAAAAAGCCCTCGACGGAATATCTGCAACAGACGTAGACAGAGGGGAAGTGAGTTATCGAGAGGAATCGTACAGAAGTAGTTCAAAAGAAGGAGGTTGGTTCAAGATGCTAAAATTACAAGAAAGTTAAGACAGGAAGTAACACAGTTTAGACAGTATCTGTCATTCAGACGTCGCCATCGGGTTCGTTCTCAGCTCCACGGCTCCTCCGGTGAAAATATTAAAACAACAGACATGCTGCTTTTATCGATTTACAAATTAGGAAGATGATAAAATTCGCCCCACGGCTCACTCTAGGAAAAAAAAGGGGACTTGTCTGTGTTTTCTTTTCTTTTCTTTTGTAAACTATTCATTTGTTTTGGATGAGACGTCAGTGGGGGGTCACAGGCACACTGTAAGGCACAGTTACATAAGCTGTCTAGCCACGGGGTAAGAGCCTGCTCTAGTGTAAGGGTTGCCTCGAATAAACCTCTCTATTCTCACATCCAGCGATAACATGGATAGAGTAGATGCTTTAGAAAGTAAAAACGAACTGCAGAAGAAGAAAAAAAACACACTACAAGTAAAAGACCTGCATTCAAACCCTAATTTGCACTAAAGTATCATCGGCTAAATGCAACTAAAAGATGAAAACATAATGATATAGTTTCAGTGGTTCCCAGCTTGTCCATCTCTCCAGAAATTTAACTACATATCAGTGACGATGCTCACAGACTGAGCTGCAGACTAGATTTTTAGCAGCGTAACTAGAGAACGACGTCGACACACCAGACACACAAATATAAATGCTTTTATTAGTTTAGCCTGCCACAGCTTGTTTAAACCAAGCCTACGGTTAGGGCTTACAGGGGCTACTGATTAAATCTGATAGGTAGGGACAGAAAAAGTTCGGCCACAAAGTTCACTTTTAATTTATTTATTTTTATTTTTAAGCTCAATATGTGGCTTAGGGCTGTCTGAGGAACATCCGTTAGTTGTGCTGCTATAGGTCAAGGCTGAGCACCGAGCACCTGTCCCCTACTTTCTTCTTTAAGCTAAAGCGAAAGTCCTTCACTAATTCCTCTGTAATTAAAATATCATCTTTGAACAATGTCGGTGATTTAGTTTCTTATTCCAAATAGCTAAATAAAGCAGTAGCTGAATCCATATTTGAGAAAAAACACGGCTAAATACTACAACTGCTATAGCTAGCATGACAGCTAAGCTAAAGCTGGATAGCTATATGAGAAGTTAGCTAGGGAGACAACTCTAGCTAACATTTAGCTAAAGATAAATCTAAATTTACTTACTTTTAATCTGCTAATTTAAATAATTATGTGTTTATATCCACTTGAGGAATTAATCATGTGTTGATAATTCAGTTATTTTGTTGTTGGGGGGAAAGAAGCGCTAAACTTCAGCTAAACTGCCATCTTAGCTAGTAGGCTAGTACTAATTTTCCTACACTGATTTTAATACAAATATTAATAGTAACGGTTGTTTATGCTGCATTTTTAATTCTTAATTGTGTCAGACTGAAACCGAACAGATGAGTAGATTTTTAGCAGCATAACTAGATGTCGACACACACACATTGTGTTATTAATGTAAAACACATTATCAGCTGTGTGTCCCTTTGTCCATCTCTTTTTCCTTTCCCTCCTTCCTCCATCTTCTCATGAGTGTCTCCGTCCTGGAGATGTACTCATGAGTGCTCCTGCCCACATCCACCTGTCCAGGTTTAACAGCGTATAATTATCCACCTGAATGCTTACGATACCTCTCATCTGTAACAGAACTACTATTGTCACTGACAGTTTTATGCCCCTGTGCTCATGTCTCTTCCTTTAACAGCACATTTATGAGCACCCTGTATATCCACTAAATGACATTTTGAATGCTAGCTCTATCTATTCCCTTTTTATCCATCATCAGCTACTTCTTGTGCTCTTGCTTGTGTCCTGCTACCTGGCCGGCCTCAAGCAGATGAGTAGTTCCCACGTATGTGCTTGAGGATCTGCTCAAGGTCTCTTTGTGTTTAAAGAAGACGTTTTTTCTTGGCAGGGTTGCCTTGCTCTGGTGGTTTCAGGTTCTGGGGTCTGTATACTGTCTTTTTGTACTTTTAGTGACACTACAAAAATAAAATTAAATATATTTTAATGGTGTTTACTCTACTTACTAACCAGTAAGTTTTAGAAAACCAGATTAAGCTACAATACAAACAATACAGAAGGAGGTTGTAACGTAACTATACATTTCTTTTTTATTTTAATACTTATTGGGCTCATGTGCTAAGATAAGAAGTAAAATATGGATGACTGTTCTATGTTTGGGGGCATCTGGACTAATGAAAGTGTGAGGGTGAGGTCAAGTGATAGATATTGGACATTTTTACCCCTTTTTCTGCATCTCAGACAGGTATTTAAATTAAACAAATGATGAGTTAAGAAGCAAGTCTTACTTAATCTGCGTGTAGAGAGAGGACATTGATTTAATCTATTAAAAGATTAGACCAAAAACTATAGAAATATTCCCAGTATTTAGCTTTAAGAGTAAAAATGTCTTTAAATGTCAAATAAGCTTCAACTCTCATCCACACATGCATTTCTTGTGCTTACTCTCTCCTCGTTCTTCCTCTCCGACAAACACAAACACACATAACAGCATGTCACATGTAGTCTTCACGGCCCTGTCTGTGACTGTGTCCCAGGCTGTCACATCTGGAGGCAAAGAAGCGGAGGCTGGCTATGACAGATGTGTCCCCTTGGCTCACGGAGGCCGAAAACCACCTGACCAGACTCTGGGAAGCTTGCCCAAGAGAGACAGAGTGTGAAAAGGAAAGCAGAAAGCAATCGGAGCACACAATAACAAACCGCAACAAACACTCAGTTACCAGGACAGGACGAGACAGGACAAATGCTGGGACAGGACAGACAGGAAAGGACATGTAGAGATAAAGGTTCTCCAGAGACAGGAGGAAGATTTAGAGGAGAGGATATTTAAGTATGAAGGTCAAGGCTGCTGCAAGGAGAGCGTTGACTGGTGCAAGGTGAAAGGGAACGCACACCGAGAGAGCTTGGTGACAGAGATGTCTTGCAACGTAAAGTTGTGGAGTAAGGGTATATTATTATTGTGTCTCCTCAAAGTGCTGCATGTGCAGGCTGAAACACTGCAGGGAATTAAAAGTGTGGACGGCAAAGGGAGCCAGGTGAGGGCTGCAGCACGGAACAAGGAGTAAAAGAGGAAACAGGATAAGAGAAAAGAGCGAGAGGAGGAGGGGAGGGAGCGAAGTAGGTCAAAGCTTGTGATAGTGGTGGTTTGGTAAGAGCGGCGGCAGCGACGGTGGTGGTGGGGACGGGGGGAGGAGAGGGTAGAGGGGGGGGAGTGGTTGGCGAGGATGAGGGTATATTTAGCCAGAGCAAGGATCGACTCAGACAGGATGGGATGGGACAGGGGATGGTGCCACCGGGAAGCAATATACGAGAGGTGACAGCTCAGCTGGAGAGACGCGGACGTGGCCCTGAGATGAGCTGAGGTCGGCTGACGGGGACACGCAGTGACGGGGACGGACGCCTGTCATTAATACGACGCTGCGTCTGTCACCCAAGTGTTCAGCTCGTCGTGTTAATGTGTGAATGCACTCACAGCCCGTGGAGATCTGGTTTCAAAACGGAAATATGTCCTTGAAAATTCACGATAAACAGCCGGTATTTCAGAGTTTAGCCTTCATTGTGTTGGATTTACTCCCTGTGGCATTACGCTATCAATTAGCTGTAGGCGATTAGCTCATTAGCTTAGCCTTGTTTGCACCATTGTCGTCACAATCATTGTTTTTAGTGGAACAGCTCATACTGTGACAGAAAAGGTTTTGTTGACAAATTTGTGGACAACCAATGCATCCCGCTGCTCGAAGCTATTCCACTGAAAGGAACTGGACCTTAATTTAATGTAAATATAGTTTCTCATACATAATTTCTGGCTAAGGGCAAAGCAAACACAGCGACAGTCTGTGCTTAAGATTGCTCCGAGCTTGTGTTCGACATCCCGTTAGCCTGGATTTCCCAGAGTCAAAGAACCTCAATAAACCCAGTTCTACTTGATTACTGCTGCTGCTGCTGTATCTAACAGGGACAAAATTGTCTCATCAGCTGCCTCCGTCCCTCCTCCCTCCTCCCTCCTCCCTCATCCTCCCCCTTCCCCTTTCGTTTTCCCCCCTGACATATTAATGTCCTTCCCCTCTCTAGATCGAGGGCGGTACACGTGAGCTGCGGGGATCTTTGGAAATCAAAGCCACGGCGGGTGACTGCTGGTCAAGGCCCTCATCTGAGTGACGCTCAAATCCACATTAAGGAAGTGGAGCATCAGCGAAGAAGGAAACTGAATGTAAAAGCAAGCAACTTCTAAAATAAACTAAAATGAAATTGTACTTTCAGAACAGGCTAACAGTTAAAAAGGCAGGAATATATGCAGCTCCCCTTTTCAGCCTCACAAATCCCAGATCTTTCTAAATATCACAGCGGTTGGTAAGTTAAAAATCTAGGATTATAACGACCAACGCTTCTGAACAACCTGCCATTTCCTTTCAGACCCGGATTTAAAGAAGGCGCACCAGAACAAAGTGTTTATATGTGGGTGAGACTCACGTGACATCTCCAGCATAGTGGCGAATACGGAAGTGTTTCTGGAAGTCCATGGTTTTGTCAGTCGGGCAGAGCTGGAGAAGAAAAATAAACGAAAAGGAGAAGAGAGTGTTGGTGCAGAGCTGACAGCAAAAAAAAAAAATATATATGAGCTTTTATTTCATTACATGTAGGTCAGAGACTTTTCTTTTTTCTTTTTTAGTGTGTACAGATGTCAAGTCTTTAAGAGGAGAGAGAGATGTCTGAATTAGTGGAGAAACTCTGCCCTCTGCTGGCGACAAACACAAACTACAACCCTTACTTATATATTTTAAATCTAAATTAAAACATATAAATTGGTATATTTATCATGGAATTATCCTGTTCCGGGTTTATCTATATACACCGATTAGGCATAACATTATGACCACCTTCCTAATACTGTGTAAGTCTCCCTTGTGCCTCCAAAACAGATGTGACCCATCAGAGATTGGACATGTACCTTCTGAAGGTTTCCTGATGTTGTTAGTAGGGGTCTTTGAGGGGGTTGGGCCTCCGTGGATCGTCCCACAGATACTTGATCAGTTTGGGATCTAGTGAATTTGGAGGCCAGGTCAACACCTTGCGCTGTTCTTCATGTTTTTTTTAAGTTGTTCCTAAACTGTTTCAGCTGCATCCTGCTGGGGATGTCTGCTGCCATGAAGGAGTGTCATTGCCGCGGCTGATCGGTGACATGGGAATGGGGGAAGTAGAGGAGGCACAGTCTGATACGAGCCCTGATCTCCCTGGTTCTACTTCTTTCCAAAGGAGGATTGCAACACCTCTTACCAGTCCCAGCAACAAACTAGATACAACTTGTCACATTTTTTTAAACTTGGTTTCAATATCACACACAGTCAACGCTTCTTTTTTTATTAATCTTGGAATGTATATACTGATTCTGAGTCATCAAACATTACGTAAACAGCTTTTCACACCTCTACTAAAGCGTATGTGTGTGTGTCTGTGTGTTTACAGCCTGACTCCAAAATAAAATCTCCTCTTTATGACTAAAAATAAGATCTCTTCCTTCTTAGAGTTACCGTAAGTCAGAGGAGAGCATGTCAACAACAAATCAGCACTTCCCATTCAGTCATGTCTGAAAAAATGCAGATTCCCTTTTTGTTCTCTCTCTCTCAGTTTCAAGATGAGAGGTTGAAAGGCTTCTGCTTTTCTGGAGCAGATGGCAAACTCTTAATCGCCCTAATATTATCAACAACTGGTAAAATGATGGCATCATGGATTTGTGCTCTGTGTGGAGAGGAAATCTAAACTTGTCACACTGATTGTGACTTGTTCTCACCTTGCGGGAGGTGTAGTGAGGGTGCTGGGCCAGCTTGGTGTCCATGCTGTCCAGGCAGACTGTGTCGGTGACTTTGCCGACAGTGAGGCAAGCTTCATCCAGAATGGAGATGATGCCCTTGTGGGGCTGCTCCACGAGGTCAACGATGATCTGGTTGTTGAAGTAATCGATCTGCGCGTAGAGAGAACAGGTTAAATTTAAATAAAGCTGCACTCAGACAGTTCGGTAGATGGCTAAATGTTCCTAATCACGACCTAAACGACCTAAACGCCTTTAGATATGAAAGAAGAGTCTTGGATGATGGTCTTCAAGGAAACTCAAGTCCAGTTGTCTTTGTCTTAGCTTTGTTTTTGGATATAATATGACACAGGTATACTCAGGTTACTTCTGCTAATGTATGCGAGTTTCAATATTCAGTTTCAATTTGAATTTTATTTTACATCAAGCAAAGTTGTGTCAGGACGCTTTACAGGACCCAGAGCTTCTGCGTCAGTTTGACACCGTAGCTATGGCAACAGTCCAGACCCTAACGGCGTTAGGATCTGGAGTTGCCGTTAGGCTAACGCTGGCTAACACTGTAGCCTGACATGGCAGTCGCGTGTTTCTGCTTTAGTATTTCCGAATTTAATTGTTTTGGATTAATCAATAAAGACGGACTACATCGAGGAGAGATTAATTGAGGAGGTTCGTTTTTTCTTTCTTTACGACTCTTCTGCGAAACTTTCAGTTGCCATGGTTGAAACCATCGGCGTGATTAGCCCGTTTTTAGGGGTGCTCAAGCAACCCTAAACTTTGTCCCAGCACCCCTATGAAAATAAGAGTTGAAAAAATAATTGGTTGTTTTATTGGTTAAAATGGTTTGTCTATGAAACGATGCCAAAACAAATAGCACAATCGAAGAAAACGTGGTTTAAACTTAATATTTTAAAGAAGAAATTATGCCCCCCCCACCCCACAGTGGTTCGATCCACCTCTCGTTTACCGTTCCTGACCACCTGAGGGGCGTGGCTTCTATAAATTACCAGACGATCTATTTAATTTATCACTCCGCACCAACACATAACAGTCATTAGCATTAGCCCTAACTTTTACTGTTGTTGTTCTTGTTCAGTAGGAGTTTACTAACTGTTTCTCTCTCTGGCAAGCTAATAGTGCAGGTTGTCAATCAACCACTGTCCACAGTTTATATTGGTTTGTGCATATATGTTGATGTTAAAGCCAAACTTTAAGACTAATACTGCCTAATATTGTTCCTACCTCATCTTCTCATTTAAATACAATTTCTGTTCTGAACCCAACTAATGTTTGGGTGGCGTTTTTACAGAGTGAGTCTACGGCCAGTTCGTCTAGTCCCGCAGAGGCATAAACCGCGCTTAAGGTGAAAAGGTTTCTTCCCTTTTAACAGGAATAACCTCGAAACGAACCTCCAGCTCATACCCATGTGCTTGAGGCCGGCCGGGTAGAGACAGAAAACGTGAGAGGAGACATTAGAGGAGCCACAGAATAATGAATAATGATCTGTCTGCACGTGTTTCATCATGGTCTTAATTAAAGCCCTACATTTATAAACCTGCCAAGTGTATGCACGTGATGAAAATATCAACTCTAGCTAAATAAATATTCTGATGCACGAGTATTTTTAACCACCAAACAACACCTAGAGAAAAAATAGTTACTTATATGCATTTGCAGATTGCTCATGTGATCTACAAGTGTTTGTTCAATATCATGGAGACACTGATTCAAACAAAGGGTGCTAACGATATATATATATAAACATTTAACAGATTCCTGAAGTTGCAGAGCAGCAGTTTGGCATTATGTGTAAATGTAAAACAGTTTTTTAAACATATTCTCGTGTTGGTGTTTTTCGTGTTTGTCTCACGTGTTGCCAGGTGATGCCCTCCCTCTGGTATTCGCCCTGTTCCTGTCGGAGGATGAGCTCGATGAAGAGCTGCTGCAGCTTCTCGTTGCAGTAGTTGATGCAGAACTGTTCAAAACTGGCCCACGACAAAAAGAGCGACAAAAAACTTGAGCTTTGAGCGACAAAAGAAAAAGAAGAAATGGGGCGGAGGAAGACACAAACCTGTTGTTGTCGAAGATCTCAAAGCCGTAGATATCCAGCACGCCGATCACAGTGTTTTTCCCATGAAGCACTGGGTTGTAGTCTTTCACTTCGATGATGCTGTTGATGCGGTTTACGATCCAGCCAAAGAGCCTCTCGTAGAGAGCCTAAGAGAGAAGACAATGTGTTAAACAGGGCAGGGCAGCTGTGAAACTTAGACAAGAGGTCAGCATGTCACAGCGATGGTGTTTACACAATCTGTTCATCTTTTGCAGCTGTGCAGTCGTTACTGATCAGCACCTTGGCAAACGCGTCCCTTCCAAAGCAGGCATCCTGCGCCGTGTGCCCCTTTTCGATGACCTCCCCGCCGCCGGTGGCCACGGTGCGGTACAGGAGACTCTTACTGACGCTTTCCAGATCCGTGGCCGTCAGCTGAGCGATGTGCTCCACCGCTTCCTGTCCCACGATCTGAACGCTCTCTCCTTCGCTCTCAAACTGCACGTTGCCCTGAAAAACAAACCGCCACGTTCGAATCTTGTCGTATATTTGACTATTTACATATCCAGTCGCAGGATATGAACCAAGCTCTAGCTCCTGTTTGATTTTATTTCCTGTTTCTGCTCTGAAAGTTTCTTCGTCTGTGTTTTGTTTCTTGATTTACTTCCTGTGTTGATTTCTCCTTGACGTTTTCCTTGTGCTTTCTAAATCTGTGTCCCGTGTTTGGGTCCTACCACACCCAACGCCACTCAGGGCTGTATTTCTTTAATAAGAAGGCCGTGCTCTAACTTACCAAAAGTAAAATGGCGGCGAGGATCTTAAAGATTGAGGAAATCTCCTCCTTTGAGAAGCCGATAACCTCCAGCGCACTCATCACCGCCTTGTGGCTCGAGCGATCGTTGTTGGAAGTCTGGAGAAAGGAAGGGAGTAGCTTTCATCAGCGCTTTCTTGGATTCGCCTGTTCTTAAAATCAGTTTATTGATTATTGTGATTGGTTTAAAGTGGGTGGAGATGATGATGATGATGATGATGGATGGCAGACTCACTGTGGTTGCAGCTCCTTCTTTGGTGTAGGCGTAAAGAGAAGGATCCCCCTGCAGGTGAAATGACGCCAGCATTTCATCCGAGCCTCCACGCAGCAGCTGTGACAGCACGGGAAGTTTAGATTGTTTGATTTCATTGGTAGTTTTGATGCAGTCGTTCACGCGTGCTCGGGCTTTACCTGGTAAAAAGAGTGGAAGTTCCTCTCGCCGTCTTGCTGCTGGACCACCCTGGACTTGAACAGGAAAACAGAATGTGGTAGTAAATCAAACATCCATCGTCACGATCTCTTATTTACAATTATGACGAGTTGTTCCAGGAGTTATTTTTCTGTTTTATCGTATCAGTCCGAATCAGTTTTTATCAGACGTCAGGAGGTAAAGGAACTATTTTACTCACTGATATCATATGAATTCATAGAAATATTGGCATTAGTCAGTTGAGAAAAAAACAAAAATACACTCATATGGCAAATTTCTTATACATCAACAACGGCAAGGCTGCTATCAAGATCAAATTGCGATTCTGTGTTTTGACCAAGGACACTTTGGCTTGTGGAGGGACCGGGGAACAACCTGCTCAACCATTATTCTGATAATTGAGCAAAAATGACGAAAACTGATGTGAGAATTTGCTGCTATAGTGAGTTTATAATATTAGTATTAGGACCTAAGGTCAGAGAAAATTAGAGATTTACTGACTGACTGAATGTTTTTTATGCAGAGCTCTAAGGAGGTCTGAACAGGCTTTTGTGCCATAAAATAAAAAGTGAAAGTAATACTCAAGAGCATGTCATGTGGCCACGGTGGAGTCAGCTGTCACATCCAAAGACGGATATTTCCCCTCATGTTCGCTGACAATTCAGCCGTCTTTGCACTCGACATTTAAAAGAACCACCCAGCAGGAGAAACGGTGTGAACTACTAACCTGACTTTATCCCTAGACCTTTAATGATGGACTCTAACTGAGCTCAGGCAACGTAAGACAAACGACAGAGCTCTGTTAGCTTTTCAGTCCTAAGAGAAAAAGTGAAAGTAATACTCAAGAACATGTCATGCGGCCATAATGGTGTTTTACATTCACGTATCAAAGATGGACGATGGACGTACGTCTAAAAAGGTCTTAGACCATGGAAAAAGCTTTCAGACACATTATTTAAAAGTACCACCTAGCTCTACAGGATTACAGTTATGTCAGCCCGTCTGATAATAAACCATTGCATCGTTTTCCATGACGGAGCAGTTAAATACTGCCGCATTAGCTGCCTCTAACCCTTACCCTAGACATTTGACCATTTATGGAGAGAGGAACCATGCTTCAGCACATATTGTCTGTCACCTAGGTCATGGTATATGCATTTTTCATTCAGCCAATCAGCAAAGATCAAGTCTCCACTCTCAGGTCAAATGTGGTCGCCTGAATCAGCACTTACGTTCTAATGGTCTAAAATACATCAGTTTAGCACTTAAGGGCAATGAACGACATATAGTTAATCAATTTATCTTGATTTTCTTCATGAAAATTATAATTTGGAAAAATTGACAAACAACAGAGCACTAAGGAACGTTATAAGAAGCTTTTAAGTCCTAAAAGTCAGACTGAAAGTAATACTAGGAACTTAAAAACATGTCACATGGCCAAAACGCAGTCAGCTGTCATATTCATATATCAGAAGTGTATATTTCTCTGGATGGTTGCTGGACTTTGGTGAGAAAATGTCTCTGCATGAAAAAGCTCCAAATAATTCCACCAGAGTTTGTCTGTTTCGGTTTGGGATTTCTCTAATTCATAAAACAAACCAGGAGAAACAGGACGGCTTAAAAACTGTTTGGTTATTTCTGCCCTTTGAAAATGAGAATAAATCATTGCACCAACATTTACACCGCCGCTTCTTTAACAGAGCGGATAAATGCGGCAGCATCAACTAACCCTAGACTGTTCACGATGGAGATCAATTGAGAGTTTTTAAAGGGGAAAAAAATAGAGCTCTAAAGAAATCAGAGGAGGTTTTTCAGTCCGAAAAGAAGCTACGTTCACGTATGATAGATCCCTGGATGGTTGGTGGATTTTGTACGTCTAAAAAGAAGCTCTTAATGCTGTTAGATGACGTAACAAGAAGGGAGAAATTTGTTCTCGCAGCTTGTTCTTGACACGTCAACCGGACAGAACTTTTTTCTTGTGTGGTGTCCGGTTACTGTCTTGTGATTGGTCAGAAATTGGAAGCGGGCGTAGCTAATGTGGAAAAGCGCGAATGCTCTGTGAGCTCCCTGATGCTAATGTTAGCAGTGTGACAGCTAATCTCCTGGGTAGAGATCGGCAGACTGAAAGAACACCGTGGTCCGACAGACAAGGTCGTCAAAACCGACATCCGAAATTTATAAGAAAAGCATATCCCGCATATCCCACAATGCTTAGCGCGTGTGTCATATGCTGTAGTGGGAGGGGCCTATGAGGACTTCCTCATCATTTGAGCCTCTTGTGAAGTGACCAAAACTAACTTATTTCTTGTTCTCACAGTCCCAGGAGCAAGAACAAATTTCTCGCTTCTCACGGAGCACGTAACAAGCTAAAAGACGTTTCAAACTCTGCCGTCTTTGTACTCAACATTATAAAAGCACCACCTAGCTCTCAAGGAATAACATAAAATCACTACCACATGCTGTTTTTTATTTTTTTTTTCACCAGTGTTTGAGTATTAGCAGAAACCACGCGGTTATTTCTGCCCTCTGAGAATAAGTCATCGCACCATCATTCACACCGCTTCTAAGTGCCAGACGGTTCTTTAACAGAGCGGATAAATACAGCAGCAGCATCAAGTACCCCCAGGTGGGCCATTCATTAACAGGCCACAGCAGCAGCAGCAGCAGCAGCAGCAGCACACTGGCTTCACAGACACGTCTATTCATGGATGTTCCCTCACACCTCTTTGTCATCACCTCATGAAACATTCATGTTCCAGAGAGAAGATGTGATTTAAAAACTAAATGAGCAAAACTTTTCAGTACTTTTCCTGCAGAGCCAGGGGGCGGGGGCTCACTGTGAAGGTCCCCCCATCTGTAGTTAAAGCCCCCTCCGTCATCACCCTTCCCACCTCCGCTCACCTTCTCCAGCAGGTAGTTGTTGATGTGCCCCCCGGTGGGATCGCCGTTGAAGTTGAAGTTGATGTCCATGTACTTGCCGAAGCGGCTGGAGTTGTCGTTGCGATTCGTCTTGGCGTTCCCAAAGGCCTCCAGCACGCAGTTGGATTTGAGCAGCACATTCTTCACGCTGATTTATCGCATTTCGGTAACCGTTGATGGAAGCGCGCGGGACACGAGGGAGGCGGAATGGAGTTAGGAGAAGGGAAAAAAAAACGCGACGTGATTTATGGCGACATCAGATTCGAATGATACAGTTATTTACTGGAGGTTACAGCACAGGCTTTGTGAGGCTCATCCCATAAGCCACCAGTATAAAAATATATAATAATCTAAACGAAATCTCACCTCTCGACCTCCTCCCTCTGGCTCGGGTTTGTGATGGCTGCAATATACTGCATGATGTATTTACTGGCTTCTGTTTTTCCTGCCCCGCTTTCACCTAAAGCACCAAAAAACGATTTCACAACTCTGATAATCAGATCGGCAAATCTGCATATCACAGTATTTACGCAACGCGTTCATGCCCTTACAGATGTTATCTCGGCGAACACCTTTACAGTCATCCCACAGATTACACATTTACTGTTGACGGGCATTACATTATGACCACCTTCCTAAAAGATATGACTCATCAGAGAATGGACATGGTCCTTCTGAGGGTGTCCTGTGGTTTCTGGTAACAGGATGTTGTTAGTGGGGGGGCTTTGAGGGGAGGGGCCTCTGTGGATCATCCCACAGATACTTGATCAGTTTGGGATCTAGTGAATTTGGAGGCCAGGTCAACACCTTGTGCTGCTCTTCATGTTTTTTTTTAGTTGTTCCTAAACTGTTTCGGAGTGTCAGTGCTATGGGGTGGGGGTGCCTGGTCTGGT
The DNA here is from genome assembly GCA_005024645.1 of Planiliza haematocheilus. Classification (NCBI taxonomy): domain Eukaryota; kingdom Metazoa; phylum Chordata; class Actinopteri; order Mugiliformes; family Mugilidae; genus Planiliza; species Planiliza haematocheilus. The sequence continues at coordinate 283,778 of SRSE01000236.1, read as the reverse complement.
CTAGGTGGGTGCTACATGTCTAAGTAACATCCACATGAATGAATTAACTCCAAAAGTTTCCCAGCAGAACATCGAATTGCCACAAGATGGTCAATGTTAATCACATCTCCTGTGCGTGGTTTTAATGTTGTGGCTGATCGGTGTATACGTCCATATTTCCTGTCTTTTTAGTGGAGAGGTGTGAGCTACAGACCTGAAATGACGATGCAGGTGTCTTTGGCTCGTCTCTTCATGGCCTTATAGGCGGCGTCAGACACGGCGTACAGGTGAGGAGGGTTTTCATACAGCTCCCGGCCCCTGTATGCGTCTATAGTATCTTTGCCGTAAATGTCCATCTGCCTGTACGGGTTGACAGAGACGACCACTTCTCCGATGAAGGTGTAGATACGGCCCTTCTCAAACCTGACCAGACAAAGAGACGCTGTCAGTCAAGGGGATGCTTTGCTGCACATGTGCCACGTACTTCTACGTATCATCATCATCATCGTACGGGGGAGCGTGTCAGCACAAATTTGCTCATGACTTCTTTTTTTTTTTTTTATACACACCGCCCGTTATTAGAAAAAAAACAAAAACCTCGAGCTTAAGGTTTCAGAAAGCATCACGGAGCTTTATGTCATGCATAGCTGACAGGAAGTGACACAAGTGTGTGTACATTGGAAGCAGGAAATGAAACTTGTGGTGTAAAGGGCGTCACAGGCTTGTGTAACCTCTTGTGGCTTTTTGTCGAGCTACGAAAGGTAAAAAATTGTCCGGCCACAGAGTTTACTGGGGCTACTTAATGAAATAGTACCTCGAACATCTTTGTTCGTGTGCGGCTTTTTGTGTATTTAACACACGAGCGGAGACTAGATCCTCCAAGGCACACACCTGTAGACTTAATACATCTTAAAGGATGATAAATGATTGTTTCAGCTGATATGTTTCCTATCAATGTGGCTGTTAAGGCGTTGCCATCTCAACCAGCTGCGGCAACACAGAGTTTTCCGAAAGAGGCCGACAAGAAGGAAACTCAGAAATTAGAGCTACATTACTACTAACTAGCATTAGTGATCTCAATCAGGTGGTGGTGGAAAACCAAGCAGCACCAGCCTACAAACGCAGGTGTTTGGTAGATGTGAGAAGCTAATCACTCGACTGCACAAAAACTTCAGCACATGCTTTTTGACCAGGCAAGTCTGATCAAGTTTACGATGAAGCATCCATGTGTAGTGGAAAACAGATGCCAAGCTCAGATAGGTATGTGGAAAATGTTAATCCGCCGGGGTGCTCATAACAGCGAAGAAAAAAAGGGGGATTATTATTATTTGAATTGAGTATTTTGAGTCTAAAAGAGTTTGTTTGAGGCTCAGAGGAAGTGAGACTTATCTGGACTCTGGCAAGTGTCAAATCACAAACAGTTCTCACCTGAGAGATTAGAAAGCTTCCGAAACAGATCACAAAAAGAAAAAAGATGACGTTTACTTATCAAGCTTGACAGGTTTATTTGTCTTGTGGCATGTGCTTAATTTGCTTCACATGACGGCTACAGAGAAGTGTGATCAAATAACCACAGATCAGAACCCGGCGGCTGAGCGGGAAACTGGAGGTAGAGATGACTCACTCTTATTTTGTCTATTTTCCCGTTATGTTCCATCTTGATGCCCTTCTACAGAATGACAGCCTGATAGTTCAGATTTACGGCGCAAGAAAGTTCAAGCTCGTGAATGTCAGGTAACTTAAATAAGGACAGATTACACCACGTGTGTTTCTTATTTTCCATTCATTCCCCTCATTCGAGCTGACTAAACAAAGGCGAGTAGAAACGTGTAGTTAACTTTATTATAACAGGTACGTAAGTATAACCCTTGGCATCTCTGGCTGCCAGCTGCTTCCACCCTCCTCTCCTCCCTTCCTCCTCTCTAACAGTATCTCAGGCCTTACCTCAGCTTCAGATTTTCCATAAACTGCTCCATCGTCACCTCATCCAGGAGCACAAAGTCTGACTTCCCAAACTCCAGGCCCTCCAGCTCCGCCATCCCTGTCTGTTCTCGCTACGGACACACAAAATAAATAAAAAAACAAAAAAAAACGAGACAAGACGCAGGGGAACAGAAAGCAGCTCAAGGAAGAGGAAAGAGAAGTATGATCGACTTCTGGGGCCCCGGTAGTGTGCTAGTGTAGGCGTGGCGTGATCTTTGGTACAAACTAGGCTGTGCTTAGTCAAGGCACACCAAGCTGTGGTCTACAAGCTGCAGCACGTCATCCTGTCACTCAGCCCATGCCCTCACGCAGATCTGTATAAATAGCAGAAGGCTATCTTTAAAAGCTCAGAGAACTTCTGCATCCTCCTCTGTCTCTCTCTTCCTGCCACAAGACCTCAGTATTTCTAAACTGTCACCCAGCAACACTATGCATACTTTCATTTCAGTCCTGTTTTGTTGTGTGTGTGTGTTTTCTGCGTCTTTACTTCCCAAGAAACAAGAACCCACATTTGACACAGTGCCAGACAAGCGTACTGAACCTTGCTAATTTAGGGGTTGAAATGGCCTTTATCTCCTGGGAAGGATCGCGGCATTTCCTTTCTTAACTTGGCATTGGCAGTACAACACATCCCTTGGGGTTTTCTCACAACCAGAGGTTTTCAGCTCACATAGGGCCATGCATGAACTCTGGTCTTTCAGCCACACATGTAAGACACATGTAAGAATGAAGGTGCGTGATTAATCTATACACAAGAATAAATACTAAAGCAGCTGATTTCCAAATCAGTTTGCACACCACTTCATGTTTTTGTTGCAAGAATTTTTCAACTTCTTTTTCTAGTTTTAGCAAAATAGCACTGAGCTTGTTTAGTTCTGTGGGTGGCACAGTGGCGTGGTGGTTAGCACCATCTAAAGACATGCTAACTAGGTTAATTGGTGATTCTAAACTGGTCTTAGGTGTGAGTGTGAATGGTTGTCTGTCTCTTTGTGTCAGCCCTGTGATAGACTGGAGACAAGTCCAGGGTGTACCCCACCTCTCACCCGATGGCAGCTGAGATAGGCTCCAGCGACACCCCGCAACCCTTCACAGGAACAAGCGGTTACTGAAAATGAATGAATGAACAAATGCTTGCAAGGCAAACGCATGAATATGGAGGAAATTGCACTTTGAAGTTAAAAAAAGGGGCAACCTCTACAGAGCTATCATCCACAAACCACCCTTAACAGCTTTTAGCCAGCTCTTTAAATACTGTTATTAATATTATAAGTAGGCTATATTTTAATATTACTGTTTTGTTTTTGAATTACTGCCAATGTCCAGGGCTAAAACACCAGTCTACCAACTTAATTTACCACACAAAGGTTGCTAATGTTATTCTTTGTTTGCTTGGGGGCGCTATTTTCAGTTTACAGTACGTTGTCTACATTCCTGTACAACAGTATTATATTTATGTTTTATTTATTTGTTCAGTCCTGTTCTTAGTCTTGAATAATAAATAAGTAGTTAATAGCCTAGAATAGCTAATAATAATGCTTTGTAATGCTGTTTCATTAATAGTTTTTCATTATTTTCAATCATAATGCTAACGCTAACAGCGCTAACATTAGCACCATAGTCGCTAGCTGAAGCTAACATAACATGCTAACAATTTGCCACACAGTAAAAGTTTGCATATGCTATTTTTAATATGTTTGAGGACTCTGTGAATATATTGACAACTATTTTTTTAATTGTTCCATCTTGTAGTTAGCATTGAATAATTAGCCATAAATTAAATTAGCTAGCATAGCATAGCATGCTCAAGGCAGCTCTTTATGATTCATGATGTCATTTTTCAGCCAGTTTTTCAAATTTCAACCTTTACTGGACTCAACAAACGTGGAGAACAGTGACTAACAAAGAACAAAATCATCTTTCGCCTTCTTTTCCTGAAGCTGTTGTTTATGTAGCTGCAGGCCAAAGCTTAGCCAATTAGACAAAACATTTTCTGTCACTTCCTCCTACACTGACTAACCGTTCACGGTTGAGAATTATAAAACACAAACATGATGAAAATAAGTAAAAATTTTATCACCCTTACAATGAAGTTCATTCAGTCCAAATGTTTATCTCCAGATCAACACATCTACACAACCTGTCAGCACTGAGCAAATCAAGGCGCATGTCTCCTGCATGTTCCTGCAGTTTTCACTTTATCTTGTTGAGGCACAGACGAGTGACACATCATGACTAAGATGAGCTTTTTGTTTTTCCCATGGCCAGCGAAATCCACTCCCGTATTGTCTGATTCATGGCAACAGCTGCTTTGTATTCGTTCAGGAGTTTCACAATAAGGTCCTCTTCCGTTACAGTGGAAGTTGAGGTTAGTTGAGTCAATTGACACAAACAGTGTTTTCTAATTTACCTGCAGTGACACACCCACTAAAATAAAAGTATTGCCTTAATCTCGAAAGGTTTAATATGTCTTATCTTTAGGATTTATACTGTTACCCCAATAAAACACGGATAAATGGATTTTATTTGTCCCCTTTGCTCACATGAATAATATACATTTTTTAGAGATATCCGCAAACCCAGACCTTTGTTGCATACTCCTGTTATACCTATCTTCTAAATGCTTGTCCAAATACTTAAAGAAAAAAATACAAAAGTATAAACCTGACACCACCAGAGATCGTTGGTCCAAACTCTAGTCTTTTAGCAGCTTTTACCTGAGCACTCATGCTTCATGGGTTGAGTTGAAAGCTCTCGCAAAGTTGGATAAGAAGCCCTTAAATTGACGCCTGCATGATACAGCTCCAGAAAAAGGTCTGAGCTTTCAGTCTGGATTGGTGCAATACGCATGAACTAAACGTTAAACTGTTCAATCAACACGACAAACAGACAAACGATATCTTTACCTTTATTGGCTTCGGCCTGATTTAAATATACCGTTATGAGTGACTTCTCCATATTTATAACCTCTGGACTTCATGTTCAGTGTGAAATAACCAGGCAACAGACCAACAAACAAACAGGGGAAACCACAGCGCTAACTCTGTGGTGGAGGAGAGATTTCTCATCAAACTGACACAAGTTCTTGTTAAAAGTGCGAAAAGAAAAGCATCCGAGTGACAACTGTAATTACCAATGCTGTCCTGTTTAAGTAATTCATTTATATTTAAAATGTTTTTGGAAAGATCGATGAATAAAGGGATTTCACCACTAGACTGAAACACTTAGAAACACACACCACCTACCTGGTGTGGAGCGTTCACCTGTGTCCCGACATCATGGATCTTTTTTTCTTTTTTAAATGTCTGATTAAAATGTTTGTTTTTTACTGTAAAAAAAAAGAAAAAAAAAAGACTATAATCCAGTTCATGTAGTGTAGCTACAGTTGTCTGTTAGATCCTCATCAGTACTTCCTCTCTCAGCAAGAGGTCATAGACGTTCTCACTTCCTGTTCAGGCTTCCTCCCATCTCATCTGTCTCCATCTAGATGCTGCATTCAGGTGTTACAGTGACAACATTAACAAAAAACACTGGGACAAAAGCCCCACCCCTACAACTATAGAGGAACATAAACCAATGGAGGATCAACACATTGCTGTAAAACAATGGCCAAATGTTAAATACACTTTAACATTCCCTTTGTGCATCATTACCTGTATGACTCAGTTATAAAGAAGACAAGGAAAGTTGTTCAGAAGAAATCCTGCACCGTTAATTCCCACATCTCCTCTTTTCTGAGGAAACGTTCGTCATTTTTTTTTTCTGTTAAAACGTTCTGTCATCATATTGTTGTTGTAAAAATTAGACATTTCCTGTACAGGGCTGCAGATAAAAACTACATTATGCAAACAACAAAGAAACATGCTTAACTTTCCAAGGAAAGGTGTTTTTCTATGATCAGTTGTGCCTTTTAATGTGTCTTTAAGAACAATTGTCAGTTGTGAGCAAAAATTAACAGCAAACAAAAAAATATATGATTTATCTTAAATGCTTGTATTTGTAAGCATCTTATCTAGATAGATGGACATAATATGAATGTTGAAGAACGTCATTGTAAATGTGCTAAAGTAAGGACACCAGTAATTTTAAACGCACCAATCCCTCACAGCAAGAAGGTCCCATGTTCTAATCCATGGGCCTTTCTTTCTGTGTGGAGTCTGCATGTTCTCCCTGTGTCTGCGTGGGTTCTCTCCAGGTTCTCCAGCTTCCTCCCACCGTCCAAAGACATACTGGTTAGATTGATCAGTGATTCTAAATTGGCTGTAGGTGTAAATGGTTGTCTGTCTCTCTGTGTTAGCCCTGAGATAGACTAGTGACCTGTCTGTCCAGGGTCTAGCCCAATGACAGCTGGGATAGGCTCCAGCAGACCCCTGTGACCCTTCACAGGACTAAGCGGTTACAGAAGATGAAGGAATGAACTAAGCTTTTTATACGACAGGCCTATGTAATGGGTAAAGGGCAAAATTTGGTGGTTAACAACAAAACTGCGAAATTTGAGCCCTTCTGAAGAGGAGAAATCACCAGGATTGTAAAATGCTTTATTTAGTGTCATGTCTGTGCATTCAAAAAAAATGTGATTATAATGGGAGTCAATGGGGCAAAAACATTAGTGAACAGAATGTGACTGATTTTTAATGAAAAGCTGATGTTGCACAAAATCTAAATATCCATAAAAAACTTTGATATATCCAAGATTGTGACAACAGGTAAACAACATCTCCCATCTCTGATCATTTTTTCTATTATAAAATAGGTCATTTTGTGTGTATTTTTCTCCATATCAGTGACTTTATTTTTTAAATTGGCATTTAAAGGGTTAATATTTTGAATAATTTTTTAAGATTTACTAGTTTTGATCAGGACTGGGGTTGATTAAGAGATTTAAGCCAAAAAAGCAGAAAAAAATATTTATCTGATATATTTTTACAGCCGTCAAAATTAGTGGTAGTGGTAGTCAATTTGCTCACAGTGTATAACTGACTGACCTAAATATTGAGATCATATTTCCATGTAAAGTTAAGGTTCCACACCAAAAATTATTCCATTTGCTCCAATACAGTGACAGTTACGATCAAAAAGTGCCTCCTAGTGGCTGTTTTCATCCCAAGGGTTAATCAACAGCCTTCAAGGCAACAACAGTAATTCATCGTTAGTGTTCGTGTCATTTAATCTAAATTATTTTCTCAGTTTACATTATTTACATTCAAAAACATTCATTCTTATACACATCGGTAGTGGTGTAAAAAACTAAATGAGGTAGAAGTCTTCACACGTGTCCAGCAGTTTGGATTTCATCCTAAACTGATCTGTGGAAAATCAACTCAAGCTTAAGTTGCATAGAAGACATTTAATGATGATCTATCTGTTACTTAGTCGACTAACTGAACAACAGGACATGAAGCCTTCTAATAATCAATTAAACTGTCATTTTAAGTCAAGTAATATCTTGGATTTTTGAGATGTCAGTCATTCGAAACAAAACGTTTACGAGCATGCAGTTGTGGTGTGCGGAGGCCACGAGGAAATTACTATACATCGACATTTATAAGTGCAATAATAATAATAATAAACATGTTGATCAGTTATGAATGAAATCTGTTTGCTTAGAAGGCCGATTCATGCAAATAATTAGAATTATTTTAACCTGCTGCCCCAGTAAGCAACTATTTGATCGATAGACATTATTAACTTCTTGCGTCTTCAGGTCAACAAATTGTAAACAAAAACTATATATATATTTTTACATATTGTGTTGTTTTGTGTGTGTAATGAAGAAAAAAGTTGAGTTTATATAAGATATATTAAGTGTGTGAGATTTAAAGATGCTTACAGGTGGATTGTGTCACCCCCAGAAAGAGCCAGCATGGCTTAAAACACTATGGCCCGGTTTCACAGACAAGGCCTATATCAAGTCAGGAGTAGGCCTAAGTCAGACTAGTAAAGCTAGGTCATTTAAGTGGCTTGCATGAACGTGGCTTACATTTGTCTTAGTTAGTCCCAGACTGTGGAGTCCTGGAGTAAGCCTAAACGAGAACACCTCATTAGCCTAAGTGGGAGCACAGCCTGTTAGCCTATTGGTGCTCATAAAAACCTGGAATGGAATTGAGGACAGCGTTGCTGGAGGGAATTCTGACACCAAACATGGCTGAAGGTAAAAGAAACGCTCAAAGAACTATACTAAATATGAAAAAACTCTACTTAAACAGATTGTGGGAACTCATGCTGTTATTGAAAGTAAAGGCCACAGTGCTGCTATGGAACAAAGGAAGAGGAGTGCTTGGGCTGCCATTTGTAGTGAATTCAATGCAAATGAAAATGTAACCACAAGAGCGGTACAGCAACTGCAGGTGAGACATGTCAATTATGATCTGTATATCACAGATGTCATATAGTTTTGTGACATCGTTTATATAGAATGTTATCTGCATTCATAGACTCTGTGGAAGAACATCAAATTAGATTTGAAAAAAAGGAATGCAGAGGCCAGAAGAGAGAGATTTACTACTGGTGGTGGACCCCCACCTAGTAAAGACAAGACTGATGAATTGGCGGACTTGTTGACTGGGATAATAGAGGACCAGCAACCTCTGGATGGTATACCAGATGATGACCATTTGGACAGTGGACATGAAGAACTGAGCACAAATGGTAAATATATGATAGAAAGCAAATTAGTTACCTCATTCTGTACATACAGATTATTCCACTGTCTGTGTTTATTTTATTTCATTTCATGTGAGTTTTTGTATCTAACAGTGATCTTTTCACAGAGGAAACCATTCTAACCCTGGTGGAAGAGCCAGTGCACAGTGACTGTTCAACCTCCACATCTGGTACGGCATCCCAGAGAAAAGATACTGCCACCACCTTCCAGCAGAGACCAAAAAGGATGTCCATCCATGAAAAGTTAGCCTTAGAATTTCATGAGCTGAAAATGAAATATCTGAAAGAAGAGCATGACATGAAAATGAGAATTTTACAGGTCGAATTAGATATGAAATTAGAAGAGAGAGCTGTTCAAAGAAAGATGCATGAGACAGCTATATAGTGTAATGAAATATCTTGTGAAAATAAATTGTGAGTGATTGTGAAATTGTGAGAGTGTGAATAATGTAAACACCACTACATTTTCACTCCCGGGATGTTCCCATATTCATAGAAACGTATTTTATAGTTGGCTTGCTCAGCAGCATCAGGGAACTTAATGTACAGATTTCTGAGTTCACAAATGGCACTGTAGACATTGTGAACTATTCTACAGTTGCTTCACTGACACCACACAAATCACCAGTCTCACGATGAAAGGACCCAGATGCCAAGAATCTCAAAGTGATCAGAACTTGGAGAGAACTTGGTACAGGCCTTCCTCTTTGAGACATGGAGGAAAGTCTAGGCTCAAGCAATGTAATGATCTCCAATGCATCTTCTTTGTACATACGGAAGCGGTCTCGGAAAGTTATTTCATCGTACTGATTCAATGGATTGCTCCTGTCCACAGGTATTTGTCTGGCTGGCCTCTGTAGTGAATATTGGTCTTCATTTAGATATTCCAAATACTCCATGCTCCCAAACCGTCTGTGCTCCCTTTCACAAACACTACCAAGCTGAAGTTAAACCTGCCTCTTTGCAGGATTAATATAAACTACAATTTAGTCCTAGAGTAGCTCTAATCTACCCTCTTGCAATTGGCTTTGTTTAATCCAGAACAGACAAAATCTATGACTAATTTAAGATAGGTCTCTGCAAGTGACTTAAAGTTAAGCAAGCTCAAACAGCATTTTAGTCTGGGATTAGGCTTAAGCCTTGTCTGTGAAACCGGGCCTATGTATGCTAAGCTAAGCTAAGCTAAGCTAAGCCAAGACTGCAGGTATGTCCTTTAAATCTCAAACACTGGTGGTTTTCAGTGTCATTTATCATCATGTGAATTCTTGCTCACTTTCTATTTTTATTTTTTTTTAATGCATCCTTTATATTGTTATGTCCATGTTTAAAAGTTAGCAACTGTTGCAATTTTTTCATGGCTGATTTAGGAGGCTGATGATTGTCTGGCGTGTCGCCATCATCTCTAGCTGCCTTTTTAACTTCACGGGCCTCAGAGTGGCTTCTCCTGTTCAAAGATCCGCTCCGGGGACGAACAGCAGCAGCTTCCTGTTTATCGTCCTGGTACTTTGATGGAGAGTAACCTGCAGCTCCACCGGGGGATGGATCGGCCACGGCTCCACTGCTTCCTCTCCCAGCAGGCTTTTGATGTATTGGTGGCAGAGAGCTGCTCCTGCTCCTGCTGTTGGAGTTTTTAACGAGGCTCCTTCCCCTTCGTCCTGACTGATCCACCGGCCTCCCCAGCAGCTTCTGCTTCAACTCGTAGCTCTCGCTGGACGGTCCAATGAGGTGAAGCCTGTCCCTCATCTCAAACACCAGCACTGAGTTGTGAATGTGACTGGTTTTCTGAATTTTCCCTAAAAGAGCCCTGCCTTCCCAGTTCATGTCCACCAGAGGGACTTCCTGAGTGCGTAGTGATTTGCTGAGCTCCTCCAAAATCCTCTGCAGTTCACTGGCGGCTGTCCTTGGGTTCTTCCCTCGTAGACTGATCCTGCAGCTTTCACCACTGTCCTCCACGTCTATTGAAACATTATGCCTGTTCAGAATGGCGTCAATGTTTTTTTTCTTGACTTTGTCGGCATATTTAAACACATCTGCATCAACAATGAAGGACTCATCTCCAGCCCTGGCTGAGTCTGGAGAATAAGAAGCTCCGTTCTCCTGAGAGGGTGGACGGTCGTATGAGGAGCCAGACGCATAATAAGAGGAGGTGTTGGGTGAAGGTGGAGATTCATGCTTGCTTAAAGACTTGCTTCTGAAAATGTTATAAACCCCACGTTTGGAAACAGCTCCAGAGGAAGCTGCAGGGACCGGTGATGACGAGCGCGGCGGCTGCGGTGGCGCCTTCGCCAGCTGCTCCAAACGAACCTTCACAGCCTTGAGCATCAAAAAACAGCCCTCGACACGCACCTGACCTCCGCCCAGATCCGTCACCTTGAAGTCGTGCGACGTGAGGATTTGTCGCACTTGCGTCTCATCTTGAAAATGGTTCAGGTGCAAGGTTGCCTCAACTGGGAGATCCATCTGAGAGTAACACACAGAGACGGGAGGAGAATCAAACACAGTGCTGATCAAGAACTAAAATAATCCGACTTAACAGAAAGGGAATGTGTCGGCAGCGTTCGGTTACCGCAGATGCTTTCACTGTTAGACGATACTGCTGATGCTCCACCTCCAACATGTGAGAGCTCTTCTGCAAGACCCGAGCGGCAACTGTGAAAACAAAAATGATTTTACAACCTCAACTTGAGAAATCTTCTTGAAGACAACGGAGTAAGCCAAGATAGCCACACAAACTGTTCTATTAGAATGCGTTTATTTACCCTAGTGTACCTAATGAAGTGGCAAGAGTTGCAGTCTATCTCGTCTGCAAATCATACCTCTCTCTGTTTTGAAGTGATTCCCAAATGAACCCTCTTGGGGCTCTGCACTCTTTTACTACTGGAAATGTTCACAACTGAGACTCTGAGCTGCAGGTTTGAAGAAAACAGCAGCACCTTTGTGTTATCACAGAGTTGCGTTGAAAAAGGACAACACTTCTTTTGTTTCAGGATTAAACGTAGGGGTAAGCGGTCCAGCATTAAGATTGCTGCAGCAGCATTGGTAAAAATTTAACCCACTTTAAGAAACGCATGCAAATGATATAATATAACAGACATGAAGCTAAGATTTAGTGCAGGATTATTATATTAGGATGCTTTTATTTTTACTAGTGTACCTAATGAACAGGCAAATGAGGGTTTGTTGCATTTCATACTAATGGCCAGCAGGGGGGCGATAGCAAAACAAAGATCAGGTAACACACCTTGAAAGTGGAAATTACTAAAACATTTACGTAGAAACTTTACATTAAGCATCATTAAGTAGTTTCTGTTGTTTTCCAGGACTCACCTTTGGGATCCTCGAATAAGATGAAGGCCTGTCCCGGCTGACCGCAAGGATACAACACCTGACGCACACCTCCTCCTCCGTTTTTCGCTTGGAGGAAATGCACTTTCAGTTTATCGACTATCCTGTTGGCTGGTAAAACATCTGGGACCCCCAGCACCTCCACCGCGCGCCTCTGTCTCTGCATCCTCACGTCGGAGACACTGCGACAGATAAACACACGTCTTTGTCTTTCATGTTTTTAAACATCGAAAGTGAAAGTTACGACTTCAAGTGGGCATCAATAAGATCTAAATTAAGGTTAATATCTGTGCAAATTTAGGATGAAAGTAGTACAAATAAAACGCGCTACCTGTGTGAAGTAAAAACTTAGAAGTTCTGACAATATTAACTTAATTAAATAGAACCGAGAGGCGTCAATTTATCAAAAAACTTGTTAATATTGTTAATATTTTTATGACAGACAACAAACCGACTCAACGTGCACTTAGTGTCTCTCACTGAAGCTGATAACTTACTTTATTCGCTTTTAATTTATTCTATAATTCCTCCACCCTGCGTTTACGTCGGAGCTCCACGAAACCGAACCTGACGCGATGACGTCACATCCGCTCCAGATTTACGATTCGGTCCAAAATAAAATAAAATAAACTTTGCCAACTTCTAATAGCCTAGTATTTTAAATGATATTTGAATAATAATTATTTTATGTAATAATTTAATTTATTCTGATGTTAGCAGACCCAGTCATATAAATTATAAAACGAAATCATCATCAACTGTAAATATTTCTCTTACCTTTTAATGCTGTACGTCTCTGTCTAACCTGTACTATTTCAACTGTCTTGCCCCGCTGCTGTAACATCTACATTCCTTCTGTGGGATGATTATCTCTTCTTAAATATCTTATCTCTAAGATGTTTGCAAAGTCCAAACTGAGATTTTATTAGTTTATGATACGCCTGACTTCAAGTAAAGCTAACTGAATGTTAAGTGTCACATGAAACCTTTTCATTAGACTTCATGGAGACGTGAAATGAACCTCAGCCTTAGGACTCACTTGCCAAAACATTAGGTACATCAGGTACATATTACAGTCTTCCATTAAATCGTAGCTTTATGATAACTATTGTAACTGAGAAATGTTGACTGAGCCAGCTGCGTTTTTATTGTGGATGATGGTTTGTAGCACTATTGAGTTTTATCGCCACTTTTTGGTCTGTGGGCAAGAATAACTAACAGAAACACCTTTGAATTCAATCCAGTTAAACAGCACAACAAACTACATTCTTCAACATGACCATACGGTTGAATTAGCACCTTATCGGTGTTTCTTCAACATAAACATAACATTACAGTCATGAAAGAGGCTTTAGAGCTGTTGTATTAGAACCAGTTAGTTGTCTTTGGGGTACCTAATGAACTGGCAAGTGAGTGCACATCAAATTCCCCCATGAAGGAGGAAAATGAATGACTTCTTCTCAGGACTGCTTCTCATGGATCATCATATTGAACCTAAAGGGGTTTGACATCTTATTTTTTTTATTAGCCATAATCCTCAGCTCAACTCTGGCCTAACTCATTGTTAATAGAAATTATGACAGGAAACTGAAACTCTCTCAGTGGGTGTGTGCCCTTGGAGTTAAAATAATGCATGAAAGTATGAAGTACTGAAAGCAACGATTAAGGGATTACACACGTCAAGGAGTCTTTATTGTCATTTCAACACATGTTGGTACATAGGAGGGAATGAAACTACTTTCTCTGGTCCCAATTCAAGCCATAGGAGAAATAGAAAATAGAAAAGTATAAACTAAGAATTGTACAAAAATCAAATCAAATGAAGTATTATTGCGATGAATAACACAGTAGAATCCAGTCCTGTACCACTGAGGTAGTGTGCAAGTCACATGGGTTAAATTACATTCTCTGATCCGTTCAGAAATTTTTTACGTTAGCCCAAAACTTAAAGGCAGAACTGGGTCGTGCAATGGGTGAAATATAAAAAAGGTCCTAAACTTTCCTTTATTGATTTGACGTTGATTACATGTAGTTTATGTTTAATCCACATGAGTCATGTCCAGCAGAGACAGCCATAAAATCTAGTCAGTAAAGCTGTGGGGCAATGTCGCCCTCACGTGGTGGTTATGTATCATTACACAAACAGTGGAAGCACAATAAGAGCAGCCCATTCATGATTTCAGACCACGCTTCCTTCAGCTTTCTCCAAGTTTAAAGGGATTTCAAGATCTTTAGACAAACTCTGACAGATTAATCAGGAACTTTAATATAAAAGCTCAAATTTAACAAATTCCTCACAAATTAACTGCATCAGTTCAGGGATTTGTTTCCAATTTAAAATTCTAAAAATAATTTGCCCTCTAATTTATCAGTGCCAAATAAACCCTGTTCCCCTGACGCAGATTATCACAACGATCTAATGTGATTAAATGTGTAAACTGAGACCTAGCGCTCAGGTTTTCAGGTTAATCCATTATCTTTGATGCCAAATGTGTTCGGATGACTTATTCAACATCAACACACAGAGTCTGATTTATACGGCTTCATCAGTAGGTGCTTCAAATGACCTCAAACATATTTCACACACACAAAAAAAACTTTAACACATACTTTTTAATGACAAATGCAAAAATTCAGATGCAAATTATTATTAAGTTTTGTATCATGAATTGATTCTTCAGCTCCCAGCATGAAATCTGCACAGAAAACAAACAAACAAAAATTAATGAACATATTCTTACATAAAAGGAAATAATCAGGAGGTATAGCTGCACCTACATGAAAATCTTAGCTTTGCTGAGCTTTTCCCATCAACTACGTCCAGAAGAAGACGTCAGACTGAGCTCTGTACTCGGGAGCAAAACCTCAGCTGCTCTGAATTTCCTCCTGTAGAGCAAAAAATAAATAAATACAGTTTCAGTTATTAAGCCATAAGTTCAATACAAGCTTTCAGTCTGATTTTAACCTTGTGATGTAATGTTGGAGGTTTTCCTATAACCCTGCCAGGAAGAGCCACAGCAGGGCCTCAAACAGCCCCACATCTCTCTAGCAGACACAACAGGAAAGGTCAGAGCCACGGCGGGCTGAGCCTCGCTGGAAAGGTCTGCACACAAGCAACAGATTCGTGCCGTGCAGGAAGGAAGATGTTGATGGAAACAGTTACCGTGTTTACATCTTGTGACTGTTCACACCATCAAAAGGTGGCAGCCGCTGCTTCTCCATCATCACTGGAGTTCAGTCATCTTAATCAGCACCTAGGAAACAAAAGAAACAAACATAAGATTGACTTCTGCATTTAATAAACTACTTAATAGAAAGGTATTATAAACTTATAACTGATGGGAGATTTGACTCTTTTTAAAGCATCAAGTCATAAATATTTTCTCAGATGGATCTAAAAACACTATTTACACTTTGCTCCCCAGCAAATTAAGTTACCTTACCAAACAGCTGTGAATTTGATATTATCACTTGTCAGTTTATTAGAACTATTAACAAACACTAACTAGCACTAGTGAAAGAAAATGCATCCTTATGCAACAGTCCTGCACTAAATCACCCTTCGTGACACATTTAAGCTCCGATTAACGACTTTAAATGTGGACAACATACCTGTAGCCACAGCCAAGACACAGATCACTTGATCTCATCAGCTGTTAAGGGAGAGTATTTCCCTTTCTGCCGCCCACCTAGCAAACCAAGTAGACAACAATTAATTCATTAATTTCCACAGAGAAACAAAAGACAGGGGAAATTGCAAAGACATTCATTGAAATATTCATCTTTTTATATGATCAGTTTATAGACTTCAGTCTGTTGATATGATCTCAATGTATTTTAAACGTTTATAAATATGAAATAAATCTAAATTTAGTTTATACTGTCATTCTGATTTCAAATTTAAATGTAACAAAAACATTTCAGTTTGTTGACATACATTTTAATGCACAACTTTCATTTTTGCATGACTCTGAACCTGCACGTTTATTCATTCATTGCACATGGAGGCAGGTTACAGTTCAACGGACCGTCTCTGGATGTGCACATTAGTAAACACTACACAGAACTAACGCATTCTCACTTTTAAACCGATTAATTCGCAGTTTGTCGGAGGTGTACCTATAACCCTGCCATGAGGAAACACAGCAAGGCCTCAAACAGCCCCACATCTCTCTAGCAGACACAACAGGAAAGGTCAGAGCCACAACGGGCTGAGCCTCGCTGGAAAGGTCTGCAGAATTAACCATACAAAAGAGAAAAGCCTCCTCTCTGAAACTTACAGTGAACATGTGTTAGCATGAACACCATGTGGAGTTTCTCATAACTTCAGCTTCAGCTTGGAGGTAACATACTGCAGCTAAAGTAGTAACATCAGTTAAAAAAAATGTCATACCTTTCCATCTTGATGCTGGACACATGTTTTCAGCCTGTAAACACAGAAAATAAGAAACAACGACAGTTACAAACTCAAGCTAGCTAGGAGCAACGCACAGGACACACGTTGAACTGACTTTAAACTTTTAAAGCAACAATCCCGATACAATAACACAATTTTAACACAACTTAACGGTTTTAGAAATATTTCGCGAAGTCAAAATTTAAGGGTAATTTGTAATTTAGACTGGATGGTAGCAGATTAACCACACTCACCGCCATGTCTCTTGATTTAGCTGTAAACCGGCCGGTACACACGCTGTCCGGATGTGACGTATCTTGAGTTTATGTACAGGGTTTCCCGGCAGGGGGCAGTCAAACATCAAAGATGGCTACCGGAAGTTTGTAATGTGAATTTAACGTCTTAAGTTATTTGTCGGTGGTTTAAGAGGGCTGTAATGAAACACAAAATAACAACAAATAAATAAATAAATGGTTAAGAAAAAGTGGATAAATGTTAATACAAAAAAATAGAGCACAATGTTAAAATAAAATAGGGTTGCAAATTGATTTACAAGTAGTAAATCAAAAAAAAAGAAGTAAAAGTAGGCTATAAAGAATATAAATATTGAAAGAGGATAAAAAAGTGTACAAAACACAATTTTTTTGTTTTATAAAATCAATAAAGACTAAAGAAAACAAGTGTGTTGATGAATACATACAAGCTTACAAGAAGATAAATGAATGTTGAATAAAATTACAGTGACTTTTTTAAGAGGCACTGATGACAACAAACATTAACAAACTACGTATACAAAATAAGCATACTGTATATTCAAAACTTGTTTGTTTTTTAGAGTGACTCACTTCTGCAAATGTCACAGAGGAAATTCCCTCTATTGTGGTCACAACATTTAAAAACAACTTCTTGATTTTCTCACGTGGACTGTTGACAGTAAAGTTCAGAACATTATAGCTATATACATTTAATTAGCAACATATTTTATAAATATATACTGTGTCAGGCATTTTTTTGAATGGAACTGAAAAGTACGTTTTAGCCACCACCATGTACTATTTCTATGTTGGAGGGCTTTTATAACCCAGTAAACAGCTGCTACCGGTGGGCGTTGGCATCTCTGGAGTGCCCATGAGGAGGACGCGCATGGTCGATGACTCACTGCATTGCCATAAAACAATACAAACCATAGACGGGCAGCTGTCTGTCCGGGCCTCCACCATCAGCAGACATCCAGGATGAATTTAACCATTGTTTGCTCAGAGTGATGCTGACCACTCACTCAGCTGACATGGTCTGCATACAGACAAAGACACAAATGTGACAATAACAGTTTGTGTCCAGACAACAACAGGTTGTTTTGGCTGTTCCGCTTTTGCTGCATGACTTTAAACACTTTAAAAAAGTTTGTATAAAAACATAACAGGAACCTGGGAGCAGTATAATTATCACAGCAAAGTTGCAGCTATAAGTGCGAAAAGGCTGCACTATCTTTAATCTGGTGTCTCTGAAATCTCCTCCAAACTATGAACTGATCAGTTGATCTCTTGATATAATCCTATTTTAACCATGTCCCAGGATTATTTCTGTCCAAATCTGTTTTGCTGCATACACATTTCTGTACATTACCAACAGTTCAGATCAGAAAAAGCTTGATAAAGTTAAATTTGCCATGCTTGACTAATCAGATCCACACATTTCAGGTTCAGTTGCAGCTTCAGGCCAGAAATCTTAAAAATAACCTAGTGACGAAAATAGTTCTCCAAAATTAGATTTACTTTCATACATATCTGTGTTACAGTAAATCACGATGAGGAAGGGCAGTGGCACCACTGATGTTTACAGTACTTTTGCAGGAAACTTGGGGAATTTAAATACTACGGTCAGCTGGATTTACAACTGGAAAGTTACACATGCTGGGACTTTTCAGCTTTCAGTTTGTACAGCAGCAATCAGTAGTTATACAGTAAGCAGCTGCTCTAAAAGGGAAGCAGAACTGAACTTAGTGTTATCAGATGAACAAAACACTTCCAATGAATGATAATGTTGCTCTTTAGCTGCCGGAATTGCTAACACCAACGTAATGCCTCATTAAGTGATCAGGGCCTGGTTATTGTCTCCAAATTGCCAGAAATAAATCTTCTTCTTCATCTTCGCTCGCTAGGGTGCTGGAGCCTATCCCAGCTGTCACTGGGGTACACCCTGGACAGGTCTCCAGTCTATTGCAGAGCTAACACAAAGAGATATACAACCATTCACACTCACACCTACGGCCAGTTTAGAATCACTAATGAATCTAACCAGCATGTCTTTGGACAGTGGGAGGAAGCCGAAGTCCAAAAATAAATAATTTATACCAATTTCAAGCCCTTTTTTTTTTTTTTCAAAGTTCCAGCTACACATATTGTATTTATGAACTGATGGATGCTGAACTTGTTGCCGTGTCCATATTAGATGTAAGCTCCAGAAAAACCCAGCGAGTGGACATTTAGTTAGGATTGTTTTCCCCAACTCTAAAACTATATGTCCTCTTACTTATCCTTAATCTTACCAGGGATGTAGTTTGGATCATATTTGCTCAGGTTTAGAGACATTTTTTAACTTTCTACTATCATTTGACATCTGACACAGCAACAATCCAAAGAGTGAGACAATGAGACGTGGTTCCATACCCTTATTGTTCTTGTATTACTTGAGTATTTCTAAACAGGGGCACTGCTGAAGGGAAATCGAGACCTGGTGAATCTTAACAAAGAATAATGGCTGGAGAAGTTTGACTACTGAATCCAAAGTGGGGCTCGATCACAGGAGCCATTCACGTTGCCAAACAAGGGTTGTAATCCACCTGAAGGCCATTTGGCACCCAGACAGTGAATGTAATGTCGTCACTGCTCCCTGGTGACACGCTGAAGAGCACCACCGGCCATGAGAGTAACACGTAACATCTCCACCCTGAAAGCCTTTTCTCAGAATCAGTTTAAGGTCACATAACAGACTTCCAGCTGTTCAGGCTGCTTATAGACTGGCTTTTATATATGTATATATGTGTGTGTATGCATGCAGTGAATAACAAGGCGCTTGTAAGAGTTTGTTTCTGTTAAAACTAGAGACTTAAATAAGTATTATGTAAGCAGCATTACAGCCTTGTAGGTCGGCATGTGAATAATGCCTTTGTGTCAGTCAGCTGATCTCCATCACGCAGAAATAGGAGACGCCACCTTGTAGGAGAGACCTTTGTAATTAATGATTCACTATGCCCTAACAGCCATTTTCATTATCAGTTAACCATAGGCCTATTAATATGTGAAACAGATCATTTGCAGACCCAATGGTTGGACAGAGAAAGTACTGACAAGCTTAAACCTGCAAGAGTTGACAAAAAAATAACTATCAAACATGTGTAAAATGTTTTTTAGACTTCATTGCAATTAGTTTGAGTTGAGTTTGAGGTGAAGTCTGCTCTAAAAAGTTTGCAGATCAACTTAAGCAATAAAAATAACCCAATCGACCACGTCTGCCTCTACTTTAAGTTTACTGACTGTAATTTTAACTGGCAGGGACCCTGCTGTTTGAGTCTGTGCGTCGGGGCACTTTATCGTGGAGCCTCAGATCGGTCCGTTCTGGATGCTACACCAACCACAGAGAAACTAGGAGGTGCAGCTGAGGCTCCAGCTGGTTTCCCTTTACAGTAGCTCCCAGCTACTCTTACGAAACAACTCACTGAGGCTTTGTGGGGCTGCAGTTTGAGGATAATTAAGGCCTGATTCAGAGTTCGCATTTAATGAGCAGCTAATCCGTTTCACCTGATCTCTGCTCTCTGAATGAGGTGAAATTCTTCATTGCTCGTGGTTGAGAGGAAGACGGCGTGGAGTCGTCGAGGCTTTGAGATCTTGTTTTCTCAGTCTATCAGCTACAGCTTACTGGTATCGTCAGTGTTATTGCTACAAGTGAGGAGTTTCAGTTAATCGATAAAGACATTGTGGAGGAGGATTTTGTGGTTAATTAGGCTTTTTATTTTTGCTGCAAAACCACAAGTTTCTGAAGTTAACCTTCTGGTAAAATGTACCACAACACATGACAGAAGGCTCCAGAGCTCACACTAAACCAATCTCGTGTTAGTTGCTTTTCACAAAGTCAGTAAGTCCTTAACGTTCTTAGAAAAGTGAGAATTTAAACATCTAGAGGGCATGAACTCCATCTCCTGACAATCATGTGGTAGTTTTTAAACTGCATATTTCGAGAAGAATGTGAACTGAAAAACCTAAAGAAAATTGTTATTGACGTTCTTTATTGAAACATAGGCCACGACTTCTTACATAAAATAAGAAAATACCATCTTTTGACTTATTGTTTTGGTTTTAATGATAACCCACTTTTTGTTTTACTTCACTCTCACATCCTACAGCACAAAAAAACTTTGAAATGAACCATATTTCAGTTCTGTTTCACAGCTTAAACACCTCAGTGACTGATTTTTGTTTTTCCATAGAACAGTTTTACTTTCACATTAGTTATTGTTTCACGTTAAGATAAAGCTGTAACCTTCTCTGACGTTTTCAGAGAGTTCCTGTGAAACCTGGGGGTTTTTACAAACGTAGGCAGTCACTTGTAATGTTGAACCCTCCGGGTATCATCTCCAGACTCCTCAGTTCCTCTCGGCTATAAATGTTTTAGTTGTGGTTCTCTGTCCTGGTTTTGTTTTTTTCTGTCTGCAAGAGGAAACTTTCGTCAGCAAAAATAAAAAGGTTAAAAAAAAACGACAGAATAACAGTTCTCATAACTAAACAGAAAGCAGGCGAAGTTAACAACTATAGCTGTGAATAAAGAACATATATTGATGCCCTTTTACTGAACGCTGCCCCCCAGTGGCCAAAAAACAATGAATGAAACTTTAAACCAGTGAAAACCTTATTTAATGGTTTCAGCTGTATAACAAATGGAAATATTTTATCCATGTGTATTAAACTTTCCTTCGTAAACACAGAGCAATCAGAGCTTGTGCAGACTTTAAAAGATTAAAAGTCACACGTGGACACTCGGACACTTAAACCGAGTGCCCCCTGTGCACTTGCGTGGACGCTTAATGCAGGAGGTGGATCATACACTAAGACGTTTTCCAGCACATGATTTTCCCACTGTGCCCACTGAGTCAGCCTCTTAACGCCGCACAGCACTCAGCGCAGGATGTTCTCTCGCTGCAACTCTGACTCAGCTTCTCAGCTTGTCTGCCGCTCCCCCTCCTCCTCCTCCTCCTCCTCCTCCTCCTCCTCCTCCTACCTCCTACCATATCGCCTCCCGTTCGCCCATCCATTCCCGCTAACAACCCTCAACCAGCTTTCCCTGTCTCTTTTCCTCTCAATGGCACCATGGAAAGCTTAAATCCAGGTTATTTGAGGAGACCCGATCCGTCTCTAATAGCTTTATCACATGACACAGTGTCCCAGCTTCATGACCCAGCACATGCTTTCACCCGAGAGCAACCTCCCAGCGTCATATCTGTCCATTTGTTCTGGGAAACTTCACATCATGAGTTAATCGTTCGATGTCCTTTTGTCAGATGATTAAGTAACTCTTATCTTAGACTAATATGTCCTGCACATGAGCGTCTTTGTGTCCTGAGCAGCCTTACTCAGCAGGAATGCTGTCTCCTGCACTCTGTGTTTGGATTTCACAACTTGAGGTGCGGGAAAAAGTGTTACTCATGAGTGTTTTCAGCACAAGTGGATCTAAATGTTTTGTTCCGGAGCTAAATAAACAAGAACACGCTGCAAACAAAAGGTATTTCCCAAGGTAAAGCCATAACATTGGTGATAAGAGTGCATTTATTATCGGCAACTGGACATGTCCGGCGACAGTTTAACAGCTTGTCTCCCTTTAAATCTTAGGCAATGATTGTCTTGGGAAATACAGACCGTAAAAATACCAGGAGCAACATTAGGTATTTTTATAATGAATGACTGTCACGTTTGTTTTTTTCCACTTTCTGAGCCGCAGTAATAGACTGAGGTGAGCGCTTGTGTTCTCATGTTTTGTCACATGCAGGGAACATGGGGTTACTGAAGATAGTGATGAGGAAATATCTTCAGATCACAGCGGGACCTTTACCCACATGAAGTTTGGCACACTTAATATGAGCCATCCTGTGTGTTCTCAGACTTGGTTGATGGAAAAACACCAAGACATGAACCTGGAAACAGCTTTTCTTCCACTTGGCACGCAACCTTACCCCTGAAAAGTATTAAAATACTGCAGAGTGTTTATGTGGTGGATCCAAATTCATGTTTGATCTGAAACATATGAAATCTTTAGAGTCACACCACAGCCTTTGCTCTTGTGTCGTTGGCAGAGATTTGCTCCTGAGAATCCAAATCTCATTATATTTGCCTTCTGTCGTTAGCAAGAAACTTAAGTGATCAATAGCTACAAGTCAAAGGGCCCGTTAAGTCCTCGCATCAACATCCACCCTGGGCAATGTGAGCACAAGAGGTCAGCCTGAAGCGCAGGTGTAAACGCGCCCAAGACTGGGACACATTTGACCTCCTTTCCTTTAGTCAAGAGCGTAGTAACCAGAGCGTTCTCATATATTTTGAATATATTTGAATATTATTACCCAAACATTTCAATACATTTTCAATCAAATGTCCAATGAATAAATAATGACTCAATAACGTCGCTGTCAGTGAGTCGGAGACACTTACAGCTTGTTCCAAAATGTGTATCATTTCCCTAAATCAACAGCTGTAAGTGGTTCTGATACAGCGATCGAGATCCAGCAGAGAAAACAGCTGTTATAAAATAATACCGGGTCTCAGATTGTGTCGGTGTTTATTTGCATGCAGGGCGAGAAACTGAGAGCGGATCTTGGCTGCCCTTCGGGGACGCATGCGGTTCAATGCCAGGTGTGACCACGGGCGCAAAGCCTGAAATACTACAGCTCATACTTACACAAACTGAATCAGCGCTGACATCAGCTAATTCATTTTCATAACGTGCAGCTTCAAACCACTTGATTTCAAAGACGGGAACTGAAGCACAAAAGCTTAATGAGCTCTAAAAATGACTTGATCTGATTTGGGTCCATGATGCCATGATCAGGGAGGATGTCATGCCACCACGCGTCTTGTTTCTGTTCCTCTTCGGTCAGTTTGGGTTATTTCTGCAGCTCCGCTCCCCCTTGTCACTTCCACTTTCCCACGCCTTCAATATCACTTCATTCTCTATCACAACATCGCTGCTCTTCTCCAATGAGCTGTTTGTTCTAGAGAAAAGTCCCTTAAAATCACCGGCACTCGGCTGTTATCTGCTAGTAATTTCATCTGGAAAGTTGTGCTCTTTACGCACAAATAATCTCTCCATGTGACGTGCATGAGGCACTAAACCATGGCAGCAAACCAGACAATGTGGAATAGCATATTTGAGAATATTCACCTCCAGTCTTTTCCAAACTGAGCCCTTCTGCACCTCAGGAGGTACGGTGAAACTGCGATTGTGGGCGATGGTCAAAGCTGAGTTTATTGCTCAGTGTGAGTCCGTTCAACAACTTTCAGAGCTTTTGCTGCACACATGTTATTGTGCAAGGTTTCCTGTGTGTATTTCATCTTAGAAAAGCAAGAGCCATCGGGTTTTCATAGGTGTGGCATCGCATCTAAAATGTTGGGTGCTTTCACATCCCTACCACCCCTGTAAGTAGAAAAATGTCAGCTTTAAATGACAAGATGATTATGTTTCCTCCATGATTTCATGATTCTTTGCTAATAAACTAATAAGGAGCAATACAAGCTGCAAAAAGATGCCTCATTATCGCTGCAGGGTTTGATTTGAACCTTTTCAGATGCTGATATTTCCAGTGCAGGACAAGACAAACCAGAATACGCCGCTGGTAACACCTCAAAGGTTTTGTCTCCTGCTCTTATTTTGCTCTCATGCCTCCCACCAGAGCAGCAGCAATAAACCTGGCACATACTGTACAGCTGCAGCAGAAACACAGGGGCGGATCTGAAGGCTGATTTGATTGCTGCAGTGATTATCACTCCATCAGACAGGCAGTAATTGTGAAGTAGATGTGAGGAGGCAGGCTGAGACAGGAGTGTGGGGGGTTGAGCACAAGGAGTTTGACAACAGGCCAAGTTGGAAGGAGGAGGTCCAGGACAGAACATGATGATCTGCTGGTTCATAATTGGTCGCCTGTTTCTCTGCTTACTTGTGGATGCTGGTCAAACTAATGCCGCGGCGTCACCGCACCTCCTGCTGAGAGTCAAGTTATCCGGGGTTTAATGGTGCCCGTGTGGAAACTTTTTTTTTTTTTTTTTTTTGATCTACACAGGGGCTCCACCGGGAAAATCAATTAACAGGGGTTAATGGCAAAACAGTATTTTTCCCTCTGAGGGATTAATCCATTTACACGTGTTTTAGAGACAGCCGGGGGGATAGGGAGGGTGGAGGTTTTCAGCAGTTCTCCACGGTACTCCACATATCTGTGTGCATCAGTGACTTTATATGATTATCTTACTTGGTTTCCTCTTTTCTGCCTTAAAAATTTTCCTGAGTGCAGCTTTCTGTGTTGTGTTTTTACTCGGCATGACTTTGCAAGAAATAACATTAGTGACAAAAAAGCTGGGACAAGAGAATACGGCGACTAACTGTGGGTTTTTGCAGTTGCAGCAAATTGTTTGCGGAAAACATTTATGGTTTCCTCAGTGCAGGGCTCTCCAGTCATCTATGTGTATATACAAGAAGCAGTCTGTTATCAGTAGTATCATCAAGAAGAGCTGATAAGAGGTTAGTGTCAGTAAAAGTTGGCATGCCATGTTTAGTGTCACAGAATTGAATCAGTCTCGATGAGTCACAAAAAACGCTTTTAGACCACGCATCCTTCAGCTAGGTGCACTGATCTTATCACTTAGTTTCTAATTATATATCAGTTATGGTCATTTAATTTGTTCAGATTCCTTCTATTGCTGCGCTTTTTTTGGAATACGACTAATTGGTAACACGCCATTATGGAGCGTGTTTCAGCCAATATAGCTGAACGCAACTGGATAGACCTACAACTAATTGGAGTCGTTTAGTTGAAAACAAGTTCAACTCTATGATGCTAACTGTAAAATGACCCGCATGCTTTTGCCGCAGCATAGTTGGCTCCCAGTGGAGCACCCTAGTACGTAGAGTAGTCTGGCCGTGGCCAATAACCATGTAAACTCTTGATCGGATCGTTTGGTTCTCTCTAGAAAACATGTTTATTCCACGTGGGGTAAACATCAGGTGTCGGGATGAGGTCCCAGGGAGGACAGAAACAGGCAGGCAGAAAAACAACCAGCTGTCCAAACAAGTCTTCTTCCAGTGAATCAATTTAAAGACTCCGTCCACACGTACCAAAATGATCTTTTCCTCCTCTGTTTTCCCTGGCATCGTTTCAAGAATATTTGCATACTTCATACTCCAGGCCTATAGGTGGCGCTGTTTCAGTTTCAGAAATTCACCTAAAACGGGTAGGAAGAGGCGGAGCAAGCTTGAGCGTTGTTTATAAATCGGCTTTAGAAGAAACCAAACTCAAGGAGAAATAATATTTAGCCCTAGTAACCATAATAGGCTCAATATCTTCTCCAGCAGGAACACGAGCATGTAGTCCACCATTGTTGTTGATGTTGTTATGAAACGTCTGATGGGATATAAGAGGTGGAAGGCTGCTCGAGGGGTGTGGCTATGACATCATCGAAACGCCCGTATGCGTTTTCCCCCGTCCACACGAAAACTCAAGAGCTGTGTTTGCGAATTCTTTCACCCTGGGACCAGGTTTCAGAAAAGTGCATTGACAGGATTCGCGTGGACGATCGGCCAAAACGATGCAAAACATCTGCATTTAAACTAAAACACGTCTCCGTGTGGACGGGGCCAAAGTTGCTAAGAAAACTCTAAAAGCAAGCAGCTAAGTTGTTATCTCTAATCAGAATATGTGATGTTTTGTCTGTGTGAGCTGGTGTTGTTTTTCTGTAAACTGAGTCTTTATGGAGCTACCTCTGTGAACTAAACTATTCAGACATTTTTCAACCTTTAGATGTTTGATTCACTATTTGTTCGGCTGCAGTATCCAAAGCTTTGTTAGTCAAGCCATGAGTCACTTTAGTCCTCTTGTAAAAAATCAAACAGCGCCTCTGAATGCCTGTGAACTCCCCCCTTTCTGTCTGTTCTAGTCAGTGCAGTTTATTCTTGACTTCATGCTAAAGGGCAAAGCCCGTGTGAGACCAAGGCCAGGTGAGAAGGCCGTCACCACGGCAATGAGCTGTCAGGACATTTTACAGTCACCCTCCCTCTCTGATACCTGTGAGCCCAACACAGAGGCACGAAAAGAAACACATCTAAGTTAATACAGAGGGACTGTTATGGTTGAGTCACCTCACTGTACCAACCTGAATTATATGAGTCATGCCGAAAATATTTTACAGTCAAGGAATCTTCTGTGATATAATTTATTCTAATAAAATCAAAATTGAGCTCTAACTAGGAACATTGCATTTGAGCTGATTAAGCAAATAACATCCATCTGCCTTTGTGCAGGTTATATTCCAGACTGCTCCACAGAAATTTCCAGGGTGGAATTTTCCAGACCGGTTTAATCAGCTGACTGCAGTCGATAAACATGGCCATCATTGTCCACCTCGCTTGGAGAGACTCTGATCCTGTGGCAAGTTTCCACATGAGTGGGCTCAGTGATTAGAGCTCTCATTGAGAAAAGAGGGACGAGGCTGCAGGGATCTGCCTTCAAGTCCATTATCTGCAGCCTGAATCCCATAGGATCCTCTGCTATTCCGAGCTGAACCTTCATCACGCAACAAAACCCCACAAATTATATCCATTGTCATATTTTTTCATTTTTTCTGCCATGAGCTTTTGTTCAATCACACTATTATTTATTTATTTATGTCTCTGTCTGATGAGTCTGTGACTGAACTCTTAGTTTTTATGGCTTTTCACCTGAATTTTTATTCTTATTAAGATCCTTGACTCATTGTTATTTGTTCCAGATCGTCAGCTTATTGCTTTAAATGTAAATATTACACTCTTAGCAAACTTTTATGATGCAGAAATCTAATTTTCTCCTTTTCAATCTACATGAAAATTCAAAATTGAGGTCACTGTTGGTTCAGCTACACACCTTAATTATCACAGCAAGTCGCACTGACTGTGATTTTTAAACCTGAATATTCCTATTAGCCTCAGCTGTTGTTAAGTGTTTAGCTTGTTAGCAAATGTGGACATAACCTGAAGTATTTGTGTCGTCCCAAAACTATTTTACAGTTAAGGAATGTGTTAACAATTAAAGATAACCATTAGCCTCAGTTGTGTTCGTTTTTAGCCTTAGTTAGCAAGCTAGCTTCTTGTTTAGCGCTAGTTAGCATGCTAGCTCCGTGTTAACAGCATGCTAACAGGTTAAACTACGATTATCATGGGTGACAATATACACGTTAAACAGTGATTTATCATTCTGCCCTCAACTGTAACTCGTGAGTTTACACAACATCGACTATAATCCGCAAGAACACCATCAATTGCTAACGGATTAGCAAGCTAACAATCTTGAGAACTCTGGACTGTTTGTGGGAATCTTGTTTAAATGCTATGTTATTATATTTGATTTATAAATTATAGGAATATACTGATATACAGCTGCCACACTGTAAAAAGATAAATTAACTCTGCTGGCTGTAGACCTATATTTAAAAAAACAAGTTTTAATGTCATGCTGGACTGAAGGAAATTATGACATTTTCTCACATTACACAAGATCAGCAGAGAAAGAACAAGGAAGGACACATGCCCGAGGCCAATGTCCTGGAAGCTACGCAACATCTTTAAACTACTGTTTTTTGTCTGACTCTTTGTCCAACGATATTAAATGTACAGTAATGACAGAAAGCAGGAAACTCTTAAACATGAGATGCTGCAGAAAAATGACCAAATAAATGGCTATAATTATTCACATAAACAACTTATTATGTAATCTACCATATGTTTTTGCCGTCCTTAAAACGTGAAGGGACCATGTTTTTTCATCTGACAGAGTGGGACTGAGGGTAAGCTGTGATCTTACAGCAGAGAGAACAGATTAAATAACAAAAAACAAGGTTTTGTCTCATGGTGAACTCTGTTGAGCGGGGGTAAATCAAAAACGGCGGAGTAACAAATGCACATAACACCAGATGTCTGCAGCCATCCTGGGCGGTGAGTGGCTATAATTAGCCAGACACACTTGAGCTGAAGCCAAGGAAAGAGCAGTATCTGCAGGAGGCGAAGTCCAAACCATCCCGAGTGCTGCCGGGAACCACTTCTGATGTCTCTGCAGGACGCACTCACGACAAAAAATAAAAAAAAATACTAGCAGCACCGCGAGGAACCGTCACACATTGTTTAAAACAGTCTCAACTGAAGTCAGCACCGTCTTAAAACATAACCCACATACTACACAGGGCAGCTCTTTTTCTCTGCTGCAAAGAGATCGGCTTAAATATATTGAAGCATCAGTTCGTTGAGTGCAGCCGGTACAAATCGCCTTTAATCTCTTAAAGTTTGGTGTTTTGGGTCATTATTTTTATTTTTTTATTTTTTGTCCTCTGATTTCAGCTTGTTTGCGTCGCTGCTCCTCCAGCTGTTGTTGAGGTCTGCTGACGGCCGAACGTGCGGCATTTTTCAAAACATATTCAGAGCAGAGTTCATTCAGATGTTCACAAACCTTAAAACGTGACTCGGTTTTGGAGACATTGTGAGGAGGATTCCTAACTAATGTGAATCAGACTGTGGTCAGAAGAGAAGGAGGTGGGAAAAGACCACCAAGAGAGCTAGCATGCTGTGGTATAGACCGTGATGAAGAGTGAACAACAACCTTTATACCCTGAAGTATTTTAGTTTCTGCCTGTGCTGTTGATGTGTTTAACCAGATGAATATGACCACTGCATGGTTAGCATATGCTTTAAAAGCTGTTTGAGAATAATAGCTTTTACATTTTGGCATCAAGCTGTGAGCTTAATGTCACGTTTAAACTACACAACGAGACCGAAAATGGACATCAAGCTTGGTAGACTCCTTGTTTTATCCTATGTAGTCCATCATAGTTGATTGCAACCATTGCTAGAACACCTTTAGACGTCCCAACAAAAATAGTTGTTGTACCTTTTTGTGCATTGTATGTTAGCTTTGACATTATCCATGATTCTGTCCAGTAAGAGCAGAGTCCTCTTCTTCACACAGCACAGAGACGTAAAGGATGGACAACACATGCCGTCCTCACATCTTCGTCATCTTTTCACTTTTAATTTAGGCTTTTCTGGCCATGAGACAGGGTGACACAGTGGTGTGGTGGTCAGCACTGATGTCCCTTCGACTGGGGCCTTTCTGTGAGGAGTGTGGGTTCCTTCTGGGTTCTCTCCAGGTTCTCCAACTTCCAAAGACATGCTGGTTAGGTTCATTGGCAATGCTAAATTGGCCGAAGGTGTGCACATACCCCGCCTCTCGCCCCCACGACCCTCCAGAGGACTTTAGCCTGCTTTAGACTTGCTGGTAAATGGATTTTGTAGCATTTAGACAGAGCTAGGCTAACAGTTACTACCGTTTCCATTCTCTTTTGCTAAGCTAAGCTAACCCGCTGCTGATTTTAGCGCCACATTTTCTCCTCACACTCATATGAAGCTGATCCTCTAAGGCTCCTCTAAGTAATTTTTTAACTCGTGAGATACTTGTGAGAACGTGGGATCACATGATAATCTAGCTTTGGCCCATTAGTCGACATCCTGTGAGGAACGACTGACACTTGAGAGTGCGTTTTAGGCCCTTACATGCTTCTTTCAATCTACAAAGGCATTCCTGAGACATCAAAACATTCCTTATTACGTTAATATAGCACCTGAACCCAGCTTTTTATAAACTTTTTCCATTCTTTGTTTATGAAATACTTTATGTTTCTGTTATGTAAAGCTCTCTGGATTAAATAAAATGTTCTGAGGTCATTCTGTGCTATATGAGAACAATAATGTATATTTTATTATCAGGTAATGTAATTTGGAAAATCCTGCTTCACTGAACGAACAATGGTGGCTGTCATTTAAAGCGTACAGGAGACGATGCTAACCTAATAAACTATTTTCTCCTACCTGTCAGAGACACTGATGTTAATATAATGACACACACACACACAACCTGAGGATAAACCTTCTTTCCACAGGCAGCTCCAACCATTCATCCTCTCTTTCATTCATGGGGTCAGATTAAGTGCGCAGGCTTTCCTGTTAAATCCCTCCGTGCACAATTCTCACCAATCCCCGTCGCATATCCTGCACTACAACTGAAATCTAAGCTGGAGCTCAGGAGAGGAGGAAGCAGGAAGGTGTGGGGGCGGGAGGGATTGCAGATTTTTTATTTTGATTTTTTTTTTCTGAATGAATTTATTTGTTTCCAGATTATTGCGCAGAAGATCGGCTAATCCCAATTACGCGCATGAGAGGATGCATAATCCCACCAGCACCCACTCCCAGCTGTTGAAAGAGATGGAGAATTTTGGTCGGTCGCTGACGGACATATTGAGTTTTTTATTTTATACTTTATACGTTAAAGAGTTCAATAACTCTAAATATTTAAATTCATGTGTATTGCACCAGCCACTATAACAAAATCCTCATATGTATGAACAGCCACAACATTAAAACCACTAGACAGGAGGCTGCATGACACAAAACTGTCAAAAAACTAAAAAAAACATGAAGAACATCACAAGGTGTTGACCTGGCCTCCAAATTCACTAGATCCCAAACTGATCAAGTATCTGTGGGATGATCCACAGAGGCCCCTCCCGTCAAAGGACCCCCCCACCACTAATAAAATCCTGTAGCCAGACACCACAGGACACCCTCAGAAGACCCATGTCCATTCTCTGATGAGTCAACTGTTTTGGAGGCCTAAACTATATTAGGAAGGTGGTCATAATGTTATGCTTGATTGGTATATGCAGCAAAAAAATCTGATCCTGATTCTAGAACTGTATTTTACTATGGCGTCACTCAAAGGGACGGGTGTGCTCTTACATAAACCTCACGCCCAGTGGAGCTTCAGGGGGTTGAAGAACTTCCTTGAGACGTCGGGGCTCAAACACGAGTGAGCGATCTCTCGTGCCTCAGAGACCTTTTCCTCCGGTTCGATCATGAGAGCGCAGGAACGCTGAGCTGAATCATGGGAACCAGAAGAGTCTGATCGCTGGTGCAGGCTGCAGCCGCGAACTGCCTCGGCTTCATGTGTTACAGCATCATATGACGGACGAGAGGAATGTACTTTAACATCCACCGTCTGCATTTCTGTCGACTATATACAGACATTGTGGGTTTTTTTTCTGCTGATGCTGGCGCTCATGAGGTAGAGCAGAGCCACATGAGTGGAATTAGGCTAATAACCGATAAGAGGGTTATATAATGTTAACCTTTATTTGCTTCGTTTTCTCTAATGTATCCCCCACAAGGGCACAATGAGAATAATCCCCATCCTTATGTCGGACAAGGAGGTGGCAGTTGAGTAGTTTCATGGTTGTGTGTTTTAATGCTAACGTGACACTGTGTTAGTTAAAGATATGTGAAGTGACCTTCAAACACAGGGAGGCACTCGGCGAGGCCTCCTTTAAGATGAGGAGACGGGTTCAGACGTTTGACCTTTGAAAGACGAACTCCTGCAACATCACATTATTATGTTGTTAAATAGAATATGACAGACTTCAGATATACTTCAAGTACACAGGCACGTTTAGGATTAAGCTTTTTGAACCTAGCTCAGAAACATAGCCGGCTTCTTCTTTCTACTAAAGTAAGGCCTTTTTGTTATTCAGACGTTTGTTATGGAAACTGAAATATCTCAGATGAATCTCGCCGAGTTTGATAAAGACCAGGCTTCTCCTCTCAGGCCAGCATGATGCCAACAAACTGTCTTAAAGGGGAATTACCATTTTTTACAACCTTGACCTTATTTCTGGCATAAAATATAATCATTTACTCACCCATATAACTTTGGTGTCATATGCAGTCATTCGGGAGATATTTAGATCTGTGTGTATCCATATAATGGGAGTGAATGGGGCACCGACACACAGCCTCTAAATAACGCATTATCTGCCCCGAAACTCGTTCATTTCACCAATATTTTGTTATGATACGCTAGTGCTATTCCCCGTTGAGTCCGGAGTTAGCTGTTATCATCATCCAGGGTCTGTAGATTGACCTACTAACCTCTCACCTGGATGATGTCATCTCTGAGCGCCGCGCGCAACCGCCGCAACTTGTTTACCTGTAATTTGCTACTGCTAGTTTTTTTGCAACATGGCTGAATATTTTTCCGATTCTGAGATTGTGGACGATGACTTTGTTTATGATGGACGTCCTTACTGTTTTGAGCCTGGAGTATACGGATGATGAGCGCGTTGAAAGGAGGATGAGGAGGCAGAGAGAGGAACAGCTGGACAAAGAACAACAAACCGCTGGACGTCCATGAATAGATAACAGGTAACTCCAGAGTCAACGGGCAATAGCACTAGTGTATCATAACAAAATATTGGTGAAAAGAGTTTCGTGAGGAGATAACGCGTTATTTAAAGGCTGTGTTTCGGTGCCCCATTCACTCCCATTATATGGATATACACTGATCTAAATATCTGACGAACAACTCCAAATAACAACAAAGTCATATGGGTGAGTAAACGATCGTATTTTATGCCAGAAATAAGGTCCAGGTTGTAAAAAAACAGTAGTTCCTCTTTAAACCACTGGGTTGACTAGTTAGCACCAGTCAGCAAACATCCCAAGCTAAGGTTGTGACCAAGTGTTTAGCACCGCTGTTGAAAAATGAGCCTGCACTGTCACTGTTGTGTTATATAAGAAGAAGATTGACACAAAAAGTTGAAGCCAGGTCAGCTTTCATGTCATAACCCGTCATCGAAAGGTTGTATGCTGTGACATTACAACAGTATCCTTCATATTATCCTCATGGGGTGTACTGACCTGCAGCTGGAA
The DNA here is from genome assembly GCA_005024645.1 of Planiliza haematocheilus. Lineage (NCBI taxonomy): Eukaryota > Metazoa > Chordata > Actinopteri > Mugiliformes > Mugilidae > Planiliza > Planiliza haematocheilus. The sequence goes on along the minus strand of SRSE01000236.1, from coordinate 250,384 downwards.
GCGACTAGCATAAAGTGTCATGTTCCTGCCAAGAGCTTAATCTGGGAAATGTAGAACGTGGATGCTCGTTCTACATGTTTATGTCAAGCACCTGACACCTCAGTGAGAAATGTGTCCGTCTAGTCTAGTCCTGTTTGTATATTTATAACTAGAACATAACGTGCTGCAGTTCACCATAACACTGCACACATTAACCTGCACCGGTCTCTTGGTATTTCACATGCACTCATAAAAATAACTTAACATATTTACACTTTCAGGTTGTGTACTACGGGTCCCTGCAGCATGCCGTGTCCAGGTCGTGGTATTTCACACTCTGCACGTCGCTGGATAAGTTACAGCCTGCAGAACTAAATCAATGTTTGCAGTCTCCTTGAATGTAGGACAGTTACATGAGCCTATCATTTCTCTTTTACATAAACACTCTGCAGCCGGCTGCATCCTGTTCTATCACGCAAAGACTGATAGATAGGAAGAAGATACGAGGTGTTTTTATATGAAATACTTGTGTATCCCCAGCTGAGCCTGCACACAGTTCACTTCAAAGGCTGCACCAGAAAATCAGGCGGAGGAAACAGAGGCTGGAGCCGCTAGCTTTGATCTGTGATCTGGTTAAATGAAGCGGCTGCACTTGCACCTCCGCTTCCCTTCCTGGTGAAACTGCAGAATCTGCTATCACTGGGTTCAGAGATGAAGAGACCGAAATCAAAGTCAAAGACTAAATAGTTTGTCATGTTCATTTAGGGTGAAATGATGACAAGAGGATGATGATGAAGTATCACATTAATGCGCTCAGCAGGAAGAGGTCAAAGGTCTCGACTCTCATTCTCATGACCAAGGTTAACATCCAGAGTCAGAGTCAGCTTGAGGCAACAAAAGCGCATTGGTTAAGGTTATGGATAAATTATGAATGTAACTTTAATCAAAGGCGTGCAGTGTCTAAATATAACTGTTAAAAAATAATGTTGTAGGCTCCAGATGTTTTGAAAGTTGTCAGGGAAGATATTTCTGGCATCAGTAAATGTTTCCTCATCACATCAGTAGAAAATATCACAACTTCCTTAAAAGAACTATTCACTGCCATTGCGCTGTATGTTAATAGGGCTGTTAAAGTTAAATTTGACGGCATTAGTTGTTAATAGCTTGCACGTGCTGTGATCACAACCCTCAGCCCGGCTCGTACTTTGGGAATTCAGGTAGAAATGCAGTAGTAACGTTGTGGATGCTTGAGCACAAAATGAGGTTAATTTGAATGTTAAGTTCAACTTCAGAGTCCTACAGATTGTTATTTTTCGTTATTGTGGATGTAAACTAAGTTAACACCAGAGTAGGCTGAGTTTCAAATACCTTTTGCCGGCCAAACACACAGCTGATGCACCTCCTCCTCCTCCTCATGCTCGCCAAAGACAAACCATGTTGGATTGTCTGTAATGTAGACACAGTATCTTTTTAAGTATGCAGCACCCCAACAATAAGTAAATATCTGTCTTCCTCTATGTTGATGACAATATTAAAAGCGTGAAAATATCCACTCAAGTTTAAAAAAAAATGTCCTATTAATCTGCGATTAATCGACAATCACACAATATATCGATAATTACACGATTAATCGCGATTCAACTGAGTTGATTTGGGTTGATCAAAATGAACAATGGGATAAAATTAGACAACTATTTGCATTTTATTTTAATATATAATCCAGTAGGATTGTTTTAGTTTGCAGCTTGCATGCATGATAATATCTGTTTCTCTTTCCAAGTCTATTTTATTGTTCACTTTCAGCCTCTTAATAGCCTTGTAAATTATTACGCCATCTTCAGGGCAAGCTGTTCTGCTTGTGAACAAACACTTTGTCCTACATGTCTGCAAACACGACATCTGATATTGCTACTATTGTCAGCGTGAGAAGTGCCAACGTGGGTCATGTTCCAGCTGGAGAAAGATTAGCGCGGAGTCATTCATTTAGCTTAGGTCAGATAAACTTAGATCGGCCGAGCGTATGTCGCAGAGGATTAGGTGTGTGCCGTGATTCTGCCGTGATTTAGTTTCACTTGCGAAGCACAGCGTGTGCTCCCCGGAGGCGTTTTTGATTTCTACTTTTATTCAGAGTAGACGCGCTCGCCACTTTTCTCCCACACAACTTGCTTTGACTGAGCGTCAGACTCCGAGCCAGCTGGGCGAGGCAGACTTGGTCGTCGCCTGTTGCGTCAAAGTGATGACAGTGTGCTATTTTTAAAAGGCATTGACAGGCCGTGATCGCTGCAAATGAGAGAGCGGAGGAATGCCCGGATAAATTAAGCGTGACCTTTTTCTTTTTTTGATTAAATCCCAGCTTGGTATCCGGTTGCAGTGTTTGGACACTGGAGAAATAAACTTTATGGCTCCTGGCAGAAGCTTTGTCTCTACATGTAAAACCATATTCAGGATGCAATAACACAAATCACTTCTTAAATTCACACGTCTTAAATTTTGCATTCAAGCACCGTGTGAGAAAACAAGAAAGCGCACACTAACTTCCTCTCGCAGATGCATCAATATTTTCTCGACAAAAACTTTGTCACACGCACTGCAGTGACCCACTTCCACCTGTGTCTATAAAACAAGGCGAGGAGAAAGCTGTTCTCTCCGGGGGGAAGCCAGGGAATGGAAAATTCCTCCTTTCGGTGGCCAAACAAACAGCGTGGAGCCCAGAAGACGCCTGGACAAACTCGGCATTGTTCAGAAGAATAACCGCCTTATCTGAGGAATCCCTGGGCTTTATGGGAAACAGAGGGAGTTGCAAGAGCACTTCTCAGCATAAAAACAATGACATTCCTCTCAGACAAGACAGTGGACATTAGTGCACAGAGAAGATGAAGACGCTTTTGAACTTTCCTGCATACGACCCAGTGCCCCTCTGCAAATGTGCAACTAAAAGTGAAGGGTGAAGCGGTTGCATAACGCTGTTCATATGACAGAGCTATGATTAACATCCTCAACCTCTTGACTTCACACAAAGAAGCCGTCGTTCGTTTTTATTCCCCTTCATCCTTGACCTTGTAGGGGAACCTCCTAATCATCACCACCGGTAAACAATCTGAAGGTCAATCCCAAGAATTTCACCTCTGTACTTTGTTCATGAAGAGGCTGCGACAACAAACAAACCATAAACCGTTTAAAATGAGTATATATATGAAGAAAGAGGAATGTCAGCTTGTTGTTGTATCCAAATCATAAGAAACGTCCTTCGTATCAGGAATATTTGTCTTTTTGACGATTGACGAGTTCTTACAGGTTGAGGGAGTAAAAGTTTGCACATTTACCGCATTCACACACTTAGTCAGTGGTTTTCTATGTGATGATGATGATCAACCTTCCAGGATCTTTCCGCCTGAGAAGCTAGAACCACGGGATGGTTAGAATACAAACTGTCCCAAGATACAAGTTACTAGGCTAGGCCCAGATGGTCTGAGCTCACCTGAGCCGGCCCGAACTATAAGTGTTATCAAACACAAAAGTCTTAAGCCAAACTGTCCGCCTCCCATATCCTTTTACCATAACTACAACCTTCTCAGTTTCATTAAAACTCCACGGTCTTTTGTCATGACATCGCTGCCAGTCCCTTCCTGCTGGGAAAGTTTAGGGGTCATTTAGGGACAACACAGTTACACCAATGAAAACCCTAGAAAGGTCAACATTACCAAGCCTGGCTGTACACCATCATCAAGTCATACATTAACAAGAATGTGCCATGTGTACTTAAACAATACTGTTTAGGAGAAAGTAATATAATGCAGGGTATCATATGGTCATGACTGCGTTCAACCATAGACTGTAAAAAAAGTGGACGCCATGACAGCGACAACAAAAGTGAAGCCAAAGCATGCGGCTGAAGTATAGGTCATAAGCTCCGCCTCCTCCATGTTAGTGGATCTGACTTGCATGTTCAAGTCTCACTTTTCGTTTCATGACAGACAGCAGCTCGGTGAAGATGTCCCATGAGAAAGTTTGAAACCTACACAATGAGTCAACAATCACTACTATCTAATAGCTAATGAAGATGCAAGTCACAATTTACACCAATGTTAAAGGGGAACTACTGTTTTTTACAACCTGGACCTTATTTCTGGCCTAAAATACGATCGTTTACTCACCCATATAACTTTGGTGTCATTTGGAGTCATTCGGAAGATATTTAGATCCACGAAGCGCCACGTATATCCATATAGTGGGAGTGAATGGGGCACCGAAACGCAGCCTCTAAATAACACATTATCTGCCACGAAACTCTTTCATTTCACCAATATTTTGTTATGATACGCTAGTGCTATTCCCCGTTGACCTACTAACCTCTCACCTGGATGATGTCATCTCTGAGCGCCGCACGCAACCGCCACAACTTGTTTACCTGTAATTTTCTACTGCTAGTTTTTTTGCAACATGGCTGAATATTTTTCCGATTCTGAGATTGTGGACGATGACTTTGTTTATGACGGACGTCCTTACTGTTTTGAGCCTGGAGTATACGGATGATGAGCGCGTTGAAAGGAGGATGAGGAGGCAGAGAGAGGAACAGCTGGACAAAGAACAACAAACCGCTGCACGTCCATGAATAGATAACAGGTAACTCCAGAGTCAACAGGCAATAGCACTAGTGTATCATAACAAAATATTGGTGAAAAGAGTTTCGCTAGTGCTATTGCCCGTTGAATCTGAAGTTACCTGTTATCTATTCACGGACGTGCACCGGTTTGTTCTTCTTTGTCCAGCTGGTCCTCTCTTTGTCTCTGTATCCTACTTTCAACAAGCTCCTCATCTGTATACAGTATATTCTGGCTCAAAACGTTAAGGACGTCCATCATAAACAAAGTTGTCGTCCACAACCTCAGAATCGGAAAAATATTCAGCCATTTTGCAAAAAATAGCAATAGAAAATTACAGGTAAACAAGCTAACCGTCACAGGTGCGTCAAGAGAGAGATGACATCATCCAAATCAGAGGTTAGTAGGTCAATCTACAGATCCCGGATGATGGTAACAGGTAACTCCGGACTCCGTATCGTTACGATACTACCGTATCGTAACAAAATATTGGTGAAATTAATGAGTTTCGCAGCAGATGATGCGTTATTTAGAGACTGTGTTTCGGTGCCCCATTCACTCCCGTTATATGGATATACACAGATGTAAGTATTGTCCGAATGACTCCAATTGACACCAAAGTCACATGGGTGAGTAAATGATTGTATTTTATGCCAGAAATAAGGTCCACGTTGTAAAAAACAGTAATCCCCCTTTAAGTATGATAAATACTGTGACTGTCTACTGTATTTCCCTTAATTTATCGGTGTTATCGTTGCATCCAATGATGATATTTCAAGACAGAAGTTGGGGTCCATATTACCATCTGTACAGCTCATGAAGCCTGAAGACTTCAAATGGCACAAGAGAAAGTTTGTTTAAACTACTTTCAGACTGTGACCTTCTAAGGAAACGTTCATGACTAACTCACTGGCTGATTTCCCCACGCACACTGTCACCCACTTCTGATTAATGCGTTGTTTGTTCGTGCCGAATAATCAGTCGGACATTAATACGCGAACGTTGTTACCAAAAGACGAGCCCGACACTTAGCAGACACTTAGGGCTGGGAGTCGTGTCTGAGCTTTTGGCCCATGGTGTCTTACAGTACACGGATGATTCAATTACTCCGCTGGAACTGTTACATAAGAAGGAACATGAGCGGTGGAGGCGGCGGGGTGGGGTGGTGCCTCTTCCTCCACTCACTCCCTCAGCAGCCTTCACTTAGGACGAATTAAACCCAAATTTGCGAAGATTGAATCAAGTAATTCGGCACCACATGTGGTTTCTGAGACTCAAACTGTAACCATCTGAGCCGCAAACAGAGCAGCAGTGCATCAATCATGGCCATGAATTATAAATCAAACTTAAAATTACACAACCGACATGAATAATAGAAACGGCTTCTATTGTCTCTGCAACTGATCTCACTGTGTGTGTCCAAGCCAATCGGTTCGACTCGTCTCAGCAGCTCCAGGACTTTAAAACAGTTAATTGGTGCAAAGTTGTAAACGTGTCACTTGGTGGAAGCTACTTGCCGAGGTCAAAACCCCAGCGGCAGATCGAGGGTTTGGTTGTGTAATGAGGATGTGAGGTGGTAGCCGTTGCCTCAGGATGATGTTCCCTCTTTCATAACACTTCATGTGTTCTTAATCCACCATCAGACTGAGCCTCTACCGGAGCCAAGTGTTACCTCCTATACACCTGCCCCATCCAGCTGAGCCCCTCGCTCTAAATCTGGGTCTGACCGTGACGCTGCCGGCTAAAATACTTACTGTCTCGATAATAGCACAGCCACAATGGGTTTCTTTCTTCTTCTGCTCGCTCTGTCTCTTTGCATCTCCTTCCTGCAGAAAAAAGCTTCTGAATAAGATTCTCCTAGCGTGTCACTCTTGTTCTGAATGAAAACTGGAGCAGAACTCATCGTCAGCTTTGGCTTTATATAACAAAAAGATCTGTAAATGAAGTCCTGTGCAAAAGTTCAAAGACCACCTTCCTAATAGTGTGTAGGTCTCCCTTGTGCCTCCAAAACAGTTGTGTCTCATCAAAGAATGGACATGGGCCGTCTGAGGGTGTTGTTAATGGGGGGCCTTTGGGTCCTATGGGTTGAGGGGATTATCTCAGAGATAGTTGATCAGTTTGGGATCTAGTGAATTTAGAGGCCAGGTCAACACCTTGTGATGTCCTTCATTGAGTTGTTCCTAAAGCTGCGTCCTGCTGGGGATGGCTGCTGTCATCAAGGAGTGTCATTGCTATGGGGTGGGGGTGCCTGGTCTGGTCTAGGTGGGTGCTACATGTCTAAGTAACATCCACACCAATCAATGAATGAATGCCAGGTCCAGAGGTTTCCCAGCAGAACATTGTATTGTCAGAAGATGCTATTTACTACTCCTGTCAGTGGTTTTAAAGTGGAAATTAAACAACATTTTGCAGAGTCCATGAATAAAAACCAACTTGAAACCAGTTTATACACTATAACACTACACACACTGCTGTGTTCACGATATGGTGACAATATGGTCTTAATTCTTGTCTTTCCTCTGCAAGACTGAGCAGAAAAACAAGCGTCTGAGAAAGATTATTAATCATAAAGGCTCAGACTCTTATCAGTAATCAAACACCAGCCTCAGGGTGCAGCTCACCAACACAAAAGGCCGTGAACCTGACCGCCGAGAGAAGAAAATGTGTTCTTCTGTTATTGCTCTGGTCTAATTATGAGCTTTTACACAACCCCAACACATCCATATACTGTCAGGCTTATAAACGCAGTCATAAAAGACTGAAATGATGCAGCACGTGTGCAGTAATAAAACAATATTCAGTCCACTTTCCATTTTACACATTTTATTGTTTCAGGTAGTGCCCTGAAATGTCATTTAATAGGTTTATATTCAAGTGACAAATGTGTCTATTGCACAACATTGCCATGGAGCTGCAAAAATAAGCTGTGGGTGGATGGAGGGGTCAACAAAACATCCCACTTACAAATGGGAGGCTATATTTGTTTCCTGTTTCCAGCGCTTCAGATAGTTGATTTTATTTTTAAAAGCATGACCGCATTCGTTCCCTGGCATCAACAACGTGCTAATATATATTATAATATGATGGCAGAGTCATTTTTATCCAGCCCACAATGTTGACCCAAATCTAATCAACTTGTTTTGTTCCTAATCAAACATCAACATTATATAAACTGTCATAAAAACTTACGTCATGTTTGTCGTTCCAGAAAAGATGGAGCGATCAAAGAAACAAAAACCCATCGTGAGTGATTTTATAAACTGTGAGGTCACGAAACGATAAAAGACTCATTACTCATCATCAACGGCCACGCAAAGCTTTTAGTACGAAGGGTTATTTTGACCCAATCGGCTCAGAAAAATGAAGTTAGACAGGCCGACGGCACTCTGTCTCCATGCGTCTCAGTCTGCAGAGGCTTCAACAAGCTCTGACATGCCCACGAATCAGTGTCAAACATAAATGACAGGTTCAAAAGCTGAATAATGTGATTTCAAGTGAGTTTATCCATCTATTTCACGGCTGGAGCCGAAAAACGGCTTAAATCGCGGCTCCAGTTCTCGCCGAGCGGCACTTTCTGTCACTGTCACGTCTCACTGAAAGATAAAAAGGAAGTGGAAGTGAGTCACATCTCTCACCTCGCGCCAAACGACCAGACCGAAGCTGACAGGCCTCCCTCCCCCCCTCCCTCCCACCAGTGACCGGATCCATCAGCTCCACCATCGGTTTCCTGAACTCTTCTGGGCGTTGGTGCGGTTTGGACTGACGTAAGTTCTCCTCAGCCGTAACATAATCAGCTGCATTCAACACTTATTTATCTGGAAGTCTCATTTTAATCACTTGCCCCTTTAGCTTCTCTAATCCCATCATGTCACATTAAAGAAATAAATGAGCTCTGTGCAGCGTTTGGGGACTCTGTGTTATACAGGTGAGCTCTGGACCGGTTCCAGCCAGGATTCATTTGGGACATTGGTTTGTGGAAGATGATTTTTCAGCCTTTGAGCCGAGGTCTAGGGACAAATATTCCTCTCACAATCACTGTGAGTAATTGAGCCATTTGTCTTGAGCTTTCCAACTAATGAAAAACAGGCAACGTTACAGGAGGCTGCCTATTACTTATCAGTGAAACTTGCTCAGCTAAATCTTGACTCGTGATACTAAATTAAAATCTAAGTCAGATGAACGTCCATGACTCTAGTTTTTCTTGTGTGTCCCGCACCATTGGCCCGAGTTGGACGTCCGTAGACGCATGGCTGTTCAGCTGATCCAGCAGGTTGAAACTGAGAGGTCTCTTTGAGTAACAAAGAGAAACAGAAATGACAAAGGGATTATCTGAACGTTCAAATATTTCACGCTGAATGAATAAACTGTAGACCGATTCAGGAGAGGCCAGCTCTGTATGAAGGGCTGTAGCTCTTCTTAGCTTCCTAGCCTCACAGCTATCATGGTACTGACTTTAGGTGACAAACATACGGCCTGCCAGAGGATCCAATCTGGCCCACAGGATGAATTTGCAAAGTGCAAAAATTACACTGAAGACGTTAACTGCAGTTTTTCCAGTAAAGCTAACTGCTATTCCTAGGGTTCAAGTAAGAGTTATTCATTGCAAACGTAAACACTTTCATAACGTACTTATACTAAAAGAAAGCGAAACATTTCAAGTTGGAGTTTTTACTTGAGATCAAACTGGGCAGCATGTGCCCCCCTCCCCGAACTAAAATGAGTTTTTAGAACATTTTCTCTAATCCTGTTTGGTTTTTCTTGCGTTTCCCGTTTGAGTTTTGAAAGTTTCTTCCTTGATGTTTTCCATTTTGCTTCACTTCCTGTCTGCGTTTTCTCTCCATTGACAAGTCTCACCTATGCCTCGTTAACCTCACGTTAACCTCACGTTAACCTCAGTGTGTAAATATAGTCCTTTTGACTTTTGTTTTTTCACATTTCTTACTCTGGCTGTACCTGGTCATGCATCCTTGTGGTTTGGTTCGGCCACCTGTGGTTCCTTTTTCTTGTCTTCTTCTGCTTTTTGGGTTTTTGGGGCAGACAACGCGGGCAACGCATTTCATCACCTTCATCGTAAATCCTCATAACTAAACTAAACTTGATTCATTTATCAAATCTTTTTGAATCATTTGTATCCAACCTCCTTGCTTCCTGTTTCTCCTTATGAACGGCGAACACAGACTACTGCCCCCTTCTGGTGTGGAGACGTATTTATTTTCACCAAGCTCCAGATCGTATAATCCAGTTGGTCATGGGCTGAAGTTTCTGTGGTGTGTTCAAGTGCAACTTTTCGGCGATGTAACAGTCTGCCTTCCATGCTGGTAATCCTATGATGAGGATTTGGCTTCACATTACATAATATATCGTTTATATTATATTTATTCGTATTGCACTAGCCTGTATGACAATATGTGCAACAATTTTTCATTAATGATTTAAGTTTTATGCAGGAACGGACACATTTCATTGACGTGTGATAGCTGCTACCTGCATGTGATGCAATCTGAGAGTGAAGCACTGTAGCTGACGTGGTACTCTCTGTTTTTTTTGTGTGTGTGTGTTTCCATTTTCCATCTGGCACATTGTGAGATTCAGAATGAAAATCCTGTGCTGTGCAGTCTTATAGACTTTAATCTCCTGTTAAAAACTCACATTAAAAGAACCCCTGAGGGATTAAGACGGGCCGAGTGATGCACGAAGAGGATTTTATAACAACAAAATCAAAGCTTTTAACATTTCACTCTTCACCACGCTGGGCGTTTGCCAATCATACAGCCGTTTTTGATGCTGTTTTCCATGTTGTAGTGCCTCTCTTCCATTTCTGGCTGACCTTCACGTCGCACAGACAAAGAAACCCACGCCGCCTTCTTTTGGAGCCCCACAGCGAGCCAATTATACGCTGTCAGTACGAGCATCAGCCCACATCAGAGCTACAAGCTAATGTCCAATTACAGAGACAGCAGGCACTTAGATCGCCTGACCCCGGCGACCATCAAATCATCAGGTAACGAAAACTGGACTTGCTGAAAATATTAAGAGAGGAGTACATTTATATGACTTTGTTAAAGGCTCCAACCAAGGCTCATGTTCAGCAGTGAATGAACTAATTTTACCAAGAACCCCTTCTGTGAACCAACACCAACGCTATTACCGTTGTTTTTGCATCTATTTTAAGATCCCACAACTCCAACTGAAATACTTAGCTGCAGGTTGGCACAACTATACTGTAAATGGTCTTACTGTAGATGTAGATGTGCTGTAGATCTTTCCAGCGTGCCCTTACAAATAATCCCAAACCCAAAGATATGCAGCAACGTAAAAGCTCCATCCTATCGTTCTCCCATGTACTGTGCACTCCGGCATCTCTTCCTGTTTTTGCAGATGCATGCCCTGGGAGTTGCAACATATTCATCAATTGCCTAATTTCTTACGCTTTAAACATTTGGATGATTAAACATGAGAGAAACACAGTGATATTTTCACAGGAACGTCGCAGATTCTGCAGGAAACGCAGGTCAGATCTGTAATTTGTCGATCGCACAACAAATCCAGCGTCTCTTCCTTTCTTTTCCGTCCCACCTCTTTGTTTATCTGTCTCTACCCAGTTTCCCCATATTAGCAGCTCAAGGTTTCTTCCTGTTAAAATTGGGTTTTTCTCGCCACCATCGGCTTAGACCATGCTCTGGGGGTTTCATGCAATTAATTAATCATCTAAGATATTATGAGCTAAACACTTGGATGAGAAACATGATATCAGATTTGTTCCCTGCATATACTGCATTTATGCTTTATATCTTTTCTGTCTCTGCCCGGCACATCCAAATGAGTAACATTTGGATAATCGAACACAAAGATATTATCAGTTACATCATGGCTTCTGCAGGAAACACACACTTTCCTGTTATGAGATCAGATCCGTGATTTGTTCCCTGCATGCATAAGAACGTGTCCTCTTGCCTTCGGTCAGGCTGCAGAAGCATTAACCCAGATACACCAGCGTGGCTAGTAGAGGGAAAAAAGCTCGCCTCTTATGCAACCCCCCCTTCTTCTGAGAACAGCGCAGCATCACCCGCGGTCTGATCCTTCCTATGCACAGTCAGAGACGAGATAATGGACAAAAGGATCACAGAGACGTAAAGGAAGCAACACTGCTGGAGGGTGCGGAGAAGCTAAAAGCAAGAGCATTCATTGACTGAGGCTCCTCGTGGCTTCTGACGGCAGCATCTGAGGGTCAAGTGTGCAGGCAGCCATGCATCGGCTCGACAGAAAGACCAAGCTAAAGAGCTTTGAGTTTTTCAGGAGGATTTGCGTTTCTCCACTGCTCTGACCTTGTGGTTTATGTAAGAGAAAGAACGGCAATCAAGCCCGAATGACGTCTTTGGTTCGATGAAGACAGAGGGGCGAGTGACGGAACCAAAAGCAATCAGGAGGCGCGGACAAAGTGCGGCTTAACAGATAAAAAGACCTGAGCCGCACCGTCGAGAGTCGTCAGTTTGGTCCCAAATCGAATCACGTTTCTTACAAAATAAAGTTCCAGCTAAAGCATTAGATCATCTTTATTATTTAAGCATAAAAGGGAACTTGAGGGGAACACTTTTACATAATTCAGCGAGCTAAATCTTCTTCGGTTCCTTTTTCAGAACAACCAGCTGTTCTGCAAATTTAAAAAGCCTCTCTGTCTCCTCCTCTTCTGCACATATGGCTTTAAGTCTTTAAACTAAACACACTCCAGATCGTTGTGTAAGCTTTTCCGTTGCTGTAGCTGAAACTTCACTGAGCTCAGCAGCAGCAGAGGCAACATTTCTTCCACTGAGACAGCAGATTCTGGAGTCCAGTCATCAGTCACTAACTTTCGTCGTTAATCACCGGCGTAAGGTTATTTATTAATGCGTGAAGACATAACTCAAAGGTCTCATGGAGGTAGAACCCATTTCCTCCACAGCTGCTCCACATCGCGGCATTTTTAATCGCCAGGTTACATATCTCTGGGTTGTACATCTGTAGCAGCTGGCTGGTCAAGACCTGCTGGCAGAAAGCTGCCCTCTGGTTGCACAACTCGGGTCGTAATCTGACAATGAGGTCAGAGAGAAGGAAACTGTACGGCGTAAAGTCCATGGTAGTTTTCTGAAAACTTCTTCTACGGTGGCTCAGATGATTTGGTTTGATGTTTTCTCTCAGCATCTGAACTCATATAACGACTAGAAGACGTTAAATGGCCTCATGACAGAAGACAGATTGATTATTTTGCGTCATGAGAACTTTTGAGCAACAAACGACATCTATCGTCCAAAGTTGAGCAGATGACAGATCGTTGGGTTTGAGCTCTTCATAATCTAATCTACCCAATGCCTCCATCGCCTGACGACTTCGGCTGCTGCATCCAGATCCGGTGCCAGCACATGTCCGAGCCAAGACTTCCAGATGCCGGTCATTTTTTAAGAGTCTGATGAGCAACTTGAGATGTGAGATGATCTCTACAACAGGTTCTCAGTCATCTAGGTCATGGTCTATATATATATGGAAAAAAATAAAACAAGGTGAAACAAGGACAACTGAGTTTCTTGAAGATGTTTCATCCAAATTGCTTCTTCAGGTGTAAAAGACTGAAGAGGAGTGGGATGCATTTAGAACAGAAAAGGGTACCTGGAGGAAACATCATCAAGAAGCTCGACAGATCCAGTTGCACTTGTTTCAGCTTTTCTTGGACCTGCGACAGGAATGTTTCTCAAGTCGCCTCAAACTTAACAGTGTCTCTTTAAGGTTATTTGCAGGACACATGTGCCTCCTGCACTTCCTTGCTCGTTAATCAAAGACAAAACACAAAGAAGACGTCTTCACGAGTTTCATATCACAACTTTAAATGCAAATGAAGACACTAAAGGCACTAAAGAATGATGGACACAGCTGCTTGCTGTTGCTATGCATTTTTTTTTTGTAGCGTAGAAGACAGACTAACTTCCTCGTCTGCAAATGTTTTGTGGCGGAAAGTTGGGAACTGATTATGCTCCTGCAAAGATCTGCAGGTCCAGTCACATCGTTTGGGAGGGATTTATGCAACGATGGACAGGAGAGAAACAGCGTCACTGAATTTGTTTATAGCACAACGTCTCTGACTGGTTGCAGGACTATCCAATAGTGGCCAAGAGGTTGAAACAGACCCCAGAATGAAAACCAGACTCATATTCTGATAAGAATTTAGTCAGGTCATGCTCATTAGAAGCACAATTGTATTTCTTCAAACGTGCATAGTGAAGGTATATCTGTTTACATAGATTTAATTGTCCCAGGTAAAATCTTCTCATCAGCTTTATATGCAAAACTTACCGTACCTGCTCAGATTAACTCAACGTTAATGCCTCGCTTAAAGGACATCAAATCTGACACAGCTCAAATCTCTGGTACAAAAGGTGGGTCATACCAGGCTGAATGCTGAGCAGCAGCCTTTGTCAGCTACAAAAGACTCTGGGGCTTTGATATTCAGCTTTTTCTGAAAGCATCTGAGACCAAAGTGCAGGTGCTCAGGACTAACCCGGTGAGACCTGCTACCAACACTTCCCCCACCGTCTGGTTCAATGCACGCAAACAAATAAATCCTTTAAGCAGTCAGTTTAGCACAACTTTTGTGAGCTTCAGTACTTTCTCTTTCAAATATTATCACTTTATATCAGTGTTTATGGATGTATTAGGACTAGGGGGCTGAACGTCTTGGGATTTTTAAAGTCGACTAATATGTGGTGAAATTCAAGTCGACTAGTAGATGACTTTGCACATAAAAACAGAGTAGAAAGTAATGCTTAGCAACAATACAATATGTATTCTTGACTTGAATACATATTGTAGTGACTGAGGCTTTTCTGCAGGTTTACTGAAGCTCAAACACGTGCGACTGTACTGTACGCAATATTAGGAAGATGGTTCATTGGATCAGGGTGCTGCACTTAAAGGGGAACTATCGTTTTTTTTTTTTTACAACCTGGACCTTATTTCTGCATATAATATGATCATTTACACACCCATATAACTTTGGTGTGATTTGGAGTTTGGACGATATTTATATCCATATAGTGGGAGTGAATGGGGCACCCAAAGACAGCCTCTACATAACGCATTATCTGCCATGAAACTTGATCATTTCACCAATATTTTTTTGGGGGGAATAGCACTAGCGTATCATAACAAAATATTGGTGAAATGAACAATTTCGTGGCAGATAATGCGTTGTTAAGAGGCTGCGTTTCGGTGCCCCATTCACTCCCACTATATGGGTATACCCAGATCTAAATATCGTCCAAAGGCAAAGCTCTGAGGTCAGAGGAACAATACTGGGTCCAAAATCTGGGAATCAAACAAACAATTCAGGCTTGAACTCTCACACAGGGGACAATACAATCTGGCACAGGAGGAAAGGATAGTGGAGCTTATATACTGAGTGAGAGGGGGATAATTAGACACAGGTGAAACACATTAGGGCAGGGAGTGCAATCAACAAGGGGAAGTTAAGCTACCTGAGACACAGGAACACACAATCCTTCAAAATAAAACAGGAAGACACCTGACAAGAACTCGAAACCTAACAGAAGAATTGACACAGTCAGACCCTGATACTATATGGATATACGCGGATCCAAATATTGTCTGAACGACTCCAAATAACACCAGCTGAGTAAACGATCATATTGTATGCCAGAAATAAGGTCCAGGTTGTTAAAGAAACGGTAATTCCCCTTTTCGTGCAGCTTCCTGTAAATGTTTTATAGTCCCAGTTTCATCGTCACCACCATTTTTTTTTAAAGAAGAAAATCTTCTAGGCCTCTATTTTCTTCTTCTCTTCTTCTCTTTTCTTTCCTTTTCTGATCATCGGACTTGTGCTGACCGGACATTTTGAGCGTACGGCAACATCAAATTTTGATCAGTGGCCAAACCACTTTTGTTGTGGGGGGGGCACTATTTCAAGGACAATTAGAAAGAAAACAAATAAAAAGCTTTTATGTAAGTCAAATATTACATATTTTTTCCACAATTAAGCCTATTTAAATTTTTTTATTCCATAATTTAATGAGAACCCAGTTCTGGGCCCCGCCTCTATCCTGGGCCCGAGACAGCAGACCCGTTTGTCCCCCCCTATCGGCGGGCGTGGTTAGAAGCACCTAAATCCTCGGAATAAACTTCACACAGAGTGTCACTGCTCAAAGTTTCTGTCAATTCTGCCACTTTAACGTCACTGTTTTTGTCTGGTTTAGCTTTTTTTTTTTTCTTAGCTTTAATTTAATTTTGACAACAGTGAAGTTGAAGTTTTCAAAAAAAAAGAAAAGAAAAAAAGACTGACACAACCAGTCCATGTGTCTTGTTTCCGACAAAGAGCTATCTATAGCTTCGTCGTTTTGCATACCAGGACTGGTTTACCTGGTTTGTTTACCACCACTGACCTTATTCCGATGAATTATTTACGCTTGACAAAGAACGCCTGGAACCAACAGACGTTTCCATTGTGGTTTTTCCGAAAAGGTAGTAGGGGTTGTTGGACCCAGTGTGGGTCAACACATCCAGTCATGGGCTTTTTTTGTTTGTTTGGTTTTTTACATGATGATAGAAACTAAACAAAAGGCCCATTCTGCAGCCTGGTAGTGACGCAGAACATCTTGTCTGTTGTGTTAGCACAATGTGAAACTCCTCCTCCACCTCAGCTGTTGAGCGGCACGCATGAGCCGAGCCGGACACGGAGAAACAAGGAGGTCAGACGGACACCGAGACGGTCAGCGTCAAGGCCAGGACGCTGGCTGAGCAGTTTTTCCCCTCATCAATAAGGAAGCATTTGGTTTATCTCAAGAAATCATTGTCACTGGAAACCTGTTTATTACACCCCAACAAACTATGTGTTAATGACTGAGCTGGAGGAAGTAATCTAATATTTTAATTTAAATCAAAGCAGTCAAACCACATTATTGCATTATTCAATCAGACCACTCTGTCTTGAGTTCGCTCTATTATTGTCTTTAAAATAAAAGACAATTTAACAGTTTAATCAAGAGAAACCCAATGTTTGAAGCCTGTGTCTTAGCGATAAACATTTCACAATAATATAGAGAACAATACAACAATATGGCTACAAAAGAAAACTGATAGCTGACTGAATAGCACCAGAATAAAGTGCACATCTGGACAATCTATACACCTGGATTGAAAGAAATGAGACACATCACAAGGAATTAAGTAAATAAAACATGAATATATGGCTAAATACTCAAGGAAAAGCAGCTACAATAGAGTAATTGACCTTTAAAATATCTCTTCTCACATGAAAGAGCCTGACGGGAAAAGTGATATCTTAATTTGTTAGCCCTGAATCCGAAACAAAAATTAATCCTTTTGAATAAGTGTAGACACAATGAGGAATATCCCCTTGACTATAATGTAATTTGTAGACAAAAGGACATATTTCAGAAATGCTGACATCACTGACAGTAAGAGGAATCGGGAGTTTCTGAAACAGAGATGCAGGTGAAATGTGATCAGGCTGGAAGGAAGAACCAGGAGACTGGAGGAGATTAGCAGGTCAAGTAACTAGTTCTTGAGTCTTTAAATGAATAAAACTTGAGCTACACTGAGTAATGGCGGAGTAAAAACATCTTAATTCAGTTCTTTGTCGAAGACCATGGCGTCCAGGACACCTTTGAGTCTTCTTGGGTTGGTCTCTACAAGCTTTGCCTGGATTTTGGCCGTTTATTCACTTTTCTCATGCCATGTTCCTTCCATTTTTGTTTTATTTTTGTGCCTTGACTCATTGAAATGCATTTAAATACCAAATCCAACCCTAGAGCATTAGTGTAGAGCACAAGAAGACCTTCTTACTTAAGTTCATGGAGAAAATCAAGGTCAATGAAGTTGAACATGTACGGTTCCTTGTACATAAGCGGTAAATACATGTATTTTATACCATTAGTCCATAAGTTCTGATTCAGGCACTTGTCAACATACACATTATCACATTAGACAACATTAGGCCACTTCTTCCTGGTACCTAATAAAGCAGTCATGCAGAGGTGGACCTTGTAGACCACATTAGCCCTGAGAGTGTTGCCTTGATCTTCTCTGATTGTCTGGATGAAAACCATGAGCTTCTCAACCTCCGTGAGAGGCACTCGGACGCAATTTGAATGTGTGCTGAAGTTACCATATATGGTTCCTCACCAAACGTCATGCTGCTCACTTGTGCCATAAAGTTTCCTGAATCTGAATTGAGATACCTATCCAGATACCTGTGCACACTGCTTAAGCTCGGTAACTATCTGAAAAGGCTGGTAGTCAATGAGTTTTACATTTTACATAACACACCGGAAAGCTTTAATCTTCTTTCCACACTCGATTTTAATTATTCACCCGACAGTGATGCTGCTCTTCAGTAACCTTTTACCACATTGTGTTAGAGCCGGGACTCCACCATTCACCGCCTCTGTTCGAGAACCACTTCTCCCGTGCTCTTTGAAAGGACACGATGGACGTGACTAATTCATAAGCCCGGGTTTCTTAATTGTCGAGCGTCCTTTCAAAAGCAAATCACGCACTTGTTTATGTAAGCCCTTTTAGAAAATGTCAAGTGCTCTCGCATCTCTGATCAGTTCGCGCAGACGCCGCTGCATTGATCGGGTATTATCTGAAATTTTAGAAATACATTATTTTTTAAGAGCTTCTTTGATGGTAGGAATGGTTTATTAGTTGAGGAGTAAAGCGGACCGTGAAGGTTTCAGGTGTGCACCATGTACAGATCGTAATAATGAAACCAAAACACCAGTCATATGGTATTTGGATGAAACCCAATACCTCCAGTTGCTTTTTGTTTCAGCTTAGTTTCTTAGAAAGAAGAGATTAAATCTTTTCTCAGTTTGCTGATATGAAGCTACCACCTCTTATGAACACATACAAATGGGGAAATGGCTCTTTCAAAGGTTCACCTGCTGCTCAATTTAAGTTTTATCTTGTTTTTGCATGTTAATAACTGAAATAAATTAGTTAACTCGTAAAATCAACAGTTTTATTTAACCTCATAACAATGGAAGTCCCTTAAGTGAGTCAGTCTTTACAGAGAATTACAAATAAAAAAGTAGATCTTAAGAGCATAGAAGCTGCTTAAGGGCAAACAAATTGGGAAAGTCAGTGCATGTTAAGCAGCTAAACGATTTAATTTGAAAAAAGCAAATGCGTTTTCAATCACGTCAGCGGTTGGCGCTTTTTTCTTCTGTGCCTACCTGCTAACTATTTGCGTTGACGTCAGAGCCGACTGGCTGCTCTCCAAACAATGAGAGCAAACAACAGTCGCCACAACAAACGACTTCCTTTATTCGGTCGTTGCTCTTTTCATACGACCGTAAAAGTTCTCCTCCATGGACCATTTGATCTGTAAACAATCAGTTTTTCTTTTTTGTAAATGTTACTCTACCTTTACAGTAAACGGGAAAGTAAAAGCATTGGGCATGATTTGTTTGGCTGTGAACCCCAGCCTGAGCGGTCGCAAGATGATTAGGGAGACGTTCAAACTGACTCAAAAAACGTTGAGTCATTGAGCAAGAAAGGAACACAGTGTGCCCACATCCAGCTAGACGCCGTGCTGCTCGGTTAAATATACATGAAAACTGAACACAGCGTTTCTATTGTTTACCTTCTGATTGTCACAGATAAGATTCCACAGGTTTGTGACATCTAAAACCATAACTGGACTTCCTGTGTCATAGCTCCTCGTCTAATCTGTGCCTCAGTCATCTCCACTCCCGACAGTGAAGCCTCGGCAGGTTTGGTTTTGTCTCAGTCATTTTCTGACAGATGCTTCCCTTTTCTTGCACTTCTTACGAATTACGTAAAAGGAGATAACTCTCCACACCAGCAGGTGGCACTAGTCTGTATCGTCATTCAAAAGTGGAAACAGGAAGAGCGGCTTTTAGCTAAGAGGCTAGGAAGCTAGGAAGTTGGTCTACAGTTTATTCGTTCAAGATGATAATGTCCTTCTGTTTCTCTTTGCAAATATGAATAACAAATCAGCGCCAACAGTATGGGACTCACCGCAGAAAAATAGGGCAACTGCACTAAGGTTAGAAGCTGTGACGAGTGTTTAAACACAACTATTTCCCTGCTGAACCCCATTGTTAATGGATTGATAATGGTGATTACAAAGCGTTTTTTGTGTTTGTGAAATGAATTATCTCTGGTTTTACTCACACATAACCCAATAAGATATGTTCTGTAAACATATTCAGCCTTTACACCGCAGCATACTGTACGTTTATACAGTAACAGTGTCACCACCCGCTGGGATTTAGCTGCTAAGCTGTTCCCGAGAGAAATGTTTGTCCAGCTAAAATCTGCACAAACAGATCTAAATTCTCTCTGAGCACCGGGTGGAGCTGGGGGCTTTGTTACTTCACCAAGTCCTGTTTTTTCTTTTCCCTTTATTTTTGTCTCTGCATGAACCGTATGGATTTTAATGTGTGTTTCGGACACGTTGCTAAACTCATACACGGAGGTCACACAGCCAAAAACAGACGGCCCTCCCACAGCGGCTGCACCTGCAGGTCAGAGCCCGTCTCCCCCGCAGGCTTCTTTCTTTGGTGCCTCTACTCATCAAATATTACATAATAAACTCCTCCATCGGGCTGGGGAGAGACCGGAGAGCAGTCAGAGCACATGAGCTTCAAACCGGTTTCCACACAAGGCCTTGAATGATAAGTTAACCGAAGCCTGAATTAATCTACCTTGACGTTCAAATTTCTGCCTCCGTCAGGATCGGGTAACAGAACGTTTTGTTTCTCTTTGGCTGGAAAGGTTTGATTGTCACTGACTTTAGGATTAATGGGAAAATAATCACATTATTAATAAGTGATGAATGAGTGTTAGTTGCAGCTTTAGTTGCCCATTAATCCTAAACGGGTCAGACAAAATTTGTATAAAAAAAAACAGAAGTTAAGCTATAAAAGTTGTTTGTCTGCAGCTTATGATTAATGTCATGATCAGTCTACAGTTTTCCAATTAAATAAGGGTCTTAAAGTCTATTGTTTTGTCCAGTAAAGTGTCTGGACAGGTCTCCAGTCTATCTCAGGGCCAACACAGAGAGACAGACAACTATTTACATTACAGACAATTTAGAATCACCTATTAAACTAACGAGCATGTCGCTGGACGGTGGAGGAAGTTGGAGAACCTGGAGAATATGTAAACTCTACACAGAAAGGCCCCAGTCGGCCCATAGATTAGAACCCAGAAACCCTGCATTAAATATTTAGACAATGAAATGTGTTTGTATTCGTCTGGGTCACGAATTAAATCACTGGGTTTTGAGTATAATGTGTACCTTTTGTCTAATTTCAAACTAATTTGAAGGATTTCCCCTGAAATGCTCAGAGAAAACAGAGAAAATGAAACTACATCGCACTTTATCATGTCCTCTCTTCATACTGTTGGACATCGCTGTGTAACACACATTATGTAAATGTCCTAGTCATGTTCTTTGGGAGATTTTGCAGTGATTCATCATCATCACTTGCTGCTTCAGGCCTGCACCTGCTCTGCACTTCTCGTCTCCAGAGCTTCTCCCACCAACCTCGTCACGCCTGACCGGCTCATTAATACGAAACTATCGGCTCCACGCTGACGTAATCGTCCTCTAATAAACTCTTGGCAGCTCCCTAATGACTAGCGGCTGTGATGTCATCTAATCTATCCCCTGCAGGGCGGAAATGTAACGGTACATCTGGATTAAAAAGCCCTGCGCGCGGTGACGCAGCAGCGCTTTGGCGGGCATTTATGTCACGCTGCGAAACCAACGGTTGGCGTCGGTTCTTGGCTACATGGCCACGTCGTTTCTCCTTCCTGTTCACTGGGAGTGTGTGCCGCACCGAACTGGACTTAGACTTAGATTCAGACGGACTTTAATCGTCCAGAAGGGAAATTGCTCCCTCAGCGCCGCACATGAACGTCTGCACACCTGAGAACTTTCCACATTTCTGCGTAAATATGACTCGGAACATAAGCAGAAGTAGACAAAGAGAACCCAGTTCAACAAATCAAACTGAAATATTATGTATGTGCATTTGTTTATTCAGGAAAACATGCAAGAGTAAGTCCATTACAAGTTAATATCAAGGTAGCATTTAGAGTCCTTCTGTTCAGAAGTGTTCAGTCATAGTAATAAGACTCAGGTGTCGTTTAGCGCCTTGTTTAGCCGTTGTTTATGACAGCACAGACAACGGAGCTTCCTGAGAAGCGAATAAAGTAAACTATTGCACATTTACAAGCTGCCACCACAATAACAGAGCTCTCACGTGTCTCACACAGACACCAGGAGCTCTGTTTAGTCTCATTTACCTTTTTGGTAATTTTCATAGACATAAACTGAGCTCTGACTACAGGGGATTACCTGAGGATTACACGAAGCAATCAATCAAAACGAGAGGGGTGGTGTAAACCTCTCATAATCCCGTAATTTGGAAAATATTAGCGCATAATAACCAGTTACATGCTTCATCTGATCGTTTTGCTGCTGCTGCAAAAGAGTATGTTGAAATTTTTGAAATATCTAAAAAAACAAACAAAACACAAGTGCGATTAAACTTGGTATTCGTGGTCCTCAGAAGATGCTTCGTCGTCATGTTGCTTCAAATGTCTGTTCGTGTTGCATCAAGGTCAAAGATCAGTTTGTATGATCCTAAAGTTCAGTTGTGTTTAGTGCTAATTGAGCTAAATGTTAGCATGCTAACAGACATCAACATGCTAGTGCTGCCACTGTTAGCATACATCTTCAAATCTTCAAAAATGTAGGTTGCAAAAGATCTCCCAGCTAGAACAGACTTGCAGTAACTTAGAGAGAGAGAGCTACAAGACAACTATAGTAATGAGGTGGAAACAAAGCTTACGTCAGCGAAAGCAGAGCTAGATGATATACTTAGGCAGCGGGTTGAATTTCTGACTAGAAATGAGACAAAGGTTTTGTTTTTTTGCGGTGTAGGCGCTACTTTAACAAAGATCTTAGCAGATATTAAAGTTTACTCCAGAGTTATTGCTATGCGTCTGGACATAGTCGTGGGGAAGTCAATCAATCTGGACCAAACTAAAGGACGGTTGGCATCAAACGGCTTCTGCATGTTCTCTCTTTATTTGCTAATTAACAGACTTCATCATGCTCAGTATGGGACAAACAGTTACTCCTAACTCCCATTCAGACTCATACCATTCCCAGCATCCCTTAAACATCCCGGTAATCCTCCCCAGTAGTCCACCAGTTAGGTAAAACCATGAGAGGCGCGTTGTGTAACTTTCCCAGCACAAAGCAGTCACGACCGACATTTAAACTCATCCTGCTCACTGGTCTGCAGCAATGCACATGAATGTACACACCGAGTCATGAACGCATGAATGCCCCCACACACTAACACGAAGAGCCTCGTGTGCGCTTACACAATAATCCGTCATCAAGGAATTGGAAGATAACGACACTTTAAGCGGAGCAGATTATTTCAGAGTGTTTCTGATGGAAAATATGGCATTAATGATCTCAGAGTGATGCAATGTGTGTCATTAATTCGACCTGTTAAAGCAACCAGCAGGGACTTCTGAGAATCATATTCGAGTGAGCGGGGATGAGAGGGCTATTTTTGCACGTTACAGTTTCCATCTCGCTCTGTCCTTCGTAGTTGACTGGCCAAATGCCCTACTATAGTCCAGGCAAAGCGTGGTGTCCTCATTACTGGCAGAAGTTAAGCTTTCACATTTTCTGAATGGTGCAGTCAGACCTAAACTCTCCCTTATCTCTTTAGTAAATTCTGTGGACATCTGTACCGCCCAAAGTGGGTCAGTTTTCCCGCCTTTAAGGATGATTTCCAAGACATTTGACCACGGTTTTATGAAATCTTTGCACCACAAAGATAAATGGCAGAAAAGGTCAAAGGGATGTGGGACTGCACTTATCTTGTCTAACCCTTTAAAGCATGTTTCTGTCAAGTGTCTGTGAAAGTCCTCGATTGGGAAACTGTTGATAACTGACAGTGACGTGACAGGAAAGCATCTCGTGTATGCTGGTAAACATGCGGCCTTCTTTCACGCCTGGAAATCACCAGCACGAGTGCAAGCATATGTGAAATGCAACAAAAGGCTCATGAACAGCAGTTTGCTTGTTCTCATTTCATATTTTCATAGTTTCACACACACTTGTTGTGGTCTCTGTTTCTTGCAACACAGTGTGAATATCTGTTTAAATGTTGTTTTGAGGTGCTTTGTTTGACTCTAAGCATGCTAACATGCTCATGCTAGCCTTGCTAACATGGTTTAATGTTTACTGCACTCACCGTCCTACTTTAGCATGTTTCAAAGTCAGTTTTGAGAGAAAAAAATGCACTAAATAAGGTACTTCTGAGGTTAAGGTCACTGAACAAAGTCAACTGATTGTCCATCGACAGTAAGCTTGGACCATGCAGCTGTTTCAAGACACCCTTATCAGTATCAAAGAAAGTTGAGGCATACACCCATACAAGTCTGTGCTCCAGTTTTCCAACAATAGCACCTACATGACCTTTGTTTGCATTGTTTTTTATCCAAACTGTCATCAGCTAGCTTCTCACTCTTTAGCGTCCTACGTCAAACGACACAGTCGGGCTAGAATAGAAACCAGCAGGGAACTTCAATAAGCTCAAAATTAAACTAACTCTTTAAACTCTTGAAATATAGCCTCATCTTTCTCGTTTCTGAGACATGTTCGTCCACTGATATATAGCGACGCTTGAGCTGGGGTGATGCTGACGGCTAGCTACCAGGTACGAGCTACCAGGTACTAGCTACTAGGTACTAGCTACTAGCTAGTAGGTACTAGGTACTAGCTGCTAGCTGCTAGCTACTAGCTTTTTCATATTTGTACAGCTGTTTACTATCCAGGAAATGTGACTTTATGCTTTTATTTAATATGTGCATGTTTAATTTTCCAAGTTGGGAACCAGGGCAGTGGTGGATGCTTCGGGGTTGACCCTCCGTGAATGTAGCTGGTTTTAACCTCACACTCGGCTCAGATATTCTGCAAAAGTTTCAACCATGAAGCTCATTATATAAAATGTTAAAGATATATTTACAGTCCCACACACTACCCACTGGAAACGGGCACTTACAGACCTCAGTATTTGCACAGCCGTTTTCAGTTTGAAGTGGATGTTATTCTTCAAACTGAGGCCTTTTTCCTGCTTTGAGCAGTCACTGAATACTTCACTGAATACTAAAGCTGCAGACTAAAAATGAAAAACCTGAAAAGATGTGGCCGCGTTTGTGACATTTTGTGATTCCTGCGTGACTCAACCCTTCATATTTAGAGTCACACGGTTCTTAAGGTGACTAAAGTAGCCCTGCCAGTTTCTATTTATGTCAGCCAGTGATAAGCTATTCCATGTCTAGAGAGCATCTCCTTAAATCCCTCTCGACAGGAGGTGACCGTCAAACAGACACTGACTTAAGATTTCTCCGCGCTGATACGGTTCAAATTAAAAAAATTGCATGACATTTGAATTAGACTGAATTATTTCAAGAAATCAGGAAACTGGCAAAGAAGCTGCGACCGCTCACACACACAACGACTGGTCCTCTCTCAGCATGACCTGCTGCTAATCAGGTTAAAGATAGCAACAGGTGAGCCTGTGCTGTTCATAGACTGACCTACTGTGCAGACGGAGTGATCCCAATCCCTCACCTCCTCTGGCTCCTGTCCACATGTTACTTGTCCTTCTCATCCTGAGTTGACTTGCTGGTCATGAACTGGCTGAACAATGCTGAAGCAGGGAAATAGAGGACAGACACGGGTACAGATCTGCAGGGGAAGGATACGATTAGCTTTTAGTCCTTTTAACCTTTACAGACAGAGTTGTTGGTCAGTTCAACTACAACTTAACACAAAGAAAATGTATTTAGATAGCAATATTGTGTATTTTATATGGGTTTGTTCTCCATAATCACATTGTACTTAACATAACAAACCTGGTTTTCATTATCTCTTTATCATGTTTTTGATTAAAAATGGTATCCACCTGATAAGACAACAAATAACACTGATAAAATACAATATAATATATAAAAGAGCAAATACTAATATCTTTATCTACTGAAAGCCTCACACATTAGCTATTATGGTCTATCAGTTAATATATTATAGCATTTACGATTGATACCATTTCAAAAAGGGTCAGCCAGAAGCAGGTTAGCTTAGCTTAGCTAATACTGGAAACAGGAACTGTTAGCCCTGCCTCTGTGAATTTAAGAATATTTGGTCTAACTCACTCATTAACATGATATTTGTATGTTTATTTGATTAGTAGTGAAAAACATATTAAAAAAAAAGTTTTCTGCTGAATTACAAGCTTACAGTGATGAGTAGATTTGAGCCAGGCTAGCTGTTTATCGCTAAGCTAAACAGACTGTATCCTGGCTGCACTCTGTGACTCCATGATTAAATCCTACAAGATATCATGTGTTATATTAATGATGCAAATCTAGGATACATATTCTTTTCTTTTGGTCATTTGCTGTCAGGCTAGCTGTTCCCTCCCTTTTCCGTTTTTAAGCTAAGCTACTGTAAGCTAACTGTACACTGGCTGCACCTCCTTGGGAATAAAAACAGTACTTATTATACATTTTATATATATCTTTATATATTTAAACAGCATATAATGTGATGCTTTGGAGATCCAAATCTATGTTTTGTTACGTTTTAGTCAGAAGGCAAGCTGTTGTTTTTCCCTGTTTCTATTTTTTCTGCTAAGCTAAGCTAACAGCCTCCTGTTCATAAAAACGGTAATTATCATGCACTAATTAGTTTTTTATATTGGTTTATCTTATCCTTTCCCAATGTGTATTTAATATATTGCTGCACAGCATCAAACAAATCAAAATAAATCAACTTTACAATAATTTTCCAGGGACAAACAACAATAAAAGGGTTTCTGTTTGGGAGGAAACGTCCAGTAAACAAGACAACAACCTACTGTTTTTCTCATTTCTGTGTCGAGCAGACTCCTCAACAATGAAGGCGAAGATTGTCAGTGAGAAACAATCACATGTTTGAACAGGCTCCACGTCAACATGTCGGCCCGTTTCCACGTCTCTCCCCCTCAGCCTCCCTGCACTTCCTCTGCCCTAATTTAAATAACATGCAAATCTGTCCAGTCACAAGTTTGTTGTGTCCCACATTCTTGTTATTCCTCAGCCTCATTGTGAAGCATTCAGACTCTATTTCTTTTTTAAAAAACAAACATACTTGAGGCTTTTTGTTTTTCTTAAGCTACTTGATATTCTTCTGTATTTGTTTTCACTTTCCCCATGAACTGTGCTGTGCAGGTTATGTGCGGGCTGAAAAAATATGTTTGTTGGCAAAGCTGCTTCGTTTCAGCACGAGGCTGAAGATACTGAGATAAATGTCTCAAAGGAAGTCAAATCCATTTGAATGAGCAGACATATTAGCTTTTTTTTAATAAATGAATTTGAATAATGTTTGTTAGAAGGTGGTGGGGGGCTGAAGTTCAGGCGCAGGTCAGCAATCTGTGCGTCAGACAGTTTTGATTCAGTTTACTCAGAATGAGTAAAATGACTCACATCGTGAATGTGGACGCAGTTGTGCGTTTTTTGTTTCTTTTAGCAGAAATGCAGATATGTGTCAGTCATCACACTGCCTCCTCCTGACTGTGGGGATTTCAGACTTCAGAGGAGAGCATGAAAATTTGAGGATTTTACGTCAGAAGCAGAAAAGAAACCGAAGCTTGATGTATTAAACTTAATAATAAGCAATTTATTTGATCTATAACCGAAATGGACTTGGAATAACCGAACATCCTCTCATAAATATTACATTTTCCTGCTTTAGCCACCTCTGAAAACTTACCAAAGGTTTGCTCAGAAGAGACAAAATGCTGCAGAGGACGGACACAACCTGCATTTACTTTTACTATTATTTATTGAAATTCAAAATGGAAATTCAGAGATGTTGCTTTGATGGGTTTTATATGTGTACAACGCCTTCGTGTTGTCTCTAGTCTCAAGCCACTCATGTCTTACATACACAAACATGCCAGTTTCAACGTAAACTGAACCCACTAACAGTCATAAAGGAGGATTTACTGAAGGGCCGTTATTTTAAAATGCATTTATTTTCACTAGTGTGCCTAATGAACTGGCAAAACAGTGCATTTGTGACAGTCTGGCTCCTCTGCAAGCGCCTTCCCCTCTGTCTCTCTTTTGAATCGGGTCAGAAATTAACCCTCCAGGGGCCCCTCTGGAAAAACCTTCACACCTGAGACTCTGAGCTGCAGGTTTGACAAAACCAGTTTGTCCTCATGTCGTGGAATTGAATATAAATAGGACACCGCTACGGCGAGACGACACAGCGTGGAATGACACGTGGAAAAGAACAATTTGTGCCGGTAACATGAACATGACTCGTGTTACTCATACGCCGAGAGATGATACCTCCCTAGCTGAACACACTGTACTCATTTATGATATTATTTATAATACAATGCAGCAACATAATATGCTGCAAACTTGATTATCACCACCTCAACCCTGTATTTTTGGTTAGCTGCTTAAAACCTGATTCATTCTGTAAACGTTTTTAACATATTTACTTTTATACAGTTTCTATTGTCTACCTTATTCTAATTTTTGCATCTTTTTGTGTGTTTGTATTTTTGCGCTGTTGTTCTTTGCTTCCCACAAGTCCTATCTTATCTTATCGCATCTTATCTTATCTTCGGGCATGCAGCTTTGACCCCGTTGAACAAATGCAAATGTCTTTAACACCAACATCAGAATACTAAACAAATGAGTATCTTTGAAGGGACTGTGTTTTCACTCCTCCAGTAGCCATCAGTACAGAGTTTAAGACACATAATACCAGTATTTTGAACCTTAATTAGATTCATCTTAACAGGATCCATTTAGTAAATAAATTCAAACCAAGAACTGGGTCTGTCCACATGTTAAGGGTAATAAAATAATGTTTTCTTGTTCTTTTGCTGCCTTTTTTAGCTGATCTGTACTCAGCTGTCTTTGGTCTTAATTAATTACAGTATGATTGCAGCTCTCTTGCATTTGCAATGCTGTTTTTACTCCTGTATCAGCCCCCTGCAGACCTCATTGTATCTTAATGACCTGCAAAGCAGTGAGAGCTGTCAGTGTGACTAACCAGATAATTTTATCCCCAAAGTAAATGAAGGAGGCAGAGGAAGCTCGTGAGCAGTGATCACTTCTGCAGCTGTGGTGCAATTAAAAGCACGGTTTCTTTTTTTAAAAAAAGCCTCTGTGCCTGTCCTCTGTGTTCCTCAGGTGGTTCCCGTGTCATGGAGACCGGTTTCCCCTCCGGCGGGACTCCCACGCTCACGGGAGCCGTAACCAGACACCTGCTTTTGTTTTGTTTCGAGGCTCTCCAGGTAGATAAAAAAGAAAAGAAGAGATGAGGGCGGAGGTGGTGGTGGAAGTGGAGGTGGAGGTGGAGGTGGGGGGGTTTGTAGAAAAAGAGAAGCAGGTGCGTCACAGATATTTGGTTTCAGCTGTTTGGTCTCAGTGCAGCCTGGGCGATAAGAGGAAGAAGCAGCAGAGGAGGCAGAGGGAAGAGGGAAGTGCAGCAGGGAAAGTTATTTGCCTGTGAATCGAAGACTTTTTCCGACCACAGCTGCAGTGACAGCCATTGAGGAGGAGACAGACGGGGCATATTTACAGGAGGGCTACGTCTTTTTCTCGTGCACTGAATCACCTGGGCTCTCTGCAGCAGACAGCCGTCCATTCATCAGAGACTCTGTGCCTGACAGCAGATATAATCATACCCTTAGGAGGACATGAAGACTGGGAAGAAATCCTTCATAGGTAAGTGCTCCTTTAATTCACTGCCTGTGTTACAAGGGGAATGATATGCAGCCTCTGAGCAGCGCAGCAGAGAGAGATGCACCTCGAGACGTGCAACTTTTAAGGCTCTGCTTTCTGCTTATCCCATCATCTGACTGTTTATCAATCCACCGCTTTAGTCTTTCTGTATTCCTTCAGCATACTTCGACGTCATTGCCTTTAGAGAGATTGCTTTTCGGTTACACAAGAAACTAGACACCACACACAAGCGCATCATCTCCTCTGTGCGGTGCCATCTCAGATTATCTGGTTAATTTCCATAATGTCCACACCAGAGCCTCTCACCTCCTCCATGCAGCTCCTTTGCTCCTCATCTCCTCTGTCACCTGAGAGGATAAAAACTACCGCTGGGCCTTGGTGTCGTAGCCAGGACCGAGGATCAGATTATTCTGGTGTTTGGCGATAGCCTGACAAACAACTTTGGTGCTACACAGCTCTTGCGGTGCCCTTATTCACGTCTAACTCGAGCCAAGAGTTAGACGATTAGGTCAATAACACGCTCTTTGCTAAATAGGAAGCTCCAGCTCCAGCCAGCTGCTGATTAGCGTAGCTTAGCTTAAAGACTGGAAATGTGGAGTTAGCAAGTGTCTCTGCAGAAAAGCTCGCCAATTAAGTCTTTAATTCACAAATAAACGCACAGAAAGAAGTCGACAAGTTGTGGTTTCACTCGTTTGTTCTTAATATCAACAATACACGGAAAAAAAAATATTATCCAGAACACTTACACAAGATGTATTGTTTTAAAGTGAGCTTCTGCACAGTTGAAACCTTTGTACCGAGCTAAGCTAGCTACTGCCAGACTTTGGGCTAAGCTAAGTTAACCAGCTGCTTTCTATGAACTCAAATTAAGTGAAAGAGACAATAGACTGGATTAGATAATCTCATGTTAAATCTCTGCAAGGGAGGAAATAGTGTCCTCTCACCGAAACTTGTATATCTTCTTCGTATTTTTGCTTTCGTGTGTTAGCGTTCTGCTCTTTAGGAGCGCTAATTTGACTCACTGTGCTCTGGAAACACTCAGTGAATAAAATAAACAACTGACCGAGCTTCCATTAAATATTTATAACTTTTCAATCTGTTTGAGAATTCAGCTTTAATAGCTGTTGACAAGATTCCTGACATTGCCACCGACACAGCGATGCGCATTGTCGTCATCGCCTGAATCAGTTCACACGCTCCAGTAACTGGTTTCCAGCGGCCACATTTGATTGATTCCCGGCGGATGCCTCCCCGGCGAATATCTCTTAGTGATAACTGACCTCATGAGGTTCACACTGGATTCACAGGACTTATCAAAACTCGGCGGAGCAGCAAACTGGTTCAAATGACGAACGCGCTGCTAGTGCGGTAGCTAGCCTGGGTGTCTCTGGGGTAACGGTGACATTTAAAAGCTTGCTTTCTCGGTGTCTGGTTGCTTCTTATCACAGTTTAGGCCACAAACTGAGAAAAATGGGAACTGCTTATATAAACAGAAGTCCACTCAGTCATGGCTGACATGGGACCTGCATTTCTTGAATGATTATCTTGTGATCTGAATGAAAACCGTTTCGGTCCTGTTTTATCTGCTTCCTCTTGCTGAGTTTCTGTGTGGAGTCACAAATAGCACGGGAATAAACACACGTTGTAGATAATACTAGAGGAAACACCTATAGTAATTATAGGAGCAAGAGCAGCCACACTATTATAATTAATCAAGGCTTTGCCGTTCTAAATAGGCTGGATCGTCCTACTCGCTTGGCAGAAAGCTAAAGTAATATACTATGGAGTGATTTGGAAGCAGGGTGCGTCTGAGTCATCGCGTCTGAGAGCAAACATTTCTTTCCTCTTTTTCTATTTGATGAAGCAGCCATCTAATCCCCTAGAAAATATATATATTAAAAAAAAGGAGACTCATCTCGTCCACTGCCTGGAAATTCAGGAGGGAAACAAAAGACGTAATTCTAACTTTGGTTTCGTCAGTCAGAATCTGCTCCCACTCACAGCGGGCCCAAGGCCTCGACCTCCAACCTCCTGTCCACCGCGGTTCTCAGAATGAGTAAACGATGCACGAAGAGAAATAACGCAATGAGAGAATCGAGCAAAAAATCCGTTTGCAAATGAAGACGTGCGTGGGTGTGAAACTAAAGCGCGCACGGCCGCGATCGCTGCTCGGAGCCGGTCAACAGGATCCACGGTGTAATTAGAGATCCTGCATCCTCATTAGCCCGTAGCCTTCCTGCCAACCCTGACAGTTGGTCACAGAGGACCAGTTTGCCTGTATGACTCATTCACCCTCCCTCCGCCGCCTCCTACCCACAACACTGGAAGCTACTGAGAAAGTGGATGCCTAGTTTTCACCCCAAGCCGGAGTCATGGACTTAAGCATCCGAAACCATAAAAAAATAAACAAGATTCTCTGCAGTGGCAACAGATAATAATAATAATTTCCTTGACTTTCCCTCAAAGCCAAAGGCGACGTTAAATTGCTCATTTCACACAGTTTACAATCTAAACCACAGAAATATTTGATTTATGGACCAGAAACGATCAGATACGCCGACTTTAGACAAGCAAGGCAGCTATTTCTTTGCCCAGTTGTACCAAAAATACATTTATAATTCACTCTAAATTAATAAATCATCAGAATACTTGAATTTTATGTGAAGCACTTGATTATTTATTGCATTTGTTGCTTTTCCGAAGGTGTTTCCAGACACTGTTCTAACCAGACGGATTAATAAATGCTCTGCCTCCTGCACGTTAATCATTTTATTTTATTTTATTGCACAGTATGAACCAAATTTAAAACCTGTCGCACTGAAATCGTATTGACAAGTCTTCATTTCTAGCAACTTCAAGCACACAACATTTTTCAGTTGTGCAACATATTGGATTGTGGGACCACCATTAGATCTCAGTCCGGGCTTTTAAACGATTTATTTTTTGTTTAGAAATGTAGGCGCACTGGTAATATGAAACCAGACTCGTGACGTCACGTCTGTTCCAGTAGCTTCTGTGACTCTGCTCTCACTCAGCATCTTCCTGTAAAGACTCCAGTGATACCTCCTGTCACCTCGGTTTCTTTTAATGTCATGTTAACCACATTTTTGAAAAGCTATGGACTCACACATGGCCTCCTGTTTGGTAAAAGCCTCTAAAAACATTCGGTAATTGATCAAAAAGTATTGGTATCGGACAGTTTATCCTCCTTCCTTGGCCTGAAACTCCGGTAAAGATCTGCAGGGCTAATCGAATGGTTTGGTGCTGGCTTTTGGCACAGAAATAACTTTAAAGGACATTTATTATATCATTCCTTACTCTGACTAGCATGCAGGGATATTTTTTCCAAATCAAAATGGGGCGTTAACAAACTCAAACTCTGATTTTGACTCTCTGTCTGTTTCCTGCACAAAATCCTGCAGTTCTGGTTTCGTTTCGGTTCAAACAGCAGATGTCCAGTAGTGGTATTAGCGGCAGCACCCTGAGGCCTGGAGGTTTTGATCAATGGCACCCTGTGAGAGCTGTAAAAAGTCTTTTACTTGAAGTGCTGGCAAGTGACTCACATGACTGTTTGTCAGCGAGTGGAAAGGCTGCCTCTCTGCTCAGGCATCAGTCACACGGCTGCACACGGCGACGCTAAATAAAAGCTATATAACCTGTCATGTGACACACAATGGTGCCGGTCATATCTGAGCCGTCACCGGAGATGACAACATGATACACTTTGCCACGGAGGGCTACATGAGGCGAGCACAAAGGCTCACTCGGGGCCTGGGAGAGGTGTCGGTGTCAGGCCATCTGAGCCGGAGTGTTCCTGAGTGTAAACAGAGCCCAAGCTGTGAGTGTTTGCTCAGGTAGTCGTCCAGTTTATGACATGATACAGTACACTGTGGGCTGGCTCCGTATCAGGTGGTTACTACCACCGATGAACTATTTCACTTCCTCTTTTCCCCTAATAAAAGAACTACGGGTCATTTCTTTAAATCATGCATGACGGTCACATGGTAAAAAACTAAACAAAGGAGTTCCCCTCAGACACAGTGAAGCGAATAAATCCTGAACTGATTGATGCAGATGTTTAAAACCTGCAGAGGAAGAAGTACTTCGCTCCACCCGATTTCTACGGTCATTTTTTAACCAAAAAGCAAAATATTTTCTGGTTAAATGTGACAATTTAATGCTTTTTTTTATCAGATTTGACAACACACTGAATATTTTGCAGCTTTGTTGTGTTAGCAGGTCCAAACAAGACATCTAGGAGGACTCAAAGGAGGTATAAAGGACATTTTGAGCAATTTTCTGCCTTTTTTTACACTATTTACCATTTAAACGAAACTCTGTACATCAGCATGAAAGTCTTTCATCGTGCCTTGAAAATGTCAGACAAGTAGAAGTCGAAGTATTATCTGAAAATGAACAAGTATCAAGTAAAAGCAAACGGTAATCAAGAAAATTAGTATAGTTAGGGCAATAGGGAGTTGTCTATCAGTTAAGGCTGAAAGGAAAAGAATATCAGCAAGTCATCGCGCTTTAGAAACCAAGAACTGAGAATTTGCACCTTCCTGCGTCAAACTCTTTAAATCAAACTTTAAATATTTAAATACGGCCGCCTGAGGCTGCAGGGAGTGTGAGCAAGATGCATTGTGTGTATTGTTCAGTGTGAAATCTAGGAAGATTAAAACCATCTATTGTTGTTTATCGTAGCCGTGCAGGTAGTTTTGTGAACATAACTCGAGTCTTACAGGGACAATGAAGTAAATTTAAGTAAGTAAAACTGTGAATATTTTAGCTGAAGGACTAAATTTGCATATTTTCTTCTGTGCAGTATCAAATCTGACACAAATAATATCAGAGAGGTAAAAAGTACTTGGATACAGAGTAGATTATTTAATGATAATATTCTGGCAACGAGTACCTCAAGAATTATACTTGAGTAAATGTACTTTCCACCTGTATATGAACGCTGTATTAAGTTAACACTCTGACGCCAAACAAGCCCAGGCTGAAAAATCACTAACTGTCAGTGGAATAAATCTGCTGCGTGGTTTTTTTTCTCCTCCTCGGGGCAGTGCAACCATCTGCATTATGGCACGGTTATGCAACTTACAGGGTTAGTGGACCACGTCCCTGACAGCTGCACCGACCTCTTAAGCTTTGATGAGCATGATGTCATTTGTCATTTTCTCCGAATTTATGTAATTCCGCCGCGCGGATAAGTCACCTTCACCAGCTTATCTGTGTTTGGAAATCCACCAATTATCTGCAATGAGAGCCAGATTTGAGATTTCTGGAAAGGGCTGTGGATTTAAATGAGATGTTTTCTAAGCAGATGTGTTATTTTATGGGTTTATCACGAGTCCTGGGCTAAATGTGTGACAGGGCCTTCAAAAGATACTTCCCTAAACAATACCTCGGTTCGCCTGTCCTGATGGTGCACCGCTCTTTAAAGGCGCTGTGTGTGTTGTTGAGATTAAAGGCTGCAGCTGTTGCAGGCAGAGGCAATCGTGACACACATTTCTCCACAATAGGGAGTTTAGAGAGCCGTCCCATCCAGCACATTATGTCCAATAAAACATGCAGGGAGTTTGTCCTCTGAGTTTAACCCAGACAAGTGAGCACAAGTGGAGCAGTGTGAGGCAACTGGGGAGTTTAGGAGCTTGCTTGAGGCACCTCAGCGATGGACATACAGCGACTTAAAAGTATTTGAGCCGCTCTACATTTCTGCATGATAATGACTCAAAACATTAGCACATTTTCATCTCAGTCAAGCAAAAGAAAGTAAAATATTATGTTTTGGCGATTTAATTATTCAGGAAAATGAGCCAATATTACATATCTGTAGGGTGCAAAAATATTACAAGTGGATTTCAAGGCCAAATTAGAGTCCACGTGTTCAGATGTGTTTCCAATCAGTGTAATAAGACACAGGTGTCGTTCAGTTCCTCGTTTTTGTTTTAAAAAATCAGAGATTTGCCTCAGTCTGATCTTCACAGCACATGTTTGTGGAAGTGTATGACGTCGCTGTCGATTATTAGCCCGGCAAACGTTACGAAAGCACCCCTAAACATTTAGGAATCCGCAAATTCCACATTCAGACAGATTATGAACAAATGCAGGAGATTTGAGACGACTGTGACCGTGCACAGGAGCGGTGGACCAGTAAAGGTCACTCCAAAAGGTCACAAAGGAACCCAGGGCAACTTCTAGGAAACTAAAGAATCCTACGAATCCACCATCAGGGGAACTCAAACCATTGTGACGCCCCGCATATATGCAATGTTGGTTCATTTCCCTGAATAAACAAATACCGTTGCGTAATATCTCTGTTTTATTAGGTCCACTGACTTCTCTTTTCTTTATTTTAGAAATTGTGTAAAAATCCACCAAGGTTTTGATTTATTTTTATGCAGAAATGTAAACAAAAATCTAAACGGTGTAAATATGTATAAACGCAGACACCTGCGAATAATTATTTTATTTTGAAAGGTCTGTTGTGTCGTGATAGGAGAGTGTGTCTGCGTGATTGCGTTTTTCTGTGGTTGGAGATTTTCCATTGAGAGAAAACGAGGGAGTCTCACACTCCCACCTCCGCCCCCTCCTCCTCCCCCTCCTCCCCCTCCTCCTCCTCCTCTTCTTCCTCTGCGGTGAGCTCTCCTCGTCATCCTCTGCCTCCTTCAAGGCACTGTACGGCTGCGGCGGAATCCCGTGACGTCAGCCCCCACCTCCCTTGGACGTTGCCGTGGTTACGCGGCTGACGGAAAAAAAAAAAAAAAAAAGGGGGCGTGCCTCCTTCCGCGTACCACGTGCTCCGTATATAAACAGAGCGGCGCTGACTGTCGCAGCGGCAGATCAGAGCACAGCGCGGCGGCGGGTTGAGCTCTCCACGCGTGAAACGAGGAGGAAGTCACAAATAACTGACTCTTGAAGAGAAAGTGGAAGAAGAAGAAACCCACGGAGGAAATACTTGGTTTATTTTTGATTTTTTTCCCCCTTTGTATTGGATTATCTTTGTTTGTCGCTCGACATGGCTGTGACCGAGGCTGGATGTGATCTGACTTACTGCAAAATGAGGGGGATTGTAGCTGTTCTCACCGGTGAGCGACAAAAACAACGCGGATATGCATCAATGAAGATGCGCATTTATTTTTAAATTAAATTAAATTAAGGATATTTAGTGATGTCTGTTGATAAAATGAGCGAAACAGCTGAATTTAAATAAATCAAACCAAAGCGCATCCTTTTTTATCGATGTAAACATAAGTAATCCAAAAAACGCAAGTCCAGTTGCCTTTTTTGAAAACGTTTTTTGGATTACCATGACCTGGATGACTGAGAACCTTCACAGACATACGTAAACATAAGTATTTAAGAAAAAAATTACTTAAAGTTAAAAATATAAATAACTTAACTGCTTAAAAATGTTAAAACTGCTTGTGTACACCTCATTGTAATAAGAATATAAAGGTATATGGGTCTAGGATGGGGACATGCTTTGTGGTCTCTGAGTGAGTGACCCGAGTGGTTGCATAACCCATAAGCCCGCAACATGCCAGGTCTCTGCACAACACGCAAATCTACCCCATAACAGGATGTTTGGATTAGAGCTCAAACATTTTCTTCTCTTAAATGAGACAAAAGTAAATAAATAAAAAAATAATCTGAGCATCTTGTGTGGTGATGGATACAAGGTGACTGACGCAAAGGTTTCCTCTTCTCTGCAGCTTTCATCAAGGAGCGGAAAATGGGGCTGAATGACTTCATCCAGAAGCTGGTGTCTACCCCACATATCTGTCAACAGTGAGTATTTCCCTTTAAAGAACTAACTAATAAATGGAAAACATTTGGCTTTAAACTGAGCCACGGAGGCGGACAGCATCCCGGGTCACCTGCTTGCTTCCTTCCGTCTTTCCTGGGCTTAGGTTTTTATTCTTGATCACTATTCCATTCACGATCAGGGCGCAGGTGCCAATCCAATCAGCCGCCTGAGTCCGGCAGTCTGGCAGAACATTCTGTAAAAATCATAATCTGGGTCCCGAGAAGCCAGGGCAAGAATAGTCCCTTCATGACGAGCCCGCTAACAATCCCTCCACTGCCTAATCACCTTTCAAGCAAATCCCTCATGTTCCCCAGACGAGGATAAACCTGTAATTCAATTATTACATGGAGCGTGGCCCGGGCCATCACACGGCCCTGAACTCTCAGGCGAGGCGTCCAGATCAGGGTCTGGTGCATCTGGAGGGGGACGGATGCTCCAGGAGGCAGGTGGGGGGCATCAGAGCTGGACCGTTGAGTCCGTCTATAGCTCCAGCTGGACCCTCTTGTTGTCGGTCAGCGGCGTAAGCTTTTTCTCAGACAGGTTAAGGCAGTTGAGCGCTGAGCCTTGGTTAAACTTGACCTGTCTGGATGTGTCAGACGGTCATTCACTCCCCGGGCAGATGACATTCATTCTGCTTCATTCAAGACAAGCGAAGCACATCCTGCAAAACGTGAACGCTGTTTGTTTTTCTCCCTGCAGTGCCGAAGTTAACAACTTCCTGAAGATTGACGAGAATCAAAACGAGGAGGTGGAGGACGACGAACTTCTGGATAGACCTGTAAGCAGAAACTTTTCACCGCTCACTTACAACCTGACTTGTTTTCTTTCTTTAAAACATGTTTTGATAAATTCATTTCATATCTTTCAGATGTGCCTAAATTCACGAAGTTCACTGGCTGAGGACACTCAGTAAGTATCCTTATAAAATCTCTTGGTTTATTTTTAGTAATATTAACACCTAACCTTGACATGTCAGATATATAAATCTAATTTTCTGCCTCTTTCGCCTCGTTAGGATCAAACCTTGTGATTTTGACTACCTCAGAATCATCGGAAAAGGCAGCTTTGGAAAGGTGAGTCCACCTTTCATGCGCCGCCTCTCCCGTCCTCGTATCTGTCATCTCTGTGTCACCGTCACCGATATCCGTGGCTGATGCAAATGTTTGCCCGCCTACAGGTTTTACTGGCCCGACACAAGGAGTCCACCAAATACTACGCTGTCAAAGTGCTACAGAAGAAAATCATCCTGAAGAAGAAAGAGGTAACCACCGGATCCCAGATGTGAAGACTAATTGCTTCAGAATCTAATTTCCTTTTGTTGTAAAACGCTCAGAAGAGTAAATATCGTTTTAATTCGCCCGCAGCAAAAGCATATCATGGCCGAGCGCAGTGTGCTGATGAAGAACATCAAGCATCCCTTCCTGGTGGGGCTGCACTACTCCTTCCAGACTACTGACAAACTCTACTTTGTGCTGGACTACGTCAACGGTGGAGAGGTAAGCAATCGTTAATCACCGCAGAACTAAATCAGGTCAGAGTCTAAAGAACTGTTCCAGTCCTTGCCAGATGCTGACAGGTGTTTACTTTCTCCCTTCCTCCAGCTGTTCTACCATCTCCAGAGGGAGCGGATCTTCCTGGAGCCCAGAGCCAGGTTCTACGCTGCTGAAATAGCCAGTGCGCTTGGATACCTCCACTCTCTGCACATTGTGTACAGGTGAGGAGTGATCCTGCAGCACCCCCTAGTGGACATCTGTAAACGCCGCCAGAATGAAATGAAGGAGTAGCATATTAGCGCCGATGCATTTTAAATGAATCATTTATTCCTCGTCTTCACAGAGACCTGAAGCCGGAGAACATCCTGTTGGACTCGCAGGGCCACATCGTCCTCACAGACTTTGGCCTCTGCAAAGAAGGTGTGGACCACAACGGCACCACGACAACCTTCTGTGGGACTCCTGAGGTACAAGACGAGACCTTTACACACTTATTCATTCATGCACCACTACTCAAACACAAATCTAAAAGCTTTTTTTTTTCCTTTCTCACAGTATTTGGCCCCTGAGGTTCTCCAGAAGCAGGCGTACGACCGCACCGTCGACTGGTGGTGCCTGGGATCGGTGCTCTACGAGATGCTCTATGGACTTGTGAGTGAAATCTTAATCTTTATGCCTTTTTTTTAAGTCTTTTGTTTCCTCTACATAAGATTAACTCTTGTTCATTTCTCTTTAACAGCCTCCTTTCTACAGTCGCAACACTGCTGAGATGTACAACAACATCCTGCACAAGTCTCCGGTGCTCAAGCCCAACGTGTCGAACTCCGGCAGGGAGCTGCTGGAGGGCCTCCTGCAGAAGGACCGCACCAAGAGGCTGGGAGTGAAGGACGACTTTGTAAGTGGTGCACAGCTGACGTTGCAGCACAGCGTGTGGTACGAAGAGCCCGTCAGATATCAGTCCGCTCACTGAGTTTCTCTTTCCCTCCAGCTCGAGCTCAAGTACCATTCCTTCTTCTCTCCGATCAACTGGGACGACCTGATGGCCAAGAAGATCACGCCTCCGTTCATCCCCTCAGTGGTACGTTGAAACGAAGATTTTAACTTTTATGATCTCAAAAAATAGTCATAAACCCAAAGATGTAAAGAGACGTGGTAACAATGAGTCCAAGAACAATCACAAATCGAATTTCCTGCAAATATTTAACATTTTGCATGAATCATGACTTAAACGATAAATATATCTTAGTACAATTTGTTCAAATAACCAAGTAAACTTCACATCTTATCTCTGAACACGTGTCTAACGTTTCCCCCGTTCCTTCACAGAGTGGTCCCACAGACCTCCGACACTTCGACCCCGAGTTCACCCACCTGCCCGTGTCCTCCTCCCTGTGCACCGACAACCTGATGGTGACCAGCAGCGTCAAGGAAGCAGCCGGAGCCTTTCCCGGCTTCTCTTACGGGCCTCCGGCGGGCCACTCCTTCATGTGAGCGCCGCCGTCTCAGGAAAATAAACAAAATGAGAACCAGGAAAAATAAAACCTCTGGGTCGGGTGTTATGTTTGACACATGGACCACGACGGAGCAGCCTGGACGATGGGGATGTTACAAGGCGTGAGGAGGGGAGCTAACTGACGCTGAACACTTGGGGAAGGAAGGAAGGGAGGGGGGGTGGTCTTGTTCATGACCGGTGTACAGATGGGGGACTCTCATGTTACGGCACCACTGGCCCTACACATCTGCCTCAACCATCCGCAACTATAATATATCTGTGCCAAGTATGGATGCAGCGGGGGAAGATGAAACACCACCCCTCTGACGGCTCTGGAGCTACTTGGTGAAGTGACATGACGAGAAGTGCCTGAGGTTTGAGAGGCGGAGACGGGACGGCGGCGACGGCAGGAGCCAGTTTTTATCAAAAGCGTTTCACTTGTTTGGACTTTTGACCAGAGCGCTAGCCGTTAAAGGTGATGCCTTCGTTACGTGTCTACTTGTGTCCAAGCTGTTCATTTGTATTTGCGTTTTGTCTTCATGTTAATGCTCAATTGCACTTGAGGAAACGAGGGTCAGGAAAAGTTTTTGCTTCAAGCATCAGCGACTTTAGACTAGACGCCGGCGGCATATCTTTCACCTTCTTATTACATATCTCTGCTTTTGGACAGAAAGGAAATAAAAGCATTTCACTATTACACACTACTAGTGAGACTTGGACCAAACGGATATAACTGCGGTATGCTTTAACTCTTTTGTTTGACCTGTTTGTCCTCAACAACTGAAAAAATCAAACTTTTACTGTACTGTGTAGATTTAAAAAAAAAAAGAAACTTATATTTTATTGTGAAACCAAAAGGTTTTCATGTTTTAATACCCACAAACATTCACGGTTTACCTTTAAGAAAGTTTTGCATATATTATATTATAAATACATTCTATATGTTTCTTATATATGTATTAATAGATTTATGAAATTTCATGTATGGCAATATATTTTATTATTTTCAACTTGATTTCATCTGCAGCAGCTAGTGACTGTGTTCATTTATATCTGCAAACTTTACGAAGGACGTACTTATCAGGAGATGCGAGGATCAACCAGCAATAACGAGCCCCACACCTACGACAGCACACGCGTATATCGGACCTATTTTAAACGAAAGTGGTTGCTGTTTTTTTGCAAACACTCTGGAAAAACCTGTAGACAACTGTCTGTGATTAATGTCTTTGTATTTATGCATCATGTAGAGAAGAGCTGTGAATGTCTCGTGCCTCTCCAAGGCGGCCTGATGCCCTGATCCGTTCCTGTTGTGTGTGTGTGTGTACGTATCTCTTCTACCCTGAACCTCTTGGGTCCTTGTTCCTAGAAAGTTAATCTGAAAGAAGGAAAAAAAAGAAAAGAAAGTGCTTCGTTGATAAGGGACCACTAGGTGGAGCAGGAGCTTAGCCGCTGGTCTGCTGCGTTATACGGTTCTGGAAAGTGCAATAATATTTAGATGACACTGAAGGAGTAATTAAACAGTTTATGTCTTTATATCAGAGGTGTAAGTTATAATTTACGCTCTGATAGTTGATGAATTATACAGAGAAGATCGTAACTCCGACAGGGATTATTCTACATTTTATTATTATTTTGCAAACAGATACACGTTCAAGCCTGCTGAAAACGAAATAAAAAAAAAATAACAAAAACATGAGGCGGTACACAGTTCTACATTATTTTCTTCCACATTTGGAAGCGTTACTTTTCTGTTTTGTATTTTTTATGTGTATTTATTTTCATGGCATTGCAGCTGTACGAAGAAGATAATTTACATGATCACCTGTAATCTGTGTCAGACATGGCGAATAAAAATCTCTAAATCCAAGTTAAGGTTTGCGCGTTTTCTGTCGTGATTAGAAGACGATTAAATGTTTTAAAAATGTCACAGGAGAGTGATAAAAGGGCAACAGCTGGGGTTGGAGATGTCCAACATCTAATTTTATTCAAATATTGTCACTGTTTATGATCATCTGAGAATAAAAAACAAAGAAAACCAGCAAATTCATGTGCACGCAGACATGCAACACATGTCTTCTTCTCCTAAAAATTACAGTTTTAATAACAGGCACATAAAACAAAGATAATATGAACAATGCAAACAATAAAATGCACAAACCCAATTAAAATCAGAACAGGCTTGTCACTTAAAACATGTTTTAAGGAGAGATCTTGACCTAATATCCTCTCTGGCAGATTACTCCAACAGCCCTTTTGTTTCCAGCCCCTGGAACAGATAATTGACCTCTGCCAGAAGATTTTAAAGTAAAAGCTAAAAGGTCAGCGATGTAGCCGGGGGCACGGCTATGAAGAACTTCTCAAGGTATCTTAAAATCTAAAACATGCCAGTGGAGACCTAATAGATGGTTCATTTTCCTGGTTCAAGTTAAAAGCCTGGCAACTCGTTTTTGTACCATCTGAAGTTTAGAGATTAATTTATTGTCCAGATAGGACACATAGCTTTTACAATAATCTGTAAGTCACATAATAAAAGCATGTAAAATAGCCTCCGTGTCTGTAAATGATGAAATGGCACAGGTTTAAGGGAATTACTCAAAATCCACACTGAGGTTGGTCTTTGGAGAAGAAATCTTTCTAATAAGAGGCAATAAAAAATACACAGCTTTGAAAAACTTGATATAATACACACTACTTACACACAAAAGTGGGGAAAATAAATAAAAAACAAGGAAAATGCTTAAGATAAGAAAGAAGATGACTTTTTTTAACTTTGTGCAATTAGTTATGGGTAGAAAACAGTATTAGAAATAACAGAGCAGGTTTTCTACCAATTCTAATTATATTTATGAAGATTAAATTTAGCTAATATAAGTTAAAAAACAAGACTGATCAAGAATCTGCTTGTTTTTAAGTGTTATTTTTTTAAGCTCTAAATAAAGCATCCTCCAGAAAACATTAAATCTTTCCTAAATATTCTCAATAATAAAGTTACACATTTTCCTCGTGAAATTTCGCACAACTGGTGACAAACATAAAACAAACGACTTGTAAAACTGAGACGGCACCGCCACACCTGTCGTCTCCCGTCGCGCCAAAGAAAGAACTTCTGTGAATTCCGTTTCGCACATGCGCGTTAGGCGCCCCCATCAACGTAAACTTCCTGCTAAATAGTGCTCCCTAACAACAGACAAAGCTTGTCACTGTGGATTCAACTGAAGACGCTTAAACTAAAGCGATCTCCCTTCGCTCCTTCAATGGTAAGGCTGGTTCAGGTCATTTTCGGACGCTCGGGGGTGTTTGTTTTTGTGATCAGCTCCGCAGTTGGTCGCAGCGGGAGTGAGATGCGTTCACACGCTGCCATTTCAGTACCCACTCCAATGGCTACCGGTGCCGACTAATCCCTGGAGCTGAAAACTTTCACACTTGGGCCAAACTAAGTATAGTGGGTGATTTCACCAACGTACGCAGGTCATTGTTCCTACAATTATAAAACAGTTTGCATGCTAAACCTTCAGCGGATGACACAGTTAACTCCGTTAAAACAAAGTGGAAACGATTCCTCAAAGCTAGGCTAACGCTTGCTAATGCTAACAGGCTAGCGTCCCTGTTGGAAGCCTGCACGGTGTAGTCTAAATGCTGGTGTGATGCACTTTATTAGTGTATTTTATTGTCTGTGATGTTAGGACCGTCATTAAATGTTAATAAATTGTCAATATTTAGCTTCATGTGCAGAATGGACGTTTGCTTTAGGCCTGTTGGGCTTAAACTGAAACGAGGTTTTCAGGAATTAGTCTGATGCTGGACTTCACCTTCACAGCTAACTGTCCTCGGCTGGGCTATTTGCTGAATTCAGCTAACCAAATGCTGGCCTGCAACATGAAGTCCTGCAACTAAAGAAACGGAATATGCAAACTATACGTTGTCATTTCTTTATTAACGGCAAGTGCAGGGATGCAAACTGTAAAGCCTCCTTTAGAAAATGTAGTGACACGAATTTAAATAAGCTTTCTGGAGAGGATTATGTGAATTGGTATTGAATGTATGCACAGATTAGATAGTTATGAGTTGGTTCCTCTTATTGCTGCTATAATATTGTTAGTCATTTCGTGTAAAGTCAAATAAAAATGCTTTTTTTTAGGCACACGAGCATCGAAATATTGCCAACACAAGTTCAGCAAATGTTTTAAGTTGAGCAAAAAGTATTATTTCTCACAGATTAATGTCACATCTTCAGTTTCTGTCTCATTTTGTCCAAGCAAAAGTCCAAAACACAAAGAGATTCAGTTCAAACTGTTAAATATGGCAGAGAAAACATTGAGGGACTAAAACCTCCATTGAGTTACCATTTTGGCTTGAAAACAATTAAAATCTATTATGTTTTTGATGTCTGCTGAGATGTAAGACTTCAAAGATGGACTTTCCGTTCAAAAATCCCTTTTCTTTTATTAATTTCCTCTCAAACGATGCACGCTGCACAAGTGTCCTGCTGCATCGCTCCCTCCCATCCTGAGCTACAGGTTGGGTTGGGCAGAACAAGCATGGGGTTAATCAGGCATGAAAAATGTTTCCCGCAACTGCCACGTTAACACTGACAGTCTAAAAGTAATATTTACCAAATTG
Source organism: Planiliza haematocheilus (assembly GCA_005024645.1). NCBI lineage: Eukaryota > Metazoa > Chordata > Actinopteri > Mugiliformes > Mugilidae > Planiliza > Planiliza haematocheilus. Next base: position 205,498 of record SRSE01000236.1, on the reverse strand, counting down.
ACATTCATAAATATTAATATGTGTTGGAATGAGAGTTAACATCACAAAATCTGAGGTCTCTCTAAACAGAAATCAGTTTGGAAAGTTGACAGCTGCTCAACATAACCATCTCGGAGAACAGTTTACTTTCCTTCTAATCGGCGACCAGGCTCATTATTTTTATGGACCTGCATAATCGGGACGTTTCTGGTTTGTGTTTTGGCCACAGCTGGACGGTGGTGTCCCCTAACCCGGACGCTCCACGCCTGAAGCAGAAACTCCCGAAGGATCCTGTGACAGAGCGATGGTGTGTCTCGGGCAGTGCGATTCTGCCCGGGGGGTGTTGTGATGCTAGCAGGGCAGAGGAGGGGTGACTGTGAGCGGCTTGGTTACCAGTGGCAACAGGTGGAGGGGGCGATTGTTTTGATTAATCCGAGTCTTGATGAGCTGCAGCGATGATTTGACGACCAAAAAGCTGCAAACCAAGAGTAGAAGTTGTTGAAAATCTTAAAATACGACTCTGTGGCCTTATTCTCCTTCTAATATAATACTTTTTTTTTAGTTTACTTATGTAAACCTTGCATAAGCTTTCACGTGCTTCAATGGTCCAGCACGCTTTTCAGTCAGAACGTGCCACTACCTGACGCTTTTGTGCATTTTTGAATTTGCCGTCTGACCTATTTTCTCTTTCTGCATTTACATTATGTCAGTTAGATAAAGGCGCCATCTCTCCTGCGGCGGGGAGAGGGCCGGCGGCGAGCAGTGGAGGAAATGAGGTTAGATCTTATCCCCCTGGGGCATCTATTGATATGACAGCTTGCACCTGAGCAGCTAATGCTTCTGGACAATATGTTTTCGTTGAATTTAGGTTAGGTCACATGTAAGGTGGCACGCATCCTTAATCCCATGGTAAATACAAGGAGTGGTGAGAACGGCGGGCAGCGTCAGTGCCACACGTGCCTCACCTGTGGGTCTCGTGCCGGAGATTAGACCAGGGTGCCCCACTTCCTTCATGACCGCCGCCTCCCTGCTGATCAAACCCTGATAGGGGCGGGGGAGGGATTTATCGATGAGCGCTTTTTGGGGCAAGGGGAGGGGAGAGTCGCACGTCGGAAAACTACATAAGCCCTTTACTCCCGCCATTTATTCTGCGCTTGTTTTGTTTTTTTTCCCCCCGCCGCCGCTTGTGTAAAGCAGGGTCCCGACCGGCTTTCCAGGTGCAGAGAGTAGGCTGAGCGTGCAGACTTGTCGGGTCGCTCTGCTGCAGAGATGGACGACTCGCAGGAGCTGCCGGTGAGTGCGCTGAGGGAGATGCATTAATAAATTAGGTCTGCTTTGTTTCCTGTTACCTGTCGGTCGGACAGAGAACAAACGCGGTGCATCGTGAAGTTCATGGAAATATTCCTGATGTTCTTCTTTAGTAGTCGATGCAACTTGCACAGAAAATACATTTTTGGAAATTTATTGACGATTAAAAGTAAGATTTTGCAATTTTTTTCATGTATAAATTGATTTTATACTATATTATTATATGTTGTATCTGCTATTCAGCCAAATTGGGCAAAATTAGACAATTGACATATTTTTCTAGACTAAACAAGTATTTTAAGCGACAAAGATGCCAAAAAAAATAAATACTAAGAATTGTGAGAGCTCAAAAAGTCTTTGTTGACCCTGTGACTGGAATTTATTTGTCCCTTACAGGTTGCCATACTGCTTTCAGTGAGAATAAAGTAGCACAGCAATTTGTGCAGATCTTGCAAACACCTGTTGTTATAGTTTAATATGCATTGTCGAGCAAATACTCTTGAAACTGCTCCGCTCTCGACTAAAAGATAATACTTGAAACATGTCAGATTATGTTTTCTAGTAGGTTTCGGTTGAGCTTAATTAGTTGCGTTTGATTTTATAAAGAAGCGTATGATATCTGTGAATCAACAGAGAATTAAAATGTTCCTTTGTTGTTGTGCAGACAAAGAAGGCCAAAATTGAGATTGACGGCGGACTGGACAAAGAACCAAGGTTGGTGTATGTTCCTAATCTATAAAGTAATTTAAAATGCTAGTAAATCTATTACTGTAATGTATTCTTGGTGGTCTCTCTCAGTAACTTGGGTGACGATGGGAGCCCAGCCGCTGGGTTAGGTCCGTCGGAGCAGGACGCCTCTTACTCTGGCCTCTCCGCCGCTCAGCTCGATGCGGGTGAGTCAGGGGGAAAATGTCAACAAAAGCTTCACGGTGCTCAGAAACGACGCGGCCGTGACGTATTCTGTGTTTGCAGGTGAACAGGAGCGGTCGAGCGCAGACAGAGCAGCGGCGTCTCAAGCGTGTGGCGACTCTATTAACTCGTATGCACATTCAGGTACAAACAGAAATACTGTCTCAGCTGTAAATATGAAAGATCTAGATCATGTAGAAACTGAATCTTCTTTTTTTTTAGGCACTGACCCAACCGCCACATCTGGATACACCCAGCAGGTTTATCAGGAAAGCAGGTGAGTATTGCATTGAACTGACATGTTAATATCTAAATATATATTGTAATATCGTCATGCTTTCTCTCTCAGCCCTGCTGTGACGTCCTACACCAGCCAGGTAGCCTTCCCTCCTCTGGCCCAGTCCACTGTGTACTCCGCCTTCCCCCAGTCCGGCCAGACCTACGGCCTCCCACCCTTTGGTTAGTGCCCGCTCCTTCTCTAACGGCCCACGTTGTCTTCTCACTAAAAGCTTTGTTACTTTGCTTTTAAAGGCCTTACTGTGCTTTGGCGCTGTAGAACAGATCTGCTTTTTTGAGCTCTGCCTTCACACACACAAACAAACACAAAGCCCACGTCTTGACTGGAGCCCCCCCCGGGTTTCTTAGCTTTTGCCAAGTGACCCACTTCTCCTGCCGCCTCTTTCATTTTCTGCTTCCATTGCTCTCTTTTCATCTTCAGGTGCTATGTGGCCAGGCATTAAAACAGAGACAGGGCTGCCTGAGGCGCCCTCTGGTGGCCAGCCTGGGTTTCTCAGCTTCAGCACCGCATATACCTCAACGCAGCCAGGCCAGCTGCACTACTCTTACCCCAGCCAAGGCAAGCTGCAGCCTCACTCTGTCTCACAAGATAACCCCCGTCGTCACGCTGTCTGCAAACACCTGAAGAACACCAGAATAAGAATAAAACAAATAAAGCAGCACTGCTCTGTTTTCACCCTGTCACTTCAAACATCATGAGAAAAAAAAATACTTCTACCGTCTTTGGGTCAGTTTTAAAGCGTCCTCTCTGTGTGCAGGCTCGAGCTTCACAACGTCTAGCGTGTACTCTAACATCCCTTCAGCTACAGCCGTTACTACGGCCTCCACAGCGGCGGCTCATCAGGTGAGAAGATTGTCAGGTGTCGTCCGTAAAATGCAGACCAAGGAAGTCTTTTGTCCCGTCTATGAGGAGAAGAAAAGACATGTAGCGCTTTAGAAGACGTGTCAAATAACAAATAAAATGTCAAACCTCTGCATGTAAAAATAAAGCGCTCCTTCTTTTTCCTTTCTCTCTTCTCATGCTTTCTCCAGGAGTTTAGCGGCTACAACTCTCTGGGCCAGAGTCAGTTCTCTCAGTACTACGGCCTCCCTCCCAGCTACATGCCGGCCGGGCTGCCCAGCAGCGATGAGCACAGCGCCGGCGTTGGCGTAGCCGGGTACTCGGCTGTGAAGTCGGAGGAGGCCGCCTCAGCTGGACTTCCTCCCAGAGGTGCTCATCCATACGTTTCTGTTTAGCGTTCACTTAATATCTTAAATCTACCGTATGATCAGTTTTTAATCCCTTTATGCATGCTTAGAATATTTTGCAAAACTATTCTGTGTTTGACTACGGGTTGTGGTTCCTATGACGACCCCATTAGAAGAAGAAACTCCAGACTTGAGGTCTGAATGAGGGATTAAACTCTCTTTATGACTCTCACTGTGTGTTTGAGATCCTGCAGAATGGATTAGATCCCAATCTAATCCATCCCCGATGATGTTGTGGGAAACATGAGACTCTAAAGTGTCTAAAACCAGAACCATCTGGTTTATCTCGCCCTCGTGTCGCGCTAATTTCCTCTTTATTGCCTTTAGACGCGTCCCCGCCTGAGAACCTCCCGGCAGGTGCGTCTCTTCCCACCAACGTGGCCCTCCCTGCCGGAGCCAGAGACCAGGACGAGGTCAGCCGCAGGAACTCGGTGGGCAAAGCCAAAGGGAAGGCCAAGAAGCCCGACACCTCCCCGCCTCCTGAAAGCGACCTGGAGGTAGCCTCGCTGTCCGTGTGTCGTGTGTTCATTTAGGTAGAGCGGTAAATGTTGTTGCTGAGCTGCATCAGATCTTTTTTTTGTTTTTTAAATGTCAAAGCTCTGCCTGTGCATGTCCAAACTAGCAAAGCAGCTAATGAGGGAATTTAGTTTTTAAAAGTGAAACTTAATTCTGCAGGGATCAAGAGGACAAATAGAAATATTCACGCTATTCCTTCTTCTTTATTCAGCGCATTTTTCTGTGGGATCTGGATGAGACCATTATCATATTCCACTCGCTGCTCACCGGCTCGTACGCGCAGAAGTTTGGCAAGGTTAGTTTCTTTAAAGAAAACCTTGAGCACACAAATAACACAAAGTCTGACTCAGTTTATTGTGTAACACGTTCACTCATTCATTCGTTCATTGTTTCAGGACCCGGCGACCGTGCTGAACTTGGGCTTGCAGATGGAGGAGCTGATCTTTGAGCTGGCAGACACTCATCTTTTCTTTAATGACCTGGAGGTACGGTGGCATGCATTCAGACCGGTGTAGGCGTGAGCTGATCCAGTGTTCATGCTTTCTGTGCCAGAACGTGTTTCCTTATTTCTAGGAAAGAGTTTCAGATGAATACGGATAATCAGCACAGTTGCATTCATACTGAAACCCTTAGCTTTTCAAATGAGCAGTCGATTTAAAGGGATTTCAGTCCTTAATTATTCCTGTTTCTTCTTCTTTTTTTTCCAGGAGTGTGATCAAGTCCATGTTGAGGACGTGGCCTCTGACGACAACGGACAAGACCTCAGGTTTGTTACACGCCATCCGTCCGTCCATCCACAGAATGATTCACGTTCACAGTAATCCTCACTCTTGTGTTTCCTCATGTTTTAGTAACTACAACTTCTTGACCGACGGCTTTAACGGCCCCAGTGGCGGCGCTGCGTCCGGAGCCACCACGGGGGTCCAGGGAGGCGTGGAGTGGATGCGCAAGCTGGCCTTCCGCTACCGCCGGCTAAAAGAGATCTACAACGGCTACAAAGGAAACGTCGGAGGTGGGTTGGGTTGCAGCTAAGCGTGCAACTCGGTTCTTGCGTGTTTCGTGCTTTGGAAAGCCACAGGAGGAGTGTCATGTTTACGCAGAGCTCGTTGTTTTCTTCCAGGCTTGCTGAGTCCCATGAAGAGGGAGCTGCTCCTGAGGCTTCAGTCTGAGATCGAGAACGTCACGGACGCCTGGCTCAGCACGGCGCTCAAGTCTCTGCTGCTCATCCAGTCCAGGTCTGAGCACAGTTTTCATTTTTCTTTAAGATCAAACTGCGGTACACGTAGCCAACGGTCGGCCATGAGCTTTGGCACTAGTCTGATATCTTATCTGAACATTTAAATGCACAAAGACTTTCACACTTAGCCAGCTAATCAGCATGATGGTATGACGTTGGCGCTTGCTGTTTTCCCATTTTGCGTGACGAATACTCACTACTGCCACCTGCTGGTGTGAGGAGTGAATTCCTCTCATGCAGCTGCAGATGTCCCTCGATTAACTTGAATGTTATGCTGAATCTGTTATAAATGAGTTAAATCGTTTATTATGTGACATAAACCACCAGGGGGAAGTGTATGAATGTGCTGGTCACCACCACTCAGCTGGTTCCTGCTCTGGCCAAAGTGCTGCTCTACGGCCTGGGAGACGTCTTCCCCATCGAGAACATCTACAGTGCCACAAAAATAGGTACACACGACCCCTCTAAGTGTAATTACATTTCTCTGTGCTGAAGGTGAAGTAAGCCGGTGTCGGTTTATTGTTTTTCCTCATTGGTTTGATGTCTTTCAGGAAAAGAGAGCTGCTTTGAGAGGATCATTTCTCGCTTTGGGAAAAAAGTGACTTATGTGGTGATCGGCGACGGTCGAGATGAGGAGTTTGCAGCTAAACAGGTAAAAAAAAAAGTCAGTGGTGTAAACATCCTGAGTTATCCCAGTCAAACACACCCAAGACTCACTGAGACCACATCTGGAAGTGGTCACATTTACATAGTAATGTGTCCTGGCCACATTTAAAGGACTGTCTACTCACCTGACGTCCTGGAGCTGAAATATTCTACTACGCCCCAAATGATATTGTTTTTTATTTGCATAGAGAGCTGTGATTGGATCCAGGGATGTGTGTGTGTGTGTGTGTGGAGGTGTGTTTTAAAGCCACGGTGTTTAAATTGTTAAGCTAGCAGCAGCTGATTTATTTTCTTCATGATGTTTATATAAAGTCCAGACAAAAGAAAGTAGAGGAGTACCTAGGAGGTCAGTACCAGGGCCAGACATTTTTCTTTTATTTATTTGTGTACTTATTTATCATGGATCGGGCTTTAAGGCATTATAGTGTTTGTTGGCTCGTGTCAAAGCTGCTAAAAAGAACCATAATCACTTGATTGAACATGTTTGCTGTGTAGAGTTACCCACAGTGCCAAATCGTAACGGTTCCTACTATACTAGAAATTTTACACGACTGTACTACCGTGGAGTACTATACTACTGGTGTCAGTTTCTGCTACATAGCAGTTTCTCACTGCATGCTACTCCCTTGTAAACAAACCCACATGGTGACTTCTGCAACCGACCTACACAGCTGCTGAATGATTGGCTGTTTGCCTGGTGACGTCCGGGGTCCGCCCGTCTCTTAGCTGATTGGCTGTTTGTGTGTTTCTGCCGGCAAGAACGAACTCCATGAAGACGGCTCCGCTTAGATAGAAATTCACTTCACAACAAACAACAAGCTAAAGTTCTGTCTCGCCCAGACGCACGCACGGCAATTAAGTAATTAATAAGTATTTAGAACTTGTACAAATACATTGCAGTTAATAATAATAAAAAGGTAGCAGTATCGCAATAATACCTGGAACCAATGTGTTTTTTGTTAGTAGGATTAATTTGTTTCCACTTTCTGCTGTAACTGAAACTTTAGACGAAATTTCGCCAAACACGAGTCATAATGTTCGTATCTCTGAACCTCCTCCGTTAACCTTTCCTTGTTGTTTTCCAACTTTATTGATCCAAAAGAATCAATGCGATAACGGTGTAGATGGAGAAGCAGCTGGAAATACTAAAGCGGAAACACGCTGCTACCAAACAGACCAATCGCAGCTCTTGCGGTCTGCTTCTCCTCTGGGTGTAGTTACGTGGCTGGTGAGGTGTACGTCAGGCTACGTTGTTGGGCTTAACACAGAAATCTAAACCACTGCTGCTTCTCTCTTCCATCTTATCTGTGTCGCTGTAAATTGGTGCATTCATCTCATACTTTATTCACCCACTGTTGAAATGTAATCCTGTCTTTTCGTCTCCGCGCAGCACAACATGCCTTTCTGGCGGATCTCGACCCACGGCGACCTCGTGTCCCTCCACCAAGCGCTGGAACTGGACTTCTTGTAAAGATTAGAAGCTTTTGAATGTGGCTCGCTAAAAGGGAATTCTTTTTTTTATTATTATTATTATATTTTTGTCGTCATGCTGGAGACTTGTGGAGTGACACTATAGATGGAGATGGAGGGGGAAGCAGCCCTGACAGTACAGACTATTAGAATCTGCTCTCGCTGACGACTTGTGACTCACTGTGTGATGGTAAACGTTTTGAGGCGGACTTTGGGTCGGAGCCGACCGCGAGGAAAACCAAGCTGGACGCGTCGGTCGGCTGAATTAAGGTTCCTCTCACCCAGCACTCCCTCCTCGACGGCAGCTAACCTCACCACGGCTGAAACTGGCACTGATTTAGACACAGAAGTGATGGCATCCATTATTATTATTATTTTGGCCTTTATATTATTTATGCAGCAAACATTTTCCCTTTTCTTCATCAGCCTTTGGGATCATTGCAGCTTTTTGTTTAGACTCTATACCTGAATATCTCCACCTCCCCTCCTGACCCGACCAGCCTAAAGCACGCCGTCGCCAGTCAGCTGCTCTGACCTCTCCACTGTGTCGCCACATCAGACGTATGCTCCTTTACCCACACACACCAGTACGTTATGGCCTGTGAGGTAACAATCAGACGCCTCCCGTCAAACCGAAACACGAACTGAACCTGGAAGGATGGAGAACAGTGAGCACAGCATTAAAAAAACGCCGCCCTACTTCCTCCTCCAGTAGTTTGAGTGTATTACGAACAAGGCGGTGCACAGGATGACGCAATGAAAGCCATGTTTCACCAAATGTGAATATTTCAGATGCTGCTTTTGTTGGTTTAATGTTATTGGAGTTAAATATACAAAGAAAACACTTGACAGCATCTATATATTAATCAGCTAAAACAACCTGAAACCCAAATATACTCGTAAAGAACATCCAAACTAATTAACTTTTGATATTTTAGCTTTAAATATAATTTAAAGTGGTTGCAGATAAATCAAATAAATGTTATTTTTTTGTAATTGATCCACAAAAAAAGGAAAGAAACACAAATGTCTTCATTAGCTGCCAATTCAACTTGTTCCTAAGCTAGCAGCGGCTAATTTATTTTCTTCAAAGGTGATTTCCGAGGTGTAATTAACTTCTTTCCACTTCTCCTTATAAATTGTATTTTTTGTTTTCTAGTAATACTCTTCTTTTGTGTGAAATTGAAGTTCCCCCTTTAAGTGGGTTTAGAAAACCATTCATGTTCATGTCCTTGAGTCAGCTGACAAACAGCTGGAGTTTTTTTTATGGCGCATAAAGGTTTCCCACGACGGTGATGGAAATTGAAACTGTTCTGAACTCAGTCCTCAAGTGTCCTTGAACTCCCAAAAAGAAAGAAAGAACTGAAATCAGAAACATCTTAGAAAATCATTTGGATCAAGTTCTGACGTGTGAGATGCTTTATTTTATTTTATTTTTTTTTGTCATAGTGTGACAAATAACCTGATTTAGTGTCGGTGTGTTTGAAAAGCCCTTTTAAAAGCATAAAGTTTCTCATTTTTTATTTTGTTTTCCCTCTCAAAGATGGAACGAAACCCTTTTTGAAGCACAAATGTCAAAAGGAACTTTTTATTTTCTGATATTAATCTGAGAACTCTGGGTTTTGGAGCGTTGTTTGGCTCAAACAAGCATTTTGAAGACGTGTTAAATACAAGACATTTAATCAAGGCTTAGTAAAATATACACCAGTCAGCCACAACATTAAAACCACCTCCCTATATTGTCATTCTGAGAGTGTTTGGCAACAGAACCCTGGTAGTGGGAGTGTTTGTGTCCTATGGGTTGAGGGGAGGGGTCTCTGTGGATCATCCCTCATGTACTTGATCAGTTTGGGGTCTTTGGAGTTTGTGGGGTAGTTCCTGCATGTCTAAGTAACATCCCCGTGAATGTCAGGACTAAAAAATTTCCCAGCAGAACATTGATTTGTCACAAGGCGGTCACTTTCAGTCACCCGTTGGTGGTTTTAATGTTGTGGCAGACGGGAAAATTCCTCGAATCATTAATGTTATCATTGCTCAGCCTCCTGACCGCCGCGTAACGTCGTACTGGAGGAGGGAAGTGAATCAGAGGATGACTGTGCAATACGTTTCTACTTCCCTCCATTGTTTTGTTGTTGTTGTTGTTTTTTTGGTGTGTCTGCAGACAGAGAGGAAACGTTGTGGTCGGCGAGGTTTCGACTTCCCTCCCGCTCCGAGATGAGATTACGACTGAACAATACTGAGCCTGAAGATATTTACACACATGCAGCTTGACCGTTAAGAATGTGTACCTCCGTGTAACTTGTGTGTCGTCGTCGTTGTCGTGTGCATATTTATATTGTGCCTTTAACCTTCATCTGTATGCATAATCTCAAAGGGAAATATGTTTCGTTTGATACGTGTATCACTGCGTTATTACGTTATCCAAAGTGTTATTTTACTTTTCTCTTTTTTTCTACTTTTTAAAGACTTTCTTTTGTTACTAAGACTTTTGTTATTGATTGTTCTGTCTGCACTGTAATTGAAAGGTCTCCTAGAAATACAAATCGTCCGCTGTCGGTGGGGAAGCGCTCGGCTTTAGGTGGTTTAACGGTCACGTCGCTCAGTTTGGAGTGATTCAAAATCTCAACAATCCACTTTATATATCTGTATCTATACATGGGTATATAGATAGAGGTATCAGGTGTTCTCCTTTTGAAAAGGAGGCTCGTTTTGTTGCTGTGAAATGCTTGGCATCGCTTAGAGACAATCACAATTTTTCAAAGCAGCTTCAACAAAGTGCGCTTTCTTTCTTTTTCTTTTCTGTTTCTTTTGGGGTTGTTCAGTGTTGTGTTTTACCTAAATCCAAAAGAATTGTTTTTTTTGTTTTGTTTTTTTATCCAATGTATTTGAGATCTTTTCAGCTCATTGAATGTTTTATTTCTTTACCTGCATGTCTGCGTTTTGAAGTATACACCCACGTGGCCGATGAAGAAGAAACACGACCACGTGCAATGTTTAAATTCCTAGACGTGTCCTTTTTTTTTTCTTTCTTTTTTTTTTTCCTGCCAAATACTTTTATTGTTAAAAAAAAAAAAATGCTATTTCCCCCCCCCTATTACAGTTTCTAATTTTCATGTCCTTCATCTCATTTTCACGGACGTGTGACGATACCATGTACAGAGCCTGAATGTGATCCGGTCGGTTGTCATAGTAACCGATGCTAATTTAATTACAGTCACTACCTTTTCTTTTTGTTTTTCTCCCTGCCTCCCTTCTACAGCCCTGTAAGGTTTTTCTGTGTACGCTCAATACAGTGTAAATACATTTTAAAACGTTTGTGTTTATTTACTTATTATGGTAAAAAGTTACAAAAAATTGAATAAAAAAAATATATATATATATATAAAGTACGGAACATTTTCTGGTACAAAATGATAAACCGAGACTTTCAGAGTTTGAAAAAGAAAAAGTGTTGTAATGCAGGTAGAAAAAAAAACGACAGTTTAGAGTCCTTTGTGTCTTTTTGTGTTGGGGAGGTGGGTGAGGTTGAGTTCCCGTTCTGATGGGTGGGTTATAGTCCGGGGCAGAGTTCAGCACCCTGACAGCCTTGTGGACGAACCTCTTCAACAGTCTAGTTGAGCTTACCTGGAGCCTTTAAGCTTCATGCTGTGAGGCATCAGTGCTAACCACCACACCACTCTTCCACCTGCACCTAATTCAACTTTAAGCTAATACGCATCAGAAAGATTCAGCAGGTTTATATTTAAAGTTGAAGTCGGACACTTAAACTGTATTCGACTTCTCCTGCTTCCGTATAGAACCTGCATTCAGTGTTTCATTACATTCAGCGGCTACAAGAAATGGCACCAGAGACTCTAAACCATTTAAATCTCCTCTCTCAGTTGGAGAAAGGATCTCTTCAGTGAACACTTCCAGCAGTTAGTTCAGTGTAAGTGCTTGTATTGCTTTAAGACAGACCAGGACATTCAAGCTAAAAACAGAGTAATAGAGTGCTCATAAGACACGGTGACATCTGTTGTTAACCAGGGACATGTCCATAATGGAGTCAAGTGTAGAAGTTCTCAGCCAGCTTACTCATTCTCTTACTGCAGCGCTGGCTGGGTGAGAGTGAAAAAACATTCTCTTCAAAACTACAGCGTTCACAGCTGGCCACGTCCATCCCCCCTTTGGAAGTATTTGGGTCAGTCGGTGGAGCTTTTTTCCTTTCAGCTCCTCTATGGAAGTGTTTGGGTGATAGAACTTATAGTAGATCATTCTAAGGAAGAGACCGAGGACGTAAACCGCAGCAACACTGACAGCAGTGATGATGACGTTCAAAGGTGGTATGACAAAGTTAGGTGGATCCGTGCTCATCTTCCAGCACCACACGCCACAGAGCAGGCAAATATCAGCCAGCACATAGACTGTAATAGAGCAGAGTCCTCGTCCTCCCCTTCACCAGATGAAACCAGTCAAAGTACCAGATGAGGGCCACGGTGGCTCGGTGAAGCCATTCCCCACATGTGCTCTCCATGAAGTTCGTCTTGGAACGCCAAGCGAAGAAGAACAACACCAGCCAGGAGCAAAAGAAGTGGGTGAAGATGAAACAGGGAAACACGGAGGCGAAGAGGGCGAGGGCGGTGAGGCGAGACGACAGGAGGAGCAGGTTCCAGAGGAAGAAGACGAACAAAGACGTTAAAGACTGCTTCTCCTTTTCAGGCAGGAAGGAGAGTAGGGAGAGTTGGTACATAGTCACGGAGAAGGCGATGGCCGAGACCGACCCAATGGCTTTCAGCACTGAGGAGGATGAGAGGAGTTTATTAAAACAATGGAGGACCAGCTTTAGAAACAACAACAAAAAAGAGCAGCAACATTATGATGAAACATGACTGTCACACTGCACCTGTCACAGGATCTTGATGACCCTCCTGCAGTATGATGGTGAGCATGAGGACAACCTGAGGAGCGCTCTCCGAAAACGCCTGAGATTTGCTGAGGCACTTGGCTCAGGTGCCCCTCTTGAAATCCTCGTAGGTGTACCACAGCCAGCTGTACGTCTGGGCAAGAAGGGAAGAGCCCAAAAGAAACAGCAGCAGGACACCGAGGCACACGTAGGCCTCGTCCTGGTAGAAGGACACAGCAGCCCATACATCCAGGACTATGTCCAGCAGGAACATCGGCAGACCCACACAAGTGAAGAAAAAGTCCCAAGGGGAGAACCAGCTCATGCCGATGTCCAACCAGTGTCTGCACGTCCCCTCTGAACGACACAACACTAGACAAATGATAAGACAACTGAAAGTGAGACTCACGCAGCCAAAGTTCAGTGTAAAAACAAATCCTTGACACTAACCCGCCCATCTGGCTTTCTCACTCGATGGCAGCTAACCTCACCACGGCTGAAACTGGCACTGATTTAGACATAGAAGTGATGACAATATTTTTTCTGGCCTTTTATGTTATTTATGCAGGGAACATTTTCCCTTTTATTATGGCAGCTTTTGATTTAGTCTCTATAATTGAATATTTTCTGGTTCACCACTTAACAGATCATTACCTGACAGTACGTTATGTCTGTGAGGTAATAATCAGATGTGTCCCATCAAACGGAAACATGAGCTGACCATCCTGGAAAGATGGAATAAGACATTGTTTGAATAGTCGACAGGGCATGAAAAAATGTTGAGACGTTTCCTCCTCCAGTAGTTTGAGTATATTACTAACAAGGCGGTGCACAGGAATGACAAAGAAAACCATGTTCCCACAAATGTGAATATTTCAGATGCTACTTTTGTTTTGTTTTGTTTATACATTTCTATATATTAATCAGCTAAAACAATCTGAAACCCAAATATACTTGTTAAGAATGTCCAAACTAATTAATTTTTGACATTTTAGCTTTAAATATAATATAAATGGTTGCAGATAAACCAAACTATTTGTTGTTTACTTGTTAAGCTAGAAGCGGCTAATTTATTTTCTTATTTTTTGTGTAAAACAAAGTTAAGCTGCATGTTCAACCTCTTCTGACAATAAAAATGTCCTGTCTTTATGTGTAGCTATCTCGTGTGTTTATTAAATCCCTTATATGCATAAAAATAAACGTAGGATATAAGTAAAATAAACCGCAATGACAATGCTGTGGCTGGTGTTTTTGCGGCATGAATGCGTCATATTCGTTGGAAGGTGGACCGCACTGTCGCACAGTGAGTGACGTAGCGACAAGTATGATTGGAATGATTGACAGTTACCCGTCATTAACCGTTAGCGAGAATATTAAACAGAACAAACAGTAATGGCGTCAAAAATAAGTTAAATCAGTGGCGCGGAGAAACGGAGGAAAAAGAAAACGGAGGAAGAAAAACGGTCAAAGCACAAAGGTAAGACATTTGTTGGTGATGTGGGCTGGATAGGTGGAGGTGAAAGGCTGTTTTTTGTTTGTTTGTTTATTTGTTTATTTGTCCTGCTAGCCAGCTAGCTAGCTTGTACGTTTTATTTGTATAAACACTCTAAATTTGGTTTACAATTTAGTTTTGCCCATGAAGTGTAATAATAAAAGATTAGGAATGTCTTCATTGTAGTTGTCATTGGGGCGAGAGGTGGGGTAGACCCTGGACAGGTCTCCAGTCTATCACAGGGCTAACACAGAGAGGCCATTTACACCTACAGCCAATTTAGAATCACCAATTAACCTAACCAGCATGTCTTTGGATGGTGGGAGGAAGCTGGAGAACACAGACAGGGAGAACATGCATCAAGATTCAAGATTTCTTTATTGCCAGTTTCCATAATACATTCTCGGCATATAGAAAAAAAAATTGAAAAAATCTCACATGAGAATAAAAATGTCTAAATGGACAAAATGTGAAGGAATACAGCAAGATGAAAACAGATACAAAATAGACATTCTTGACATAGAAAAATATAGTAAATAAATATAATTTTGTTTTAGAAAGGCATTTGAGGTAGAGTCCCTGTGTGATGGGTGGGTTATAGTCTGGTGGCCCAACTAATTCAACTTAAAGCTAATATGCGTCAGAAAGAGTCAGATTTAACAATTGATTTTAGCTTTATTTGAGTTATGCGGCCGCTAACAGTTGGACATACTTTCCACATGAAAAGCTAATAAATTAAGCTTATATCTGTTGGAGACAAACATTATAATTTATTCTGTGCAGCGTTTGCTACTTGTTGTGTCTTTACTGAAGCACAGCATTCAGTGTTTCATTACATTCAGCGGCTACAAGACACTAAAGAAAGAGCACGAGAGACTCTAAACCGTTTAAATCTCCTCATCTCTCAATTAGAGAAAGGATCTCTTCAATAAAACCTTCCAACAGTTCCAGCAGTTAGTTCAGTGTTGGTGCTTGTGTTGCTTTAAGACCGACCAGGGGCCTCATGTACGAAGAGTTGCGTAGATTTCCTTCTAAACCGTGATGCAAGCTCAGATTTAGAAGCATTTCGAAGCACATTTCCTTTGTACATCCCAATCGAGCGTACCCGACTCCTCCCTGTCCACGCCCCTTTTAAATATGCAAATTCTATTTAAATTGACCCTGCACCTGAGATTCCCCTCTCTGTGTGATGAGAAAACGAAAACATATGAATGCGTAAGACGGAAAGAAGAAGAACTTCACAGAAAGCGAACTGGAGATGCTGCTCACTGGAGTGGAGATGTGCAAAAATGTGCTCTTTGTCACGCTGCCACAATGTTTACTCGCATTTGTGCATCACGTATGATCTGTACACTGATGAATGAAAATGTTTCCTGTTGATATTTACAAATTCATGCGATGGCATTTTTTTACAGCACCGTGTGTGCAGTCGATAGCTCTAAGTGTCGCCAAAGGATCGACATCTGTAGAATCCTACGTGCGCCAGCCACGACGTTGGCGTTGGCACGTACAAAGTTCCCGGACATTTCACTCTTGATACATCTGAACTTTCACGTGAGCTAGTAGGTACGTAACGTTTTTGTACGTACGCAACGTTCGTACATGAGGCCCCTGGACATTCAAGCAAAAAAACAGGAGAGTAATAGAGTGCTTCAGCTGACAGCAGCTCTAGGTAATACAGTGCACACAGTGCCCACGAGAGATGGTGATATCTGTGGTTAACCAGGGACAGGTTTATTCCTGTGGATGTCAGGTGATGCAGATCAAGTGTAGAAGTTCTCAGCCAGCTTCCTCATTCTCTTACTGCAGTGTACCGACGGCTGGGGGGGTTCTGGGACAGCCACGGGGTCATGCACATTATCTTCAGAACCAGAAAACACAGATGCTTTAAACATGATATTGTCTGTACCTCCTTTCAGCTCGTCTTTGCCAACGTTTGTATGATATAACTTATAGTAGACCATTCTAATGAAGAGTCCAAAGACGTAAACAGCCGCAACACTGACAGTGGTGATTATGGCGTAAGAGGGTGGTATGACAACGTGAGGTGGATCCATGCTCATCTTCCAGCACCACACGCCACAGAGCAGGCAAATATCAGCCAGCACATAGCTGTGATAGAGCACAGTCCTGTTCCTTGTCCTCCCCTCCACCAGATCAAACCAGTTGAAATACCAGATGAGGGCCACGGTGGCTTGGTAAAGCCATTCCCCGCAAGCGCTGTCCATGAAGTCCGTCTTGGAACGCCAAGCGAAGAACAACAACACCAGCCAGGAGCAAAAGAAGTGGGTGAAAATGAAACAGGGAAACACGGAGGCGAAGAGGGCGAGGGCGGTGAGGCGAGGCGACAGGAGGAGCAGGTTCCAGAGGAAGAAGACGACGAAAGAGGTTAAAGGCTTCTTCTCCTTTTCGGGCAGGAAGGAGCGCATGGAAAGTTGGTACTTGGTCACAGAGAAGGCGATGGACGAGACTGACCCAATGGCTTTCAGCACTGAGGAGGATTAGAGAAGTATATTACAACAATGGAGGACCATCTTTACAAACTGTGGAACAACTAAAAAGAGCAGCTACATTACATTTTGTTTTTGTAATGCTGAACCGCTTTTCCTGAAATTTGTTGAGTTTACAGTAAAACTTGAAGAAACGGACAGCTGTTAACTTCTCTCAAATTCTGAGGTTTGTTCCAGCAGCTCACTGAGACTTATCCTCAGACTCAGAGCTGTGACTGTGGCCTAAGGTGCATCTACTAAATACTGGATTTAAGGGGGTTAATACTGATGCAATCTTAAATTACATTATACATTATATAAGATGTTAGTCTGTTTGAGAAGGGTCAAATCATTGGCATGCATCAAGGAGAGAAAATGTCTAAGGAGACTGTAGAAACTACTAAAACTGGGTTAAGAACCATCCAACGCATTATTAAAACTAAAAGCAAACAACACGAGATGAAAGAAACATGACCGTCACGCCGTACCCGTCACAACATCTTGACGACCCTCCTGCAGTATGATGGTGAACATGAGGACAAACTGAGGAGCGCTCTCTGAAAACGTCTCTATGATCCTCAGCATGCTGAGATCTTGGCTCAGGTTCACGGCTGCACCCTCTCTGCTCCTTCGACGCAGGCTCTCTATAGAAGTCTCGAACACACCCGCTTGCCTGAGAAAGAAACGTGACACAGAACCAGTTAGACTGGTTTAATAGCACATTGATGCTATTAGGTTCCTTAGACGTGTGCTTGTGAGTACACACCTTTGACTCTCCTACATTAAAGCAGAGCTGTGCTAAAGTCATTGTGGTCACAAAAACAAACCACCACTATCTGAATAAAATATCCCGTGTGCATGGTACTGGGTTAAGAGGAAACGTATGAAGCAGTCTGTAGTTGGTTTAACAAGAGGAAAAGGGCTACAGACCTGATGTAGAGTCCAAGTTGGAACACATGAAGAAGTATGAGCTGGGATTTGCTCAGGCAGCGCTCGGCTCGGGTCTCCATCTTAAAATCATCGTAGCTGTACCACAACAAGCTGTACGCCTGGGCAAGAATTGACGAGCCCAAGAGAACCAGAATCAGAATACCGAGGCACACGTAGGCCTCGTGCTGGTAGAAGGACACAGCAACCAATACATCCAAGACTATGTCCAGCAGGAACATCAGCAGACTCAGACAAGTGAAGGCAAAGTTCCAAGGGGAGTACTTGTACCTGCTCATGCTGACGTCCAACCAGTGTCTACACGTCCTCTCTGACTGACAGACAGCTGTTTGACACAACACCCAGCAGATAATAACACGACCGAAAGTGAGTCCCACACAGCCAAAATTCAGTCTTAAAAACTCCTCCCACACACTTGACCCGCCCATCTTGCTTTCTTTTTCAAGTGTTAGCTTAAAGGCGCGTTGCACCACTTCACTCAAGCTTACAACTCTGATAAAAACCTCTCACTTCAAACTGCAGCATTTCCCGAAATGTGTTGGATTTACAGTAAAAATCCTGAGCTCCAGATCATCTCAAATAAATCGTTGCAACAGAAAGACACAAGCAAAACCAGAAAACAGGATTGATTGGTCATTACAGTTTTAATAATTATACATGGCTAATGAGGTAAAAAAACAAACCAAAAAAAGCATCCAGTGGTACGTTGGTACCATCATTACAAATATGTAATGTTCAAATCTAATCTTCCTTATTTTCACACATCAATTTAAATTTAGAGAAAGTCAGAAACTTCCTATCACCCAGCACTACCTCCTTGACGGCAGCTAACCTCACCAGAGGTGTGTTTGTTTGTTTGTTTGTTTTTTAGCAAGTTTGTATATTTGTCCTGCTAGCCAGCTAGCTAGCTCTGGATAAATATTAGCTAGCTACCTAGCTAGCTCTGGATAAATGTTAGCTAGCCACCTAGCTAGCTCTGGATGTTAGCTAGCTGGCTGTGATTTGTTCATCATAAACTCAGTGTTTGCTTCATGAAAGTTGGCTAATATGAATATAATGGTTTTTATTACAGGGAGGGAGGAATGTTGTTGTCGTCTTCACATTATTTTAGCATGACTTAGGATTCATTTACTAAGTTTAGTGTGTGCTTTACAGGCCTCTAATTAGAAGTGTGCTACTATTTTATGATTTTAATAAAGGTCTTAAAGGTTTGTCTTTTAAGTGATCTATAAATATGTGGCATCATGTTTCTTATTTTAGACTATTGTGGCACTATTAGTTTTATTTCTGAAAACTGCAGAAATGCAGAATGCTCTTAAAACAACAACTGTGTAATTGGGTCCAAGCTTTAAAGGGACACTGTATATATACTGTATATATCACAATGTTATAATATGTAATATAAAACAGATTCATTTTAATATTCTGCATCACTGCAATTATTAAATAGGCATATTTGGTGCTCATGATCTGGTTTGCTTGATAACCTAAGGAGTTTTGTCTTTGCAGGAACAATTCTAAGATATTTTGGAGCTTTGAACTTCCTGACCAGGAAGCAAACAGCTGTCATATGAGGACATCATTGATGACTTTGTGAGTAAAAAAGCCAGTATACAGACATTTTGGGGACAATACGGTCAGAATTGGATGAACGGGCTAGGAGCAGTTGATTTTGATTTGAGGTGCAGTTTTTTCAAAATGGCAGGCAGAAATGGGCATGGCCTAGTTCATTAGTTAGAACCAGGGCTATGTAAGGAATCAGAGGGAGAAAGAGTTTTGTTTTAGGGCACATGTGTTCTCGATATATAAGGGAAAACGTAAATTGACTTATTAAAGGGCCTTGGCAAAGTGACATGCTAGGACTTCTGCTAAGTTACCAGGTTTGATGGCTTTCAACCTTGCAGTTTGTCCTGGGCAGACACTTTAGCTAAGCAGAAAAAGTTAAATCATAATAAAAGAACAAGAAGAATCGCAACAAAATTAATAGGGATCCTGCAGCTTCGTTTGCATGGATCCCTAATATTAAGTGCTTTAGTTGGCAGCAGCTCTAGTTATTCTTAATACAGTGCACACAGTGCTCACGAGACCTGGTGACATCTGTTGTTAACCAAGGACATGTTCATGACTGAGTCTCTCTCCAACCTCCCCTTCAAGCGGATGTCAGGTGACACAGGTCAAGTGTAGAAGTTCTCAGCCAGCTTCCTCATTCTCTTATTGAAGCGCACCGACGGCTGGGGGGGTTCTGGGACAGCCACTGGGTCATGCTCGCTCAGTGAAGAAACATCCTCTTCAGAACTAGAAGACACCGCTGATCTAAATTTGATTTTGTATGAAATCACTTTCAGCTCCTCCTTGGAAGTGTTTGGGTCAGTGAGTGCAGCTTCATCTCCGTTCAGCTCCTCCTTGGAAGTGTTTGGGTCAGTCAGTGCAGCTTTGTCTCCTTTCAGCTCGTCTTTGCCAACTTTTGGATGATAGAACTTATAGTAGATCATTCTAAGGAAGAGACCGAGGATGTAAGCAGCCGCAACACTGACAGCAGTGATTATGGCGTAAGAGGGTGGTATGACAAAGTGAGGTGGATCCGTGCTCATCTTCCAGCACCACACGCCACAGAGCAGGGAAATATCAGCCAGCACATAGACGTAATAGAGCAGAGTGCTGTTGCTTGTCCTCCCCTTCACCACATTAAACCAGTCGAAGTACCAGATGAGGCCCACGGTGGCTCGGTAAAGCCATTCCCCGCAAGCGCTGTCCATGAAGTCCGTACTGGAACGCCAAGCGAAGAAGAACAACACCAGCCAGGAGCAAAAGAAGTGGGTGAAGATGAAACAGGGAAACACGGAGGCGAAGAGGGCGAGGGCGGTGAGGCGAGACGACAGGAGGAGCAGGTTCCAGAAGAAGAAGACGAACGAAGAGGTTAAAAGCTGCTTCTCCTTGTCGGGCAGGAAGGAGCGTAGGGAGCAGTGGTATGTGGTCACGGAGAAGGCGATGGCGGAGACCGACCCAATGGCTTTCAGCACTGAGGAGGATGAGAGGAGTTTATTAGAACAATGGAGGACCAGCTTTAGAAACAACAACTAAAAAGAGCAGCTACATTACATTTTGTTTTTGTAATATTCAACGCAACAGCTTGAAGAAACAGACAGCTGTTAACTTCTCTCACTGAGGTTTGTTCCAGCAACTCACTGAGACCTATCCACAGACTCAGAGCTGATGAAGTATCGAAAAGTACAAATAGAGCTGACACTACTTGAGTGCAGATTTTTAGGGGAAGTATCAGGTCACGTACAGTGATTACCAAACAACACAAGATGAATGAAACATGACCGACAAACTGCACCTGTCACAGGATCTTGATGACCCTCCTGCAATATGATGGTGAGCATGAGGACAACCTGAGGAGCACTCTCTGAAAACGTCTCTATGAGCCTCAGCAAGCTGAGATCATGGCTCAGGTACACGGCTATGTCCTCTCTGCTCTTTTGAGGCAGACTCTTTATAGACGTCTCCAACACACCCGCGTGCCTGAGAAGGAAATAATAAGTGACACATAACCAGTTAGATGGACTCGTAGAAGCACACTGCTCCTACTAATTGCCTTAGAATTGTGCTTGTGATTACAAACCTTTGTCTACTATCTGGATAAAACGTCCTGTTTGCATGGTACTGGTTTAAGAGGAAACGTATGAAGCCGTCTGTAGTTGATTTAATGAGAAAAAAAGGCCTACTGACCTGATGTAGATTCCCAGCTGGAACACATGCAGAAGTATGATCTGGAATTTGCTCAGGCGGCCCTCGGCCTTAGTCTCCATATTAAAATCATAGTATCTGTACCACAGACAGCTGTACGCCTGGACAAGAAGGGAAGAGCCAACAAGAAGTAGAATCAGGACACAGAGGCACACGTAGGCCTCGTCCTGGTAGAAGGACACAGCAGCCCATACATCCAGGCCTATGTCCACAAGGAACATCAGCAGACCCAGACAAGTGAAGAGAAAGTCCCAGGAGTACTTCAACCTGCACATGCCAATGTCCAACCAGTGTCTACACGTCCTCTCTAACTGACAGACAGTTGTTTGACACTACACCTGGCAGATAAGACAACCGAAAGTAAGACACACGCAGCCAAAGTTCAATTTAAAAACCCCTCCTACACACTGGCCATCTGGCTTTATTTTTTAAGTGTCAGCTTAAAGGCGCATTGCACCACTTCAATCAAGCTTACAACTCTCACTTCAACTTTAAAACTGCAGCATTTCCCGAAATTGGTTGAATTTACAGTAAAACTCCTGAGCTCCAGATCATCTCAAATAACTTTTTGGAACAGAAAGACACGAGCAAAACCAGAAAACAGGAGTGATTGGTCATTACAGTTTTAATAATTACACATGGCTAATGAGGTAAAAAAAACCTACTCTCACCCAGCACTCCCTCCTCGACAGCTAACCTCACCACGGGTGTGTTGTTGTTTTTTGTTTGTTTGTTTAGCAAGTTTGTATATTCGTCCTGCTAGCCAGCTAGCTAGCTCTGGATAAATGTTAGCTAGCTGGCTGTGATTTGTTCGTCATAAACTCAGCTTCAGTGTTTCATGAAAGTTGGCTAATATAAAATTAATGTTGTTATTGTTTTTATTACAGGGAGGGAGGTAGGAATGTTGTCTTCACATTATTTTAGCATGACTTGGGATTCATTTACTAAGTTTAGTGTGTGCTTTATAGGCCTCTAATTAGAAGTGAGCTACTATTTTATAATTTAAATATTACTAGCTTGGTTTGTTGAGACAAGTGGATGTCAGGTGACACAGGTCAAGTGTAGAAGTTCTCAGCCAGCTTCCTCATTCTCTTATTGAAGCGCACCGACGGCTGGGGGGGTTCTGGGACAGCCATGGGGTCATGCTCGCCGAGTGAAGAAACATCAGAGCATATGTCTGAACTAGAAGACATCGCTGATCTAAATTTGATCTTGTCTGCATTTGCTTTCCGCTCCTCCTTGGAAGTTTTTTGTTCAGTCAGTGCAGCTTTATTTCCTTTCAGCTCGTCTTTGCCAACGTTTGGATGGTAGAACTTATAGTAGATAATTTTAAGGAAGAGACCGAGGATGTAAACAGCCACAACACTGACAGCAGTGATTATGGCGTAAGAGGGTGGTATGACAAAGTGAGGTGGATCCATGCTCATCTTCCAGCACCACACGCCACACAGCAGGCAAATGTCAGCCAGCACATAGCTGTGATAGAGCAGAGTCCTGTTCCTTGTCCTCCCCTCCACAACATTAAACCAGTGAAAGTACCAGATAAGGCCCACGGTACCTCGGTAAAGCCATTCCCCGCGAGCGTTGTCCATGAAGTCTGTCTTGGAACGCCAAGCGAAGAAGAACAACACCAGCCAGGAGCAAAAGAAGTGGGTGAAGATGAAACAGGGCAACACGGAGGCGAAGAGGGCGAGGGCGGTGAGGCGAGACGACAGGAGGAGCAGGTTCCAGAAGAAGAAGACGACAGAGGAAGTTAAAAGCTGCTTCTCCTTGTCGGGCAGGAAGGAGCGTAGGGAGCGGTGGTACATGGTCACACAGAAGGCGATGGCCAAGACCGAAGCAATGGCTTTTGGCACTGAGGAGGATGAGAGAAGTTTATTAGTACAAACGGACAGCTGTTAACTTCTCACACTCAGAGGTTTGTTCCAGCAGCTCACTGAGACTTATCCTCACAGACTCAGAGCTGTGACTGTGGCCTAAGGTGCAGCTACTAAATACTGGATTTAAGGGGGTTAATACTGATGCAATCTTAAGTCACATTATACACTGCCTGGCCAAAAGAAAAGTCACCACCTGGATTTAACTAAGCAAATAAGTCTGAGCCTCATATTGGATAATTACTGCATGGGTGATTATGTTTCAGCTGGCAACAAGTTATTTAACCCCAACTGATCCAATGAGTAGTTTCTCATTTCCTAAACAACCATGTCTAAAGACACATCCTGTGGTCGTAGAAAAGATGTTAGTCTGTTTGAGAAGGGTCAAATCATTGGCATGCATCAAGCAGAGAAAACATCTACGGAGACTGAAGAAACTACTAAAACTGGATTAAGAACTGTCCAACGCATTATTAAAACTGGAAGGATAGTGGAGAACCATCGACTTTGAGGAAGAAATGTGGCCAGAAAAAAGAAGAGAGGCAGATGAAGTGATGCACCCATCATGCCTAGTGTCTACTGTACAAGCAAGGGCAGTGCTATGATCTGGGGTTGCTGCAGTTGCTCAGGTCTAGGTTCAGCAACATTATGTTGCCCAAAGAATGAGGTCAACTGACTACCTGAATATACTGAATGAGCAGCTTATTCCATCAATGGATCATATTCCAAGATGACAATCTCAGGATTCATGGGGCTCAGATTGTGAAAGAGTGGTTCAGGGAGCATGAGATGGATTGGCCACCACAGAGTCCAGACCTTAACCCCATTGAGGATCTTAGGGATGAGCTGGAGAAGGCTTTGTACAGTGGTCAGACTCTCCCATCGTCAATACAAAATCTTGGTGAAAAATTACTGGATGGAAATAAATCTTGTGACACTGCAGAAGCTTATCAAAACAATGCCACAGCGAATGTTTGCTCTAATCAAAGCTAAAGGTGGTCCAACGAAATATTAGTTTGACCTTTTTTTTTTGGTGACAACTTTTTTTTGGCCAGGCAGTGTATATTGTTAATTAACTAGCATTACTTCATAGAAATCTATTTCCATTTTGGTTTTTTGACAGTAATTCCATTCAGAGAAGCAAGATACACTGTACAACAGTGTAATAAATCTGCAGTAAATCATATCAGTACTCACTTATTATATGATACCAAGTTGAAAATTGACAGTGTTGTTTGATCAAAACTAGGGTTGAAGAAAATATTGAGGCAATTAACTGAAGTTAGTTGTTACCTGCACCCTCTGATTTTATGAAATGCTCAAAAATAAGCCAAGTTGGTGGCACAGCCATTTGTTATATAAATAGGATAAAATGAAGTATCGAAAAGTGCAAATAGAGCTGACACTACTTGAGTGCAGATTTTTTTTTGTCAGGTCTTGCACAGTGATTCCCAAACAACACAAGATGAATGAAACATGACCAACACACCGCACCCGTCACAAGATCCAGACGACCCTCCTGCAGTATGGCGGTGAGCATGAGGACCAGCTGAGGAGCACTCTCTGAAAACGTCTCTATGATCCTCAGCATGCTGAGATCGTGGCTCAGGTACACGGCTATGTCTTCTCTGCTCGTTCCAAACATGTTCCCTATAGAAGTCTCAAACACACCCGTGTGCCTGAGAAGGAAATAAAAAGTGACACATAACAAGTTAGATGGACTCGTAGATGTGCTTCAACGAGGACCAGATGCTATTCATTTCCTTAGAAGTGTGCTTGTGATGACACACCTTTGTCTTATATGTTATTAGTCATTGTGGTCACAACAACGAACCACAGGAAATCTACTATCTGAATGAAACATCCTGTGTGCAGGGTACTGTCTGTAGTTGAGTTAATGAGAAAAAAAGGCCTACTGACCTGATGTAGATTCCCAGCTGGAACACATGCAGAAGCATGATCTGGAATTCACTCAGGCGGCCCTCGGCCTTGGTCTCCATCTTAAAATCATCATAGCTGTACCACAGATAGCTGTACACCTGGACCAGAAGGGAAGAGCCCACGAGAAGCAGAATCAGGACACCGAGGCACACGTAGGCCTCGTTCTGGTAGAAGGACACAGCAGCCCATACATCCAGGCCTATATCCAGCAGGAACGTTAGCAGACCCAGACAAGTGAAGGCAAAGTCCCAATGGGAGTTCTTCAACCTGCACATGGCCATGTCCAACCAGTGTCTACACGTCCTCTCTGACCATTAGACAGCTGTTTGACACGACACCCAGCAGATGATAAGACAACCGAAAGTGAGAAACACAGAGCCAAAGTTCAATTTGAAAAAACCCTCCTACACACTTGATCCGCCCATCTGGCTTTCAAGTGTCAGCTTCAAGGCACGCTACACCACTTCACTCAAGCTTACAGCTCCGATAAAAACCTCTCACTTCAACTTTAAAACTGCAGCATTTCCTGAAATTTGTTGATTTGTTGAATTTACAGTAAACTACTGAGCTACAGATCATCTCAAGAAATAGTTGCAACCGAAAGACACAAACACAACTAGATTTGTTGAATTTACAGTAAACTACTGAGCTACAGATCATCTCAAGAAATAGTTGCAACCGAAAGACACAAACACAACTAGATAACCGGAGAGACTGGTCATTACAGTTTTAATAACTGCACATGGCTAATGAGGTAAAAAAAAAAAAAAAAAGGTTAGTGTCCAGTGGTGACCTTGACCTTTAAATCTAATCTTATTCATTTTCACTCATTCATTTGAGAGGAAATATTAGAGGAAACTAGTCAGAAACCTTGCACCCAGCACTCCCTCCTCAATGGCAGCAAACCTCACCACAGCTGAAACTGGGACTGATTTGGGGGGGGGGGGCTAAACCAGCCTAAACCATGCTGTCGTCAGATGCTCTGACCTCTCCACTGTGTCGCACAGCAGACATATGCTCCTTTTTACACACACCAGTACGTTATGGTCTGTGAGGTAATAATCAGATGCCTCCCATCAAACGGAAACATGAGCTGACCTTCCTGGAAAGATGGAGAATAAGACATCAGTCATTGTTTGAATAGTCAACAGGGCATGAAAAAATGTTGAGATGTTTCCTCCCCCAGTAGTTGGAGTATATTACTAACAAGGCAGTGCACAGGAATGACACAATGAAAACCATGTTTCACCAAATGTGAATATTTCAGATGCTGCTTTTGTTGGTTTAATGTTATTGGAGTTAAATGTATAAAGAAAACACTTGACAGTATTAATCAGCTATAACAATCTGAAAGCCAAATATATTCTTAAAGAATGTCCAAATTAATTAACTTTTGATTAATTAAACATTAATTAATAATGGCTGCAGATAAAGCAAATGTGTTATTTTTTTTTTATTTTTTTAACTGATTCACAAAGAAAATGAAAGAAACACAAATGTCTTCATTAGCTGCCAATTCAACTTGTTGTTAAGCTAACAGCAGCTAATTTATTTTCAGTGTGACTGGTGTTGTTGTGGCATTATTGCGTCATATTTGTTGGACCGTGGCGACAGGTATGACTGCAGTGATTGACAGCCATCCGTCATTAACCGAGAATATTAAACAAAACAAACACAGTAAAAAAGTTAAATCAGTGGCGGAGAAGAAATGGAAGAAAAAGAAAACGGAGGAAGAAAAGCGGTCAAAGCACAAAGGTAAGGCATTCGTTGGTGATGTGGGCTGGATAGGTAGGGTTTTTTGTTGTTTTTCTTATTAGCAAGTTTGTTTATTTGTCCTGCTAGCAAGCTAGCTAGCTCTGGATAAACGTTAGCTAGACAACTAGCTAGCTCTGGATAAATGTTAGCTAACTGGCAATGATTTGTTTGTCATAAACTCAGCTTCAGTGTTTGCTTCATGAAGCTAATACAAAATTTAATATTATTATTATTACCGTGACAGAGCTAGGAATGTTCTTGTAGTATGACTTAGGATTTATTTACTTTAGTGTGTGCTTTATAGGCCTTTGAGTTGAAGTGTGCTACTGTTTATAATTTAAATATCTTGATTGAAAAACTAGTCCATTGTGTAAATTAATGCAGAACACTTTTAAAAATGACAACTTTGTAAATGGGTTAATATAAAGACAGATTACTTTTATTGATTCAGCATCACTGCAATTATAAAATGTTTTGCTTGATAACCTAAGGAGCTTTGTCTTTGCAGGAACAATTCTAAGATATTTTGGAGCTTTGAACTTCCTGACCTGGAAGCAAACGGTTGTCATATGAGGACATCATTGATGACTTTGTGAGTAAAAAAAGCCAAAAGGAAGACATTTTGACTGTTACTGTGAATAGACTGTTATTATTACTTTGATTAAATATATTAGATGTTATGCCGGTAAGTGTGAGACTGTGGTGTGAAAAAAGCATTCACTGTTACACTTTAAAGTAGATTTTTATTTTTGTTATATTTTCTTATTCAAAGTGAACATTTTTATAAAACATTGAAAATTTGTTTTATTTATTGACAATTTAGTTTTAACTGAAGCCTGTTTTGAAAAAAAAAAAAATCTAAATGGACAAAATGTGAAGGAATAAAGCGAGATGAAAACAGATACAAAATAGACATTCTTGACATAGAAAAATATAGTAAATAAATAAATAAAACTTTGTCTTAGAAAGGCAGGTGAGGTAGTGTCTCTGTGTGATGGGTGGGCTATAGTCCAGCGGCCCACCTAATTCAACTTAAAGGTAATATTTAATAATTGATTTTGGCTTTATTTGAGTTATGTGGCTGCTAATAGCAGGATAATAATAGTCGGATATTTACATACCTGTACGCTTGGACACACCATTTTTTTCATATGAAAAGCTAATAAATTAAGCTCATATCTTTTGAGGACAAACAATATAATTTATTCTGTACAACGTTCGCTGCTCTTTGTGTCTTTACTGAAGCACAGCAAAACAAAACAAAAATAGAGTAATAGAGTATATAAATTATTAATAACAATAAGTGCTTAAACAATCTGTTTTACCGTGTAGTCAGAGAAAGAGAATTGTCCTGCTTGCGTATAGACTCTGCATTCAGTGTTTCATTACATTCAGCGGCTATAAGAAACTAAAGAAATAGCACCAGAGACTCTAAACCATTTAAATCTCCTCATCTCAGTTAGAGAAACTTCCAAAGTGGAAATAGATTTCTTCCTTCCAACAGTTCCAGCCGTTAGTTCAGTGTTCATATTTGTATTGCTTTAAGACCAGACCAGGAAAACAACAGTAGAGAAATAGAGTGCTCACAAGACATGGTGACATCTGTTGTTAACCAGGGACATGTTCATGACTGAGCCTCTCTCTGACCTCCTCTTCATGTGGATGTCAGGTGATGCAGATCAAGTGTAGAAGTTCTCAGCCAGCTTCCTCATTCTCTTATTGCAGCTTACAGACGGCTGAGGGGGTTCTGGGACAGCCACGGGGTCATGCACGGCAACTGAAAAAACATCGTCTTCACAACTACAAGACATCACTGATGTAAATTCGATCTTGTCTACAACCGGTTTATAGCTGACCACTTGCAGCTCTACTGTGGAAGTGTTTGGGTCAGTCAGTGCAGCTTCATCTCCTTTCAGCTCGTCTTTGCCAACGCTTATATGATATAACTTATAGTAGATCATTCTAAAGAAGAGACCAAGGATGTAAACAGCAGCAACACTGACAGCAATGATTATGGCGTTCAAGGGTGGTATGACAAAGAGATGTGGATCCGGGCTCATCTTCCAGCACCACACGCCACAGAGCATGCAAATATCAGCCAGCACATAGACGTAATAGAGCAGAATCCTCTTCTCCCCCTTCACCAGATGAAACCAGTCGAAGTACCAGATGAGGGCCACGGTGCCTCGGTGAAGCCATTCCCCACATGTGCTCTCCATGAAGTTCGTCTTGGAACGCCAAGCAAAGAAGAACAACACCAGCCAGGAGCAAAAGAAGTGGGTGAAGATGAAACAGGGAAACACGGAGGCAAAGAGGGCGAGGGCGGTGAGGCGAGACGACAGGAGGAGCAGGTTCCAGAGGTAGAAGATGAACAAAGACGCTACTGGCCGCTTCTCCTTGTCAGGGAGGCAGGAGCGCCGGGAGAGTTGGTACGTGGTCATGGAGAAGGCGATGGCCAGGAGCGATGTCATGGCTTTCAGCACTGAGGAGGATGAGATGAGTTTGTTAGAACAATGGAGGACCAGCTTTAAAAACTGTGGAACAACTAAAAAGAGCAGCTATACATTTTGTTTTTGTAATGTTAAACGCAACAGCTTGAAGGAACAGACAGCTGTTAACTGCTTTCAACTCATGCACAGCACTCAGTTGCTAGCTTAAATTTAGCCTAAACTAAACCTTTAAAAAGTATTCAGCACATTTTTAGAAAGGGAAGCCAACTTCTTTTCAACTTATTACCACATATTGGACACTTCTTTTCAGAATTCATGGGCATTAGACCACATGTATATAAATTGTATGCGATATAAAAACATTTGAGACAAGTCAAAATGTGAAAGGATTAAAGTGACTGTCCACAGAGTTCAACAGAGGCCAAGCCAGTTCATGAAATTAAGACTACGTCTCAGGTGGCTGTATTCTAAAGACAAATGGGTCTGGGATGTCAGTATTTCAGGCTACAATTAAACCATGGAGACAAAATAAGTTATTTAGGAGTATAAATCAGGAGGTGGATGCAAACTGAGTGGCTGTGCATGAAGGAGACTAGTGATAGAGGACACATAGACACATATGACCACTCTGAAGGACTTTTAGTCGCTGAGATGAGAGAGACTCTCTATACGACCAAGAAGAGTGGCCTAATCTCAATTTGAGTTCACTCAAAAGTCATGGTGAGACTCGACAGTGATGGTTCTTTGGTTTGATGAGACCTAAATGGAGCTTATTTTGGCCATCAGATTAGACGCAATGTTTGGAGGACATCAAACACATCATCGCTATTGTGACGCATGGTGGCGGCAGCATCATGCTTCTCAGCAGCAGGACCTGGCTTGTAAAAGCAGGTGATAAAATGAATGCAGTGAAATAAAAGGAAATGGCGGAGGACAGTCTGATTCAGTCTGCAAGAAAACTAAGACACGTGGAGGAAGATTTCTTTTCCAGCGTGACAAACATATGTGTCAGCAAAAGCTACACGTGTCAATGAGGCCAGAGTCGAAGCCCAGACCTCACTCCAATAGATCACGTGTGAATGAGCTTGTCGTTCATTGTGTACGAAGAAGATTATGGAAATTGTAGCGTCCAGATGTTCCAGCCTGACTGAGACTGTGGTCAAAGGTGCATCTACTAAATACTGGATGTAAGGGGGTTAATACTAATGCAGTCACTTAAGTAATGCCTTTACTTCAACAAAAATCTGTTTCCACTTAGATTTTTAAGTTTTTGACCGTGTCTACAAAACCTGTAGTTGGTGGCCTAGCTGTTTGTTATATAAATAGGATAAAATTAAGTATCTGAAAGTATGTACAAATAGTGCTGACACTGCTTGATTTTTAGGGGAAGTATCTGGTCATGCACAGTGATTCCCAAACAATACAAGATGATGAACCGCACCTGTCACAAGATCCAGATGACCCTCCTGCAGTATGACGGTGAGCATGAGGACAACCTGAGGAGCGTTCTCTGAAAACGTCTCTATGATCCTGAGTATGCTGAGATCGTGGCTCAGGTGCACAGCTGTCCCCTCTCTGCTCCCTCGACGCAGGCTCTTTACAGACATCTCTAAGACTCCCGCTTGCCTGAGAAGGAAATAAAAAGTGACATATAACCAGTTAGATGGACTCAAAGAAGCACGCTGATGCTATTGATTTCCTTAGAAGTGTGCTTGTGATCACACACCTTTGTCTAATATGTTATTCCTCTCAAAAACAAACCACAGGAAATCTACTATCTGAATAAAATAAAAAGAGAAGCCGTCTGTAGCTGATTTAATGGGAGAAAAAGTCCTACAGACCTGACGTAGAGTCCCAACTGGAACACATGCAGAAGTATGATCTGAGATTTGCTGAAGCGCCGCTCAGCTCGGGTCTCCATCTTAAAATGATTGTAGCTGTACCACAGCAAGCTGTACGCCTGGGCAAGAATTGACGAGCCCAAAAGAAGCAGAATCAGGATACAGAGGTTCACGTAGGCCTCGTCCTGGTAGAAGGACACAGCAGCCCATACGTCCAGGCCCATGTCCAGCAGGAACATCCCCAGACCCAGACAAGTGAAGAAAAAGTCACAATAGGAGTACTTCAACCCGCTCATACTGACGTCCAACCAGTGTCTACACGTCCTCTCTGACTGACAGACAGCTGTTTGACACGACCGGCAGATGAAAAGACACCCAAAAGTAAGCACACAGCCAAATTTCAATCTTTAAAAACCCCTCCTACACACTTGATCCGCCCATCTGGTTTTCTTTTTCAAGTGTCAGCTTAAATGTGTGTTACACCACTTCACTCATGCTTATAACTCCCATAAAAACTCTCACTTCAACTTTAAAATTGCAGCATTTCCTTAAATTCTTTCAATTTACAGTAAATTCCTGAGCTCCAGATCATCTCAAATAAATCGTCGCAACAGAAAGATACAAGCAAAACCAGAAAACGGGAGCGACTGGTCATTACAGTTTTAATAATTACACATGGCTAATGAGGTAAAAACAACAAAACAAAAAACCGTTAGTGTCTAGTGGTGACCATTGACGTCGGTGCCATCACTACAAAAATGTAATACTTAAATCTAATCTTAATCATTTTCACACATCATTTACAATTTAGAGAAAATAGTCAGAAACCTCCTCTCACCCAGCTCTACCTCCTCGACGGCAGCTAACCTCACCACGGCTGAAACTAGCATGACTTAGACACAGAAGTGATGACATCCATTATTGTTATTTTTTGGTCTTTTATCTTATTTATGCAGTGAACATTTTACCTTTTATTATTGCAGCTTTTGATTCAGACTCTATAACTGAATATTTACCAGTTCACCACTTAACAGATCATGACCTCCCCTCCTGACTCGACCAGCCTAAACCACGCTGTCGTCAGTCAGATGCTCTGACCTCTCCACTGTGTCGCCACAGCAGACATATGCTCATTTTTTACACACACCAGTACATACATGGTCTGTGGTTTCTGAAATCCGCTTCATTGACCAAGTATGTGTGCATATGCAGGGAATGTGACTCCTTGTATAAGCACACATACTTGGCCAGCTGACACGTGGAGTAATAATCAGACGAATCCTGTGAAACCGAAACTGACCTTCCTGGAAAGATGGAGAATAAGACATAAGACACTGTTTGACAGTGAACAGGACATGAAAAAATATTGAGACGCCAGTAGTTTGAGAATATTACTAACAAGGCAGTGCACAGGATGACACAATGAAAGCCATGTTTCACCAAATGTGAATATTTCAGATGCTACTTTTGTTGGATTAATGTTATTGGAGTTAAATAACTTGACAGTATCAAACGGTAATGGCGTCAAAAAGAAATTAAATCAGTGGTGCTGAGAAATGGTAGAAAAAACACTTGACAGCATCTGTATATTAATCAGCTAAAACAATCTGAAACCCAAATATACTCGTAAAGAACATCCAAACTATTTAACTTTTGATATTTTAGCTTTAAATATTATTAATGATGGTTGCAGCTGCGAGTTCAACTTGTTGTTAAGCTAGCAGCGGCTAATTTATTTTCTGTAAAGATGATTTCAGAGGTGTAATTAACTTCTTTTCACTTCTTTTCTAGTAATACTCTTCTGCTACTCTTTTTGTGTAAAATGTAAGTTCCCCATTTAGGTGGATTTAAAAGTCCATTCATGTTCATTTCCTTAAATCAGCTGACAAACCTTTTTTTTTTTTTGTTGCGCATAAAGTTTCTGCACATGCACCACGATGATTGATGATAACTGAAAATGTTCTGAACTTCCTCAGAGCACAGTCCTCACGTGTCCTTGAACTCCCATAAAGAAAGAAACTTCCATGAAAATCATTTGGATGACGTTCTGACAACGTGAGATGTTTTTAATTTTTATATTTTTTGTCATAACATGACAAATAATCTGGAGAAGCCCTGTTAAAAGCATAAAAGTTGTAAGTGTGTTTTTTCCCTCTTAAAAGGAACTTATTATTTTCTGATATTAAACTGAGAACTTTGTGTTTTGGCACGGTTTTGGTCCAAACAAGTATTTTGAAGATGAGTTACATTCAAGGCATTTAATCAAGGCTCTAATAAGCAGCTTAATTTAAATCTGTCTAATATTGTGACTGGGGCCTTGTGAGGGTGTCCTGTGGTTCTTAGTGGGGGCCGTTGATGGGAGGATCCTCTGTGGTCACTGGTCAGCAGCAATGTGTAGGTGGTTGCTACATGTCTAAGTAACATCCACGTGTCAGGACTGAAAGTTTCCCAGCAGAACATGGCCAGTGTCAGTCACCTGTCAGTGGTTTTAATGTTGTGGCAGACTATTACTATTCACATGGCTCAGCCTCATGACCATCATGTAAAGTCATTGTAAAGTCATACTGGAGCTGGAGGAAGGAAAAGAATCAGAGGATGATGACTGTGCAATACCTTTCTACTTCCCTCAATAGTTTTTTTAAGCGTGCATACAGAGAGGCAGTCGTTTCTTGCTATAGGCGAACTAGGCGAATGTTTAGGGCCACCAAGTCACCAGGGAGCGCCAAAGCTGCATGTTCAGCCTCATCTGACAATAAAAATGTCCTGTCTTTATCTGTAGCTATCTCGTGTGTTTATTAAATCCCTTATATGCTTATTATTGCGTCATATTCGTTGGACCGCACTGTCGCACAGTGAGTGATGTAGCGACAGGCATGATTGGAATGATTGACAGTTACCCGTCATTAACCGTTAGTGAGAATATTAAACAAAACAAACAGTAATGGCGTCAAAAAGAAATTAAATCAGTGACGCGGAGAAACGGAAGAAAAAACACTTGACAGCATCTAGATATTAATCAGCTAAAACAATCTCCCAAATATACTCGTAAAGAACAACCAAATTAATTAACTTTTGATATTCTAGCTTTAAATATTGTTAATGATGGTGGCAGATAAATCAAATAAATATGTTATTGATTTGTAACTGATCCACAAAGAAAAGGAAATAAACACAAATGTCTTCATTAGCTGCCAGTTCAATTTTTTAAGCTAGCAGCGGTTAATTTCTTTTCTGTAAAGATGATTTCAGAGGTGTAATTAACTTCTTTTCACTTTTTTTCTAGTAATACTCTCCTGCTACTCTTTTTGTGTAAAATTTAAGTTCCCCCTTTAGGTGGATTTAAAAATCCATTCATGTCCATTTCTGCTTTTTTTTTTTTTTTTTTTTTTGTGGTGCATAAAGTTTCTGCACATGCACCACGGTGATTGATGATAACTGAAACTGTTCTGAACTTCCTCAGAGCACAGTCCTCACGTGTAATTGAACTCCCATAAAGAAAGAAACTTCCATGAACAGGATCTTGGAAAATCATTTGGATGACGTTCTAACAACGTGAGATGTTTTTATTTTTTATATTTTTTGTCATAACATGAGAAATAATCTGGAGAAGCCCTGTTAAAAGTATAAAAGTTATAAGTGTGTTTTTTTCCCTCCCAAAAGGAACTTATTATTTTCTGATAATAAACTGAGAACTTTGGGTTTTGGAACATTGTTTGGTCCAAACAAACATTTTGAAGACGAGTTACATTCAAGGCATTTAATCAAGGCTATAATAAGCAGTTTAATTAAAATTTTGTCATTTGTCTCAGCCCTAATTGTCTAGGTAAAACACCAGTCAACCACAACATTAAAACCACCTGTCTAATATTGTGACTGGGGCCTTGTGAGGGTGTCCTGTGGTTCTTAGTGGGGGCCGTTGATGGGAGGATCTTCTGTGGTCACTGGTCAGCAGCAACGTGTAGGTGGTTGCTACATGTCTAAGTAACATCCACGTGTCAGGACTGAAAGTTTCCCAGCAGAACATGGCCAGTGTCAGTCACCTGTCAGTGGTTTTAATGTTGTGGCAGACTATTACTATTCACATGGCTCAGCCACATGACCGCCGTGTAAAGCCGTACTGGAGAAAGTCAAAAGAATCAGAGGATGATGACTTTGCAATACATTTCTACTTCCCTCAATAGTTTTTCACGTGTATTTATTAAATCCCTTATAAGCTTAAAAATAAACGTAGGATATAAATAAAATAAACCGCAATGATAAGCCGTGGCTGGTGTTTTTGTGGCATTATTGCGTCATATTCGTTGGACCGCACTGTCGCACAGCGAGTGACGTGGTGACAGGTATGATTGGAATGATTGACAGCTACGCGACTAAGGCCCCCGAAACAGCATTAGCTTCTAGCCATGGACCCCATTTGAAAACTGACAGAAAACGCTGCAGAATATGTAAAGAAACATCAGCTTTTACAATGTTTTTTCTTACTTTTATGCGCAATTCAACAACTATTATGGCTAAACTTAAGAACTATAGCTTGTTTTACTCCTTAAGTGTAATAGATTGTGGCATCTAGACCATCTAAGGGTTTAAAAATCTCTCTTATCGTAGTTGCCATCAGGCGAGAGGCGAGGTAGGTCACCAGTCTATCACAGGGCTAACACAGAGAGACAGACAACCATTCACACTCTCACCTACGGCCAATTTAGAATCACCAATGAACCTAACCAGCATGTCTTTGGAGAACCCAGAGAGAACCCACGCAGACACAGGGAGAACATACAAACTCCACACAGAAAGGCCCGTCAAGATTCAAGATTTCTTTATTGTCACTTTCCCTAATACGTTCACGGCACATATAAAAATAAAATAAACGTTTCTTACACATGGCATGGAATAAAAAATCTAAACGTACACAATCTGAAGGAATAATGCAAGACAATAACAGATAAAAAAAACGGACATTGTGGAAAAATACAGTAAATAAATAAAGTCAGGTCATGTACAACAGTGCAATGTAGGGTTGCAGCCTGAGTTTACCCAGTACGGTGCAGATAATTGTCAGGCTACAGTCCTTGTTTCTTTTTGTATTAGAAAGGCAGGTGAGGTTGAGTCTGTGTGATGGGTGGGTTATAGACCAGGGCAAGGGGGCAAGGGACCCTGGCAGCCTGGTGGACAGTCAGATTTAATAATTGATTTTGGCTTTATTTGAGTTATGTGGCTGCTGTTGAAGTCAGACGTTTACAAACCTGTACGGAAAAGCAAATATGAAAAGCAAATAAATTAAGCTTATATCTTTCTGAGACAAAAAATATAATTAAATACACGTTTACTGCTCTTTGTGTGAGTAATAGAATACAGTATATAAATTAGTAGTAATAATTAAGTGCTTAAACTGTATCTGTTTTACAGTGTAGTCAGAGAAAGAGGATTCTCTTGCTTGCGTAGAGAATCTGGATTCAGTGTTTCATTACATTCATCGACTACAAGAAACTAAAGAAATAGCACCGGAGACTCTAAACCATTTAAATCTCCTCATCTCTCAGTTACAGGAATGATCTCTTCAGTAAAACCTTCCCACAGTTTCAGCAGTTAGTTCAGTGTTGGCGCTTGTGTTGCTTTAAGACCGACCAGCTTGTCCTTAGTGTGCTTTGGTTGACAGCTGTTCTGGTTAATACAGTGCTCATGAGAATCCACGGCAAACCTCAGCAACACATGGTGACATCTGTGGTGAACCAGGGACATGTTCATGACTGAGCCTCTCTCTCCGTGGATGTCAGGTGATGCAGATCAGGTGTAGAAGTTCTCAGCCAGCTTCCTCATTCTCTTATTGTAGCGCACTGATGGCTGAGGGTGTGAGGCCCCCTGAATAGACATGAACATATTACCCTCAGATGGCGTGAAATCCATTCTTCTAGACATAACCTTTGGTGAAGAATCATCCTCTTCAGAAGTAGACACAAAATCGGTCTCGTCTGCAGTCTGTCCATAGCTGCATAGCTGCACCATGTTGGAAGCGTTTGGGCCAGTGAGTGCAGCTTCGTCTCCTTTCAGCTCGTCTTTGGCAACGTTTGGATGACAGAACTTATAGTAGATCATTTTAAGGAAGAGACCGAGGACGTAAACAGCAGCAACACTGACAGCAGTGATTATGGCGTAAGAGGGTGGTATGACAAAGTTAGGTGGATCCGTGCTCATCTTCCAGCACCACACGCCACAGAGCAGGGAAATGTCAATCAGCACATAGCTGTGATAGAGCAGAGTCCTGTTCCTTGTCCTCCCCTCCACCACATTAAACCAGTCGAAGTACCAGATGAGGCCCACGGTGGCTCGGTAAAGCCATTCCCCGCAAGCGCTGTCCATGAACTCCGTCTTGGAACGCCAAGCGAAGAAGAACAACACCAGCCAGGAGCAAAAGAAGTGGGTGAAGATGAAACAGGGAAACACGGAGGCGAAGAGGGCGAGGGCGGTGAGGCGAGACGTCAGGAGGAGCAGGTTCCAGAGGAAGAAGACGAATGAAGAGGTTAAAAGCTGCTTCTCCTTGTCGGGCAGGAAGGAGCGTAGGGAGCGGTGGTATGTGGTCACGGAGAAGGCGATGGCGGAGACCGAAGCAATGGCTTTCAGCACTGAGGAGGATGAGAGGAGTTTATTAGAACAATGGAGGACCAGCTTTAGAAACAACAACTAAAAAGAGCAGTTTCTAGCTTATTAGCTAAATTTAGCCAAAACTAAACCTATAAAAAATAATCAAGGCATTTTTATAAAGGGAAGCCAACTTCTTTTCAACTTATTACCACACA
Source organism: Planiliza haematocheilus (assembly GCA_005024645.1). Classification (NCBI taxonomy): domain Eukaryota; kingdom Metazoa; phylum Chordata; class Actinopteri; order Mugiliformes; family Mugilidae; genus Planiliza; species Planiliza haematocheilus. The sequence continues at coordinate 167,649 of SRSE01000236.1, read as the reverse complement.
TTGGACTTTTCAGGCATTAGACCACATTAATATAATACTAGGTGATATAAAAACATTTGAAGACAAGTCAAAATGTTGAAGTGTCCACAGCGTTCAACAGAGGCCAAGCCAACTGATGCAAGTAGTCTCACAGTTAAGACTATGTCTCAGGTGGATGATCTCTAAAGAAAGATGGGTCTGGGAGGTCAGTATTACACCATGAAGACAAAATAAGTTGTCCAGGAGTATAAATCAGGAGGTGGATGCAAACTGAGTGGCTGTGCATGAAGGAGACTAGTGATAGAGGACACATAGACACATATGACCACTTTTTGTTTTGGCCATCACATTAGACGCTACGTTTGGAGGACATCAAACGCACCACTCCCAAAAAGAAGCACAATGGCTCCAGCATCAGGTGACAAAATGAATGCAGTGAAATAAAAGGATATCGCGGAGGACAGTCTGATTCAGTCTGCAAGAAAACTAAGACACGTGGAGGAAGATTTCTTTTCCAGCGTGACAAGGTATGTGTCAGCAAAAGCTACACGTGTCAATGAGGCCAGAGTCGAAGCCCAGACCTCACTCCCAATACGCCACACGTGACTGAGCTCGAAAGTGATGTTTCACTGTTTGCGGAGAATGATTTATTATATAATATCAAAAACTACAGTGTTTGATCAAAACCAGGATATTTGAAACGACTATTCAAGAAATATTGAAATGATTAACTGAAGTTAGCCGTTACCTGCAGCCTCTGATTTAATCTATAAAAAGCTTAAAAATAAGCCAGAACGTGTAGTTAGTGGCTCTGCTGTTTGTTTTATAAATAGGATAAAAGTGTAAATAGTATCTAAAAGTGCATACAAATAGTAATGACGCTGCTTTATTTTTTTTAGGGGAAGTATCTGGTCACGCACAGCGATGACCAAACAACACAATGAAACATGACCAACGCGCCGCACCTGTCACAAGATCCAGGCGACCCTCCTGCAGTATGATGGTGAGCATGAGGACCAGCTGAGGAGCGCTCTCTGAAAACGTCTCTATGAGCCTCAGCATGCTGAGATCATGGCTCAGGTACACGGCTGTGCCCTCTCTGCTCCTTCCAAACATGTTCCCTATAGACGTCTCCAGCACACCCGCGTGCCTGAAAAAGGATATTAAAAAGTGACACACAACCAGTTAGACTCGTAGAAGTTGTTCATTTCCATAGAAATGTGCTAGTCATTACACACCTTTGTCATATATGTTATTCCTCTCCTACATTAAAGCAAAGCTCTGCTAAAGTCATTGTGGTCACGAAAACAAACCACAGGAAATCTACTATCTGATTAAAACATCCTGTGTGCAGGGTACTGGGTTTAGAGGAAACGTCTGAAGCCGTCTGTAGTTGATTTAATGGGTTTTATTGCTACAATTACATAATATGTACATGAGTGCAGTGCAGCAGGGCAGTTTGAAAGGGAAGCTGCACGGCCAATGAGAACGTCACACACACGACAGATAAGGAGGAATATGCAAAAAAAAACGACGGCTATAATCTTCCTTTTAACAACCAGCTTCACAAATATCAGAGCGTGTAAATGGAGCCCATTATAAAAGGCTTACTGACCTGATGTAGATTCCCAGCTGGAACACATGTAGAAGTATGAGCTGGGATTTGCTCAGGCGGCCCTCGGCCTGGGTCTCCCTCTTAAAGTTTTCGTATCTGTACCACAGCAAGCTGTACGCCTGGGCAAGGAGGGAAGAGCCGACGAGAAGCAGAAGCAGGACAGCGAGGCACACGTAGGCCTCGTCCTGGTAGAAGGTCACAGCAGCCCATACGTCCAGGGCTATGTCCAGCAGGAACATCGGTAGACCCACACAAGTGAAGATAAAGTCCCAAGGGGAGTACTTGAGTCCATTCATACTGACGTCCAACTAGTGTCTACACGTCGTCTCTGACTGACACACAGCTGTTTGACACGACGCCCCGGCTGATAAAACACAACTGAAAGTGAGCTCATCCAAAGTTCAGTGTTTGAAAACGCCTCCTACACTAACCCGCCCATCTTGCTTAAAGGCACATTGCACCACTTCACTCATGCTTGCAGCTCAAAAACCTCTCACTTCAGCTTTAAAGCCGCAGCATTTCCTCTAATTCATTTAATTTACAGAAAATGCTTTGAGCTTCACATCATAGACACAGACAATAAATCATTGCAACAGAACGACGCAAACAAAACCAGGTAACAGGAGAAATTGGTCATTACAGCTTTAATAATTGCACATGGCTAATGAGGTAAAAAAAACGTTAGTGTCCATGTGGCGACGTGACATCAGCAGAGGTTGTGGAACAGAAACTCGTGCACGTTTTTGCTTTCACACACAAAAATAACAAACGAGAAGTTGAATAAACTTTTACGGCACCCGATGAGATTTAAATAAACCGAGAGTAACGCAGACTGTCTACATTCAGCACAGTGAGAGTGTGCTTTTAAGTCAAAGAGTAAGCAAAGACTTATTTCACATGTGATATTTGAACAAGCTGAACAAACACTGGATGAATAATTGAAGCTAACACCAGTTTTTTTCAGAGTAATCTTGTAAAAACTTCACCTGTACCATCAACACTGTCTTGTGTGGACATGCAGTCAAATACTTTAAAACAGACGTAGAGTAACAGCGCATAGAAATGGTCAAATTTACATTCAGAGTTTCAACAAGCAGCAACTAGAACACAAATAAAAATAGTGAGAAACGTTAAATCTAATAAAAAAAAAAATCTAATCTTAATAAGATAATACCCCTAAAACATTATATTTTGAATAAATGAGTTTAACTGCGTCTACTTTTATGTTTTGAGTTTTGAGTCATTTTAATGCAGAAATGTTGGCATTTCTAAAGGAGCAAAAACTTTTAAGTGTCACAGTAACATGCACATTCAGTAGCAATAGTTTCCTCTAAACGTTGTGACATGTAAAAATGTAAATTTCCCGTGTAAATTTATAAAATAGAATTTGTTCCATAGAAAAAGAAATCAGAAATTAGCTTATCAAACTATTACAGCGTCACAGAGAGCAGAGAAATATGACTGCTTATGCCATATGTTGATCCCTTAACATCTCTAGTATTACTTTAATACTTCTGGATGTCTAAAGCCCCCTTTTATAATATATATATTTATATATATTGGCAGCATTTACATTTCTTCACTGATATCATTCACATTCCAGCTTAACCACTTGCTGAATAAAATAATCTGATCACATTTATGTGTTTACACGCCACAATAAATAAAATCAGAGTAGAGCTAAAATGACAAGCTGCGATGTGGACCGCAAATCTACCGCTGCACGGATCTTGTTTGAACAACGTGTTGTTTTTTTGTCCTTCGTGGAAGCTCGTCACATCACCATGTTTACCCCACGTGGGGCAAACATGCGCAGAAAGAATGGTTTCATCCCAACCAGAGAGAAGCAAGAGTTGAAATATCTAAGCAGCTAATATTTTCTCACTTATCCTACTCGTTTGTCACATTTTTATTCTGATTATTAGTAATATTATCCATGGTAACAGACATTTCAATGAAGGTATTTACCGTAACAGACATTCCTAACTAATTTGCCAGCAGCTCCCTAAGTACCAATACACTCTCGTATGCCATATCATTAGGTACACTAGTGAAAATGAATTCTGATATAACACATCACTAAATCTTGTCTTTATGAAGGTTCTGGTATTCAGCGTTTGTTTAAAATAACTGTTGATTTAACTGTCTTCTCATTGTGGAGGCTTTGGTTTGAGGAATTAATGCATGTCGCTGTTATTTGTGACGCTGTATCAACATAATAGCTATGAGGTAAAGATTTAGTGCATGACTCTTATATTAGGATGTATTTGTTTACACTAGTGCACCTACTTTAGTGGCAAGTGAGTGTTTAAACCATATATTGATAGTGCAATGTGACATTTTACTGTTTGCGTACCGTTTTAATATCTGGTGAAACTGCATCACAAACGAATGTGACCACACGGAGCCAGACATCATAGCCGTGTTGTCTCGGCTCTGTTTGCGTGCTCAGTGTTTCTAATGGCTCCCTGCTCTCTGTAGAAGTTAGACACGTGGCAGGCCATCCGTCTGTTGAAAACCTGTGAAGACGAGTCGCTGTCCTGGATGGAAAAGTCTTTATGTGTCACTTCTGCATCAGGCAGATCGTCGGGCAGCCCCAGGTCCCTCACTCGAGGTCTCCACAGCTTCGGGTGGAAGCAGCAGTAGTAGAAGGCCTTGAAGAGCAGTCCCAGGAGGTAAGTGAGAGGTAGCGTGATGAGCAGGGCGAGGGCGTAGGGTTCACTCTGGACAGGATCTCTGTAGCACCACCACGTCACCAGCAGGATTCCTCCGTCTGTCGCCATGAAGGAATGGTAGATGATGCCCCTGCCTCGGGTCCGACCCTCCGCCACGTTAAACCAGCTGAAGTACCAAATGAGCCCTACGGTGGCCCGGTAGAGCCACTCCCCGCCCACGCTGTCCATGAAGTTGGTCCTCTGCTGCCACACCCACAGCACGAACACGAGCCACAGTATCACAAAGTGGGCGGCGATGTACCCGGGCAGGACAGAGGAAAACAGGGCGAGGGCGGCAACGCGAGGCGCAATTAGCAGCAGGTTCCACAGGAAGTAGATTAAAGAGGAACCCCAGCCCTGCTTGGCTTTGTCTGGGAGGAACGAACGCAGCGAGCGGTGGTAATCCACCACCATCCAGGCTATGGAAGTGGTTGATGCAGCAATGCTCACAACTGCAAAAACAGAAGAATCAAGAGGAAGTGTGACCACCTTTCATTATGCCATGCCTTCAATGCATCAATCTTCAATTCACAACATTTAAAACTGTATTAGTTAAAGGGGACACTCACATTGAACCGTCCTGGCCTTGTTGGTGCGCAGCATGACATAGATCATCAGGGTGAGCTGAGGAGCGCTCTCGCAGAAAGTCTCGATGAGTCGGAGCATGCTGAGGTCGTGCGTCAGGTAGACGGCGTACTCTGACCCTTCCTCTTTACGCCACCAAACCCTGAATCCTTGGCGTATGGCAGAGATGTGCCTGCATGAGGGAAAGAGCGGTAGAACAAGACACAAAAGATGTCCAGATCAAGAGAGGGCAACTCGTACTGTTGCTCCAGAAAGCCTGTGTTCTCTACTCTAGAAATGTTCTGGACATTCTCCTTGACACTGTCTCCAGGAAACGTTTCTCCTCTTTAAAACACAGTGTTCAGTGTTTGTTATTGTTTTGATACAGCCTTTGCCTGAGTGTCTATATATTGAGTTTGTCGCATGATTTTGTCTTTTCCTTCTTCTTCTCCTTAGATTTTTGGCAGCTATCCAACCAGAAGAAGACAAATAAGACTTTAAAGCTGGTTTAGGTTTATAACAGATCCAAAGCAAATAACTGCTAAAGACTGCGCTTGACTGAAGCCTCGGGTCGACCCGATACTGATCAGGACATGCCTAAAGAACACGCCACACCACTGAAGCAATCATGCATTATCAATTAAGTCATTTAAAGCTTCTCACACCTCATTAACTCATTATTTGTGCATGTCATAAATTTGTTGTTCCCTTTGTGTGGCTGGATTTACAAGCTGCCACACCTGAAATGTACTTTAGAGGTATGCCCGAGGTAGTTTAGAGGAATGTTCAGTTAGTTTTTGATTAAGAAACTCACAGAAATGTCATTTCAAGACTAAAATGTGTTTACATCACTCGTGGGACTGTTGCTGAAACACTTATTGAGAAACCACCATCACAGGACGACAGGCCTAACGTTATGCATGAATAACATGTTTAATTGCATGCATTACAAAGCACTACATACATTTATTTTACTATTAATCTACCTGCAGAGGAACCCCAGCTGCAGCACATGCAACAGGCAGAAGACCTTCACTCGGCTCCCGCACAGCACGGTCCCAGTCCCCGTCTGCGCTGCGCCGAAGCCCGGCAGCTCTCGGTCGTACTTGAACCAGAACCAGCTGAACATCTGGACCACGACCGACGACAGGACCATGAGGCCGACCAGCACCCCGAACCAGAAAAAGTCCCCGCGGCAGTAAAACTCGGTGGCCACCCATACGTCGGAGCCCCAGTCCACGAGGAAAGTACACACTCCGATCACGGAGAAGACGAAGTCGACCCAGGAATATCTGGAAAAAGTGTACATGGCTGCACTCCTCCTTCTCCTCCTCCTCCTCCTCCTCCTCCTCTTCTTCGACAGCTAGCCGACCAAAGAGCAACCTGGTGGGGAGAAGCTAGCATTAGGCTAACGTCCGTTACCGTTATTTCCCTCCGAAACGGGCTTCATTCTCCACACCAGTGAAGAAGAAAAGTTGTCTCAACTTCAACATTTGAGCGATGCTGTCAACGTAACTCGCTAAACTAATGCCGGAACTCAACAAGAATAAGTTGGGAGTTAAATTTTCAGCATTAAAATGTTTAAAAAACTATAATAGACGTAGAGGAAAGCACCGGCAGAAGGTGTGTTTGTAATGATCTCTGTCGATGTGGTTGTTAGCCCCGCCCACCGCTGCTCAGTAATCCGGGACGGGACGGTTTTAACTTTAAAGACCACGCAGCATGTGTTCGAAACGGTTAATCGATTTGTCATGAACGCAATCTTCAAAAATCTTAAATTAAAAATTGTATTAGATAGAAAAATAAATACATAAAATACATAAAAATACATTTCGGATTTGCTTCATGGTGATATTATTATACAGTATTATTTATTTTCAAACATGTGTATGTTGAAATAAAATAAATCCACATAAACTTTGGCTGTCTGGTAATATTTCTCAGCAAAATGGCCGCTTCTCAAATAGTAAACCTTTCTGCATTTAAGTCTTTTTGGAGATTAGTTAATAAGCCGGAGTGAAAATATTCATTTCAATAGTGGCGAAAAGAGTCAGTAACAGTTAAAAAAAAGTGCAATATTGCAGTGGAAAGAGGGGACAGAGCTACTGAATAAAATTCATTTAGACCCAAATTCAACTTCAGATAAGATAATCCTTTATTTATTGAAGCATTGCAGCAACAGACAGTTCAAGGTCAGTGCACATGGGAGATAAAAAGAAGTACACATCAAATACGTATAAAAAAGATACAATAGAAGTCATACGTATTTATTTTGCACATTTGGAAGTAAAATATGTGTACATTTATGCTATTGCACAGATATTTACTTCATTGCCATTGAACCGATAGCAGTAAACCCAACATGTTGATAAAAAATACAACTTATATCAGAACAAGATGTGATCTAGAGGTTAGCTTCAGCAGGACAGAATTCAAGAGCACAGCGAAGTGAAGTTTAAAGTAGAGGTGGTAAATCAACATGGAGGATAAGAAAACCCAGAACTCAATGGAAACTGAGAAAGTATGTGTGTAAACAGGGAGCAGGAAGGATGAGGAAGGATTTTAATATTGAGACCTCGAATCAGGACTGAATTTAAAATAGCTAATACAGGCCGGTGTGACTGCTGTGGATAAAACAGCTTCATTTGTTATGCTTCTCAGAAATAAGATTTAAAACCTTGTTGATATAAAAATGCACCTTTGTCCAATTAATAGTCTACAAGCTTAATAAATGTACGTTACTGAATCATAATTCAACAAAAATAAAGTAATCTGACATATTTTTAAAGTCGGACATGTTGGTGCTCACCTGTTGGTGGCGGTAATGCGCACATTCGTTGTTTACCAACCGCCATTAAACAACAAAGAAGAAGACGCGCATTCGCTGCCTCGCGCCTTCATCTGATTGGTCTGTGTGTGTGCGCTCGTTCGGTTTATTGTTGAGCTCACATTTCGGCATCGCTCACAAGCTAGCAATATGTCGCGGGTGTATATCGGAAGGTTGAGCTGGAGGGCCAGGGAAAAGGACGTGGTGAGGTTCTTCAAAGGCTACGGGAAGATACTCGAAGTCGACCTGAAAAATGGGTAACGTTGAGACTTTTCGCTCATATCCGCGTTTATTGAAAGCTAATACTGTCGGACACTCGCCGTTCGTGGCCTTGTGGTTTGAAGCGGGCCTGCTAATGCTAATGCTAATGCTAAAGCTAGCGTGCATGTGCAATGTTCACCAACGGCTGCCGCTGCAAATATGATTTACGACGAGACTTTCTTTCGTCTTAGTGCATATTTTTATTCGATTAAAAGTTGAATTTATCGCTGGTGCTTTGAAGTGGATTAATGTTTGTAATGTTGTCGACCACCGTCTACCCTTTAGCTGGCTATTGTTAGACGTGGCAAAGTCACAGACGGCTGTAAGATACAAACATATCGTTTGCAAAAGTGTTAGTTTTTTAATGTTCATTTTAATAAGAGGTGAGTGAACGTATAGCGATTTGTGAATTACATTTTATTTTTTTTAGGTAAGCTAATGCCGGGGCTAGCGGAACATGCAGTTCCCTTGATGGCTGCAACAAGAGATAATTTTCATTAACGATTAATTAGGCGATCTGGTTCGTTTGCTCCATTGCCACGATATATACATTTCTCAAAGACATAATGGTCAAAAATTACATTTGCAGTTAATCAATCAGACGGGCAGTTATAAAAATATATTGTTTGACAAAATTGGAAGACAAAGGAAAATCTGCATTTGAGACTGTATGTGGTGAATTAATGATCCAACATCTGTACTGTCTGTGTTGATCTTATCACGTTATTTGATTGTTTCATGTATATTTTGGGTCATCTGCACACACACTGCTAATAAATGAAGGCCTTATATACAAAATATTTAAGCTTCATGAAATGTATTTACCTTTCTAACCTTATTTAATGTACCTATGGCATTTCATGCACAAAGCAGCATCATAAATGGATTAGATGGACCATAAAGTGTTGTGTGCATGTTGTAGTAGACCTTCCTGTCCTGTTTGTCCTCAGCTGTGGTTTGTAATTATGAGCACATCTGGATTATGAAAGCATCTGTAATCCGGCGCTAAAAACCTGTCCTGTTCCCACTTGTAGTTACGGGTTTGTTGAATTTGATGACCCGCGTGACGCGGATGATGCCGTGTATGACCTGAACGGCAAAGAGCTGTGTGGAGAAAGGGTCATTGTGGAGCACACCAAAGGGCCCCGCCGTGATGGGGGCTATGGCGGTGGGAGGAGTAAGTATCCAACAAAGTACTGTTTTTGTATTTATTGTTAAATTTTATTCATTACAGGGAGTCGTTAATCTAAAATTGGAAAAGGGGCAAATTTTTAAGCATGTCCTTGGTGGCTAGTGTGCATTCAATTTAAATTCAGGACTCGGATTAAGCTGGGTTGGAGCTGATGCGTTAAAGTAAATGTGCTGGTGAAGATAAACAAAACGGATCCAGGCTACTACTATGTCATGAAATGTTAGTATAGTAGTTAAACTTTATCTGGATCAGTCTCACCCAGCTTTATTGGAACCTGACCCCCCCCCCCCCCCCCCTCCACTCATGATTCATAGAAGTTCAGTCGTGCAAATGAAACCGACACCCCTCCCTGACGCAATCAGAATTTACTATTCTGGTATCAACGATCCTCTCAGGTAGTCGATGGCCTTTTAAACGTAGTCATGTCTCAGATTAAGATCCTGCAGGGGAGCTGTTTTTTCTATTGTAAATACTTGAGCAGACTAAGTACTGATCACGACAGCACTTCCCTTTTCTAAAAGAGGAGCAGCAGCAGCAGGCGTGGCAAGCGTTATCGGCTCGTGATTAAATTTGTGTGCATCCGAGCCACCAATGACTTGGTTTTAAAACTTGTTATGGTGAAACTAAGAATGCAGCTACGTGTGAATATGTGATGGGGAAATGGCTTTGTACTAATAGAAAGGATTATAACTGTATTGTAAAAAATTTGATTGTCAAATATATCTTGTAATCTATTGATGTCTTATTCCAGTTTTTTATTTGATTTTAAAATGATTGTCACTTTAAAGGTAAAGATTTAACAAAGAACCTCAATGTTTTAATTGAAAGAGTCCTTTGCTGACTGCCTGCCCCTATTGCTGGCCATGGTGTCCCCCCTTTCCAAGAGTGTGGTTTGACCATTCTGGGCCCCTGGGCAGACCAAAAAAGGGAGCCATTGTGAATGAAGACCGCTTTTCCCATTAGGCCCAGGCCGGGTGGTGAGGATGCCATGGGGTTAGGAACAGATGTGGGTTCAGCTCTTATAGGTGCCTGAAAAAAGCAACATGTTTTGTATCAGTGAAATGTTTTTAGATAAGATAGTTTAGAAACTTTTAGTTCACCGTAAGTACTTCCTCAATCAGTTATGTTTTTCTTTTTTCTTTTTTCTTTTATTTATTTAGTTTTTTAAATTAAAAGTAGGCCTATTGAACATGACTAAAATGTAATAATATACTGTATTGGCTTAAGTTACAAATAACTTGTAGAAAGAAATAATAATTAGGGTCTTTTTTAGGATGTAATTTTGTTTCTGTAAATATTTTTCACCTTTTTTGCTTTTCCCCTTCTTTGTTTCCAGTTTTTTTTTTTTTTTTTTTTTGGTAGAGTGTAGCTTGGAGTGTAGAATAAATGCGCCATCACAGTTGCTATCTGGTACTTATTTATTCTCTTTATTCCCCCTTGTTGCATTGAAAGGTGGATATGGGCGCTGGAGAGACAGGTACGGTCCACCTGTACGGACTGAATATCGCCTTATTGTTGAGAATCTTTCCAGCCGCTGTAGCTGGCAAGACTTGAAGGTATTATTTGTTTTATTTTTTCCTCAGAGCTCAGTGAAAACTGTCAAACCTGTTTCTGCTGATGTCTTCTGCAAATATGAAACTCCTCAATTTGTACTTTATTAAATTATATCACCGCTTAACGGCACAAGAATATAAATCAGTTAGCAGTTTAACACGAACGATCACGTTTCTCTTCAGGACTACATGAGGCAGGCCGGTGAGGTGACTTACGCAGACACCCACAAGGGCCGGAAGAACGAGGGGGTGATCGAGTTCAGGCTCTACTCGGACATGAAGAGGGCTCTGGAGAAGCTCGACGGCACCGAGGTGAACGGCAGAAAGATCCGGCTCATCGAGGACCGCCCCGGTGCCAGGCGCCGCCACTCGTACTCTCGCAGCCGCAGCCGCTCCAGGTCCGTTCACACAGAACGATCGTAGAAAACAAGGCGCCGCGTTTAACGTTGCTGCTGCTGCTAAACGTGAGTGTATGTTTTCAGGTCTCGCTCCAGGAGCCGCAGATCTCGCAAGAGTCGTAGCCGCAGCGAGAGCAGCAGTCGCAGCCGCTCCCACTCCAGGTGAGGATGGATTCCAATCAGAAATGCTTTTTTTTTTTCTTACGTGAAATTATATAACCTACAAATATGTCCATGGTTATGTTAAGTGTTTTTCTTCTCAGCAGCTGCCGCCTACTATATCTGCATTTATTTGTTGGCGCAGTGCAGCCGACTGTAAAAAGAGGATGCATTTTATAGCCTTAATATGAAGGCTGGGGCTGGCAGTTAGCATCTCTGGTCCTGGTTTTTTGTTCAAACCAAAGGCTAGTCTTGTTTTTCATCTAATCGTAACATTCAAAGACTAAAATATTACATGACTATTGGTTTGTAGCCCTCCCTTGCTTCCCAGGCTGACGGCTAATAGTAGAACCTCCTGCTTTCCCATTTTGAATGATGAATACAGACTAATGCCACCCGCTGGTTTGAAGAGTTGTCTCTTTTCATGCAGGTGTAGAACATCTGTACCAGCTGCTCATTAGCTGTAGTCTCTGCAACTATTTGTCCAGAGTCTTGTCTTGTTGCAGCATCTGTTGACCTGACAAAAGCATTTTCTAGTTGAGCATTTATGAGCATTATTGTGGCGTTTGTGACGTGATAAAAGATCGTTTGAGTGAGAGAGTAAAGCTAAACGAGGAGTCACAGTAGGTCTGTCTTGTGTCTTTGTCCACAGAGCTGGCTCCCGCTCCCGCAGCCGATCTCGTAGCAAGAAGAATAAGGGCAAGAACAAGAAGGAGGAAGAGGAGCGCAGCAACGGCGCTCAGAAGAACAAGGACCGCAGCAGGAGCCGCAGCCCCAAGAGTAGAAGCCCCAAGAGCCGAAGCCCTAAGAGCCGCAGTCCCAAGAGCCGAAGCCCCAAAAGCAAAAAGATCAAGAAGGAGGGCAAGAAGGGCAAGAAAGAGGATTCCAGGTCCAGATCCCGCTCTCGCTCCAGGTCCCGTTCCCGATCAGGAATCAAGGATCGCTCCAGGAAATCCGGCTCGAAGGGCCACGACCAGCCCAAGAGCGACGACGAGGGAGGAGAGCCAGAGAGAGGCTCTCGCTCCCGTTCCCGCTCTCCCGTGGAGTCTAAATCCAGAGCCAGGTCTAAATCCAAGTCCAAATCCCGTTCCCCCTCTCCCGCCAAAGCCCGCTCCCACTCCCGGTCCGCCTCCCGGTCAGAGTCCCGCTCCAAGTCCCGCTCCCAGTCTCGTTCTCGCTCCCGCTCTCGTTCCTAGTTCAGATTTTGGACTGTTTGTTATGAGCCCTTGCCCCGGTGTCTCTGCCCCGCCCTCTATTTACATTCCCCCACCCCCACAACACTACCCCCGCCTCCGTATTTTGATAAATAGCTGTAGAAAACCAGGCACTCTTGTCATGCTCGATGTCTTTTATGCACACGCTACTCCATTTCATTTGACTTTTACCCAACATATTTTTTCATTAGAGTTGTTTGTAAAAAAAAACATTAAAAAAAATAACAGGGTGCGATCTCAGTTTTATAAGTTTAAATGATGGTATGGTATGTGTCTTAGCCTTTTTTTAATCAAGTGTAGAAGCATACTGTTTTTGTGAATGTGCTGGGTGGAAATATCTGGCCTCTAAAAGTCCTTGTATCATTTTGTTTCAGATTAAAAACAAATGCCTGTTGTGGACTCGTTGTTGGATTTGTGTTTGATTCAGAGTCGATGAGATGCAGACGATCTTATCTCGGGGCAGAGTTTGTGCCTTTTGATGTTTTAACCAGAATAAACTTTTCTCTAAGCAGCAGTAAATGTTTAGAAACGCAGTTAAACACACAAAGCGCTTGTTTAATATAAAACTGGCCTTTAATGGTCACGTCAGGCTGCAGCAATGAACAGCTGGATTCATGGTTTGTGCAGATTTAGAGGTGAGGCGACGACACGTCTTCTTGCAGTCATTTTATAGTGCATATAAAATACATTTAATTACATATAAACAGTCAACACACAACTATTTCTTCAATGAATACACACGGCTCTCTAGTGGAGGTCACCAGCACCGTCGATCTCGTTCGACTTTCAGTAACGTTCCTCCTGGTCGTCGTGAACCAGATCCCACCTCCCGTGTCGGTATGAGTGCGTGCAAGCTGGCAAACGTCTGTGCGGAGCAGCGTGGCCGTCAGTCGTCGTCTTCCTCCTCAGAGGAAGAGTGCATCGCTCCTGCGCTGTCATCTCGGTAACATCGAGCCAGGAGGCGCAGCTCCTCCAGGGCCTCCTGGTAGTCGGCCATCTCGGGCCCCTGGGCGAGGAAGCTGGGGGCCACGCGGCGGATGTCGAAGGCGCTGCGGTGCAGCTCAGACAGCCAGGGCTCCAGAGCGGGCCCCGACTGGAGGGAAGTCAAGACGGGCACCGAGGAGACGGCCGGGGCCAGAGCTGCAGAGGGGATTAGAAAACATAATCCTTTAATAAAACAATTACTGAGCTCTGGAGAACGGACGCTTTAAAGCTGAGGCGCACTCACAGCCGGGCGGGGGCGGCGAGCTCTGCAGGAAGCCCTGATCATCCAGAGATTGGCTGAATATCTGAGGGAAAGGAGGCGTCAGCTTACTGGGAGCAGACACCAGCTGCATCGCCCTGCGTGGGTGAAGACAAAGAGGATGAGGAGACGTATACACCTTGGTGAAGAACAAAAAAAAAAAGGTTGGAGACTCACAGAGGAGACGTGGGATAGAAAGATCTGATGTAGGACGCCAGGACGTCCTCCCCGCTGGAGAGGCTGTGCAGAGGAGTCGCCGGCTTAGTCCCCAGAGCCAGAGGGCTGGTGGAGGGAGAGTTAACATTAAAGTTTATTGTTGTTTGCTTACGGAGCAGTCGACTCATTTAGTCTATTTGCTTTGTTGGACGTCTCATAAATCAGTAAAATCAAGTTTTAAAAGAGTAACAACATCTGACCTGATCAACTTCTGCCCCTCGAAGCCTCTGAGCGTCGCCCACTGCCCGTAGCATCGACCGCCGCCCGCCTCCGAGCAACCCGACAGCGGCTTCCAGGGCAACGCGTCGCCGCACAAGCTCAGGGCGTCCGGCAGAGAGGAGCCGTGCATCATGGGAAAGGGGACGGCGCCGTACGCTGTCACCACCTAGGATTTAAATAAACGTTTATAACGAGCTCCCCACGATTTAACTCCGGGCCTCCACCGGCAGCTTACCTTCCTCCCCGCGACGGCCAGCGCGTCTGCCACCTGCCACATGGGGACGCTGTTGTTCCTCACCCTGTACGGGACGGTCAGGGTGTCCAGGGCCAAAGCCAAGACGGAGCTGGAGTGGTACCAGAGCGAGGGCTGGCACGGAGGGAAATAAACAACATGTCTTTAGGTCTGAGATGTGGATGTGATCTGTAAAAGCCTCATGATCAAATCCAAACAGCGCGTTAAACGTCTTACGTCATAGCTGAGATGGGCGAACGCGGTGGGACGGGACGGCCGTCTTCCCAGTCCACCCCGCAGGGTCAACGGGCAGAAGAAGGAGCTGTGATTGGCCATCTGGACCGTCCCCAAAGCGTAGTTCAGCAGGTGGTAGAGGTCCTTCACTGGAGTCTGTTTGAGCAGAAGACCATTTAGAAAACGTCTGTTTTAACATAAAAAGATAAAGAAAAGCCACTCACTGAATCAGGGTGACTGACAGGCGCACAGCCAAAGGTCAGGATGCCTCTGCCGCCGTAGGAGTCCTGCAGCATCTCTGTGACCTTTGACCCCAGGCCTGCGAATCCATCAGCCAGGTCGCAGAGCACCTGGAAACCCTGAGAGAGAAACGGGATCCAGACAGAGGATAGTCAGAACTACTTCTTCTGTTTTATTTAGTTTGCTAGCATCAAAGCCGTCTTAATGAATCTCCATCGGGCCGAAAGAGCTTGACCGATACATCGCCCCGTGACAGCTGCAGATCTACCTGAAGGTAATCACACTCCTCCACGAAGAAGTGCAGTTTGTCCTCCAGCTCCTCGAGCACCGAGCCCTGCAGCAGAGACTCCCCCTGGCCGAAGGCCTCCAGACGGTCAGCCTCCCTGAACGGAAACAAAACACAAACGCTCAGATTAACTCGGGGTCTGGACGTCAGGGGGGGGGGCGAGAAATGAGCTTCAGTCAGGGGTCGTTCTTCACGTGATTCTGGTATTTAAAGGATAAAACTGATGTTCTTTGATTGCACTGAGACAGATAAATAAAATCTCTACTTTAAACATGTTAAACTGGACAGAGATCGATGTTAAACCATCAGAGAGCTGCGACTGATTCAGTATTAATCATCTAAAGGTCATCTGTGTGTAAAGCCTGACATCTAGTGGTGGAGCTGTGCCACTGCCACGATTTAAATTCAGCTGCCAAATCATTAGGTACACTAGCATCTTCTGTAACACCCGTACCCGTGGTGGTTGTACTGGTGGATGACGGAGATGGTGCGAGGGTGCAGGTGGATCCTGAGGAAGTCGGACCAGACCTCCACGCTGCCCTCCAGCCTGTAGCCCCTCTGGATCCGATCCAGGCGGCTGTTCACCGTGTCCACGCTCACCAAGCCCGCCGCTGTGGGAGGGTGTCAAGAGACGATGCAGATTATTGATGTTGGGTTTTTGAGTTTTAAAGCAGGTGTAGGTGTTTACCTGAGCGCTGAGGCTGGGAGCTGGAGGACAAGTCTGCCCCTGTGAGTATCTCCCCATTCTAGAGACAAAAAGACAGACGCTGTTAGATTGTTTGTAGTTTTTTTTGTATTTTACTGCGTCGCTTCTTTAATCTTCTGCCGCTCACATCCAACTTGTCCAGATCTTCGAGGAAGGAGTTCTTCGCCGGAGGACTCTGTTTGTGCATCATGAGGCTTCCCTCCCTGACACACGGAGAAGAGAACTTTTATTTCAGATTAAAATGTGAAAACATGCTCCACCAACACATACTGATCAGCCATAACATTATGACGGGAAGTAAATAACTCTTGATAGAAAAGAAAAGAGGGCTGCCACTTGTGTAGCGCCCGGAGCAGTATGGGGGGTACATTGCTTGCTCAAGGCACCTGAGCCACGGCCGTGAGTGGGAAGCGAACCTGTGACCCTTCGGCCCTAAGCCGCATCCTTAACCACTGCACCACAGCTACCCCCACTGCCGGACCGCCTCACTTTGTTCAAGAGGGGGAAGGGTGGTCAACCAGGTGAGCTATAAGGGGCAGGGTTTCATGATTATCTGGTTGTCATGGTAGCAGAAAGTGGGTGGGACATAGCAGGCAGCAATTTTGTCCTCAAAGTTGACGTTAGAAGCAGGAAAAATTGACGAGTGGAAGGATTTGAGCAACTTTGGTTTAGTTGGTCAGAAACGTCAGGGCCCAGGTTTCCAAGTAGAACATTAAATCATCGCGTTATTCAACGTCTGTTATTTACCACGTGACGGCGGACGTGTCTTTGCCCACGTCGTACAGGCTCCCCTCCTGTCGCAGAGTCCGAAGACTTCCTGTCCCAGAGAAAAGCATCTCGTGTCACACACAGAAATGTCACGGCGTGAAATCGTGAACTGTTCTGACCGGGAAGCAAGGCGCCGCTTTAAAGCCTTAATAGAGTTATGTGATGGTAGAAGTTACCTTTGAGATCCATTGCAATGAGTCGCGGCGTGTAGGTGACGTGTCCGCCCCGAGTCTGTCCCTCACGAAACACGACATCGCTCTGGATCTCACCCAGAGGCGACTCTGGATCGTACGATAAAGACGCATCCTGGAAACAAAGATAAGAGCGTCTCACATGGTTAAAGTGACACGAAGATACTTGTTTTACAGACCAATGTACTGATGAATAACTGAAGGGATTAATAATATGAATAAGATGCTGATTTATACATTGAGCATAATCTTTGTTTTCCAGTTCTTATTTTAATTAAACAGAACTTTAGATTAAAATAAGATTTCAGATTTCTTTAAAAGTAGAGGAACGGTTAGTAAGATGTTAATAATAGTAAAAAAAATAAAAAAATAAAGGAAACTAACATGTAAATCCAAATGACCTTGAACAAAATAAACAAATAAAAATTAATATAAAAAATGATTTTTTAAAGAGAATACAAAATAAAATTTGAAAATATTAAGCTAACTGACTATTTTATTTATTTTAATAGTTTTTATTTACTATTTTCTTTTATTTATTTTTTTAAACTTCCTTTTTATCCGTGGTTCTTAAAAGTGTTACTGCTACTATGACCAAGCAATTTCTCTTGTGGATAAATAAAGTTTATCTAAGTCTAATTTAAGGAAGAGTAAATGATCATTTGATTAGGTTACAAAATCACATTAATCTAAGGCTTTTAATATATACATTTCATTCATTTTTAATCAAAATGTTGACATTTTATACTTTTAAACCACATTCAACACCAACATAAACCAGTTAACCTCCTCACATCCTGCATTTGTACATAAATAAAGACGTCTTTCTGGACGCTGCAGGGACAAAGACACTAACAGAGGACCATCTTACTATCAGGTTAAATATATTAGTGATGAATCTGTTCCTTTCAGTCAGACTTTCTGACCACAAACACACCATTAAGTAGCTTTTAGGGCCATAAATCCTGGCTGCTAACGCTATTTTTATGTCTTAACTCCCGCGTGGCAGGTTAATTAAAATAACAAGTCCTCGTTTTGTATAAATGAGCAAAGCACTGGCGTTCATGCTGCGGCTAACATTAGCTAACTACACACTGCGGGGTTGTCTCCGAAGTTTGACAACACATGCCAAAGCTAACTAGCTTTAGCGTTAGCCGTTAGCTGCGCTGCTCACCTGTAAATTCCACCAGTGAGTCCCCACGAAGTTTGAATAGTGTCCCAGCTGGAGAGTGATGACTTCTCTACAAAGGCCGCTCATCGTGACGGGAATCAGCGAGCAGGGAAGAATAGAAAACCCACTTCTTTGAGCATGGTAGGCATGTTTGGAAATGACAACACAGAACAGAGAGACGAACTAACATGGAGCGTCAAACGGCCGCTTCCTATTGGCTGAGAAAAAGTGTGACGGGATGTGATTGGATGTTGAGATGACGCCAGTGGGGGGTAGTTTGGTTTCACCGTGCTGTTGTTTTCACGTGCAGCTAAGCGAAAAGAAAACAGCAAAGGGTGTGTTTGGAAAACTCACAGTAAAGTAAGAAATTAAATTTTATCTAAAACCACAACATTTAATTTGTGTTTAATTATTTATTTTTTTGTTATTTGATATTGTACATGTTTACGCATGCCTTTCCACTCTCAAATACTGTATAAAAAATAAATATATATTTAAATATAAAGCTCCTCTTTAAAAAATAAGTATTTTTAATGTGTTTTTTTTAGTTTCTCATTAGTTTTTTAATTTATTATCGTTTGTCCCTGCCCTATTATTATTTAATTAGGCTACATGTGACTTCCATTTATTATGCACTGCCTTCTGTATGTGCATAATAATGTTTCTGTTATTGTGCTGTTTGCATTAATAAATTAAGTTGCAGACATTTCATCTAAAATCGAGATTTTATGATGCCCAGAATAAATTATGCACATGTGTTTTTATTTTTTTTTATTAAAATCAATAAACTCTTGCAAGTAATCAGACCTTTGATTTCAAAGCATGTTAACAACAATATATTTTATCATATTTATAATTTTCCATGCACTGATTTAGAAACCTGCAGAAGCATAACTGAAACCATGTGAGGAGAAGGAAGGAACTGCAGTCAGCATCCACCCCTGCAGGAAAACGATCCTGGATGAGTCACATCAAACGAGCAGACAACGATGCAGATGCATAAACTGCAGCAGCTAAGGCCCATCAGGTGTCTGAATCTGGTTTATTAAAGCGGTGAGAACAAACTTCAATAATGCCAGTATACGGACCATGTTAGGTTCCCTTTTTACTGCAGCATTTTACCATAATTTTTCAAAATATAACAGATTTTTTTGAGTTTTAAATTCAAATTCAAACTAAAATTTAACTTTGAGTGATGTGATGAGAGCGACAGGTTGAGTTTGGCTGAGATACAACAACAACAACGATGAGATTATTGAGGACCAGTGTTTTTATTGATGACTTCTTTCAAAACCGTTCACATAAAAGCAGCTTTAATTTAAGTGGTGATGGATAACGAGCAGTCGAGACTGATTACAGGGTTTACAAGTTGTCACTGATCATGGAGACGTAAGGCTGAAACCAGCTGCGGAGCTCCTCCATCTTCTCCTGCAGGGTGGTTTGGATGTCCCCGGCGGTGGTCTCGACGCGATCTTTGATGTCCTCGGCCGTGGTCTGGATCTTGGTCTTCACGTTCTCCATCTGGGTCCTCAGCAGGTCGTTGAGGGTGGTGATCTTGGCCTGGGCGTTGTCTCGCACCTGAGCGAAGTACGGGTCGACACGTGCCCTCACGTCCTCCATGTTGTCGGAGGCGCGGGACTGGAGCTCCTCGAAGTAGCCGGCGACGTTTCTGAGACAGAAACAGAGGAGTGTGATGAGTTGGAGCTCGCAGAAGATTCACCGTGTTACAATAAAATGAATGAAACGTGGATTAGGTTACATAAAACTCGATATAAATGAGTTTCTGGAGTCCACAGTTTCCCCGCGGCTATCGTCCCACTCACCTCTTGATCTCCTCGGTGTCCTTCTGGAGGCGTTTCTTCATCTTGCGGGTGTAGGTGGAGACCCTGGCCCTGACGTCGTCAGCGTTCTGCTCCATCATGGTCTGCAGCTCCTGGGCGTACTTGTCCATCTGGTCGCGGGCCTCCGTCATGTGGTCTCTGAGTTTGTCGACCAGCGGCTGCAGGTCTTTGCCCAGGCGCTCGGCGGCCTCCTGGGTGTAGGGAGCCAGCTTGGTCTGCATGTCGTCCTTGTACATGGCGAGCTCTGCCATGCTGTCCTGGATCAGGGTGCTGTTTGGTGGAGGGAGAGGCGCATGAGTTCAGAGTTAGATTTGTTGTTTTTTGAAGATTAGAGCAAAGAAAATCAAGTTTTTCCACATGGACTTGTTCTCTAAAAACCTGGTGACACATCTTTGCGAAAACTCAAACAAGTCCAGCTGCCTTTGTTTTAGTTCTCTTTTATTTTTTATTTTTGGAAACACAACAGCTAATATTCCTCTTGTTTTCCTCTGTTATGTACTGAAACCATGCAGATATCAGCCCAACAAAGATCCAATAAATGATTAAAGCAGTAAAAGTCAGAGAGGTGGACTTAAGATAAGAGCCCAATCAGCAACTCTGGACATTTCTCACCTTCCTGAAACCTGTTTATCAAACCACTAAAACATGAAGTCAGATAACCTAACACTGTTTAGGTTATGCTTATGCAACCAAGTGTAAAGAAGGTGGAGAAACATCTTATCCTCAATCAGCTACGTTGCGTCAGTATAAACAGTGATAATGTGATTTCTAATCTATCGGGGCTTTTTTGCCGTTTATTTTAAATACTTTAAATACATCAGATGTGAAATATTTGTAGATGAGAACAGTTTTGTCACAGTTAATATCTAAATTTAAAGTTTCAAAGGTGAAATGTTTGTCTAATTACATAACGGAAAAGTCTGAAACACCTGAGTCGTGCAACTATGTCCAAATCCTCCCCATGCCATGCAGAGACCTTTCTAAACGAGTTTACTCACTCCAGCTCTCTGCTGATCTGGGAGCCCCTGATGTTCTTCACCACGCCGTCGGCCTTCTCGTTCAGGTCGGTGATGTAGTCCTTGAACTTGTCGACCGTGACTTCCCAGGAGGCCGTCCATTCTTCCAGGGGGATACTTCTGGCTTGGCAGCCTGGTTCAGACAAAGAAAAGAGTCGTCACGGTGGAAGACAAACAAAAAAAGATGGATTTTAAATAAAATAACAGCCCTGAATCAAGTCTCTGAAACTTATAACGTACTGATTCACATCTCCGTTGAAGGACATATTTACTTTTCTTGCATTTAGAGACAGAGAGTTGAGGATTATTCTTTATATTATAACTTTTGCAGGAGGGGTCCTTGCAAAACTAAACTGGAGCAGCTGCAACGAAAAACAGTTTCCTTGAAGGATTAATAAAGTATTCAGGTTCTGGTCAGCTTCTCTTTGCAGTCGTCTTTTTTGTTCATGCGTCTACAAAGCAAAAAGTTTTCAACTCACCTGAGAGGACAGCCAGCGCAAGGATTACTGCAAACATCCTCATGATGACACACAAACAAGGACACCTGCAATATTTTAGAATAAACAGGCTGCAGTGAAGTTATTTCTGTCTGGGATGAAACATTAAAATGAATCTGATTCTCCACAAGGTTAAAAACAACATGATTCATGCAGCTTTAAAATCCAGTCTGTGTCTTACCTCGGTGATCAGACCTGTGACTCAGACCGAGCTCCTCTCTCAGTATTTATACGGTTCAGGCGGCACTGATGAGATCCAATAAATGTGAGGAGGATCGCTGACCTGCGTCCGAAGTTCCCACCAGGAGCTGCGTTGTTGTCATGTTTTATTGCTGTGTGTGTCGTCTGGGCTCCACGTCGCCGCACCACGCCGAAAGTACAGGGACAGCCGAGAGAAACTGGAAACACATCAGAGAACAAGATCAGACCGACTCCAATCTTTGCTCTTTTTTTTCTGTTTATTTGTGATTCTGCGACAGAGGCGTGAGATAATGAGAGAACACACATGGTTTGTACCGTGTCCTCGTCGGCCACAGGTGATAACACAACAAGGGGAAAAGGACAAAAGTCACTTTTACATCATGTCACCGTCCAACAGATCTGGTTCAGAGTCTGCTTTAACGACAGCCGCCTTCATTTATACGGCTTTATAACGTGGGAAAGGTTACAAATATCGACCTTTAACACGGATCAGAGTGACTTCATCGTCTATAGGTGTACAGGGCGAAACGTTAATAAGAATATAAACATGTTAAAGACGTGAAAAACACCAGAAGATGTGATTTACGTGAAGAAGAAAACCCCTTTAACCAGGATCAGATAAATAATAGATGATTAACAGAGTACAATGTGTTGATTTATTAATTTAATTCAAGCCTCTATAAAAACAATCTAATCAGTTCAGGATGATTATGACAAACAGGTTATATGTCAGACAGGTTGGAGTGACCTTCTTTGTATTGTTATTATGTTTAATTGTGTCGCCCTCTCTGATGTTACTGCTTTTATAAACTGAATCAAGGTCACTATAGATTGTCTGTTAAACTATAAATACACCATTAATTCAAACTTTAACCTGGTTCTCTCTAGACGCTCTGGGTTGCAGGTAATGTCGGTTACAGTTCAAATCTTCTAATCGACACCAACGCGGCAGGACAGCGCACACACAGCTTTATTTCTCTTATTGCCCTCACACAGGTGGAGCGTCACACCCCTTTAAATTACTCCATTAAGGGGGTCAGATAACAACAGAAATCACAAAGTCCTAAAACGATGTTGCACAAGTAAATAAAAATGCATCCTTGACCCAAAACTAACGTGTGCAGCATATATTTTCTGTAACCGCTTGTTCCTGTGAAGGGTCCAGGGCCGTAGCAACAAATTCTGGGCCCTGTAATGTTAGTGGGGCCCCATCCATGCCAGTGCACGAAGCACCCGAGCAAAAATAATAATAATAATTTGGGGCATTTATGTATAAATAAACAAGCATAAATAGGGTTTTAAGCTAAAATTAGATCTGATTATATTGATGACTGGTTCTTTCATTCAACACCTGAACTGATTTGGCCTACAAAAACATCTGTAAACATTAGGACACATCTGGTTTGTGTACTAATGTTTTGATCCATAACACATTTATTGTCGAACAGGAGCCAGCAACTGTACACTGTAGAGAATCAAATCAAACAGACTATCTAATTTTTCAATAAAATTGTTCTTAAGCTTGCAGAAAAAGAAATAAAGCCTTGCTGAAGCCTAACAAGAGATGTAAGGATGTAATTTGCATCCCAGTAAATGTCCACTGACTCTGGACTACGACAACGTTAATTGGATGCAGTTACACAACAAGTAAACTCGGTTCATCGTTTGGAAAGAAAGCAGTTAACAGTTGCTTCCGCTCACAAGAAAAAGAAAGAGCGGAAAGAAAAAGCTCTTTCTTGTGTTTTTTTTGGCCGCCATGACGACAGTTAGCCTCCAGCTCATTCACTGACGTACGCGTCAACGGCCGTTGTCTACGGGCGGACTAAACCATTTTGCGTCTCCAAGAGGGGGCACCTAAAATTTCCAATATGTTGGGAGTGCTGTGACACAAAGTTAATTCTCTCAGTTGATGTTATCAATATATTTGAAATACACTATATTACCAAAAGTATTCGCTCACCCATTCAAATGATCAGAATCAGGTGTTCTAATCACTTGGCCTGGCCCCAGGTGTATAAATTCAAGCACTCAGGCATGCAGACTGTGAAACAAGACATTTGTGAAAGAATGGGCCGCTCTCAGGAGCTCAGTGAATTCCAGCGTGGAACTGTCATAGGATGCCACTTGTGCAACAAATCCAATCGTGAAATTTCCTCGCTCCTAAATATTCCACAGTCAACTGTCAGCTCTATTATAACAAAATGGAAGCGTTTGGGAACAACAGCAACTCAGCCACGAAGTGGTAGGCCACGTAAAGTGACGGAGAGGGGTCAGCGGATGCTGAAGCGCATAGTGCAAAGAGGTCGCCGACTTTCTGCACAGTCAATTGCTACAGAGCTACAAACTTCATGTGACCTTCAGATTAGCCCAAGTACAGTACGCAGAGAGCTTCATGGAATGGGTTTCCATGGCCGAGCAGCTGCAGCCAAGCCACACATCACCAAGTGCAATGCAAGGCGTCGGATGCAATGGTGTAAAGCACGCCGCCACTGGCCTCTAGAGCAGTGGAGACGCGTTCTCTGGAGTGATGAATCACGCTTTTCCATCTGGCAATCTGATGGACGAGTCTGGGTTTGGAGGTTGCCAGGAGAACGGTACATTTCAGATTGCATTGTGCCAACTGTGAAATTTGGTGGAGGAGGAATTATGGTATGGGGTTGTTTTTCAGGAGCTGGGCTTGGCCCCTTAGTTCCAGTGAAAGGAACATTGAATGCTTCAGGATACCAAAACATTTTGGACAATTCCATGCTCCCAACCTTGTGGGAACAGTTTGGAGCGGGCCCCTTCCTCTTCCAACATGACTGTGCACCAGTGCACAGAGCAAGGTCCATAAAGACGTGGATGACAGAGTCTGGTGTGGATGAACTTGACTGGCCTGCACAGAGTCCTGACCTGAACCCGATAGAACACCTTTGGGATGAATTAGAGCGGAGACTGAGAGCCAGGCCTTCTCGACCAACATCAGTGTGTGACCTCACCAATGCGCTTTTGGAAGAATGGTCAAAAATTCCTATAAACACTCTCCTCAACCTTGTGGACAGTCTTCCCAGAAGAGTTGAAGCTGTAATAGCTGCAAAAGGTGGACCGACATCATATTGAATTCTATGAGTTAGGAATGGGATGGCACTTCAGTTCATAGAATGAGTAAAGGCAGGTGAGCGAATACTTTTGGTAATATAGTGTACATTATGACACCAATCAACTGGAGGGTCCAATTAATTAAAAAATAAATATATAAATAAATTCAGGATTTTCATGGGCCCTCTCCCTACTCGTAGTCAGGTCCCCTTTTCCCTCCACTACTACGCCCATGGTCCAGGGTCTCTGCTGGAGCCTATCCCAGATGTCATCGGGCGAGACAGGTCACTTACGGCCAATTTAGGCCCCGTCCACACGTACCAAAACGATCTTTTCCCCCTCCTCCGTTTTCCTTGGCATCGTTTCAAGAATATCTGCGACTCAAAACGCTACTTCATACTCCAGGCCTATAGGTGGCGCTGTTTCAGTTTCAGAAATTCACCAAAAAAAACGGAGAGGCAGGAGAGGGAGGTGGAAGGCTGCTCGAGGGTTATGGTGATGACATAATTGAAATGCGTTTTCGCCATTTTCGGCAACCACATGAAAACTTAAGAGCTGTGTTTGCGAATTTTTTCACCCTGGGACCAGGTTTAAGAAAAGTGCGTTTTAGGGCAATGCCTTTACAGGATTCGTGTGGACGACTGGATAAAACGATGCAACCAAAAGTGTGTCCATGTGGACGAGGCCTTAGAATCATCAATTAACCTAACCAGCATGTCTTTGGATTAAGCTGGAGAGAACCCACACAGACATAGGGAGAACATGCAAACTCCACACATTTGGCTCATGGATTTGAGCCCAGGACCTTCTCGCTGTGAGTGAGGCATCAGTGCTAACCACCTCACCACTGTCTTATGTTTTTGCCCCAGCCTGGATCAGTGAAGAAGGCTTCCTCAGACGCCTCAGAGACTTTAAGCTTCCTCTCCAGGGGCTGCACCACGGAGAGCAGGGCTGTAGACGTCTAGTGTCACTCATGAAACCAAAGCTGCTGCTCAAATAAATCTGTACCAACCAAACGATTGAGTGCATGAATTCAGGTTTTAATTTAATTTTTTTTATTTGAAATGTTCCTTTTCAAACACCAAGACAAAAGTCCAAAATTCTAAGAACCATTTTTTTATTTTGTTTTAGAGGTAACACCTTTTAGTGGTAAACAGTAACACAGAGGAGGAATCAGTCACACTTCACAGACAAAAACATGGATAATGAGGTATTGCACTTTTTTTTTTTATCTGTCCCATAACTTAGCAGCAATCACTGTCAACGGCAGAAGCAAATTCAACCATTTACTGGGTGAGTTTAGAGAAGGACTCCCACAGAGCAGCCAGCTGCCTCTTCATGTTCTCGGTGTCGGCGTCCAGCTTGGCCTTCAGCTCCTCTCCGTATGGGGCCAGTTGCTCCTGGATCTCCTGGCTCTTCCGGACCAGCTGGGCCTCAAGGTTGTGGGTGAGGGGGATCATGCTCTCCTGAAACTCCTCCAGGCTCTGCTCCATCTTCTGCTTAATCTCCTCAGTGTAGGGGACCATCTGGGCCTGCAGCTGGGCCACGCTCTGATCCAGCTGCACCTTCAGCTCCTGGCTCTTCTGCAGCAGGACGGCCTTCAGGGCCTCCGGGTCCATGGCCTTGGCGTAGGGAGCGACGTCCCCGCTCAGACCGGACACCTTGCTCTGGATTTCGTCGAGCAGCTCCTCGGCGTAGGGCTGCAGGCTGGCTCCCGCGGAGGACAGGTCCTTCTCCACACGGGCCTTCAGCAGCTCCGTCTGCTGGGAGAACTTGGACAGGAGGTCCCGGGTGAGAGGAGCGGCCTGAGTGCGCAGGTTGTCGGTGAACCTGTTGACGACGTCCGTGCTTGTTGCGATGAAGATGCTGCAGCGGGGAACAGAAGCCAGGATTAGGGAAACATCTTTCTTCATCGTGCATGCAAAGATTAGACTCAGGAGGTGGAGGAGAGAGAACCAAAAACCAAAATTTAAGCCCTCTGTTCCACCGATTTCAAAGATTTTTAAAACCATTGCTGTTCTTACTTCACTTCCTTTCCCAGCTCCGACTCTCTGATCTGCTTCAGGGAGCCCTCGGCGGTCATGGTCGCCTTGGCAACGTAGTCCCAAAAAGCATCTTTCACCATGTCAACCTGTTGCTTGGGCTTGTTCTGCCACACGATGTTGGCATTGCAGCCCGCTGAGAGATCAGAGGGTAAAAACATTAATATCTGGAATGACTGCTTCATGTTTTAAGTTTAATTATTAATTCATTGATCGATCAATGCAGATGCAAAATCGTCCTCACCGGTGAAGACGGCCAGGGCGAGCACCACGAGGACCTTCATGACTGAAACGGCTGCAGAAAATAAAACAACATTAACTTCTTGTGCTTGTTTCCGAGTCAGGGGAAGTGATGAATGAGACGTGTCTTACCTGTGCTTCAATACTGTGTGTGTGTGTCTGTTCCTTCATGACTGAGTATATATAGGCAGAGGAGTCACACGGAGGAGACAGAGGAGTAAAGTCCAGCTCTGAGTGCCCTGCTGTCACCGCTGCCTCCACATCACAACCAGTCTAAGAGACATGAGTCAGGGACGCACGTCTCGGCCGTCTGATGAAACCTGAGGCGTGATCTCAGCTCTCTGACAACAAGAAAGATAAATATAAAACTATTTAAACAACTACTGAGGGACGTCTGTTTGTTAAAGACACCAGTCTACGTAGAGTTTGTCTAGTTTAACTCATGTTTTAACATATTTAGCCTTATGACACCACCTGGGCTGTGAGTTATTGACATTTTTACAAGTTTTAATAAGAAATTAAGCAGTATTTTTATTCAAATTTAAGTTTGAAATGACAAAGAAGTTTTAAAAAACAACACGAAATTCATTTTTGCTCGAGCTAAAACACTAAAATGTAAAACAAGACACATTTTTGTAATGACGCGTCTATAACCCTCAACATGTCAGTTAAATGATTTCAGTCCGTTGTGACATTTCATTGATCGCTCTGTTGTGACTTCTCGATCGATTTCACTTCAGCGACAGAAACTATTGTTGACGGGGGTTTTCTCAGGCCAGTGAGCTGTGAGCAGGACTTTGATCCAGTTCTTCCCTCTGACCTGTAAACGGAAGAACATTTTCTTTCCAATACGACAAACTGATAAGATAACCGATAAACACCCAGCTGGTCTGCGGTGACGGACTAGAGGGGAAAGGAAAGGGGATTTCACAGGAGCTGAAAGTAATAAATGAAGATGACGTTGCTGTAGGTTCACACGAGTCTTCTCTCGTCTTCTTTAGGCACAAAGTAGATGAAACGTGTCTCTGCAGACGAGAGATCAAAACACTACTGTCTTTAGATGCATATGAGCTTAAGTGACGTCCCATTTTTAATCCATAGTGTCTAATAAGAATATGGCTCACCCTTTGCAGCTACAACAGCTTCAACTCTTCTGGAAAGGCTTTCCACAAGGTGTAGGAGTGTGTTTATGGGGAGATTTAACCGTTCTTCCAGAAGCTCATCAGACACTGATGTCGTACGAGAAGGTCTGGCACACAGGCTTCACTCTATTTCATCCCAAAGGTGTTTTATCAGGTTGAGGTCAGGCCAGTCAAGTTCTCTCATCCATGTCTTTATGGACCTTGCTTTGTGCATTGGTGCTCAGTCATTTAGGAACAGGAAGAAGACATCCTCAAACTGTTCCTATAAAGTTGGGAGCATGAAATTGTCCAAAAATCTCTTGGTCTGATGAAGCATTCAGAGTTTCTTTCACTGGAGCTCCTGAAAAACAATAATCCCCCCCTCCACCAAACTTCACACTCGGCACAATGCAGTCAGACACGTACCGTTCTCCTGGTAACCACCAAACCCAGATTCATCCATCAGTTTTCCAGATGGAGAAGATTGAGAACGTGTCTCCGCTGCTCTAGAGCCCAGTGTTGACGCTCTGCATTGTGATGTACGGCTTGGATGCAGCTGCTCGACCATGTAAACCTAATCCATGAAGCTCTCTACGCTGTTCTTGAGTTAATCTGAAGGCCACATGAAGTTTGGAGGTTTGTAGAGACTGACTCTGCAGAAAATTGGTGACCTCTGCGTACTACGTGCCTCAGCATCCACTGACCACACTCTGGCATCCTATCACACCTTTATAGAAGCAGTCTCTAATGCCATAGCTGCTTGACTTTCTACATTTGACAAGACAGACTTATCCACAGAGCAGAGACATATTTTAATCTTACACCATTTACATTTGTTAAATAAAAACTTCTGCATTTCTTTTGCTATGTTTCCGGCAAGATAACACTAATAAAGCTTAAAGTGGACAAACAGAGAAGTGGTTTACAAGCCACTGACTCATCATTTGCAGAAAAGCAGCTCAAAATAATTTATTAACGTCTGAAACAAGTAAATTTATCTAGTTTCTTCTTTGCTAAGGTTTAAAAAAAACGCAAAAAGCAAGATGTGACCTGTCCTCTGAGACGATGCAATACTGAACACTTTAGCTTTCTGATAATGTCTTGCGTTAATAAGATCATGGTTGACTGTATCTGGGATCAGTTAAAAGAAAACGACACGGCTATTTTATTTTTAAGAAATGGTATTTATCAGTTTCCAAGACATATATATACAGGTCATATATACTGTTCCTTATGTTTGTAACATAAAAAAAAGGCAATGAAACAAGCGATGGACTGAGAACATGACATCTGAATGGACGAGTGAAGACTTTTGACAGTAGATAGAAGCATGAATGTACTCAGCGCACCATATATAATCTATAAAGACGGAAACATGCACTCCTCCCGTATCTCAACGACATGTTTGGTCCTGCAGATCAAGAAAGCGTAGTGACCTGTAAGCTCATGCATGTGCAGCAAAGAGAAGGATGCCGGGGAAAGCTTTCTGATGTCCGGACGGTGTCAGACACTTTCTGTAACTTTTCTAAAGGTGGTAATTTTACAGATTAGGTCTGCAACCATCTTTACCGTCTGAATACTGATGAGAAGGACAGAGTCTGATGCTGTTACACACCCAGAAAATGATTTGTGTGGCTTTGACAATAAAGACATGCTTTGTTTTCGGCTTCCTAACATGTTGCCAAACCCCAAAATGATTCCTTTTTATAATCTTAACCTGTTTTTCTCTACTTTTGCAGCCACTGCACGTGATGCTGTGTCAGATTCATTTCTCTGTAAATACGTTTTACGAGGCGAGGCAGCGGTGACACTCACCCAGTGACGTGGAGTGGCAATGGTGACAAGAGTCTGTCCAGCGGGGCAACGACTGAAGGACTTTACCCTCCGGGACGACTATAAAAGCCTGAGAACGGCCGTGAGCACGGCACAAGTCTTCAGACACTGTCAAGGAGAAACAAGCTGCCTCTGCAAGGTAACACGTCTTATTTTATAAAATCTTTAAAGTCAGTTTTTGTATTTTTAAACTAAACACTGGTTTTGTTTGCTCCACAGCATCAAGCCCAATCATGAAGGTTCTCGCCGTTCTCGCTCTCGTCTCCGGTGAGTACATTTTCTCTTTGCGTGGATTCAAATCTGAATCAACTTCAAACGACACAAATGGTTAAATCTGCTGCTGCTGCTGCTGCTTCGTCGACAGTCTGCAATGCCAACATCCTGTGGCAGGAGCCTCCCAAGTCCAACCTGGATATGGTGAAAGATGCTTTTTGGGACTACGTTGCCAAGGCGACACAGACTGCTGAGGACTCCCTGAAGCAGATCAGAGAGTCCGAGCTGGGACAGCAAGTCAAGTAAGAGCTGATATAAGAAAGACGACGTGAGATTAGAAATACGTGGAGATGCTTTAGTGGAATATAACTGATTTGTTTTTATATTGTTTGTGTCTGTTAGTGTGAAGATCTCCCAGAGCGCTGACACAGTCAACCAGTACGTCGTCGCTCTGCGCACTCAGGCCGCCCCTCTCACCCAGGACTACATGGACCGGTTCTCCCAGCAGACCGAGCTGCTGAAGGCCCAGCTGGAGAAAGACCTGAACGCCGTGAGCACCAGCCTGCAGCCCTACGCCCAGGAGCTGATGACCAGCCTGCAGAGCAAGGTGGAGGAGCTGAAGAAGGAGGCCTCCCCCTACGCCGAGGCCATGGACCCTGAGGCCCTGAAGGCCCTCCTGCTGCAGAAGAGCCAGGAGCTGAAGGGGCAGCTGGATCAGAGCGTGGCCCAGCTGCAGGCCCAGATGGTCCCCTACACAGAGGAGATGAGGCAGAAGGTGGAGCAGAGCCTGGAGGAGTTTCAGGAGAGAGTGATGCCCATGACCCAGGGCTTTGAGGCCCAGCTGGTCCAGAAGAGCCAGGAGATCCAGGAGAAACTGGCCCCATACAGAGAGGAGCTGAAGGCCAAGCTGGACTCCAGCGCTCAGGACCTGCAGGCTCAGCTTTCTGCTCTGTGGGAGACCTTCACCAAGATCAACCAGTAGACGGACTTAACATCTGAACAGCAAATATTTATTTTAATCTAACACCATTTATTTTTGGTAAATAAAAACTTGTAGTTCTGCATTTCTTTTGCTTTGTTTCCTGCAAGATTTCATGAATAAAGCTTAAAGTGAACAAACAGAAAACTGGTTTACAACGCACTGACTCGTTATTTGCAGAAAAGCAGCTCAAAATATTTTATTAACAGTCTCCAACGAGGAAATGTATCTTGTTTCATTCTTGCTACGGTTAAAAAAAAAGCAAAAAGACATGATCTGTACTTTGAGACGATGCAACAACACTTAACACTTTGATTAAATACGTCTCATATGTCTCATCCAGCGACAAACCTGTTAGCTATCCACAGATTATCCTGATAATGTCTTGCAGTTTAATCTCCGTTGGGGCTGGGCGATATGGCTGAATAATATATCATGACATAAGTGTTTCATATCAGTCGATATCGATAATTATTGAATATTTTTTTTAACCTGTTTTACACAGACTTCTCAACTGTGCTAAGCTGCGTCTGTTATTTCTTTATATCGCGTTGACGTAGTGCGCTAGACTTTTTCGTTCATTTTATTTATTTATTTTTTTTAAAAAAAGATAATAACATATTCAATAGCATTTAAATTTCATTCATTTTTAATTAGCCTAATTCAGTAGCGGTGGGAAAAAAAAGATTCGGTTCATATAACCGACCATCAAAGACGACTTGAATAAATCTAGAGTCTATTTAACCGGCTCAGTTGATGTCTACCACGTTTGATTGATAATCAATAAACGGCTCCATTCAAACATTTTACATCTCACTCGGAAGAGAAACTAAACGTAGGCTACTAAAAAAAAAAAAGGAAACTTAACCGACTCATAACCGCTGCTCATGGATCTCCGATTAACCGAGTCAGCAGCCACTCACTCAGCCGGCAGATAAACAAAACTTAACCCACTCTTACACGACTAATCAAGAGAGAGACAAGAACAAACTGCTCACTCGCCACCAAGTTTGCAGACAACATCGATCTGACTCTTGTCTGACTTAAAATAACCAAAATATTGCCAAACTGGTGACACAATTTCGTCTCGCGCTGTCGCTCTCATATTCTCCTTTCACGCCACGCCGTTCTTTGTTGTTGTTGTTGGCTTAGCTGGTCTTGAGAGGCTAAAGCCCTTCCTCTGCCTACATCCCCCAGAATGACTTGCAGTTCTGGCTCGGGGTTTTCTTCCTGTTTTTCCTCTAACGGAGTTCAAGTGAAATTACCGAACATTCGATCGAACGTATTTTCTATTGATATCGACCACGTGTCTATCGCGATATATATCGTTATCGTTTTATCGAGCCCTAATCTCCGTTAATAAGATCATGTCTGACTGTATCTGGGATCAGTTAAAAGAAAACAACACAGCTATTTTTTTTTTTGTAAGAAATGGTATTTATCAGTTTCCAAGAGGTATATACAGGTCATATATACGGTTCCTTATGTATGTAACATAAAAAAAAGGCAATGAAACAAGCGATGGACTGAGAACATGACATACGTTATAGTACAGTACACTCCTTTTTATTTCTAACCGCTGGTAAACTTGCCTGTAACCGATAAAATCACCGTTAAACAATCAAACAACAACGATTTCATTCACTGCACACCGAGACACTTTACAGTAAAAAAAAACAGGAGAAAGAAAAGAAAGAGGAATTAAATTCAAACAAAAATAAAAAAACGAACAAAAACGTGACAGGCACCGACTTCAGAAACAAAGAGCGCTGCGTCATCTTCTAACGTGTCGTCCTACCGTCTATTGTGTTGTGTGTATGTGTCGAGAGTCCGCGGCCAGTTAATGTCTGACCGATCACGTTCTTTACAGATGATTCAGGGGGATTAAGATTTTAATTATTAGCATCTATTCACCATGTGATGAAAAGCCAATAATGGTCGAATCTACCGAAAAAAAAAAAAAAGGAGAGACTTGAGATGATGGGCCACCAGCAGTGTTACACAGTCCGTCCGTCCGTCAGAGGGACCCAGCGGTCGGCCGGTCTAACCGATGGTGACGCCAAACCCGCACTGGAACTTGTTCTTGCGATGGTTGAGGAAGGAGGAGAGGACGAGGGAGAGCGGCAGCGGCAGGAGCTTCTTTTCTAA
This sequence comes from Planiliza haematocheilus, assembly GCA_005024645.1. NCBI lineage: Eukaryota > Metazoa > Chordata > Actinopteri > Mugiliformes > Mugilidae > Planiliza > Planiliza haematocheilus. Next base: position 134,458 of record SRSE01000236.1, on the reverse strand, counting down.
CGTCGCACCGACGACCCAGTCACTGTCGACTGAACCTGGAGGAGGAGGAGGAGGACGACGACGACGTTTGATTTAGGGACAGAAACATGTGCAGGAGTAAAAGCTAATACAGGTTTCTTCCATCTTTGATATCATGCAAATTGATATTGGTAGCTGGTAGTTTAACCATCGTGCTACCTTTGGGGTCTCTGGGACCTCAAGTGAATGGACAGACAAATAGAGAGCAGGAGGGTAGCACAAATATAATATGTGGGTGTTGACGATCAGAAACTACCGTAATTACCGTTTTTTTTACAACCTGGACCTTATTTCTGGCATAAAATATGATCGTTTACTCACCCAAATAACTTTTGTGTAATTTGGATGATATTTACATCTGTGTATATCCATATAGTGGGAGTGAATGGGGCACCGAAACACAGCCTCTAAACACATTATCTGCCGCAAAACTTAAATTCTAAGTTAATTTCACCAATATTTTGTTATGATACACTAGTGCTATTTCCCGTTGAGTCTGGAGTTACCTGTTATCATCATCTGGGGTCTGTAGATTAACCTACTGACCTCTGACCTCTGACCTGGATGATGTCATCTCTGAGCGCCGCACGCACCTGTGACGGTCGGCTTGTTTAAGTGTAATTTTCTACTGCCAATTTTTTTGACTTACGACTTTGTTTATGATGGACGTCCTTACTGTTTTGAGTCAGAATATATATGGATGATGATCTTGTTGAAAGGAGGATAAAGAGGCAGAGAGAGGAACAGCTGGACAAACCGCTGCACATCAGCGAATAGATAACAGGTAACTCTGGACTCAACGGGGAATAGCACTAGTGTATCATAACAAAATATTAGTGAAATTAACGAGTTTCACTGCAGATACTGTGTTATTTAAAGGCTGTGTATCGGTGCCCCATTCACTCCCACTATATGGATATAAGCAGAGCTAAATATCTGACAAACGATTCGAAATGACACCAAAGTTATACGGGTGAGTAAACAATTGTGTTTTATGCCAGAAATAAGGTCCAGGTTGTAAAAAAAACAGTAGTTCTCCTTTAACGACCAATAATAATCTGCCACCAATTAACAACACATAATAGGACTGAAATGACGCAACATGGGAAAATATGTTTCCAGCATTTGACCCATACGTTTATTCACACAGTAGTGTGTACGCTGGGAGCACTTCAGAGGTTGGATGCTACCTCAAGCAAAACGTTGCTCTATTCCTTTAAATGGAGAAAATAACTAAAGTTTATTCTGCATCTGTAGATTTTGGTCACAACCAGAACAGGAAAACATTTAATTTCCTCCCCAGTCTAGAAAAAAAACACACTGAATGTCAATAAGCCGAACACATCATACCTTTGAACAGTAAATTAGCTTTAGGCACATCTAGCTGGTAGCCGAACGACACAGTGGTGTCCTGCATGCGGGCACTGGCCTCAAACTCCACGCCGACCTGCAACTGTTGAAGAGCAGAGACGGAGCATGTGACGAGATAAATCGGCCATATTTGTTTAAAAAGCTGAAGAATTCTGCTCCAGGACACTATAAACAAAACATCTGACCCGAGACGACCAAGAGAGTTAAAGGATAAAGCTGTTACCTGATCATTGGCTTTGTGGTAGTACGACGCGTGAGCTCCCGCTGAGCCGAGTGTCAACGTGGCGATGTAGTTTGTGCCTGTGCAGATGTGAAGAGAAGAAGAGGAAGTAAACATGTCTGACACTTTTATTTATTCAAACAGAATATTGAGTCTTTAATCTGTGTCTCACCCGTGTATCTGCCAACTAAAGACATCACCGTGCCCTCCTCTCCTGGCCTGCGGTGGTAAACCAGCTCCCCTCCCAGAGCCAGAGCCGGCGTTATGGACTGGAGGTAGTGTGTGACCACGATACCTGACAGGGGAGAGGGTCAGATCAGATCTAAACATCTGAAGCATCACACAGACACACTGGAGATAACCTGGACCACTGACTGATGAACCTACCGGAGCCGACCAGGACGTCTGGGTTTCCAAGCGTTACCATCGCGGTGAAATCTTTCCCCCTAAACTCGGCGTCTCCTTGCCAGTTCACAAACTTTTGTTGTTGTGTCTGCGGACGTGACGCGTTTTAACATCGTGCTCGGTGACAGAAATCAGGACGGGTTAAAACGGTTTAGAGGTTTACCTGGAAGGCCACTTTGGATCGTATTCTGCTGGTGATCTGGTGGATGATCTGAGCGTTGAGGCTGCCGCTGTTGTCAATGTCTCCCACCATGACGGGAAAAAACTGAACGACAAGAGCAGGGTGTTAATGACGCGGGTCAGAGTAAGTAAAGGGAAACGTCTCGCAGGTGAGGTTCATGTACCTCCGCTGGTCCAGTCTGCTTCAGTCCAACATATGTGGCACCAAACCTGTAGGTGGAATCTCCAGTGGTGCTCAGCAGCACATTGTGATTCACCTGCACAGAAATCATTCAAAAATGCAGCGTAAGCGATGATGGATTTGCACGGAGCCAAACTGTTCTGACTCGTGTCATTTAACATGTTTAAAGGAGCTTAACTGACCTGGAAGTGGTTGCTAAGGCCCTTGTTGACGACTAGCCTGACGCCTTCCATCTGCATAGGAAAAACCTCTGAGGACAAAAACAAACGCCGAGGTAAAACCAGCATCCTCCTCCATTTTGGATCAACAGAGTCATCTTTGCTCCTCAGTACCTTTGCATTTGCGATGACACTCGTCAAACGCGCCCGGATTGGGCAATGAGCTTTCTGCCTCGTCCTGCTGCTGCTGCTGCCCAGAGGCTGGGGGTATGACGGAAGAAACCGGAGGCATCCCGAAGCCCGGCGGCACCGTCAACCCGGGGGCGGCAGCGCTGGCAGAGGCCGACGGAGGCGGTGGGTTGGGGGAGCTGGCAGCCAAAACACTGCCCATTCTGATCCGCCAGGAAAGAAATAAAGTGAGAGTGAGACGGTTAAAATGAAGACAGAGCCAGGTGTATCAGCAGCGGTAGGAACAGTAAAGATAGGTGGATGTACAGATGAGATACAGGTGTGGGTGCATATCTGTGTAAATATTGATACAGGGAGGTCATATAAATCAGAAGCACTGAACTATTTGATATGTAAATAATGAGGACCTGCAAGAGAAAGATTTGAATTAAAAAAAATTGATTTTCAAATGAAATCTGCAGCAGATAAACCCCCTCCAGAGAGATCAAACCCTGAGGATTGAGTTTCTTTTTATCATCTGTATCTGTATAGGGACAAGTACGTAGCACATGTTCTTCATGAGGTGCTCCCTTTCACTAACAGTAAAGATCGATCAGCTCGTTTTTGCAGCTCCACTTCCAATAAAAATAACAAAATCTATAAAAACAGTCAGCCCACAGCTCTGGGTGCCTGTATGACGACACAAAACCAGGGAGTCAACCGACAACTCTGAGATGTTTGCACAGCTACACAGCTGATTGTGTGAGGGTTAAACACACCGTGCACTGACAATAGAGCATTACATCCATTAGTCTGTGTCTGATATGACTGTCCAACCTGTTAAGGATATGAAACCTGCTATTTGGGCCCCTTTCACAAATACAAGCCATCACAAAAGCTAATACTAACCTCACTGACAGATCATAAACTGTAATTATAGAAACCAGTTCATTATAAGAAAGCAGCAAACCCTGAAGCTATTGCTTAGGTTATTCTCTTAAGAGCTTATAAAGCAAATAAAACAGGAACAAACTGTCACAGGCTGCGCAACACAACGCATACAGAGTCAACGTGTGTAGAATAGGTGGAGTGTCCCTTTAACCTTTCACACTGCTCCTACTCATTCATACGAAGTTAAGAGCATTAGCAGAGAAGACGGGCTCTTTTTAAGTATTAATGTCGCTATGTGGCGACTGAAATATATCACGAATAAACCGCCGTGGTCATTTGTTTTCCTGATTTGCTGCATCTAATATATTTTGAATGAAATCTGCCCCAGCATGAAACGTTAAGTCAAGCTAGCTCCTGAGTGCAGCGGCTAGCCTGCCTGCTAGCTTCCCAGCCGGCAGCTGACAGCTTTAAAACACACACACATCCGCTGCTCGTGGAGGAGGACAAAGACCAGCGTGTGAAAGATAATGTGCGATAAAAAGCAGCAAACACGCGCAGTCATATCCATTAAATTGTCACGTTATAGAAAAGGCACAGGTAGCGAAGGATACTCACGTTGTGGTTTCCAGAGGACGATGCAGCCGGAAGTTGCCTGCAGTTTCACCAGCGAAGAAGACTCGAGCGACCCGCCCATTTTGCCAAAACGTGCCGCGATTGGATAAGAGGCCGCGGCCCTCATACACGATTGGTGGAGTCACCTGTCAATCACATTGTTACGACTGAAGAAGCCAAGGCGGGGCTTCATGTCGACGATGTAATGCTCATACACGTGAACGATTGGTTAATAACGGTGAGGTCACCAAAAGAGGGGCAGGGTTTGGGATTCCGAGGCTGCTGATTGGCGGAGACATTTGACGTCGGTTGGTTGCAGTTTAGAGGGCGGGATTAGAGAAATATAAAGAAATAGCTTCAAGGTCAAACGGCAGCGTGTGGATCATAACATGTAGAGTCGTTTATATATTTGTAGAGGCTACTCTTCAGCTTGATTGATTATAAAATATGTTCATTATTTATACAAGTTATAATAATAAAAAAAACGCTTGTTATATTTCATTCAAGATGATATTTTATCATTGTTTAAACTGCATGACAAGGTGTTAAAGTAGGAAATCAAACAGCCAACAACAGACAAAGTAAAGTTCAGGTCAAATTTATTGAATTTTAAAGCCCCTGCATGTATTTCCATGTTACAACAGTAGAGGACAGAGTTATTGACACAAGTTGCTGGAGTACCTCGTGCGTCTCTGATGCATTGTGTAGGGAAACAAAACAAACAAAAGCATTAAAACAATCACATCCAATTTTTTTTTTTTTGCATCCAATTCTAAATTCTCTTGTTTTGTTTTTTTAATGTAATTGGCATCAAAAAAGAAAAAACAACAATGGAGAATGGAGGAAGGAAAATACACCAATTCAAGCCCAAAATGGACATGGCACTGAAAAAGGATTTGGTAGATAAAAGGGCCACCAAGGTACCGGTAAGAAGAGAGAAGACTGAACAACTCAAAAGACAAACAGAAGGATGGTTTGAACTCGGGTTTACGAATGAGGGATCAATTGAGCCAGTATTTCGATTGCCAATTAAGAATCAAGGCTGTAACTTTATCCTCAGGTTGCGTGTCTGCTGAGCTCATCCTTAAATTTTGGCATAAATCTCCCGCAGCGTGGGCGAGTCGACATTAGTGCAGCAAATTTAGACATCCAATTTAATTTCACTATGCACAGTAGAAATATTAGCGGCGCCTCAGCCATTAATACTTGTTTAAAGGTGTTAACATGTGTTTTCCACCTACTAGGAATTTGCAGAAGCAACAATCCTGTCTTATAACCAAATCCTCACCCAGCCCCCCCTCCCTTTTTTTTTTATTTTATTTTATTTTTAACCTCTCTTGACAAATAACCCACCCACCCCTGCCAACACTCCAGATCAGAGTGCAGACACACACATACACAAAAAGAAAAGACATCTCGACAACACCAGATGACAGAAATCCAAACATTCATGCCTCCATTCATCATAACCTCCTCTGTGACGACGCTCACTCCAAGAAGAAGAAAAAAAAAAAGGTTATTTTTGTGGCTCCAGTGATCGTTCACATGAGTTTTCCCCTTCACATAAAGATGTGTTATCTCAAAACGCATCATTAGGCCTGGTTTTATGTATTTAGTCGTGACTTGGTCAAGACTGGAGCTACAAAAATGAACCAAAGTTGTGATTAACCGCTTTTTTCTTTACGGATTTGATGTTTTTGAGCGGCAATAACTCCATACAAGAGACGTCTTTAATCTGAAATCCCCTACACTCAGATTAGATAGCCTCTATTATTATTAATATTTGTAATTTGGGCTTTTTTGGGTCACAGATGAGGCGATGGAATGACTGACAGGGATGTGATCAGGAAAGCAAAACCTATACCAAGACATTAAAATGGAAAATATCTTAGAAATTATTATTTTTTTCTGTCCCCGAACGTGGACTCCTGAAGGAGGAGGAGGATGGAAAAAAAAAAAAAAGATCACATCCCTGACAAGTGTTAAACAGACATCCACGAACAAAAACACAAAACGCCGCACACGAAAGCACATCACGCTTACATGCAGCCTCGACACGCTTACATGCAGCCTCGACACGCACCCAGAGTCGAAGCTGCATGTAAACGATTGTTAACATGACTCTGCCTTGTTACAGATGCGACACACACACACTTGAATCACTCATTCACACACCTCGACGTCTCCCTTGCTCACACACTCACACGACATTCCACTTTTTTGGTTTTGCTTCAATGTAAATCCTGAAAATCTATTTCAAGGAAAAAAAATAAAAAATAAAAAATAAACCTCTCCTCTTCCACCCATGAAGCAAAGCATCTCTCTTTTTTTTAATAATTGTAAACGACTAGTGTAAACAATGAATCATTTACAATTTTGTTTCCTCTAAATGATTCATAACACCTCGTATAAAGATTGCCCTAGTGGAAAAAAAAAATATATAGAGAAGTCGCAGAAAACAAGTCACAGCACTTTGATCATACGTCAGACGCGGAGCCATTTCCAGAAGATCACAGTGCTTCAAACGCTTTCCACAAACTCCCTCTTGTATAACTTAACGCTCTCTCTGGCACTTAAACCATGACACCAACAAAGTATCTTTAAGTAAAGCAAAAAAGAAATTAGATCAAATCTTATGTTTATGCTTTAAGTACCAGTGAGAAGATTCAGGATGCCCAGAGAGCATCGGATAAAACACTTGGCTTCTACAAAACTCACCCAAAAAAAAAGAAAACAAAGAGTTTACCCAGTGCTAAAGCCTCACAGTGCCTCCCTCCAAACCGCTTTAAGCAACAAAAATACATCTTAAAAAGCAAAAAATACTTTCTTTTTATGTCTTTTTTTTCTATCTTTAGTGATGCTCTGTAAGGGGAGGACAAAAAAAGTCACAGCTGCCTGTTCAAAGATGCTACAATTTTGCTTTCAAACATCTGAGTCCGCCCCTCACAAAAGATAATCCTCACATTTTTAGAAAAACAGTAGGGAGATTAGTTTTTCTTATCAATGCTGCTGCTGCAGAAAAAAAAAAAAACATTTTTTTTTTTTTTTAAATTGTCGTTCAATTGAATTTGTAAGTGGTCCGTTTCATTGCTCTGGTCCATGAAACCATTTCACATCCAGTTTTTGTTACACAGAGTTTCTAATACACAACAGCAGCGACAGAAATGATCAAATATGCTTTTAAGTGGCATTCAAGCACTGGGCTGCAGAGTTAACATTGGCAACTAATACATTCACCCACTTCAGTTTTGTCACAAGAGGATTTAAAAGTTTTTCTGCGATATAAATGAAAAATCTGAACATGTGAGGCAAAAGAAAATGTATTGTTTTGCACCAACGTTTGGACCCGTCGATTATAACCTGCTGGTAAATTTGGTCGCAACTGATCTGAACCCGACTCTAATGCATCGATCCTCTGTAGGAAGAGGAGACTACGTTTTCATGCACCAGCTACAGTGGCCGATAGATTTACAGTATTCACCAGCCACATATGAATTTTAATGTAAAAGAACCTAAAGGAGAAAACAGCAGGCGAGCCCGCCCGCAGCAGCAGCTGTCCGCAGGCGAGCCCGCCAGCAGCAGCAGTCGCCGCCGCATCTCTTGTCCCATGCCGCTTGTGAGTTTGCAGGCCAACGTCCATGAATCAGTTCGGGGGATTGTGTCTTTAGGCCGTCTTCTAGCATGTATTATTTCATGGTGAAAGGGGAAAACAGTCACGTAGTTTTTAAATAAAGCTGCCCTTTTTTTTATTGCAACGTTCACATTAAAAAATAAACGTTCACATTCAGGATGATTTTCAAGAAGTCTGACCTCTCGGCAGGAGAGCACAAGTTGTCTTTTGTCCCCCCTTGCATAACGGATGTTCAAATAAGTTCGGGTTACTATTAAATTCATCTTTGTGCTCGTATTCTGCTGCATGACAGAAGACAGCAGGCTATGAATGGATGAGTGCACGTCATGGGAGTCAGTAAGGCACTTAAGTGACAACAGCAGAGTAAGTGGACAGGACGATGGCTGGTGTTAAGTGCACCATTGTAACATTAAAAACAGATCAACCCTGTAGCTGGTGATGAAAACGGTCTCCATGGACGACGGGTTCAAAACAGCCCTGATACTCTGCTGTCTCCGTTTCACCAGCATGCGCTCACCAGTAACTCAATTCATGGAAAGCGTGTACATAAAGAAGCATGGTCCAGTTTGTGTTTGGTGCAAAACAACACAGAATAACTTTCAGTAAAATCAAAAGGGCAGCTCTCTTTGAGGAAAAGCTAAGGAAAAATTCAAAACTAAAAGCAGCCTTTCGTCATCCATCCGACAGGCTCTGAAAACAAGAGACTAATGTGAAAATGAAGAGTTGCCTGAAGCCTGTGTGCAAGCGCTGATGTCTGTGCAAAAGCCCGGTGTGTCTGAATGTTCTGAAGGAAAAACAAGACTTAAGGTTAGGAAGACGGCTCTTTGTTTGAGTTCGTTTGTCATGGAGTTACTAGAAGGCCTCACAAAGCGGCTCACCTGTTTTAGGTGCTGTCATGATGGCGTCCCGGTTTCTCCTCCACCTCCTCCACTTCACAGTCGGCGCCGCCTGAGTGGAACTCGGCCACGTAGAGGCTCTTGTCGATGCTGCTGGGAATGGGCTTGATGTCGGTCACCAGCTGGTCTTCAATGGCCTTCAGGTTGAAGCGGTCCTCTGACGTGATGAGGTTTATGGCCAAGCCCAGGTGACCAAACCTCCCTGAGATCCAACAGATAATAAATGTGAGGTTAAATCGAGAAATAATTCTGCTGTCCTACATCCATCACATCAATTTATCTGCATTTATGAAGGGAATGAATGCCACTTCAGATTCTGTATACTGGAAAATAAGATTCTCATTGTGAAGAGCCAACCACATGACATCCCCCCATGTTGCAGACAGCATGTCGTTTTCCCACATCACTTTGAAAAATGAGAAACCTGTATTGAACTACAAGAAGCTTCCACCTATATATTTTTTTATTAGTTTGTTTTGTATTTCCATTTCAATCCAATTTAAACTAGCCTGAAAGCCAGAACAACCTCCCCTGGCAGAAAGTTGGTCTGGTCAGCCGCCTAGGAACAGGTTATACCAGTCAAATCATTTAGGGTGGGCTCCATATGAACCTGGACAGACGATTAACAGCAATATATTCATCCCCAAAATGGCTCTGATTGATTGTAGGACTAGCCACACCACCAATCCAAAACTCAACAGGCTCCTTTACCTGATCTTCCAATACGATGCAGGTACGTCTCAGCATTCTTAGGGAAGTCAAAGTTGATGACTACGTTGACAGCCTGGATGTCAATTCCTCTAGTGAAGAGATCTGTTGGAAGGCAATAATTAGAAGACGATCACACCGCGGGCAATATTTGAGGCCTGTCCTGACATGCGAGAGTATGCAATTAATTAAACTCACCGGTGCACACCAGGTTTCTGCACAGTCCGTTTCTGAAGTCGTGGAACACACGGTTTCTGTATTCCTGAAGACAAACATGACAAGAGAGACTGTAAATCAAATATGTATGCAGCAGAGTTCATTTCTTAGTTTACTGCTGTGGTAAAATTAGAAACAATCACATCTCTTACAATCTATGGAAAAGTTACTCTCTTGCCAAAACATTAGGTACACTAGAGAAAATAAATGCATTATAATTAAGAGTCCTGCACAAAAATCTCCCTTAACGACTAATGTTCACTTCATGTTGAAACGGTGTTTAAATGAAACCACCACCTTCCATTAAACAACCCAAATGAGTTTCCGCAGGTGTGGCTTTGCCCTCACTCACCTGCATCATTTTTGCGTGAATGTAGAAGCAGGAGTAGCCCAGCTGAGTGATCTTCTTGGCCAATAGCTCCACTCTCTGAGTCGAGTTACAGAAGATGATTGACTGGTTGATCTGAAGCTGTGGGGAGGAAAAATAATAATAATAATGTTATGCATCACTATATCAACCTGGTCAAAATCAGAGGAGCAGGATTAATGAATTATGTTTTTTTTTAATGACCTCAATGTTGATGGTTTGTGGTGACTCAATAGTGAATGCAGAGTTAGTCACTTACCCTGGAGAACAGTGTGTTGAGACAGTGGACTTTTTGCCTCTCAGTGACATAGGCGTAGTACTGAGTAATGCCCTTCAGGGTGAGCTCCTCCATCAGGTTTATCTCATAAGGTTTCTGAAGGTGCTTGGCCTACAGCAACGACACACAGAAGGAAGGGATATGATAGTGTTTTAAGAAAGGGCTGAATATTAATTTGTTCTTCTTTGCGTCATCTTTAGACACAAGGGAGTAGGAAAAAAAACATTCCTGTGATTAAAGGGCAAAGGAAAGTAAAGCTCAACTATACAAGCAATCATCCTCCTCTGTGACTATTAGCTGAATTTGATTTAAATGAAGCTGCAGCCCTGAAAAGTCTGCAACAAACACAGATCTGGACGCAGTATGAGAGCAGCTTGGTCTGCAGCGAGAACCGAGCGACTGCCAAATGGCCCCGAGCCACTGGGCTTGGACGGATAGCGCAGCAATTAGTCGATCTACTCACCATGAACTTCTGCACGCTGATGGGGAAGGTTGCAGAGTAGAGCAGGATCTGCCTGTTCTTGGCCAGGAAGCTAATGATATCCTCGATGAGCACCACAAAATCCTGAGACAGCAGCTTATCCGCCTGAAAGGATACAACGCAATTCGACATGATGAGCTCAGTTCTGACCTGAGATACCACCAGAGCTGCTCATATCCTGCGATGACTGAGGATATACACGGAAAAATTCATGTTTACCTCATCCATCACCATCATCTGGACTCTGTCCACCTTTGCCACTCCCTTCTTTATCAAGTCCAGGATCCTACCAGGCGTGGCGATGACCACATGCACTGATGTGGAAAACACAATTACAGTTCGACTGAGCACACACTTCTTCTTGTTATTTATTTTAAAAAAAGATTAGTCAAACACTGTGTTGATCTTTACCTGTCTCGTCCAGGCGCATGATGTCATCTCGCAGGTTGGTGCCCCCGGTGGTGGCCATGACTTTGACTCCTCCCAGGTGTTTGCTGATCTGGATGCAGATCTGGCTCACCTGCAGAGCCAGCTCACGGGTGGGCACCATGACCATGGCTGGAAAAGAATAAACATGTTGCTAACACGGTTCATGATTTAAGAAAGGCAAATATAGAACTAGCTAAATGGTTTAACTACAGGCAGCATCTCACCCTGTATGTGGTCCTTCTTCAGGTCTATCCTCTCCAGCAGTGGGATCAGATAAGCGCCACTTTTGCCTGTCCCGTTCTTGGCTCGGGCCAGAATATCCCGTCCAGACAGGGCGATGGGAATGCTCTCCTCCTGCAGAGGACAACAAGCTCATACTCTGCCTCGTTCTGTGACTAGACTACACCTATAATACACCAGCGCTGTAATGCAATAGGCCAAAATGAATACAGTCATGGGTCTGCACTCTCCTTTCAGTTTATTTTTGGCAACTACAATAACCCACCCACTAAAACATGTAATAAAACAACAGGAGGAGAGTCCACTGGAAAGAAAAATGGGTTTAAAAACAAACCATACCTGGATAGGGGAAGGTTTCTCCCAACCCATCTCAAAGATGCCCATCAGGAGTTCTCTTTTGAGACAGTAATCTTCAAATTCATTTCCCTTGGTGGCTGTCACATCCTACAGTGGACACAGAGCGATTAGGATGAGGGCATCAAGCAGCTGTAAGCTTAAAGATGATAAACTGAAATCAAACTGGACTTACTGAGGTTTTGACCCTGGTGTCTTTGGGAGGGAGATGTAGGCTCCTTTTCCAGTCATCTCCAAACTTTATTCCTCCTCCGTCCTGAGGGACGCCACCCATTTTTTGAAGAGCACCCAAAGTCTTTCCTTGAGTTGTGGGTGCTTGCTGGACTGAAGCTGGTTTGGTCTGTCCTCTGAGCTGCCCATTCTGCTTATTCAGTCCCATGACGACTGGGCCAACGTTTTCTGTTCTGGCCGTTGCCATTTTCCTTTGTCTTGTTTTTTTAATTCCTCTTCTTCTTCAAAGTATTATATTTTTGCCTCTTAGGATTTTTAAAAATTATCTTCAAAAGTAAAAAAAAAAAGTTTAATAAAGCATTAACAAACAATATTCTCTATTCGTTTTAAGTCCAAAGCAAACAGAAGTGGATTCGTAGTATGTACATATACACATGTACGTGCAGTTCAGTCCCCTTCAACAACAGAGTGACTGACGTACGAGAAGAACGAAAAACAAGTTTTTACACAAGAGCTCTTCAAAATGAAGAGAAATTTGCAATCATATACTTGCTCACTATATAGAAAAATTATATGTGAACAAGTATCAAAGCGGTTCAAGTCCTGAAATAGAACAACTAAGGCAATCTGAACTTGGGGAATAGCTTCTTCAATATAATCTTAGTTCAATACTTAAACTTCTGTTTCTAAATTGAACAATATTTATTGTTTCCACTTTGAGTCCATAAGAGTTGCTCAATATCCCTGTTCTTGAAAAAAGGATCTCCAACTTTGTACAAGTTTTTCCCCTAAAATCATAAAGTCTGTAATGCTCTTTGTTTATTTCCACTCTGTGGGTATTTGTCGCTCCACGTGTGGGGGAAAAAAAAGGATCCTGAAATCACAAATCACACAAGGGGTTATCTAGTCCAAAGCCAAAAAGCTTTCCACCCTTGTTGAGTCTTCAGTGTGTGTTTCCTTCCTTCTCCAGGTGTTTGACCTTCTCTTCCTCTTCGCCACAGGTCCTCAGCTCGGTCGGTGAAGAGTGTGGCCGTGATCAACCCTCTGCCTCCTCGAAGTCAAAGCCAACAACTCAAACTTGTCGCCTGTGAGAAACCCAAGCACAAGAGATTTAAACAAGACCCGGAGCAACTAATTACTCATCAACTGAATTCATTATTTAGGAAGATAAAACGTCAGAAGACCAACATGATGCAATAAAATTAAAAGCCTGAGATCAGAATCAGATTTACTTCCTTGTATGTTCACACATACATGGCCTCCATCTTGGGGTTTGGTGCAACAAAAATAAGTTAAAAAAAACACACTAAACAATATAAAATATACTAAGTAAATACACTAACCCTATAGTTTAATCGGTACACGAGCGAAAACTAATGCAGCCTTGAACTTAATCTGAGCTTCTCGAAGTCTATAATGTTCAGTTTATGTTGAAACTGCACCAGAAATGTGGTAATTCAACTTCTATGATCATTCTGGAGGAAGTCGTTTGTGGTTAAACTGTATTGCACGTTTCAGTATCTTCACTAAGCCACTGATTAAAACTGTAAAACACTACGAACATGTGTTGATACAACAACACAATTCAATAACACCACAAACCACAGCCTCCAAAATGAAAACACATCTGAATCAACAGCTCCCAGTTATTTTAAACAAATGATAAATACCGCAGCCCTCATTAAGATTAGATGAAGTGCAGGACTGTTATATTAAGCAGTATTTGTTTTCATTAGCATACACAATAAACTAGAAAGTTGAATATTAAAATTTTATGGGAACTGTTTAGATGTGTTTGCAGGTTACAATGACAAACCTAGCAAATCCTAACAAGCTGGACAAGATCTCCTAATCCTTACAGTGGACCTTAACCAGGCTGAAAATAAGGCACGTGTACGTTTGTGACCAATAGTGGCCACACATGATGGAAATATCAAATTATCTGTGAGCTATACATGCATTTCTAAAACTTAAAAGATATTAGAGGTCTGAGAAAATAAAAAGTTCTCAGAAAAAAAAATTAAAACGTGTCTAATAAATAAATAAGAATGTTTTTTAATTGTTGCCACTCATATGGATTACCTTAGCTTCTGTAATTTGCAAATCTGCTTAAGAGCCGATTGATCTAAACACCGCTAAGTTGCATTTAGGAGAAGTGTGAGGCAGTTAAAAAGCCAAGGTTAACCTGCCAGGTGGCATCTTCAGGGGAGATTAAGAAAGGGCAAAAACTGTTGGGGTTTTCATAAATCTGAGTTATGGCGAAGAGGCGATGTGTAGGTGAAATAAATTACATCGACTATCAAACGCTATAAGTCGGTCAAAGCGGCTAATGCTCAAACATGCTAACTTTACGTTGAGTTGTCGCGCTCTCCGCCGTTGAGTTTTTTTTTTTTTTTTTTGAACATTCTGATAAACGTTAACCTACGTTTGATGTCGTTTTCGATTTTTTACCAACTTCTGTAAAATAAATCGCATCAATTACATTTGAAACTTCAGATCACCCGACTAACTTGTTAGATTAAACTCCTCTATATTTTTAAAACCACCATCTTTACATTAACGCTGCGTCTCGCGGGGAGAAACGGCTACGTTGGGCTAGCTCAGTGTTAGCTCCAAGCTAACTGAGCGTTAAGCGACTCGTCAGGGAATTTTAATTTGAAGAAAAAAAAGCGAATATAAGCGTACAATTTAAGCCAAACCGAGTAATACAGCGCTTACGTTATATTGTTTGTAATTTTATTGCTAATGTAACATATATCGTAACTAGCCATACAGCTAGCCTCGAGGTTAATTTAGCACAAATAACTCCACTGGCTAACGTTAGCTAAATGCTACTCCGCTAACAAGAACTCGGGTGTTTTTAACAGAAAACTGGACGCGTGCAACAGTCCGCAGACGTACCTTAGTTCCTTTGTTGTTTTACAACGGATGCCCGGTGTGCGGTCGATCGACTATATATTTTAGCTTCGCGCTAATAACTGAAAATTTCTTGGTACAAATCGCTTCTATTGTGTTTCTTCTTCCTTTAAATCAACATGGTCGCCTTCTTCTTCGTCTCCTCTTCCTCGCTGCCTCCGTCCTGTTTATCACATGTGAGACTGGGCGACGCCACCGCCGCCTACTGGCACATCCGGATACTGCCACTCATTTACTTCAATAGGAGTTTTGTTTATTTCTTATTACAGTCATTTTAATCATGTCGCCAAATTGTAATTGTCCAGTAAAAACGGGCTGACGTTTTTAATGCAAACCACGTAATCACCATTTACACCATATTAAAGCACATTACCAGTGTGTTTATGTGGTGTGACTCCGCAGAATTACTAATATCGCACGTTTTTCCTGGTGATTCTCTTAACTGTTGTTGTCACTGTTTTAGATTCCTCATTTAAATCCATCTACCTTCTGGGAAACGGCTGTGTTCCGTCCTGGCCAGAACTGATTGGCTGAAAAGATGCTTCCTTCTCCTGGTCATGTAGACGATAAGTACTTGAACACAACATAATGAGGACTCAGAGGGATTTCCCATGTCATTTACTTCTGTTACTATTACTGGTATACCCACTTTACTCTACTTATTTATTCAGTTCCTCATCAGATTTATCAGATTTACCCAGCTGTATAAACAACTATTAAACGTTTTGTATTTTCAACAAAATTGCACCTCACCGTCTTATTTATCTTATCATTTACTGTCCTAATTATTTAAACCCTTATCACAGTTACCTTGTTGTTTACACTGCTTATTAATGGTCTAGTTTTTGTACTACAACATAATAAAAAACAGCTGATTAACCTGTTTAAAGCAGATTAATTTGAAGTGAGCACATTTATAAATTATTATAAATTATTTACACGAACCAAACACCAGAAACAGCGTTAGCTTGTTCATCATGATGATACTTTATTGTTAAAACCTGACTCACAAACAGTCAGACAGTCAGAGAGTCCGTTAACTCTGAATAAAAATGCTCGTCGTTTTAACGTGGAACGAGCGGCAGCAGCAGTAGTCCGGTTTCCTCCAGAGAAGGACGTCAGTACGAGGCCATGGTGGAGTGGATCCAGTCGGTGAAGTGACAAACCTGAGCAGAGTCAAACAAATATCAGTAAAAGAATTTGGCAGAAGACGAGTGTTTGTGTGTTACATGTCTATCCCAGCTGTTAACGGGCGAGAGGCGAGGTATCTCCGTCAGAGGTGGGTGTACCTACCTTGGCGTAAACTCCAGGACGGTTTTCCTCAGCACAGCCCCATCCCCACGACACCACACCTTGAAGTTCCCCGTTACAAACCAGAGGGCCTCCAGAGTCTCCCTGAATTAAGATAATGAAACAATTAACACAAGAAAGCTGTTATATTTTAAGACTAACGATATAAAAAGGCCCTGTCATTCACGTACCTGACAGGAGTCCTTTCCTCCCTCCAGGAAGCCGGCACAGAACATAGAGGAGGTGATCCTGTCGGGATAGGAGCGCTCACAGTCCT
Source organism: Planiliza haematocheilus (assembly GCA_005024645.1). Lineage (NCBI taxonomy): Eukaryota > Metazoa > Chordata > Actinopteri > Mugiliformes > Mugilidae > Planiliza > Planiliza haematocheilus. The sequence goes on along the minus strand of SRSE01000236.1, from coordinate 118,001 downwards.
GCTGGGACAGGATGGGCAGATCCAGGCAGTGCAGGCATTTCAGACAACCGACTGGGACAGAGAGAGAGACACACACAATCTAGAGAGTCACACTTTTTTCATCTTATGCTGACACATCACTGACAGGACATTTGTCTCTCCTCCAGACTTACAGGGGCTCTTGGTGGCTCCCCATCCCGACACCAAACACTGGGCTCCTGCCGGAGCACAGCTGCTGGGCAGAGCCACCGGCTGGACGTACTCATCAAACTTTGCCGGCTCTGCGAGTTTAATCAGCATGATGTCATTGTTGATGGTGTAGCGGTCGTAGTCAGGGTGGCGGATGACTGCAGCAGGAGCGATGAACTGCTCAGGGCCGTCCTTGTAGCCGATGTGGTGCTCGCCCAAGCGAACCTCGATGTCCTCGTCTCTGATGGAAGATGGAGAGAAGGAGAATCACGCAAAGTCGTCTTTTAGGAGAGCTGGTTGAACGTGGCCTTACTTGAAGCAGTGTGCAGCGCTGACCACCCAGCGGTCACTGATCAGGGTCCCTCCGCAGTAGTGCCAGCCGTTGTTGAGGGACACCTGCCAGGGGACGGAGTGAGGCCTGCACTCGTAGCCGCCGACAATCCTATCATCGAAGCCGAGGGCGGCTGTGCGGGAACAAATGGAGACGATGTGAAGCAAACAAAGGTCAGGATCTGAAACTGATCTCAGGAAATGATTAAACCATTCAAACTTTCACAGAATAAAAATAAATCTCACCGTTCGTAGCCACCAACATAAAGAACACAAAGAACAACATGGTGGCTCCGGTTTGGACGTCTGCAGGCTGCGGCCGTCCCCATCTAACTCTTCACATTTAAAGTGCTCTGGGTTCCTCTGTCAGCGTCACCGACGGCCGATACTGACGGAGAACCAATAGAAGATGCTGAAAGGATGCCGGGCAGACAGTTTATCTGAGCGCTGAGAACAAGAGCAAACAGGGCAAACACCTGATGTGGTGTTAACACGGGCGTGGGACCCGTCCAGCTGTGCTAATCCATAGGTTATCCAGGACATCTGGCTTCTTGAAGGTGTTGCATTTTTGTCAAAGCTCTACTGGCTCGGGTTTGACACTCTGAGAGAACATCAGGTACATTTCTTATTTGCGCCAAGCTTCAAATAAGCACCAGAACTCAATGCAATTGTGATTTAATACAAGCTTCCCATGTAACACAGTGTAATTCATTTACAGTACAGTGAGTTGCTTTGACAAATCCAGACACAGCTGGTGAATACAAGGTGAAGGCCTCCTTATCGATAGGTCGTAAGCGTGTGACAAACCGCGTGATACAAAATAATTCCTCATGTTCTGTGTAAAATCCTGGTCAGTTCGTTAAAGTGTCCAAGCGTAGCTTTAAATCCAAGGCACAACAGCTGCCGTAGAGTTTTAGTAATATCTTACAACAGGCATGGATATTTATCAGTTTCTAATGCTTGTGCGACTGAGCTGAATGTAAGTTCAGAAATAGAAAAATACTTAGGTTGTATTAGAGCTGGTAGCAGAATGTTTTCAGTGGCTCTGGTTGCGTACAGAGAAATGCTGTGCAGCAGGTTTAAAGTGCGGTATGCATTATCTTCCTCAACTGCGTCCTCATAATTCCCTCCTGATTTGTTTCCTTTATTTGTTTTATTACTTTATTATTCACCCTCGCCACCTTTGGAACTCTTTCAGCTACGACGGCGGGTGATAACCAAATCAGCCGGACGGATTGACATTCTGGTAAGTCTCCTCCAGCTTTGGTCGTTTGTGCGGCGTGTGCGTCGGGCTTTCCTGCTGAAAAACCTCCCTCATCCGGGCCACGCAGACTTCCGTGGCGACCTCCGTCTCCTTGGCGAGCTGCATCAGGCTGAGGAACCCGTGAGGCAGGTCCTCCACCACCGTCAGAGTCACAGGCTGACCCATGGCCCGCAGCTTCTTGGCAAACATCACGGAGTCATCCAGCAAGGCATCCAGAGCAGAGGCCTGAGAGGACACGCAGAGGAGAAATACTTTTCATTGTGACATTTGAAAAAGATGCTACAGCCACAGTCTGGAAACAGATCTGGGGCCGTGTTCCTAGTGGCCAAATTCTGAGACAATTCCCCAGAAAGTTAAGAGTTCAGATCCTGGTAAAAATAAAAAGGTATTTCTAAAGAATCTTAGCGCTTTAGAGAGGACACTTCCTGGAGGGGTCGACCCCTGCAGCAGACAAAGGGATGCGAAAAGAGGGGGTGTCCCTCAGGTATAAATGTTAAGGTTTCCCCATATTTGGGGTCTTTCTTCGCCTTTGACCGCTCGCGTGTTGTTTGACCTTTTCTTTGCAAAGAAAATAAAAACCTGTCAACTGGCAGACGTCTCTTCATACGTCACCGGCAGCAGAGGAAAAAACTTCCACAACAGTCTAGAGATTAGACAGAGATTAGATTAGATTTTTAAGTCTATTTAAGGCTGGTCAATGCTGACTCATGCCTAGCAATGGGGTCAACCACACCTCCTCACTAAGAGTTTCTCAACTTTCTCTGAGAAAGTTCTGGGATCACTCCAAAGCTAAGACTCCTAGCTAGGAACTTTTGTTAGGAGCTCTCTGACAGGATCCTCAGGGCCCTGATTTATAGGCGCTATATTCAGAGCAAGGTTTGTGATTACAGGTGTAGAATGAGGCCTTCTGTAGTAGCTACGGAAATCCATTATCAACATCTTTAAAATAATCAAAGCTATGTTGATAAACCGTCTTGCGATAACGTAAACACTCTCTTACCACTATGTGTACAGGCGGCAGGCCTCTCAGCAAGCTGTTTGGAGACAGCACAGGCGACACAAACGGGTTCCTGATAACAGGGGAGCACGTCGGGCGAATAAAAGCCAGGCACTCCGAGCGCAGGGGCTCAAAGCCTTCTGGGTAGGGAAGCTCTCCAGAGTCAGAGGCGCAGCTGTGGCCTGACGTCCTGCTGGAGTCATTCCTCCTCTCTATCAGGGTACGGGTTCCAGGTGAAGTCCGCATGGGGTCCAGAAAGGACTGGATCCAGTTGGAGGCGCCCTGGGTGAGGTCGCTGAGCAGCATGGCTGTGTCTCTGCCCAGAGAGGTGAGGCTGCCGCTTTCCACTGCAGGCGGCACCGTCTGGGAGTCTTCACCTGGAAGACGGTGTTACGTTTAGAAAAAGGAAGCAAAGACACTGCACCAAACACCAGAGGGAGTTCACAGACCTGTGCCGCAGACGTTTGCAGCATAAAATTATTGAACTGCTCACAAAATGATGGACTAAGGTCAATTATTTGATGTTTATTTTGCTTCAGTTATGCTCTGTAGTGTCTCAACTCAACTGGGACTTAAATGTTTGCAACTACCACTTTAATGTGGAGAAAGAAAACTTTCTGTTACACAATGAGAACAAAGTACAAACAGAGAAGTTCTCTGGGATTCTATCTCCAGGAACAGAGATATCGATACAGAAATGACTAGACAAAGACGTAAGCATGTGCTGATCACTGGCTCCAAGCTGCCAAAAGATTAGATCCTGAAGACAGAGTCTATTCTCTTCACTGCCTCGTGTGCCTTAAATTGAGGAAGTCTCAGATTTCTTATCTGTATGTTTACTGTATCAGCTGATAATACCAGCCAAACCAGTCAGCTGTGCGCTGCCACTGTCACACAGACCTGGTTAGTTAATTATTTTCATCGCCCTTTCGTCCCACATTATCCGGTTTATACATAAAGCCTTCTGATGTTCCGTCCAAGAGGTGACAGAAAGTACTCCCGCGCTAAATGAGGCGTGAAACAGCACAGACGCCCTGTACTACCCACATACCTGCATAGGCATTAATGCACTTTGCAAGAACACCCAGAGGCAACAGTGGGTCGATGAGCGTGAGCAGGCGTGAAGGCGAGGCGTCAGTGGTGAGCAGGGTGGCGGGGTAGGCGGCCATGATGCCGTCGGGGACTCGGATGCCGTTGGAGATGGCCTTCATGGACACAGTGATGCACAGGTTTCCTCCGGCGCTGTCCCCGGCGAGACAAATCCGCTCTGCAGTGGAGCCTGAGACAAAGATGGAGCTGTTAAGAGTCTGAATGAAGGAGGGTGCTTGTGGATGTTTCAGATGTCCCGTGTTTTTCAAGCGTTAAATAAATGCAAAACAAACAAATAATGATCATCAGATGCAACTTTAATACAGTTAAACCTTTAATCTTCTCAGTGTCTGTGTTGTACTGTTCTGTTTCTTTACATTTCTGCAGCTTCTGACCATCTGATAACATGAGATATAAGTCACATGTCATTCAGTACAGAGCGAGTGTTGAGCTGCACAGATAATGTAGCATCTGTAGGCCTTCAAACCTTTCATTTTTACTCACTAATAATCATTGCACCTATTGCACGTAATGTTTTATTGCTTGAAAACAAACACAGAGCAAGTGGCGGTCATTTAAAGTTTCCCCAAATATGAACAGATTTATTATTTATCAATTATAGATATATATAAATATCCTTTGTTTGTTTGCACGTACCCAGGAGATGACAGTTATTCAATGCCCAGCAGTAGGCGTAGAAACACTCCTCCAGCGCTCTGGGAAAAGGCGCTTCAGGAGACAGAGAGTAGTCGACGGAGAGGACAGGGACGTTCATCTCCTTCGACCAGCTCCGAAGGTAATTCTGGTTCACGACGAGCGTGGATAGAGAGGAGAATAAGGGAACTGCTAACCAAGCTTCTTTGAATTATTATTATTATTATTAGATTACCACACCAACTAATAGAATTAACTTTTAGGAACAGCTGTCGCAGATTAACGCCGGCAAGCCTGCTACCGGCCGTACCTCGTGAGATCTGGACGTCTGGGCCACGAAGCCTCCTCCGTGGAAGTGGATGAGCAACGAGCGGGAGAGAGGCTGCTTCTGCACCCAGGGGAGGTGGGACATGGAGATGGGGGGAGGATCGGCTCGGGAAAAAGACAGAAGCTCTTCGCTGTCCTGGGAAGTAAGAGGACGAGTTCTCAAGTCATTAATAACGAAGGAAAGCATATTATACGCCGTAGTTTACATCTTTACCACAGTGGTGTGTTAGGTTGGGTTTGCTGGGTACTAATGGACACATCATGGCCTTTTGAGGTTAGACTTTGTTTTCACATCCATACATTATGGAGTTTGAAATGAGTCAGATAACCAGAGTGTGCTCGCTCTTTTTCTTCCTATTTTTCCTCTCCAAGCATCAAATACTGGGCTTAAACAAATAAGTTTCTCAAATGTCCATCTGAGGCTGGCTCCAAAAGCCAGACAATACCCACAGACCTCCATGTCGAAGCAACAGACGTAAACAGGTTTCCAGTCTGGCACAGAAACTGTCTGGTCATGACGGCTAGTAGTTTTTCTCTATTTGCTAATAAAACCTTTTAAACTGAATCAGCCTCCAGAAATTTATTTTTTTTGTAAACTTTGTAGATTTATTACATAAAGAAATAAAACCTGTAGAGGAAAAACTACAAATGTTAAGCCCATCAGTGAGGAGAATATGTATAAAAACTCACTTGTTAAAATTATATCAAGGCTTAAAGCTGTGCATAATTTAGGGACGGCTGTCTTAGGTTACGAGCCGCCTGCTTCAGTGTCACCCACCCAAGTCAGCTCCGCTCACATTATTGAATTAGCCAGCAGATAGGAGGAGTCAGATACTGCCAAGGTGGTGACGGCCAGAAGGCACAGAGGGGTTTCATCCATCTTTATGTAAAATCAAATGATCCTCACCTGTCCTTCTCGAAGCTCATAGGAGATCAGCCTCATGTGGACAGGCCCAGGGCCCCAGTGGGCTATTGGAGGGGACACGGTGACAGACAGACTGGGGTCTGAGGCCAGAGGAAGGCGAAGGGTGAGAGGAGGCAGAGTGAGGGTGAAGTTCACCTTCACCGGATTAGACGCAATTCTGTTGAAGCCCTGGATCGAGAAAGAGAGATGGAGGAAGCAGCTCAAGCGCTGAAGAGTGATACGGGTAATTATCCAAGTGAAAGGAAGCGTATTTGACCCTGCCTACTGTTATAAGGCCGGACTCTGTGAGGTTCCAGAAGGATTTCCAGAACTGCATGTCCAGATTCTGCGTGATGCGTTCAAACTCGGCGCCGCGCAACTCTGGATCGATGACGTACTTCCCTGACGTGAGGAGAGAAAGGGCTGCCATGCCTGCAGGGAGAGAGGAAGTTAATTATAAAGAGGATCAAAACAAGACCTGACAACAACATGAAGGCAAAAATGACTCACCGAAGCCAGACTGTTGTTTACCATACGTCTCTCCATATGAAACCATGCTTATGACGACGGTCTGCAGGAACGGACGAAGGGTAGGGGAGAACTGCAAAAAGACGTCAGACAGGTATTTAATAAGTGCTTCCGACAATATAAAAACGCGACTAAATCAGAAGCAAGCGCTGTGGGCTGACCTGAAAGCCCAGACAGCGGCCGTAGAAACACGCCTTGTGCATGGAGCTGTACTCCTGCACAAGCCTGTGGCTCAGTTCGTTGTCATGCACCGCGTACAGCTGGCCGTAGTCGCTGTCGTTGATCAGCCGCTGGGCGAGGTGGAGCAGCGCGCGCAGCTGGCACAGGGCGGTGCAGTAGGCCTCCATCTCGGAGGTGTTGTGGTCGGCCCGGAAGAAGGCACCGTTGTAGTTGGAGGCGATGTAACGGCCCTTGTGAATGATGTGCAAAAGGCAAGACTGCAAGACCTGAAGGAAAAAAGACACAAGAAACAAAAATAAGAGTTACAGATAAATTGTTATAATCACTGGTACACAGTGTGAAACCTGATATTTCAAAAAAATATACTCAGAACAGGGTCCTTATCAAGGTAAGTTTAGTTTGTCTCTTTTTCAAAGTTCAACATATTTATATGATACACTTTGAACTTTGAAACAGAAGTGCTTTGTCACAATTTTAGGGCTGCATTCTGGTGCCAGTGTAATCGATAGTGTTGATTATACAGATACATCAATGTGTACGCTTTAGCCCTGAGAATGGCGGCGCTGCATCAAAGCTAACGGTCAGAAGAGCTGTCGGGCTTTAAACAGAGACACAATACGGAGGATGCGTTGTTAAAATGAAGCTGAAGAACAGAGAAGATCCGCCAGCTTTCTGACCACAAAACGACGTCAGCAGCGTCATTAAGTTGTGACTGACTGTTATTTGGTGATCAGAGCCAAAGACTCCTCAGAGAAGATGCTAATGCAAAACATAATCAAATCTGCTAAAAGAAAAGTGAATTTGTAGTGATTTGTTTTAGATTATAATTAAAACTAAACTATTTTCTTTACTTTGTTATAAATAAAATACTAAAATCTAACTGTATACAGTGTATTTATATAGAGTCACAAATACAGAACATTTTACAACTCCTGAGTTACTCATCTCACCATTAGGTAGCTGAATGGAAATCAGGGATGTGCCATATTTTATCGTTTACGATAGATCATCAAAAACATTCGCGACGGTAAGAATATCATGTCATCCCACGATAAAAACGACAAATTCCTGTTGATGACGTATATGCAGTGGTATGAAAAAGTTTGGGCTCCCCTTAGGAAAATCATTGCATCAGTTTGTCACTTGCTGAGCTTTTGAAGCAGCAACTTTACTTTAACAAATGTTATACCTTATGGAAACAGAAACATCTCAGTAGTGAAATCATTTTCATTGGTCCAACAGAAACATTTTTACGTATATTTAAACAAAAATAGGCATGTGCATAAATTTGGGTACCCCAAAGAAATAATTCCATTAATATTTAATAGACCCTCCTTTTGCTGCAAGAACATCCTGTAGACGCCTCCTATAGCCACTGACGAGTCCCTGAAGTCTGGCAGGAGGTACTTTGGCCCATTCCTCCAAACAAAACGCCTCCAGTTCAGTCAGGTTTCTTGGCTTCCGTGTTTAAACAGCCTGCTTCAAATCAATCCATACATTTTCAACGATGTTAAGGTCTGGGGACTGGGATGGCCATTCCAGAAGATTGTACTTGTGCTTCTGCATGAATTCCTTGGTGGATTTTGAAACAGTGCTTGGGATCATTGTCCTGCTGAAAAATCCAACCTCCGGCGTAGCTTCAACTTTGTGACAGATTCTTGAACATTCTTGTCAAGAATCTGCTGATACTGAGAGGAATTCATGTGGCCCTCAACTTTAACAAGGTTTCCAGTCCCTGTGCTAGCCACACCGCCCCATAACATGATGGACCCTCCACCATATTTCACAGTAGGCAATAAGTTCTTCTCATGGAATTCAGCGTGTTTTTTTCTCCATGCATACCTCCTCTTGTTCTGACCAAATAACTCCATCTTAGTCTCATCTGACCACAGTATTTTTTCCAAAATGCTTCTGGCTTGTCCAGATGTGCTCACGCATACCTCATGCGACTCTTCTTGTGACGAACACTCAGGAAAGGCTTTTTGCGCATCAGCCTTCCAAAGAGCTTTTCCTGGTGCAAAGTGCGCTGGATTGTGGAACGATGAACAACTCCACCATCAGTAGCCAGATGTTCTTGTAGTTCTCTGGAGGTGGTCTGTGGCTTGTCTGTGACCATTCTAACCATCCTTCGTCTGTGTCTTTCCAGTATTTTTTTTTGGCCTACCACATCTTTCCTTCACAATGACTGTTCTTCTGGCCTTTCATTTCTGCACCACATTTCTGACTGTGGAAATAGACATCCCAAACCTTCTTGATAATTTCTTGTACCCTTCTCCTAACTCATGATAATGAATTATCTTAGTTTCTTGGTCAGTGGAGAGTTGTTTCGATGCCCCCATGTTGCCAGGGGCATAGGACAAGCACAGCCAGCAATTGCCTCTGTTAAATAGCCTTTTTCATGATTGGTTTTACCTGTCTTTGTAATTGAAGGTCTCACAAGCTAATCAAAGCAGTTTTGGGCTGCAACATGTCAGCTACAAATCCCTACAGGTCATGATACTCTAAGAATTTTGGTCTGGAAAACACTCAAATGTCTACATCTCTGTAGGAAATAAAATCTTGTTGCTGTGATCGTCTTTTATAAAGTTAGAGCAAATTATTATGAAATCTTAGAGAGGTGCCCAAACTTTTGCATACCACTGTATATATATGTGCACGACACGCTCACAGCCCAATCCATTAACTGTATATACTATGGAGCCCAGCACGTGTGGAATATTGACGAGGTGACAGCCGCGGAAGACGGAGCAGATACGCCGGGGAAGGAGGAGCTCGTTCCTAGACGAGGCTCCACCTACATTATCTTCAACTGGTTTGGTTTTAAAAGTCTGATGCGGAGCAGCAATTTACAACATGCAAGGTTTGCAAACAAATAGTGATACAAAGGAGAGTAACGCCACTAAAACACAGCTCAAAACAGAATATGAAGAAAATGAATGCGCAAGAAGCAGCGTCGACTTCATCCTAAGCCTCCGGTAAAAAAACAAAACAAAAGACTCAGACGAAATTTGCCAATGTACTACAGTCAAAAGGATTAGGCTAAAATGGTGTTTATTTATCATAAATTTTATGGTTACTGTGATAAACAGCAGAAATTATTGGGATCAATTTTTTAGTCCATACCGCCCATCTTTAATGGAAACAGAGATATATTTTTATCAGTAATGATGATAATGATGATGCACTTGATTTGCTTTACTCACACAAAAGGTTTGTAACAGCTGAGTATGAATGTACACAGAGCCAGTCATACCTTAACCAGGGTGCGGTAGCCATTCCCAGGCGTGTTGGCGTCAAAGTCGTAATGGTGATAGACGGAGGTGAGGCCGGCGACGACAGGCTCCAGGGCCCGGCCGTGCTCCTGAATCTGTTTTAAACAATCGACCAGGCGCTTGGTGACGGCGCCGTACGGCGAATCACTAGTCCCACACAAAACAGAAAGGTTGTCTTCACACACTGTCTCCAGAGCTGCAAACACAACCTTGTAATCCATATCGGAGGCTGAAAAGACAGAGAGAGAGACAAGAAGTAAATCTGAGCAGTTCTTTCCCCGACTTTATATCTGCTGCTCTTCTTATTGACACGTGATGTGGACTGTGGGTCTTGGAAGAAAAAGGGATCATCACTCTGAGAGTAAACATATAGATCACAATGAGCTCAACAAAACTCCCCGCTTTGGTGATTATGCTCCTGTTATCCGTTTGGTCAAGGGTTGAAGTTCCAGCACACGGAGAAGAGATGACTGAAACTAGCTTGTCTTGCAATGACCACATTCGACTAGGTAACTATGATGGCATCAAGCAAGCAAAACGCTATGCGCACCTCAGACACAAAGACATGGGAGCCTTATCCAGCAGGAAATGACTGAGACATGTTCTGATTTGACGCTCAGCGAGAAAACTCAACAAAAAGCTTTGACTTTTTTGTATTAACCATGGCCTGGATGACTGAGAATCGGAACACAGAGGTCCCATTGTGGGTCTGCGGAATTAAGCTTGTGGCACTGGTGTCAGCAGATACGTCGGCTGATAAGAAACAAGAAATTAAAGAACAGAAATCCAACAACAGTGTGTTTGGGACTGCTTCATCACGAAAAGTGTCACTGATACAAAGTTTGTTCACAAAGATGCCCAGATCTAAAATGTCATTCTCTGAAAATTTCACAGCCACAATTATTTAAAAAGGACAATAAATGGGTATTTCATGTGTTAATGTAAAAAAATATATTGACTATAAAAGTAAAACCACAGCCTCCTGACTGAAAACTGTTATTTTAAACGCATGCTGAACATAACAACCTTCGTGAAGATAAGATTTATTTTAACACTGCTGTATCAGAATGCATTCGTTTTCACTTGTGTACCAAATTAACTCGCAGCTGAGAGTAGCACAATGAATATACACAGGAAATATAATGAGCATGCGGTGTGGCCTTCACTGACATATCCTCTTATTATTAGTCACAGCATTATCACGCTCCATGGAGTGAATGTTCCTGAAGAAACTAGACAAGTTGTGCAGTGTTGCTTTAATCTAATGAAAAGAGGAAAATCTCTGTTGTGTCAACAGCAGCTCTGAGTGCAAAGAGCCTGCAGCACGTCTGCTTCATAAACACTGAAGGATTTCTCACAGCTCTCACAAATGACCAACGGGTTCCTGACAACAGAAGTAATCCGGTTCTTATTTGAGCCACGTTCAGGCAACAAATATATTCTAATACACGAGTCCTGCACAAAATCTTAGCTTTGCGAAGGTTATGGTAGTTTGTATTACTATTGTTTGTGTTTATTGAGTCTGTGGATTAGGCTAAAGAAACTCTTTTAATTCAGTCCACAACGACATCCTCCAAAATGATCTTTCTGATGCTTTTTTTTTTTTTCTGACATAAACTGAACATTAGTCCAGAACGAGGATTTAGTACTTACTAGTGTACCTAATCTTTTGGCAAGAGAGTGCATATTCATCAAACAAGCTGGTGATTAATTTTCTGTTGACTGTCCAGCGGGTTCAGCTCTGTTTGCCTGTATATAGTTACCGTGGTTTAGATGCAAACAAATCTATATTAAAGGGAAATTATTTAAAGCACATTGGTGTCATTTCTTTAAGTATTCATCCTAAAACGTCTTCTTCCTGTTTAAGCATTAGCTGTGCATCCGTCAGTAGTTCAAACGCTCCGTTTGCCCGTTGAATCTCACCGTTTTCTAAATAAATGGGCCTGCCTTGTTCGATGCAGCTCTTTCCACCCAAACAGCTGATAAATGACGTCAACCTGTAAACATGCTCCGCTGCCGTTGCCCAACACTGCCCGTTAATACACCAATATCAGCTTCATATCATTAAAACTGCTCCATAACGCTTTAAGCTGTATACTGAAGCTAGCTTAGCCCCTTACTTTACATATCTACCAAGAAACAAGCGAGGATAAACAACATTATCCCAGCTAGCGACGAGGAAATGTTTGCTTCCGAGTGGCAACTTCGCCGACAACTTTAAAGTCTTCACCTGGCCGTTTGCTTCCTATTTACCTGGCAGATTCAACCGCTGTCGCACAGTGACATCAGCTTATCCCGTGACTGATCTTCCGGGTTGCGTTAATATGCGACAAAGGCGTGTGGCACGTGTACACATTAGTGTTTTCGGGTAGTTTTATAAGTTTCCTTTAACTCACCGACGCGCATCTTCTTCCTCCTCCTCGATGTTTCTGCCAGTTGGCTGTGTCAGCGCGCCCGCAGAATGTTGGGTAAAGTCACGTGAGCCGAGCGCGAGCCACGGACCCGCGAGGGCGCGCGCACCAACCGTTGGCACTTTAGCGTAATTAAATCAACAGGTGCGCTAACAGGAAGGCTAAGCTAACAGCATTAATGTAATTATCAGACAGATTCAGGTTTTTTTGATTAGATGAATACGTCAGTTGTCATGGCAACGCGGTTCTTTCCTTCCCGGTTTGACTTTCATGGAGGTTTAAAGATTCTGACATGTGTAAACAACATTTACATTTCACCAACTTCATTTAATTGGATAAACGGTAGGCTAATTGCTGTAGGCTAAATGCTAATTCTCTTTGAGCCGTGATTGTTTGGACACAGCGTTAATGGGCTGCGGGACACCTACAAAAATACCAAAATACAAAACTGCCAAACTGTTTAGTAATATAGACCTATATCTTATAAAACTATAAATACTGTAAAATACCTCAGGATTAATTTAAGTTTTGCTTGTATGATTTGTGTAATTCCAAATACAGTGTACTTGCGGGGACAGTCCCCGTTTTGGTGTCCCTGTCCCCGAAAATGTCCCCGATTTAGCTTTTTATGAATGAGAAATAAAATTGCATGTAAACTATTAACAGATATTACGGTAGCCAGGTAGCAAGCACGAGTTAGCATGGTGCGCGCATACTAGAACAACGGTTATTACGGTAGCCGGTCGTGCTCAGTTCCAGGTGGCGTTATATCCATGGTTATATGACTCTATTAAGATTGCGCTAGACTTTTTCGTTGTGTGTCAAGGCTTCCGTCAGGTAGTATTTTAAAATAAAACTTGCCGTCCATCAGTCCTAGCAACGTGCTTTACTAGGCCTATATACACTCAATGGTTTTCATCCGATTCCTTCATTTTGGTAGCCGTTAGCCGCATATACATATATAGTTAGGCGTATATATGTAGCCTATATAGTTAGGCGAGCTCTGATGTGTGCGTCAGTGTAATCGGTGTACCAGGAAATCGTGCACTGACAAAAGTTCCGTGATGTTTGGAATGAAAACTGCGATTAGAGACAAGAGCCAATTAATAAGGTCAGTCGCCACCAAGTGGTCAGGTGTGGGAAGTGTAATCTGTCAAAATGACGGATGGCCTTCAGATTTTTCTGTCATGGTTTTAAACAGTCAGTGACGGAAAATCTTCGGTTAATGCAACCCCTGCTATTACTACTACAACTATTACTTCATTCCTTTTATTACTTTTAGGAAATGGTAATTGTCCCAGTTGCTACATTTCATCCTGATAAAATAATAATAATTCTTCTTATTTTTTTTATCTCCGAGTTTGAAATGTCCCCGGATTTCATTTCAGAAATCTGGTCACCTTAAAATACACTGAACAAAAAAGGAAAAAAAAGTGGTTGTTAGCACTGATTCCTCACAGCAAGAAGGCTCCGGGTTCGAATCCAGGCCTTCCTGTGTGGAGTTTGGATGTTCGCCGTGTGTCTGCGTACTCCGGCGACCCTTCACGGGACAAGCAGTTACAGAAGATAAATTAATGAATGAAGAGTAAAAACGCCAGAAAGGTAAGAATTGTTTTAAACTAGCAAATACTGAACTATGAGGAGCTACCACCAGCTTAAAAACAGCTGGAACAACAAATTATTAACAAAATAACCATTAAAGCCTTCTTAAATGAGCTTTTTTTCTTTTTCATCAGGTCTTAGTTGCATTTTCATTAAAAATTAAGCTCTATAAACATAGGGTGAAGTACAGGAAGAGTTCTACAGCACTGTAACTTCATTCCTGTGCCCATATGGTATTGGGGAAACAGACTGCATATACCATAACAGATACAGGACATAGTATATTTGTGGATGCACAACTGAATTTCTGAATTCATAGAATCAAATTAACTATTACTACTAATATATATAAACTATTTTACTGGCTAGGCTTCAGTATTTCTACCTCCATTTTCTTTCAATGTTCTTGATTATTTCACATTACCTGTATGAGATTACCTCTCCATTGCTCTTCTTCTTCTGTCAACGAAAAACACTGGTCTGGTCCAGAAAACTTTTGCAAGAACCTGAGAAAGTTGTTTTGCGAGGTCCTGAGAAAGTTTTGCAAGATCCGAAAAAGTTTTGCGAGATCCCAGGATACTTGTTTTTGCAAGATCCCGAGAAACTTGTTTTGCGAGATCACGTGAAAGTTTTGCGAGATCTTGCAGAAGTCCGTCCTTTTTTTCTTTTTTCACCCATCATTTTTTTTCCCCCCGTGTCCCCTGGGGGGTTCCGTACCCTGCAGGGCTCCGTAGAAATTCCTGAGGTAAGTGACTAATGTCTGGTCCCTTATCTCTTTCTGAAACACCCATTTGGAAGTGATCCATTCTGGCTGTTATCTGTTTATGACGTAACAATATTGTGTGGTCTGACACTGTACATGTCTTGAGAGAAGTTTTTAAAGTTTGACAGAAATGTTCCCTCACACCAAAGGACAGACTTTGGCTATAACTTGCCTGGTGAACACGATACGTCAGAAACACCTGGAGGGTATTCGTTCAAATATGGAACTAACTTTCACTTTAACTTAAAAGTAAATTGGTATCCTAAGGTTGAAGGTCACTGTGGCCTTGCATAGCATGTTTTTGGCCTCAACTCATCTTATGAACACAATATCTTTAGAAAGCCATGAATGTCCTTTCTTCAAATTAGATGCCTCTCGGTACTACGATGCCAAGGGTTCCCTGAAGCAGATCAGAAGGTCAGAGGTGGGAAAAGGAGTGAAGTAAGAACCTCATCGGTTTTAAGAATCTCTTAAAGACTCTAAGTAAGTGAAATCCATGTGACACTGGGGCAGAGCTCAGCCTGGCCTCTCTAATTTAAGCCCTTGTGCAATGTAATTTTACAACTTTATGATTTCTGTTGATATCTGAGCCTCTTTATAGAGTAATTCAAAGAGGTGTGACACATTCTCTGTGTAAAGGCAATCAGAGAAATAAAGTTGCGTGTGTGCTGTCCTGTTGCGTTGGTGTCAATTAGAAGATTTCAACTAACCATTAACCACAGCTCGGAGAGTCTAGAGAAACCAGGGTTACACTTTGAATTAATGGTGTATTTATAGTGTAAGAGGCTATGATTCGGTTTACATGAATAGTAAAAGGGGAGAACATCTGAGAGTGTGATCGCATTTTATAGACACGATAGCTTTGGCTTCTTGCCTCTTGTACTCAGTGATGCCCAGATGTTGAACGGCAGCAACTTCACATTTACTGTCATTCTCTTGAGAATAAATCAAGCTGAAACAGAAAAGGTGGCAACAAGACATGGAAATAAACTAAATATAAAAGTGCATGTTCAAGAAGAACAAGTGTTTTAAGGATTTCCTTGTTTTTACTGCTGGTCTGCACCAGCACCAAGTACCAGAATGAAATGAATCATTATTTGTCCATATAAAACAAAATTAAATCATTGTCTTTACATGCTATTTTTTAAAAACACAATTAAACATAATAATAAAAATAAGGTCTCCCCATCCTGTTCGACATGTAACCTTTCAAAATAATTCACGGTCTTATTTTCATACAGTTTGTGTTTCTCTGGGGCGTGGCTCACAGATCACACCTAAGATAAGATAACATTTTATTTGTTGTTTATTCGTTTCATTTTTAACGTGTGCAGTTATACATGCATAGTTCAATCCAGCAATCACTACACCATAAAATCCTGGTTTACCCTTCACACCAATGGATGATCCAGTTTTCAAGCTACGTCAGTGTTCTCGTTATCTCGTTATCTCGTTATCTCGTTATCTCGTTATTAGCCAGACTCTAGTCACGGACGCCTGCAGTGCTCTGCAAAAACATCTCAAAAAAGCGAATTTTTTGAGTTGTTTTTGCCTTGAGAAGACACTGAAATAAACCTTTGTTAAACCTGCTACCAGTCTCTGCATTTTGGGACTTCCCTGCACTCAAGTTATCACACAATCATCTGACCATATGGGCCCAGCAGAGATAGACCACCTCAAGCAGGTGCTCGTGACACAAGGCGCTCTGGTGGGCAAGCATGAATCCACTCTCCGGGAAGTTGTGGACAACTTGCAGGAGCTAGCCACGGTTGTTACGGAGGGAGGATGGACGCCATCATATTATAGGTCAACTTCCCCTCTTTCTCATCCGCCCAAGCCAGCACCAGAACCAGAACCAGCCGTGGCACCAATGCCCATGGCCCGAGAACTCTACATCCCCATAACCGGTAGGTATTCTGGTCACCTAGGGGCAAGTTCTCAGTTCCTGCACCAGTGCTCATTAGTTTTTCACCAACACCCAAGGCAGGGATCCCAGTCAGCTTCACAGTATGCACTCAAGTTTCACATTTTCCCCGTCCAAAGTGGATGGAAGAACACAGCGGTGTATCAGAGGAGGTAAAGAATCAGTTAAACACCAGAGATAATCCTGATAGCTTGGATAAGATAAGACAGAGACGGAGGGAAAGGTCCCAGAGACAGAAGTCCCATTCCTCGCCTCCCCTCCAGCCAACCAAATGGCATTGCTCCTTTCCACCACCTGGATGACTGTATGTTCCCCGGTCGATGAGAAGTCGTGTGCAGTGGGTGCATACATCGAAGGTAGCCTGTCACTCCGGGGTTGAACCCTTTTCTTGCTCTGGCAGCATTTCTGGTGGCCAATCATTACCTTAGACATGAGAGTTTGTCATCCATCTGTGCAAGCAATATGTCCTCCCACCGTACACCAGTGGGTCTCCTCCAACCCCCTACCAATCCCACATCATTCCTGGTCCCAAATAGCCATGAATTTTGTCACCGGCCTCCCTCCCTCTGAAGGTAATACCACAGTAGTTGACCGTTTCTCAAAATCTGTTCACTTTGTTCCACCCATTATCACCAAGTGTATTTTTATCTAACTTTTAGGATCAACCAATCATACCTTTTGAAATGATGACTCATACCTAGCAATGGGGCCAACCACACCTCCATACTAAGATAAGTTTCTGTCCATTCCTTGCTCAGAGTTATCTGAAAATCACTCCTAAGCTAATACTCCTTGCTAGGATTTTTTTCGGCTGAGTTAGGAGCTCTCTGAGAGGATCCTCAAAATCTTTAGGAATATGGGCCCTGGTCCACCTACTTGCCATGCGTGGAGTACTCCCACAACTTGCTGATGAGCTCTGCTACTGGTATGTCTCCTTTCATGGTCTCTAATGGTTTCCAACCTCCCTGTTCCCCCATCAGGAGACAAAGGTTGCTGTGGTTCAGACAGCTGCCTGGAACCAGTGGATCGTCGACAAACCTGCCTTTGGTGGATTCGGAGGGGTACGGTCCTGAGGAGTGCTCTTGGGTTTTGTACTGCGTGATTTTGAATCCTGTCCTGTTGACTGATTTCTATACTAGGTGCCCTGACAGGCCTGGTGGGACGCCAGGTGATGTCCCTTAGTTTGTGGCTATGTTTAGGTTTACCTTTTTTCTCTCCTGCAGTGCAGGTGGTGGCTCTAGGGCATGGCTGACCCACTTTCCTTGAGGAGGACAGCAGAACACACCTGAGTTCAATCCAGCTATCACTACTCCATAATGATCCACTCCACCACACCAATGTCAGATGATTCGGTTTTCAATCTATGTCAATGCTTTTACTGTCAGCCAGCTTCCAGTAAAGACGCTGAAAAATAAATCTTTGTTAAACCTGCTACCAGTCTCTCTGCATTTTGGATCCTCCAAGTCGTCACATCATCTGACCAAGATGGACCCCGCGGAGACGGACCACCTCAAGCAAGTGCTCATGACAAAGGGCGCTCTGTTGGGCAAACATGAGTCCACTCTTCGGGAAGTTGTGGTCAACTCCTTCTTCTCCGCCCGAGCCAGCACCAGAACCAGCCGTGGCACCAATGCCCATGGCCCGAGAACCCTACATCTTCACCAGGTATTCCGGTCGTCTAGGGACATGTTCTCAGTTCCTGCACCACTGCTTATTAGTTTTTCACCAACAAACTGATGCAACTGATCAAGCACTGATAGCTTTTATCCAACCATGCCTCAACTTGGACTCTAGCTATCTCTACTCACTCCCCAGAACTCACACAGTCTTAAATGAGAAAGCTTTACAGGGAAGTAAGCTGCACTCAAGTCACATGGAATCTGTATGTCATAATCATTCTAAACTGCTTAGATTCTTTTAAAGAGGCTTCAATTAAAAGAAAAAAATCACAACACATGGTACTCTGTTAATCATCCATCATTTATCTGATCTTGGCTCAGGGAAATACTTTCTCTTCATGTTACTCACTACTTCTGGTGTAAGAGGTGGATACCACGCAAAATACACAGCAATAAAACATGACAACGACACCGCTCTTGGTGGGAACTTCAGACGCAGGTCAGCAATCCTCCTGACATTTATTGGATCTCATCAGTGCCGCCCAAACTGTATAAATACTGAGAGAGAAGATCGGTCAGCGTCATAGATGTCACAGGTCTCATCACTGAGGTAAGACACAGCCTGTTAATTCATACTGTATTTGGGTCATATTAGGTCATGCATTGATGAAAATTCGGTGCAAATACGGGTCACATTTTGATGTAGTCCAGCTTCTTGCCACCATCCAAAGACACGCTGGTTAGGTTCATTGGTGATTCTAAATTGGGTGTCGGTGTACATGTGTGTTGTCTGTCTCTCTGTGTACCACACCTTTCGCCTGATGACAGCTGGGATAAGCTCCAGCATTCCCGGCAACCCTTCACAGGACAAGTGGTTACAGAAGTTGAGTGAATGAATGAATAAATGGTCTCATTTTTAACCTAGTTTAAAATCTGATTTAAATCAATGCATGTATCCACATTTATTTAAATCAGATTTTTAAAAAGTGAACGATTCAGATGATTTTAATGTTTCATCCCAGACAGAAATAACTTCACTGCAGCCTGTTTATTATTAAATATTGCAGGTGTCCTTGTTTGTGGTTATCATGAGGATGTTTGCAGTAATCCTTGCGCTGGCAGTCCTCTCAGGTGAGTTGAAAACTTTTTTCGCTTTTTGCTTACATTAACAAAAAAACGACTGCAAAGAAGTCAAAGAGAAGGTGAAGTGAGAAAGGCCAGAACCAGAATACTTTATTAATCCTTCAAGGAAATAGTTTCGTTGCAGCCGCTCCCATTTAGTGACAGTTGCAAGCAGGTAGAATAAAATACAAATAAATAAATGCACCAGGACTGCGGACCACTCCAGGGACCCTCTTGTAAAAGTAATAATATCAATCCTCAACTATCTTTCTCTGAATACAAGAAAAGTAAATATGTCCTTCAATGCAGAAGAGAAACTATACGTTATAACTTGATTCAGGGCTAGTGACCCTTCACAGGACAAGTTGTTACAGAAGATGAATGAATCAATGAGTCCATCTCTATATGTTAAATTCTCACAATAAGAAGTTTTATTTTCTGTGGCATCTCTTTTTTTGTGTCTTCCGCTGTGACAGCTCTTTTCTTTTGTCCAAACCAGGCTGCCATGCCAGAAGCGTTCCTCTGGACAGAAGGACGGGCGCCAGGGAAGACGCAGTCGACAAGATTAAGTACAATTTCACCGACGAGGTGCTGAAGAACATCAGGATAGAGCTGACGTGAGCAAACCGCTTCACAGCCGAATTGCTTCCAGTCTATTTATATTAACATGCATCTTTGCTAAATACTATAAACACATTAAATATTTAGAAAGGCCTCTGCATGGTATGGGGAGGATTTGGAGATTGTTGCACGACAACAATCTCCAGTTCAGCTTCAGTTTCCTTTAAAATGCAGTTCAAACTTTTCCATTATGCAATTAAACATAGACATAGGCTGCATAACCTAAATAGTGTTGGACCGCTTTTGATTATGTAACTTTCTGTTTTAGTGTTTGAGTAACCAATTTCAAGAAGGTGAGAAATGTCCACAACTGCTGATTTAATACTTTATTAGGTCTTTGTTTGATGTCTGCATAGTTTCATGACATAACTAGTAGCTAGTAAAAAAAAAAAAAAACATAGCGACCTGATGGAAGCCTTGCTTTTGTGAAATAGTGCAAACAAAACAAGCAAAATAAAAAGACAGCTTGCACGCAACCAAAGCACTTCAACCTCATAATTCCCTATAGAGCTGATAGCGCCAGGTCCCGGTCTGAGTACGGACAATACGTGTCGGCAGCTATTTCTCTTATAAACCAATTACTGTTCTGAAAAAAGTACTTTAAGTTGTTAAAATGGCTTTTTAACTTTAGGCCTGTTCAGTTTTGCCCGGGGATATTTTCTTTATTTTTCTACTGTTTTGAATTGAAATGCAATTAAATCCATTTTTCCAGAGATTGAAAGCGCTTGAGTTTACAGTATTTATGTACATGTCTATTATTTGATTCAGTCGTCCATAAAATAAAATAATTTAGATTAAATTAGATGTTTTTTATTTTTATTTTTAAATGGAGTCCCACCCCTATTGATAATATAAAATGTGCGGGTTTGGTAGCTACCAGCAAACCTCCTGTTGATTCTTATCATTAAAAGGTTAAGACATGACTGCCCTTCTGATCCCTTTGATCACCACTGACCGGAGATGGTAAGGTAGTAGACAGCCGGTTTACTCATAAACTGTTAACAGAACTGTCATGCAAACAGCTCGGTTTGCCCTAAAGTTCATGCTGGTGTCATGAAAGAGGACGCCAGCATGAAAGTGACTCTGCAAGTTTCGTTGTGGTTAAATAAGTTAATAGGAGCCAAAGTAAATTAAAACACTTGTCAAGGAAATAGAAGAATGATTAGTTCTAGTCTACAAATCATATGCAAGGCTTTTTGCGGAAGAGTATTTTTTTTTTTTTGTGCTGTTTGTTTTGTGGGTAGCGTGCAGTCGATTGTCTGCAGACAAACAGCTAGGTCATGAACTAAAACTTTGACAAAGCAGAAATTCCGCGACACATTTTGATTCCTGAACTTCCTGGATTTCTTCCTGCTAAAACAAGGCCGTGACAATTATAGTATCTTAGCTGTTTTTATATGACATACTGTGGCAAATTTAAATAAAAAGTCCACAGGGCTGAAACAATATACGAATTAAGATGAGTTTATAACCTTATTATAACATTGAGCTGTCTTGGCTCTAGGGTGAATGCAAATTCCAGGAAATAACATCACCCTCCTTTGTGTACACTTGTCCTTTTGGAATTTTTTACTCGATTTCTGGAAAGACCCTAAATGCACATTTCCTCAACGTCCAAAACCTTGATTTACCCATAGCGAGAAACTGAACCGAGTCCAGTGGTTCCCTCTGAGGAGAATAGTAGCCAATAATGGTTTAAACTGTAACTAAAGTAATTGCGACCATCTGGGAGGCAAACCTTGATTGGCGACTCATGGAAAAGAAGCGGCACGTCCGAACCAGGGTTCATTTACAATTCTCTGTCACCTAAACAAACGTACATAGTGGCAATGAAGGCTCAACACTGTGCTGTTGTGCGGCGCTGGGCATTAGAGGAGGAGGGGGGGGCACAGGTGCCGGTTTCTGATAAATGAGACAAACGGGTCAAACCACCTTCCTTTCCTCGTATCATTTATGTAAAACACAGACAATGGCACAGGAGAGGTCTGTTTTAGATAATGAGGCTTCATTTCTTTTAAGCTGTGTAAAGGGCTTCCCGTCGAGATAAACGTAAAGTAAGAGTCTTAGAAACATTAAGACACATTAAGGTGGAATTTATTTATTTAATCGATTAATCGCTGACCTTCTTTCTCCTCTTTCTCTGGAGATGTATTGACATTTTAACATGTCTCAGATATGTGCGAGGCGTTGTTTGACCGAGTCTAAAAGTACAAATGTGTGTAGCTGAAACCCTGTTATTAATGAGAGGGTGAGATACATGATTATACACAAGAAATGACTTGGAAAAAAACCTAATAATACACAGGCCCTGACAGTTCTGACATAGAAATAGTTGGTAAGCAGGTCTCAGTTTAAATCATATAAATACATTTGTTAGAAAATTAAAAGAACAATATAAACAATAGTGGATTAAGATCAGCCAGGATGCCCCGATCCACCGCTTTGTGACCCAGATCTGATCCAGCCAAGAATAAAAAAATAAATCATCCTGCAAACTCTGTGATTTCCACATCTCTCTCCTTTACAAACATAAAGATTAAGCTGTCGCGCTGTGTTTCTATGCAGTCCCGCTATGAATAATGGCCAAAACCAAAAGTGTATTTAAAAGGTGGAAATTTCAACCCATATCAAGGTGTGGTATTTGCGATAACACCTATTTTCTTTACAAAAGATAATAGAGGCGTGTCAACAAGGAATGCTTATAAAACATTTCATTTGACTTTTTCTGAGACGTTTAAGATTTGTGAAAACTAAACTCAAGAAAGAACCAACAAGAGCATTAAGACTTCTATTGAGTGAAGTGGACGGACAAGCCGGTCTGGGTAGAAAGTGGGAGGAGACAGGCGAGCATCAATCAGGATGGGCTGAGCTTCACCTGCTCTGAAAAGCTATATATTTGACAGAGAGGAAAGCACATAGAGAGGGACAGCATGCTCTGGCTGAATAAAGATGTGGATGTACTTTGAGAAAAGTGACAGAGACCTGAGTGGGAAGCAGGAAAGGAATGAGATCTAGCAGACGTTGAGGAGTGACCTTCAGAAAACAGTTGCCTTAAAAAATAAAAAGCTGTGAACTATTTTTTCCAAAACATGGCGACTAGTTTTCGATTTGCCTTTTTTCTCTGTGTGTTGCTGCTGGCGTCCAGAAGTCTGGCTAATGAGGAGACTCTTCAGGAGCCTACACCAAGCACCTCGGAGTCGGGCACCGGGAATGGGACAGACACAGGCCATGGCACGACTGGTGACACCGGTCATGAGTCTGGTCATGAGTCTGGTCATGGAGGAGAACCCATCACCACCCTGCCTATTGTGTCCTGGAAGTGGGAACACGTCTCCACTCCATACCTGGTGGCCCTATGGATCCTGGTCTCGTGGCTCTGCAAACTCAGTGAGTCCATTGATGTCCTGCCTGTGATGGATTTCAACAAACAGTTCTAATATCAGAAAGACATGTATTTGTATGTTTTAGACTAAACTGCTTTATTAATTCATGAGGAAAAGGGAAAACTCATAATTCAGGGATTGGCATAAAATTTGCAGGTGATCAGATCTATCTATTTCCTATTGACCAGTCTTGTAATTATCTTTTCAAATAATTCATATTTTGACCTATAAAATCTTAGAAAAGTGTTTATAAATCTAGTAAAATATCTTGTTCTGTCTGACAGATCAGATTTTGAGCAAATTAGTTCTGTGATAAGGAAAAGCATCAAATTCCTCCATTAGAGAAGCTTTGATCAGGATTTGGCGATCATAATTATTTACAGTGAAGTCAAGACTTTACAGTATTATAAAGAGAAATGCATGTTTGCAGTTTGTATCTAAACCCTCTAGTTGCAGAAAAAATGTCATGAAAGAGAAAACTCATATAAACTTGAGAAAAGCATTAAAATAAATGCTTTACGTACGTGATATTTATGGAAGCTGCTGCAGTTAATTTGCTTTTAAATTGAGTTGCATAATACATCATAATCAGCCACGATTAGGTGTAGTTTAAAGTACCACACCTGAACATTTAACTTTACACATACCACTAAAGTATTTTTATTTAGTGACCTTTCACTAATACCTCAACCAGTTACCATTAGTGTACATGTCATTTTAAGTAGTAATGAATACATATACTGTCAATATGATTTTTATTTTGTGTTGTCTTTCATGTATATAAAATAACCAACTAGGTTAACGGCTTCATTTGGTTTTGGATATGTAGTGAATGAAAGAGAGAGAGAGATGTAGATGTAGAGATATAGAGAGAGATGTAGATGTAGAGATATAGAGAGAGATGTAGATGTAGAGATATAGAGAGATGTAGATGTAGAGATATATAGAGAGATGTAGATGTAGAGATATAGAGAGAGATGTAGATGTAGAGATATAGAGAGAGATGCAGATGTAGAGATATAGAGAGAGATGCAGATGTAGAGATATAGAGAGAGATGTAGATGTAGAGATATAGAGAGAGATGTAGATGTAGAGATATAGAGAGAGATGTAGATGTAGAGATATAGAGAGAGATGCAGATGTAGAGATATATAGAGAGATGCAGATGTAGAGATATATAGAGAGATGCAGATGTAGAGATATATAGAGACATACATAGAGATATAGATATAGAGAGATATACAGCAATAGAGATAGACAGAGATGTAAACATAGCGATATAGATGTAGCTATAGATAGAACTAATCATAGATGTGAACATATAGATATGAGTAGATTATATATATATATATATATATATATTATTTATTTATTTATTTTTCTAGCTTAGCATGAAGTCTGGAAACAAGCTAGCCTGACTCCATCCAAAGGTAACTAAATCTAGACAAATGTCCATCAGTGTTTGGTAAATACAAGCTTTAGGGTAAAATGTACGACGGGTAAAAGTAACTTTTTACAAGATGTCTGCATTGAGGACTCAAATGAGCCTGACCTCTGCTGACTATCACACAAAGTCTTTTCCTGTTGCGATCACAAAACATTACCAGTTATTGTATACACAACAGATACAGTTGGGCTGCGGAAAATGTGACAATGTGGACAATGTAAATGAATAAGCGTGCACATGTGTGTGTGAGTGTTTGTGTACAGGTCCGCTGGCATAAATATGGGGTGGTGGTTGGCTTGAGTATGATGGAGGATGAAGGAAGTGACCCTGCAGATAACCAAACAATGAAATGAGACACAACCAGATGACGTTTCTTTTTTGTTTTGCAGCAGAAAGATGCTTGGCTGAAAAATGTCACAGCGGTGTTTATAGTGACGGAAAACCACAAGAAAGATTATTAGTAAGAATAGAGAGAAATGTTATTGATGTTTCACGGCAGGTTTGGTGGAAAGAAAGGACCCAAATTTGTGTTATTTGCCAAGGTTTAACAGTCAAAGAATCATCCTCCGCAAAACCTCAAAGCTTTAAATAGGTCAAATAAGACATTCTAAATGACCAAAGGCTGTGGAGAATACAAATGTTTGCAAGAGGATTAGCGGACATCTCTGAAGTGTTACTGCTAAATCGCCTGGATTAAACTTTTACAGCTATGGAGAAAACAGGCAGGACTCTTAAACGTTTGATAGTTGTGTCAGGACAACCCTGTGACTAAAGCAGCAGTGGGAGACTTAACTTTAAATAGGTCAGTCAGTCATTTCTTGTTATTGATTCCAGAGCAAGTGATGCAGTCTTAAGAAAGAATCAAATGAAGTCCAGTAAAGAACTAAAACACTTTAAATGTTGACTTAATAGTTACTCAGCATGGTTTGCTCAAGCGCTGACAATGGTGTCGCTTTTCTCATGATCGCATTTTCCAGTTACAGGCTTACAATGCTCGCTTTCTTTCAACTTAATTCTTGGTACCGTGGTTCTAATTGCAGTACAAAAACAGGTTTACTTACCTGTGTTTGGCTGCAAAGCCAATGAACAGACTTTGATTTGGAAGCGTTGCACCTTCAACACATTTAGGTTGATTACTCCAGCATTTTTCACGTTTACTGTCATAGATTACTCATAAAAATGATTTTATATCTCCTTGATTATTGCAGGGAGAGGTCACAAAATGACTAATTTCATTGAGCAAAGTGAGATTTTTTCCTGACTTACCGTATTAGTCTTACGCTTTAGCTACCAGACCTCCCAATCTGAAGATAACCTCTGCTCGACCTCCACTACTTTCTCTTTGTGTAGTGTGCACAGAGCTGTGTCCGTCTGATTGAAAGGTTCAAGTTGAAGGCCGGGGTGTATTAGGTGATTTGTTAATAAGGCTGAACAAGGGATAGAGGGCGTCGTGAGCAGTGAAATGTTCTTATAAGGATGATTGACAGCGTTTAAAACGCCGGCAACATGTTAATCAGAAACCAAACTTCCACATTATATGGAGACAAGTAGCTGCAATCAATAAATTATCGGCTTGTCTCACGCCTGCCTGTGTGCTTTCAAATCATCAAACCTGTCCGTCTAACCAGTGAGGCTATTGTCCCTTGTCCTGCACGAACAAGACGGGACTGTTGGCCAAAGAAAACATCCAGTCATAAGCGAATCAGTGCTTAGGGGGGTAGTTTTCTTAGTTTTTCCTCAGTCCTGTTCTTGTTAAGGCCGCGCCACACCGAGCAGACGGCCGGTGTCGGGTCATTGGTTAGCTTAGTGTTTTGCAGTGCGTCCCGCGCCGTTGGTACAAGATCAGTCTGATTGGCTGATCAGCTTAGAGAACCACCAGACACAGAAGACTCTTATGTTTTACATCTTCATCTTCGTCTGAACATTCAAACCCACAAATATTTCCACAACAATGTAATCGTCTGGAATCAACAGACACATATACACAAGTATACATGGCCAATACCACTAATTAATTATTATTATAGCGGCTCTTCCTGTGTCCCATATTGATGAATGACGAATACAGACTACTGCCACCTGCTGGCGTGGAGGGTAATTTTATTTCCACGCAGGTGCAGAAGTTATGAACCAGTTGGTCGTTGGCTGTAGTCTTTGTGGTGGGTTCAAGTGCAACTTCTGGTTGCAGAAACGTTGGTTTTGTGTCGGTTAGAGTCTAGCAACATGGGATTCAGTGTCTTGCTCGAGTACTGGGGTTCGAAGTGCTGATGTCCATACCTTTACGCTGTGGCACGCTGACTTTTTTGAAAATGTATAAAGAAACATTTAGCAGCATAGCAGCTCCTCCTAAGCTGTCAGCAGGTTGACATCATGATATCTAGTACCTGGATAGTAAAGAGGAGCATGTTTTTGACCCACGACTCTCTCTCTTCAGCCTTCTTGACGTCTTTGCTGTCTCGGTAGCGTTCAGCCTCAAATCTGTTATTTCAAAGTAACGTGCAGGTTTCAAAGCCTCTACTGCAGTTTTGAGTCACTGCTTTTCAAATAAAATTATGACTGCAGGATGGTTTACAAGAGACTTGTCCATTTTTAAAGGACAACAATAGGGCGCCATGGCACTGAGGAATAATTATAATATATCAGGCTTTTTGGGATTTTAAGTTTTGTTTCAACAGATAAATGAACCTCATCAGACAGCAGAACTCGCCACACACAGAAAATATTTAATTTTGATTCTTGAGTTATTAGTCATGGCTCCGTGATATAATCCAGTTTATTTAGAGCAGTTTATTTAGAGAAGAGGAGGACGGCTTTCTCATTTCCCGCTTTAACCAAGATTGAGTAACAACGGCGTCAATCATTACTAAAGCCGGTGAAAAACGTACCTAAACACAAACACAGGTACGCGTTCAGCGTCTATCAAATGACCTCTGCGCCATCTCTCAATCTTTCACTCCCGCACACACATGCTCAGAGAACATGTGTCATGATAAATGGATGCGGAAAGCACAAACAAGGCAGCGACTCTGTGAATGTTTCAAACGTGACTGAATAACTAGCGACACATCCGCTACTCCCCCACGTTTTTAATTCTCCAACCCGAGTGCGCAAACGGTCAACCTTGAGGAGATACCCTTTGTATAAAAAGCGGAATCTTTGTTTTGTTTGGACACTTTTGAGTTCTCCGCTGACCACAGACGGGGACAGAGGAAGATGGAGCAATAGAAGAGACAAAGAAGTGACTAGATAGTGATAGCAGACAAGTGAGAAGTGTTACAGCCCAGCCTCGGTAGGGAGACTTTTATCTCCTTGACATCTGAGATCATACCGTCACGAGAGGAAGGACGTTTTACCCGGCGTGACCTCATTTTCCCCTTCATTTTTATTTATTTATTTTTTTAAATATCTGCTCGATCTAATGCGACGCCGTGGATGTGCGCGCTCATGGCTGCTGGCCTCGGTGTTGCTGATTTGCCTCGTCTCGTCGGCGAAGGCTGACGCAACCAATCGGGACTCCCTCGCCAAGTCCTCACATCACCAGCCCACGGCGAACTCGAATCAGACTCACCACGGCCACGGCTCACAGATCACGGGGATACCAATCGTGACCTTTAAATGGCACCATGTGCAGTCTCCTTATCTAGTTGCATTATGGGTGCTGGTGGCTTTTTTGGGTAAAATCGGTATGTAACACGTGTTGTAGGACACACATGGGCTAGTGTTTAGATTATTTTTTTGCAATTGATTAGATTAGAAAAGAATGCATGTCGGCTTGTTGTTGTTATCTCATGCACAGTTTAGACAGATTCTTTAAATAACTTTATGTATTCATACCTAACTTGACTAAACCAACCTCAGCTGATCTTCCTCATCATTAGTGTGTATTTGTGGTTTGATCAGCTGATCGGCAGCTTAAGGAGTATTTATGACTGTTTTAAACTCAAGATTGGTGCAAAGAAATACACCTTGAAGCACAAAAACACAAATGTTTGACTCTAACCTAATGTGAAACCGGTGAGCACTGGGTTTTGGGAAAGGGAGAAATGTTTAAGCTGCACTGTAGAAAAAGCTTTAATATGTAACGGTGTGCTGTAGCCAGCATGCTGTTCCAGGGAACACAAAGGTTTCTTCTTCTTCTCTTTTCTCTGTGCTTTTAGAATCATTGTAATTACAGTAAAACAAAACTACAACAGTGCATGCTAAATTAAAATTAAATTAGAAATGCATTTGAGTTGTTGTGTTTTGTAGCTCGTGAATCAGCCATATCTGAGCATAAATAAGTTCCACACTCTTGCACAAATGTAAACACAGACCAGACTAATCTTCAACCACTTTTCAATGGGAACTAAAGTCTTGAGTTGGAAAATCAATGTCTCTGAAATGGGTGCGCAATCACAGGTCATGTGGTTTTCTTATAAAGGTCCGTCTTAAGTTACCCAGAGAGGTTTCGTTCGTCAGTTAATCATACGCAAAGTGGTGACTGTCTGACGGGTGCAAAAGTTGATCATTTGCAAAATTTACAGCCTCAGATGTTTTACATTCATTCCTCAGTTAGAAAGTTTATCTTACTGGTTGTTATAAATATGTATCTCCTCTCAGTCATCGAATCCAACCACTATGTGACCAAAATCATCCCAGAGAGTGCCCTGCTCATCTGCTTCGGTTTCATTCTGGGCGGCATGATCTGGGGCGCGGACAAGACGCAGACCTTCTCGCTGACCCCGACGGTGTTCTTCTTCTACCTGCTGCCTCAGATCATCCTGGACTCCGGCTACGCCATGCCCAACAAGCTCTTCTTCAGCAACATGGGAGGCATCCTGGTCTACGCCGTCATCGGGACCTGCTGGAACGCCGCCACCTTGGGGCTGTCCCTGTGGGGGTGTCACAAGGGAGGAGCGATGGGTAAGAGAGGCCTCTGGACGCGCCAGAACCAGGTTTCTGGACGTGCACGAGTGGTTGGCAATCGTTAAGTCGCACCCTAAAATCTACGCTATAAGCAAAGAAGCAAGAGTTTTGAACATCGTCACTATCACAAAAAGAAATCCAAAAAAAAGCCGTCTATACCTCCAGAGCTTATCAACATAATCCTTCTCTACAGTACGTCCATGTCTAAATTGCCAACAGGGGGCGCTAATAATTAATTAGGCACACCTTTAACTTGCTTGAGTCTTGTACAGTACGTTTAGGTCAAACGTTTCATAGCAAGAGATCACTGACAATGATGATAGAAATCTGTGCACAGTGAAAGTTGTTTTAAAACCAGTTCAACCACAGTTTGTGCTCAGATTGCTTTGTCGTGACTCATGAAACACATTTCTTTAGATCCAGAGTCCAATCACAAATACGAATCCACTTGGAAACCATATAGAAATGACGCTATAGACCTGCAGAACTTGCCTGAGATTCTGCACGTTTTTAAGTTTTCTTCAGTATCAACATAATCTAGCAGGATTTATCTGTGCATCCATGTCTAAATTGCAAACAGGGGTGGCTAATCGCTAATTCGGCACAATTAAAGTCTGAAATATACCACAAGCAAACATGTTTTTTGGATACGCCACACTCAGCCACAGTGAATAAAATCCATACTTATTGCTTCTGCCTCCCTTAACCCTGTGCTGTAGGCGACCTGGACATCGGCCTGGTGCAGTATCTTCTCTTCGGCAGCCTGCTTGCCGCTGTGGACCCCGTGGCCGTCATCGCCGTGTTTGAGCAAGTCCACGTTAACGAAGTCCTCTTCATCATGGTGTTTGGAGAGTCGCTGCTCAACGACGGCGTAACAGTGGTTCGTATGCGTCAGCGCTCTTGTGTCACTTTCCTCGGGGTGGGGGGGCGAGAGAATTGTGTGCAGAGACGTCCATCACGGGGACAAGTACACGTTCAGGACGCGGAGTGTAACGGGTGCAAAAACTGTTCTCTGCAGAGATCTGGAATTTAACCTTCTTGATTAACGTTCTTTTTGTGGTGCTGGCTGGGGCACCGAAAGGGGGGGGGGTAAAGGAGACGGATTCTAGGGGCCCATGATTGAGGGGGGCCCCTAATGATGATGAAATTATAATACAGAAATGTTGTTCTTCTTTCACAAATATGGTAATGATAGTCAAAAATACCATTAAAATGCATAATTGTTTGTAAAATAGCATCAAAAAATTTCGGCGCTGTGTTGGGGGGCCCTGTAAAGATTCTTTTCATGGGGCCCAAAATCCCTAGCACCGCCCCTGGGTGCTGGATCTAGAAGGAAGTTTTTCCCATATATACATAGACGCCGCATCGACTGTAGAGGGACGTGCCTAAAGCGACGCCATCTTGGTTCAGGGCTAGCAGAGGCAGTGGCACATGAACGTACGAAGGAAAGAGGTACTCCTCAATCTCAAAGTGGAATTATTCGCTGAATTTTGTACCAATTTCCAAACGTATTGATCTGTTAAAATCATATGATAAAAATATGGTTTTACTACCCAAATACAAATTTTACTTAATGTTATCAGCAGACTAGCTTCTGACAGAGGATTGTAAAGAAAAGATGCCGGACTTCAACTGAACTCTGGGACCCCAAGTGAATGGACAGACAGATAGAGAGCATGCAGGAGGGTAGCACGAGGGTTAAGGCAGTGGTTCCCAAAGTGGGGGACGCGCCCCCTAGGGGGGTCGCAGAGCCATTGCAGGGGGGGGGCACAGGTCCCGGGTCGAATTAGAGGGTCACAGTTTTATTGGTCTCGGCTCTCATTCATTGTTCTTCATCATCAATCCGAGATATATATGTAAAAAAAGACAGAGCATTCATTTTCTTTTTCTTCTTCTTTGGTCTTTTAGGTGCTCTTCAATGTATTTGATGCTTTTGTGTCACTGGGAGGAGAGAAAATTAATGCTGTGGAGATCATTAAAGGAATAAGTAAGACTTTAATTTACCTGTTAATAGGGAAGTCTGTGGTCTGACAGCTCGTGGTCGTGTCCGGGGCTTTGGTTTTTTAAATGTGTGCGTTTCTTCTCCGTCTTTGTGTAGTTTCCTTCTTCGTGGTGGCCTTTGGCGGTTCCCTCATCGGCTTCGTGTTCGGCATCTTGATCTCTCTTCTAACCAGATGCACCAAACACGTCAAGATCATCGAGCCGGGCTTCGTGTTCGTCCTGGGGTACCTTGCGTACCTGACTGCCGAGATGCTCTCGCTGTCCGCCATCCTGTCGTGAGTCCTCCTCGATTGACGCCTCGTTTGTTTCGTTTTCTTTTTTTACCGATATTCATTTCTAAAGGAAGCGCGGACGTCCTCCTCCGTGTTTGTCTTCTGCAGGATCTTGTTCTGCGGCATGTGCTGCCAGAAGTACATCAACGCGAACATGGACGAGAACTCCGTCAACACGGTCCGATACATCATGAAGGTGTTTGCCAACGGGTCGGAAACCATCATCTTCGTTTTCCTCGGCATCTCCGCCATCGACAAGACGATCTGGGTCTGGAACACGGGCTTCATCCTCCTCACGCTCCTCTTCATCTTTGTGTATAGATTCATTGGTGAGACTTTGTCCTCTTGAAGCACAATCTGATGTCAAAGCTCACAAGGTGGGTTCTTTATATATCTGTATATATGTTTGTGTGTACACAGGCGTCTTTATCCTCACCTGGATCCTGAACAGGTATCGACTGGTCCCTTTGGAGTTCATCGATCAGGTGATTATGGGCTTCGGCGGCCTGCGAGGGGCAGTCGCCTACGCCCTGGCCGCGATGCTGGATGAAAGTAGGATAAAGGAGAAGAACCTGATGATCTCCACTACTCTCATTGTAGTCTACTTCACTGTCATTCTTCAGGTAGCCACCTTTACCGGCTCATTAATCAGATCGCTTGTTTTATGACACGTCACAGCTTCATTTTGTTTTCCTGCCGCAGGGAATCTTGATGAAACCTCTGGTGACGTGGCTGAAAGTGAAGAGAGCTGCAGTGTCTGAGCTCACACTCATAGAAAAAGTGCAAAACAAGGTAAAGACAACAGCTGAACATTTCACACAACAGCCGGGTCCTTCTAATACGGCGTGCAGTTCACACAGAGTCTCTGTCTTCTTGTGGTGTCTCAGGTGTTTGATCACATGCTGGTTGCCGTAGAGGACATATCGGGACAAATAGGACACAACTACATGAGGGACAAGTACGTAAAGGCGTGACGGATGTTTTTTCAACGATTATTTGATTGCAGCTACAACGATTTCTTTTTCTTCTCCTTCCCGCAAAGGTGGAATAACTTTGAGGACAAGTGGATGTCGAAGCTCCTGCTGAGGGCGTCGGCGAGGAAGAATCGCGACCACGTCTTCAAAGTCTTCCACCAGCTGAACCTCAAGGACGCTATGAGCTACGTGGAAGAGGTCAGAGTCATGTCACTAACGTATTGGTCGCCTGGGTTTGAGTAAATCCTGATCGAGCGGGCGTTAAAAGGTCGTCAGTGAGCATCTGTGGCTCTAGTTTTCATGGTTTATTAGATTAGATTCAATTTTACTGTTGTTGCATATCCACCGATCAGGCATTACATTATGACCACCTTCCTAATAACAGTTGGGACTCATCAGAGAATGGACATGGGCCTTCTGAGGGTGTCCTGTGGTGTCTGGCAACAAGATATTGTTAGTGGGGGGGCATTTGAGGGGAGGATCATCCCACAGATACTTGATCAGTTTGGGATCTAGTGAATTTGGAGGCCAGGTCAACACCTTGTGATGTTCTTCATGTTTTTTTAGTTGTTCCTAAAGCTTCATCCTGCTGGGGATGGCTGCTGCCATCAAGGAGTGCCATTGCTATGGGGTGGGGGTGTCTGGTCTGGTCTAGGTGGGTGCTACATGTCTAAGTAACATCCACAAGAATGAATGCCAGGTCCGAAAGTTTCCCAGCAGAACATTGTATTGTCACAAGATGCTCAAGGTTATTCACTTCTCCTGTCAGTGGTCATAATGTTGTGGCTGATCGGTGTATAGCACAGGTGCACAATGAAATGCAGTTCTAGCCATCTAACCAGAAGCAAGCGCAACCATCTGCACCTTGTGAAGGGATTCCTCTCGTCTCTCTGTGGCAGGGCGAGCGTAGAGGATCTCTGGAGTTCATCCGCAACGAAAACGCCTTTGTCGACTTCAGGAAGAAGTTAAGTGATGGATTCTTAGAGGGGATGCCGGACATCATGTCCAACACTTCAGAGGACGAATATGGACCAGCTCCAGTAAGGTGAGCACAGGGCAGATGAGTGGAAGTCAAAAGAGAAACTATGATGTTCAGACACTGCCCCCTGCTGACCGACAGCGCCATTACGCCTCCATACTTTACCTTGAAAGCCTTTCTTTTTAATAGCGTGACATTGCATTAAGTAGATGATTGTTTTACACCTGCAGGAGAGACCCAGTGCCGTCAGTGAGCCTGGAAATGCATGAGCAGACCATGAACGGCATGAGGGAAACTGACATCAACTCTCACCACCTTCTGCAGCAGCATCTCTACAAGGGCAGGAAACAGGTAAGCATGTCCAGCTTCCTCCCTGCACAAACCATTCGCTGCACTCTCAGGTCAACTTATTCGTTCTTTTCTGGTCCACAGCACCGCCACAGATACAGCCGCAGCCACTTCAACGTCAACAAAGATGAAAACGAAGTTCAGGAGATCTTCCAGAGGACCATGAGGAATCGCTTGGAGTCCTTCAAGTCGGCCAAGATGGGCGTCGCTCCGCCCAAGACCATCAGCAAGCACACAAAGAAAGAACAGCAGCAAAAGGTCAGTAGCATTTACAACCCAATATACAGCTTTTCATGCTGTTAAGCTGTTCATCTTTAATGTGAGGAGAGGAAAAAAGCTGTATCTAAATTATTTTTGCCTCATTTCAGATCAGTTCTGGATTATTTTGATTCAGTAAAAGCCTAAAATTCTTTACTCTGGATTGTTTTATGGTTTTATCTTCTATTAAACTAATTCTTTGTTTTTATTTGTTTTAGAGCTATTTAAATGTTTATATTTATGCAAAATAATGTGTCTTTTTTTTAGACATTATTCAGTTTTTCAGTACTTTGTTTATTTGCAGGAGAACCTGTTAATATTTATCAAAGTAATGCATGAAAAGAATATGGTATCGTACCAAATATAACTATATAAGCAGATTCATCTAAGAGTTTCCTCTTTCCTCTCCACTAATTACAGATGCCAAATGGAAAGTCAGTGGACAAGAATAAAATCTACCACT
This sequence comes from Planiliza haematocheilus, assembly GCA_005024645.1. Classification (NCBI taxonomy): domain Eukaryota; kingdom Metazoa; phylum Chordata; class Actinopteri; order Mugiliformes; family Mugilidae; genus Planiliza; species Planiliza haematocheilus. Next base: position 83,196 of record SRSE01000236.1, on the reverse strand, counting down.
CTGGCGATGAAGGTTTGTATCCGTCTTTACATTTTATAGAAATCTTACAGAGACCTCAATGAACTCGTTACTTCATGCAATCCTCTTTTTCTTTTCCAGATTTTGAGTTCTCAGAGGGTGACAGCGCCTCTGGCTATGACAGTTCATGCCCAGCACTCCCCAGGAGAGTCACCTACAGAGCAGGAGGTAAAAATAAAATCACTTTTCTCCTCTTATCGTAAACCCTGAGCTCTTTCCAGGATTTATTCTTTGTTTCTTTAAACCAAGATGGAATTGAGAACCCAGCCTTCATACCGGACCTGGACCCCATGGCGCCGCTGCAGATCCCCCCGTGGATCGCGGAGGCCGAGATCGACAGCGACATGGTGGCTCCGTCGCAGCGGGCCCAGGTGAGGCTGCCGTGGACGCCCAGCAACCTGCGGCGCCTGGCTCCTCTCCGCATCAGCACCCGCTCCACGGACTCCTTCGTGCTGGCGGACACTCCCGGAGCACATCGGAGGGACGACGACCTGCCGCCACCTCCGACACCTCCACCGCCACCACCTCACAGAGAAGACACCCACATGTAGTGGGAAGCCACCACCACCGCCACCCACTGCCTCCATCACCTTTGAGCCCCGCTGCCAAAGACGTGTAACCTCAGACTTTGACTTTGAATACTGACTAGTAAATGTTTTCTTTTCCATTTCTGTAGACGAAACATTGACAGCCTCGCGACCTTTGTGCTCTCGAGGCAGCATCTGTTACTCCAGGTTCATCTTCAAGTGAGCACAGCCAAGTTGGAGATCCTGTACGCACACCAGAACACGTTGAACCTTAACATCTACGCCGATCAGCCAGAACATTATGACCTAATGTCGTGGAGGTCTCCGCTAGACTTCTGAAGGTGTGCTTTGGTATGTGATTTAAATTCACTTATTTGAGCTACAGTAGCTAGTCGGATGGATGATGCACACATCCCTCAGAGTCAAGGTAGGTCAAAAAAAACTTAAAAGAACTGGACTCGTAGAGTTTCTTGAAGACGTTTTAGCCAAATGTTCAGTTACAAATGACTGGCAGGAAGTTGTGGTTTAAATAGAACCATCTGTGACTTGACTGCTGTTTATTCACGACCTGTAGTTGGAAGAAACTGTTTGATCCTGTCTTCTTTTCTAATGACTGTTACTCGACTACAGTATGAAAGTGTGAATGAGGAGATAAGATAAGATAAGACTTTAAACATCCCCGTGGGGAAATTAGGGCGTTACAGCGGCAGGAAACAACAGTGCAAGATGCAGAAGGTACAAAAAAATAGAATAAATTAACATAAATTAAGACTGTGCTGTAGATTAATGACAGATTATATCTCAGTCCATGTACTCTGTTCAGAGAAGGCTTTTCCAATTTGACATAGATGGCTTCCTCTAGTCCTCTTTCAAGCCATCTGTCAGATGGACAGAAGCTACTTGGACGAGTGGCGAAACGTCTTCAAAGAACTATTCAAATCCGACAGCCTTCCCTCTTTGGAAGAGCTCCCAACAAGAGCTGCAGCTCCTGAGACACTCTGACGTATCCCAACCTCCGACGGGTGACAAGTCAACCGGTGTCATTCGCCGTTATTCACTTGTCGTGATGGTCGTAATGTTGTGGCGGATCGGTGTATTCTCTGGTTCTTCAGCCTTGGATTTGACACAAAAGCAGACGCAATGAATAGAGTGGTCCTAAAATCAGATCTATACTTTAATGTATTGTTTGTGTGTTTTCTCTGACCTCTGCCTGAGGTTTCATATTAAACTTGAAGATTGAAACCTATTGTAAAAATGTCACATGTATATTAAAGACATTGTGTTATTGTTATATTTATTCACAAATTAAGCTTCTAATGTGTGCGGATATTGCCTGCATTTCAAATCTGCCAATGGTTGCACATATTTTTATGTACCTTTGATTGTTTGGACATTATAATGTGGTTTTAGAAATAAAAAATAAAGACGTTTTCAGTTTCTGTGTAGTCAATTAAGCTGGACCTTATTTCTGGCACAGAATATGATCATTTACTCACCCATATAACTTTGGGGTCTTCTCGAGATGTCGTGGGCTTAACTTAACGAAACATTGGTGAAAGGAGGTTCCCACTTGAAAACCCCATTAACATGCTGCATACTGCTGTTGTTCAGGTCAGGTTCCTGTTGTTTTCATGTTGCTTGGTAGCTATAGTTAGCTGCTGAGTGGACCATACAAGCCAGCAGCGTTTAGCTAGGTATGTTTTACAATGTTTGAAGTATCCTCTGCTGCTCAGTGGACTTACAAGCCAACAGCATTTAGTTAGGTTATGTAGATTATAGGTAATTGTCATATCACATGACTGTAGGTTTGTTAGGGCCTCTTAGTCGAACAGGGCCTCTAAATGTGTTTTGCCTTGGATTTTGGCACAAGGGATTGTAACATCATATTATTTGTCATTTTGATTTGTTTGGAAGATATTTAACTCCAGTGGAGCGCTACATATATCCATATAATGGGAGTGAATGGGGCACCGAAACACAGCCTCTAATTAACGCATTATCTGTCATGAAACTCCAATATTTTGTTATGATACTCTAGTGCTATTCCCTGTTGAGTCTGGAGTTACATGTTATCATCATCCAGGGTCTGTAGATTGACCTACTAACCTCTGACCTGGATGATGTCATCTCTGAGCGCCATGCACACCCACGACGGTCAGTTTGTTTACCTGTAATTTGGTACTGCTAGTTTTTGCAACATGGTTGAATATTTTTCTGATTCTGAGGTTGTGGGCGACGACTTTGTTTATGATGGACGTCCTTACTGCTTAGAGACAGAATATATATGGATGAGGAGGCAGAGAGAGGAACAGCTGGACAAAGAACAACAAACCGCTGCACGTCGGCGAATAGATAACAGGTAACTCAACGGGGAATAGCACTAGTGTATCATAACAAAATATTGGTGAAATGAACTAGTTTTGTGGCAGATAATGTGTTAATTAGAGGCTGTGTTTCGGTGCCCCATTCACTCCCACTATATGGATATACCCTGAGCTAAACATCGTCCGAACGGCTCCAAATGACACTAAAGTTAAACGAGTGCGTAAACGACTGTATTTTATGCTAGAAATAAGGTCCAGGTTGTAAAAAAACAGTAATCCCTTTGAGTCAAAATTGTGTGTTTATCCTGGAATATAATGAGTTTGAGAAATTAAGATGACAACTTTAATTAAAATACTTCAAGCACCAGTTTATTTCACATATGTACATTTGTCAGCTTGTAGTTCGGGTTCATTAGTTGTGGGACATGGAATTAATAGTAAAAAAAATTAAATCACATCGTAAGGAATGCACAGTAGTTGAATATTACAAATAGTCCATGTCTGCTGTTTCCAAGTGTTTTGTGACGTGATCCAAAATGATTTTCTCATTCTCTGGATCCTTCAGGTAGAAATGAGACCCGTCGAACATCCTGATGGTGAACTCTCCTGACGTAATGTCTTTCCAGGCTGTTAATAAAACACATACACGGGATTAAATATAAATGAACAATCAATCGATAACCTATCAGCGTTTTATGTCTAGCTAAAATCCATTTAACTAAGCGCTCAGTGATTTCTGACACTAAAACGAGAATCTGAGCCGTCAGTCCTTGTGGAGTAAAGAGTCCTGCAGAGGTCTGACCTTGTAAGTCATGAGGAATATCATCCTTTCCATCGAAACATGTGATGGGGCACGAGAGGAAAGGACTCTCCGGTTTGTTTCGCCTGCAGGAAAAGAAAAAAAAAAGACCCAGATCACTGACGATGTTCCCTCTCAGTTAATAAATATGAGCTGAGCAGCACACAGAGCTGGCGGCCGACCTGTAGTTCTCCACCACGTGCAGGTCGGCCTTCAGGGACGGCAGAAACAGCCTCAGGAATTCGGGGTTTGCCAGCAGATCTGGAGGAGTCCCTCCGATTGAAATCAGCCACTTGAGAAACTCGTCGTCTGATAAGTCGCTTCTCTTCGGGGCACTGATGCGAATCTCGGACTGAAACGCAAAGAACAAACATGGTTGTGAAGGAGGAACAGTGTTAACGCCATCGTCTGGTGATAAAGGAGCAAAACTCAACCTACATACGGTGCAGAAGCGCCAGACAGAAACATGTGAACTGGTTCGATGTTGTGATGTTTCTTCAGAGCGTCTGCGACAGCGAAACTCGTGAAGGCACCAAAGCTGAAAGAGATCAGAACTCAATCGTGAGAAGTGTGCTCATGACAGCTCCGGGGGGCCTCTGTTGACACATCATACATTACCTGTGGCCAAACAGGGCAAACGGCTTCTCTTTCAGCACCGGCAACAACGCACCGATAACTTCCTCCACGATCTGCTGCATGCTCTGGAAGAACGGCTCCCTGGCTCGACTCTCTCTGCCAGGAAGCTTGACAGCAAACACTAAAGAGAAAAAGCAAGAGAGTGTGTGTTAAAGCTTCACCTTCCTCAAGCAGAGTGGGACATCTGAGTCACTGTGACATGTGGGTGCAGGTTGCTTAACGTAAACAGTATCTTCTAGTTGTTTTTACCTTCAACAGAGCTGAGGACGTTACCCCAGCGAGCATAGTGTATGGACCCTCCACCTGCCCAGGGGAAGCAGATCAGCCTGGCCACAGCATCTGGCCTCCTCTTGAAACAGTTGATCACAGTTTCCATCCTGATTTACCAAGAAAACTTAAACTAAACACATCAAATAAGCCTTAAACCACTACATGTGTTTGAAATCTATCTGTTTTTTTGTTCCATTAACGCCTTAAAAGAAAATGAAGCATTGATAATTCCTCACTCTGGTCTGCAGTGCTACAGTTCCTGGTTCTTCTTCTTCTTTGGTTTATGTCTGCACAGTTAAATGAATGGATTCTGGAGACATCTACAGCATGGGGGGAGAAACTCCAAATTAAAACACACACAGGGATTTCAGACTAAGTTGGCACCGTCTCTTCAAAATACCCACACGGACAGGTGAGAGGCCGTGGAAAATTACCACCGAGCTAAAATACGTGCAATGACAATTTCATAGCGTGACGCAAATAGTTTAGAAAAAGTTTCCCGGAAGTGACGTTGTTTATTTTAGTTGGCCTTTCCGGACGGATTTCCCTCAGTGGAAAGGAGCAGAAACTATCAGCGTAGTCAAGGTGGGCGGAGCACCGGAAATTTCACGAAGAGCAACTTTCAAAATAAATGTGCAATTGGAAAAATATTCCAAATAAATTAAAAGTGGTAGAAATAGCGAGCAAGTAAAAATTGTTCAATTTAAAATCAACTTGATTAAAATACAAAGTGCTACTGAAAATGTGTCCACGACAGATTGTTGGAGTACGAACAACCGCAATATAACGATAAAAGAAAATGTACGCGTTTCGTTTACTTGTGCTTTTATTTTGAAGGAGCGTTCCGGAAGTTGCAATTTCCGGTTCTTGTTAACTTTCCGCTCAGTGACAGAGAGGGCGGCGTAAGAGCTGAGACTTCAGACCGGTTTCTCGCCGAAACTGAAGCAGACGCCGGCCAAGTGAAGCCGACATAACTCGTTTGATAAAAGACTAAATCCGAATTGTCAGCGTTAACCCCGCGGGACAACGAATTCAGCCACCGACCGGGTAAATATTCATGTCAAGTCTTGAGTTGGCCGTTGGTCGCTAGTTGTCGGTGGCTAAAGCTAACGAACGCTGTTAGCTTACCCTCCGCCGCTAACTGCTGTCAGCGAATAACTTCGCGTCTAAAACTCCCACAAACATTTCCAAATGTGTGAATAACGCAGGTTTTTTTTTTTTTCAATTTCAGGAACAGTGGAAAGAAGGTCACGGGAGCGGAAGCGCGGATAATTTGTTCAACTTTTAGCTGTCAGTGTCGGGGGAGAAGACTTCCAGCAGCCGGTTAAAGGGGGGTACCCCAAAGCGGCCCGTATCAGCGAAGGAAGCCGGGGAAAAGTGTGCAAGAAGCGGGGACCTGCAGCGTCTAGGGACGGTCTATCGGCGGGGGAAAGTTTTAATCTACGCGGGGATAATTGCTCACAGGGTGCCGGGTCATCCGGACAGAGACCTCATGAATGGAAATCGGAACAACAGGTGGGAGCTCCAGACTAACGGCCGAGCTAATGTGGTGTTCAGGTGCTGCTAAGTTAATTTGAGACTCCTCACAAGGCTGACCCCCCCATTGATTGGGGATTAAGAAACCCCAATTAGGAAGATGTTGGCTGAATTAAGTTGGTTAAACAGTGGTTAAAGTAGCTATGGTGGTTTTACTCCTCCGTCAGACAGGTGCATTGGTGTCCGGTTCTCAGCTGCATTTACCGGTCACTTTTGCGCCTCGGATGTGCGCGTTTGCCGCTAAACCAGTCGCGCAGGTTTCTGTCGTTGTCTGCGTCATTCTTGAGTGAGCCGGTTGTCAAAGGCAGGTGGTGGTGATACCGTCAGGTGAGCCTGAAGCCTGAGAGGCTTTCTGGGTCCTGGAGGGTCTTTGTCCATCTGAATGATGTTACTCCTCTCACAACTAGCTCATTGTTCAGTGGCTGTATTGATTATTAATCAGTTGGGATTTGGAATAAAGTTAATTTAATATGCTGTCAAGGGGCGCAGCTTGTTCATTATTGATGTTGTTGGAGCCAGTTGTGGATTGGGAGGAAATAAAGTGATTCAGTGACACACGCTTTCTCCACCACTCTGTCATTTCACAGTATGAGTGTACATAAACCGAGCTTTGTCAGAGATTAAGGTGAAAGTAGAAATCTGAAATCATTTCATCTATTGCTAGCTTTCAGGCAGTGTTTTCATACCCTTTACAAATCTGGTGTCAAGTTAATTTCTTCTTGAGTTCATTAATTATCAGCCGTCGCTTAAATTTCTTCTTCTTCTGTTGTTGTTGTTGGTGTATTATTTCTTCTTCTGCGTCTTCTTCTCACCCGCTAACTCATTCTGCTTTTTAGTCAAGTTTATTTTAATCATCGGATAATGCGGCGGTAGTTGCTTCCTTTCTTCGTATCCTTTGTCATGTTCTTGTTCTTGTTCTTCTTCTTTTTTTTGCCTCATCGTCGTTGAATTTGTTTTAGTTTCCAGTCGTCATGTCGGTTTAAAGATTTGTCCTTCTGTCTTTTTCTTCTACTTCTTTAAATGTGCTCAAATGCACAAATGGGTTCTTTAAATAGCATATTGTTTCTGGTTAAATGTTAAAAACTCAGATATATTTTATGGCCTTATTGACAGTTTAGTTTGGTTTAACTGATAAATAATTTGAAATTACTTGCCAATTATCAAATTTGTAGTCAATACTTTATTCCTTTACTGACATAATTTTATAAAATCCTCCAACCACCACTTTGAGGGTAATGTAATACTTACTGACTGGTTTTACTCCACTATCTTAAACTATAACAGGCTGTCAACTCAAACACAGAAAGAATATAAAAGGTGGAAGGAACAATTAATCGTTTAACAGTTTGGGAATTAAGAAAGTTTACTTTACTTTGCTGTAAGCCTGACATGAAAACATCTTATTCAGCTGGCCAGTCCTCCTCTTATTGAAGCTGTTAAAATTTTAGCACTCCAGCAATAAAGTGTTGGGGCAAAGTGTACATTATTTACTGAAGTGAGACGTAAATTACTCGGCGCCAGGGTCAAGATTGGCCCTGGATTTGTCTTTTGAGACGAACAGAGACTCAGAGTCGGGCTCTAATCCTCCTTCTTCACTTTATTTATGACACAGCAAACAGTTTACTCTGGATCTCTATAGATTAATCTGTGATGTTTATTGATCACTTTGTCTTACAGTGTCAGAAAACATTGTTAAACTGCAGATTCCCAAACCAATAGATAGCATGAAAGCTAAACATTATTTTTTGCCTTCTATCCGAAATCCAACAATATATTAAATTTATAATAATAAATCCAAATAATTTTTATGTTTACATGATTGCAACAAATAAATAATTCTGGATGTGTTAGTATAGACTTACTTTAGTTTAATTTATTCAGAATTGTTAGCTCATTATTTAGCATTTCACATTTTTATGAATTGTTGACGTTTAAATTTTATCAGAACTAAAGTTTTGCAGCCTACACAGCATGAGCATTAAAAAAATGAGTCGACTTGAAGGTTTATTTAGTTTCCAGCTTTAGTGGAGTGACATTATTACGTCTATGGAGTAGTCTTTAAAGGAGCGTGGGTTGAATGTCAGCCCTGCGTGGGCTGCGACCGGTTGTATGATGAAGCCGCCTGATAAGTGGTCATTAATTGCTCCATTGTTGCTCAGGCTATAGCAGATCTTTGTGCATTAACCGCTTTCTGTCCTCTGGACCTCAGGATGTTTTCCATAATCCTTTATTGTCTCTGCTTAAAATTTATTTCTGGACGTCAGAGTTTTTCGTGCTCCGAGATAAATGAGACAAATCTGTGCGCGCCTGTTTTTCTTCCTCTTATCAGCATGCCTTTAGTTGCCATGGAGAAACCGTAGCAACACGGGTGCCATCACCATGGGAACTGCACAGGGGAGGAAGCGACCTGGGGACGCATCAGAAGAAAAGTGCCGTCTTTTAGCGAATGTCGACGTGTTCGGGGTCACGACCTGATACAGCTGCTCTGCCTCATCATTACTTTTACTCACTTTCCTTTGTTAGAACAAAGTGCAGCTGTTTTTTTTTTTTTTCCAGCTGTGTGTGTGTGTGTGTGTGTGTAAATGACTTTATGTCATGTTGGTCATTGTGAGCCTCTGTGTAGTGGATCCTGTGAGTCACATTCGTGGAAATTGTGTGGTTGTCTGATGTCAGCCTTTCTTTTCTTTTTTTTCTTTTTTTCACAAGTACTTTCCAGTTTGGCATTTATGATAATTGATGTCAAATTAGTGTGCCGTGCCGCTCGCCTACTTCTCCTTCTGTCTGGCGAAGGCCACGTCAGTCAAGAGAAATCCTCGACCGCCAAGCTGGTCTTTATCTTAAAAGGTCACCCAGCTCTGTAACCTTTTAACACGGGGTCATTATCAGATAGATGCAGGGATAAACGACCTTGGCCCGTTTGTTTCAGTTTTTGTCAGTTTAATATGAGGCAATGTTTAACATCCCTGACTACGTACAGTCCCGGCTCAGACTTTCCTCCTTATTAACCACTTCCTTCCTGCAGTTTGTCTTTGTTTTTTTTCTCAAAGCTCTTAGCTTGCTTTCAGTGGTGCACCTCAATTCTTCCGACGGCTTGATGTTTAGTTTTATCTAATTTGGGGACATGGACGGTTGAGAGCTGATTGGTTGTTTTGTAGATTTTGCAGGAGTATGTGCCAGTTGTGCTAACGTTTCTTTAAACTTTAATTTTCCAGGAGCCGTTGGAGCCCAAGCCCTGTTTTCGTTGCCACGGCGACCTGGCTATGGCACCATTGGAAAGCCCATCAAGCTCCTGGCCAACTGTTTCCAGGTGGAAATCCCCAAGATTGACGTCTACCTGTACGAGGTGGACATCAAGCCAGATAAATGTCCTCGGCGGGTCAACAGGTAACAGAAAAGACCTAAAAACTAAACTTAGTCGTCGAGCTTATTGATCCGTGAACTCCTTTCATTGTCTGTGTTTATTTCCAGGGAGGTGGTGGACTCCATGGTGCAGCATTTCAAGGTGACCATCTTCGGTGACAGCCTGCCAGTTTACGATGGGAAGAAAAGCCTCTACACCGCTAACCCGCTACCCGTCGCAGCTAGTGGGGTAATTTTCAATTTGTTTTAACATTAAAGACTTTTAAATCAGACTTAAATGAGCCTGCTAAATTTGACTTCATCGACCAGTAGGCCTCAATAGTCCCTCTCCCCCTCATCTTCAGGTTGATCTGGACGTCACCCTGCCAGGAGAAGGTGGGAAGGACCGCCCGTTTAAAGTCACCATTAGATTTGTGTCGCTGGTCAGCTGGCACATGCTGCACGAAGTCTTGACAGGGCGAGGCGTTCCTGAGCCGCTGGACCTGGATAAACCCCTGAGCACTAACCCCGTTCACGCCGTGGACGTCGTCCTGCGACATCTGCCCTCCATGAAGTGCGTTACCCCTTCCTTTGACATGCACAGAAATCTGTTTCACACATTTTAATTCTCAGTGACTGGACAGTAAGAGTGAAGCTAAATGTTTCTTAATTAAGCATGAGAGATGCATTTCTTGCTGGTTACTTCCCAGTTCATGAAATATGATCCAAGGATACCTGCATCCTGCAGATACTGTATATCCCCTTTAATTTATTATGCAGCATTTCATCTGCTCCAGGTCTGTTTGTTTCCCCTACAGCCCAGGTGGGGTTTTGAATTCAGCATGGGGATGTGGATTAAAAGCAGCTTTTCATGTCACTGGGATGTGTCCATTTACCAAAATAGCTCTCAGTAACATGAACAAAAAACCTGCCGTGGTTTAAACTCAGCACTTGTGTTACGCTGCACCCGGTGAACCTCAGAGGAAATGCAACTCCCAGCCATGGTAGAGTTTAATTTCTCTGCTAACGTTTGTGCCGCCTCCGTGTCCTCCCTGTCCTCACTCAGGTACACCCCTGTTGGACGGTCCTTCTTTTCCTCCCCAGAGGGCTACGACCATCCACTTGGAGGAGGAAGAGAGGTCTGGTTTGGCTTCCATCAGTCTGTACGGCCAGCCATGTGGAAGATGATGCTCAATATTGATGGTGAGTTATAAATATTAAATCAGATAGAGTTTTGCAAGACAAACATAAAAATTACCATGAAGCTACAGCAGTTTGGTAGCATGGCATAAAGACGAGAAACAAGGCAGAGCTTGGATCATCTTGAATGAATAAACTGTCGTCCAACTAGGGCTGGGCGATAAAACGATAACGATATATATCGCGATTTACACGTGGTCGATATCAATAGAAAATATGTTCGATAATTTCACTTGAACTCCGTTAAAGAAAAACAGGAAGAAAACCCAGAGACACAACTGCAAGTCATTCTGGGGGATGTAGGCAGAGGAAGGGCTTTAGCCTCTCAGCCTATCATGGCCCAGCTAAGACAACAACAACAAAATAAAAGAACGGCGTGGAGTGAACGGAGAATATGAGTGTGACAGCGCGAGAGGAAACTGTAGATAAAAAAGGAAAGATCACATTACCAGTTTTGATAATATTTTGGTTATTTTAAGTCAGACATGAGTCAGACCGATGTTGTCTGCAAACTTGGTGGCGAGTGAGCATATTAACTGTCTCTTGTCTCTCCTGATTAGCGTAAGAGTCGGTTAAGTTTCGTTTATCTGCCGGTCGAGTGAGTGGCTGCTGACTCGATTAAGCCACGAGCAGCGGTTATGAGTCGGTTAAGTTTCGTTTCTCTGCGTATTGTTTGCTGGTCAAGTCTGGTAGTACGTTTAGTTTCTCTGCAGAGTGAGATGTAAGATGTTGAAACATGATGAAACACTTATATCGTGATATATCTTTGAGCCATATCATCCAGCCCTACGTCCAACTGATGAGCTCATTTCAGGAGACGTTCCAAGTTTCCTAGCCTCCTAGTTAAAAGTAACTCTTCCTGTTTTCCTTTTTAAATTATGAATACAAACTACTGCTGGTATGAAGAGTTATTTCCTTTCACGTTGGTGCAGAGTACAAGTGCCAGCTGGCTGTTGTCGGTAATCTTTGTGCTGTGTTTAAGTGTTCACCACGTAGAGATCAAGTTGATTTCTAGTTGGAGCCAAAACATTAGACAACATCACATTCTGCCCACTTAAACTCATGTTGATCATGTTTGTTGTTTGTGTGAACACTTATGCACTACCACAAAAAAAACACCACGTGTGTTCACAGCTGTTGTTTTTGCTTCATCCTCTCACTGTACTACCCTGTCCTGTGTTATTTCAGTTTCAGCCACAGCTTTCTATAAAGCCCAGCCAGTCATTCAGTTCATGTGTGAGGTGCTGGACATTCACAACATTGACGAGCAGCCGCGCCCTCTCACCGACTCCCACAGGGTCAAGTTCACCAAAGAGATCAAAGGTATGTCACTGATGAATGGCAGATTGTTTTGAATCTCGCTGAACTCGTTTGTACTGTAGTAACCTCCTCCTCTAGTTGTGTGATGATTGTAGCGTTCGGCTTAATATCAGATGTTTTGAATGATTCATGTCGCGTCTTCGCAGGTCTTAAAGTTGAAGTGACACACTGCGGAACCATGCGTAGGAAGTACAGAGTCTGCAATGTGACACGGCGCCCGGCCAGCCTCCAGACGTATGTTTCCACGTCGCACCCGAGCAGCAGTCGTTAACCCGCTGTCGAAGCTGTTGCTGGCTTGCAATAATAAAAGATTCTTGTTTGCAGATTTCCACTGCAGCTCGAGAACGGTCAGACAGTCGAACGCACAGTGGCTCAGTACTTCAGAGAGAAGTACAGTCTGCAGCTGAAATACCCCCACCTGCCTTGTCTGCAGGTGGGGCAGGAACAGAAACACACCTACCTGCCCCTGGAGGTGAGGGCTGCTGGTGACTGCCTGCTTCTGACGTGAAATCATTACAGCTTGGTCATTTATTCTTTTACTCACAATACACTTTGTGCTGTAAGGTCCTATATTTATAGTAGCTATAAAAATGATTCATCTCCTTGGATATTTACCCTATTTTAGTGCTGGTATAAATGGAAAAAAGTCTTTATTGATAAAATTGAAGACTGATTTCAATAGATAGATGATTGCATTAGTATTCACCCCTTCAGTATTTACTAGATGAACCTTTAAGTCTCAGTCAGGCTCAGTCGTTCTTTTCAAAACTGTCGGTTTGCAATTAGGATTCGACCCGGCCACTGCAGAATATTGACCCTGTTGTTCCTTAAGCTCACAGTCATGCAGGAAAATAAATCTTATCCCAAGTTGTAGTCAGAGCATGGATGATGGTGACACAGGTACAAAATGTTAAACTTCCTGCAGCTCTGGGTGTCGTTTGTTTACATATTTAAGGTCAAACTTAACCCAATCACCCCCAGTTATAGAAATACAATAAAGAATATTAAGCTCAGTGTTTAACAGGTTGTATTAGGCGCTGGATTAACCTACTTTGTTTATTTATTTAGGTGTGTAACATCGTTGCGGGCCAACGCTGCATTAAGAAACTAACCGATAACCAGACGTCAACCATGATCAAAGCAACAGCCCGCTCTGCCCCAGACAGACAGGAGGAGATCAGCAGGCTGGTGAGTATCCCGTCAGCAAGAACGGACACAAAGCTTGTTTTTCCTCTTTGCTCTTCAGGTGAAATAGCTTTTCTGTCCTCTCAGGTACGGAGCGCAAACTACGAGGCCGACCCGTTCGTCCAGGAGTTCCAGTTCCGAGTGCGAGATGAGATGGCTCAGGTGACGGGCCGCGTCCTGCCGGCCCCCATGCTGCAATATGGCGGCAGGGTGAGCTCTGAGCCCTTTATGGTACCTTCTCCTTTAAATCACCTTCCATACGCGTGTGTGTGTGTGTGTGTGTTTGAGACGGCAGGGTTTCCTCTTGTTAGACGATAAATGATTGATCCTAATCTTTGACAGTCGTTAAAAAGTATTTGTCACCTTTAACGTGGCCTGTTTCTTTAATAATTCCTCTACTTTTAATTATTTTATTGTGGGGAAACCCTGTTTTCATGTTTGATTTGCCTTCAGTGCGGCTTTGTAATGAGATTTCACTTCTGCATGTCGCAATATCACAAGCAAATGACTCTTAAAGATTAATTAATGAGTGTTCAGCTGATCATTCAGTCACTGAGCTCCCACTGGCTGAATCCTTTGACTCTTTGAATCCATACATTCTCCGTCTGTCTATGTTGTTGTTGTTGTTGTTGTTGTTGTTGTTGTTGTTGTACGTGTGCGCCTGCCAGCCCCAGCAGATCAACCCTGCACTGTCGTTGCAGAACCGCACGGTGGCCACACCCAGTCACGGCGTGTGGGACATGAGGGGGAAGCAGTTCCACACCGGAGTGGAGATCAAGATGTGGGCCATCGCCTGCTTCGCCACCCAGAGGCAGTGCAGAGAAGAGATCCTCAAGTGAGCTCAGGAATATTGTTTGTGGATGCTCAGCTTAGATTCTTGTTAATGACAGAAACGCTACTTATTATTTATAAACTTAAGTTCAGATCTACACATGAAAGTGAATTAAAACCCTTTATTTGCATGTTTGTCTTCATCTTCAGGAGCTTCACTGACCAGCTGCGGAAAATCTCAAAGGATGCTGGGATGCCAATCCAAGGCCAGCCATGTTTCTGTAAATACGCCCAGGGAGCCGACAGCGTGGAGCCCATGTTCAGACACCTGAAGAACACCTACGCTGGGCTGCAGCTCATCATCGTGATCCTGCCCGGAAAAACACCCGTCTATGGTACAGACCTCATTTTTACGAAGACAAACACCTCTAAGTCACTACTATCCTGTAGAAAGACAAAAACTGTGACTCTAGAGTTAAAGAAAATCCGATCTGTGACTTACAGCTGAGGTGAAGCGGGTGGGAGACACACTCCTGGGCATGGCCACCCAGTGCGTGCAGGTGAAGAACGTGGTGAAGACGTCCCCTCAGACCCTCTCCAACCTCTGCCTCAAGATCAACGTCAAACTGGGAGGCATCAACAACATCCTGGTTCCACACCAACGGTAAAATAAATAAAGCTGAACGAAGGCCGTCTCAGATTGCCTGACGCTTTCTGACTTTTCAGACTGGCAGACTGGTTGATGTTTTTTTATTTTTGCCTCCTCTTCCACCCAGACCGTCTGTTTTCCAGCAGCCTGTCATCTTCCTCGGGGCTGACGTCACTCATCCTCCAGCAGGAGATGGGAAAAAGCCTTCAATTGCGGCGGTGAGACAACAACGGGTTTTTTTAAGGCCACTGGAGCCACATTCAACATTTCACATGTAGTATCTCCGTCTGAAACGCCACACACTGTTTCACCTGCAATGCACCGTTTCTTCTCCAGGTGGTCGGCAGTATGGATGCACATCCCAGCAGGTACTGTGCTACCGTGCGGGTCCAGAGGCCCAGACAGGAGGTCATCCAGGACTTGGCTTCTATGGTGCGAGAGCTTTTAATCCAGTTCTACAAGTCGACCCGCTACAAGCCGACCAGGATCATTTTCTACAGGGACGGAGTGTCAGAGGGCCAATTTAGACAGGTAACCACAGATCTCCATTGGTTTTACATTTTCAAGATGTCTTGAACACTTCACACACGTGTTTAGTTAAATTATTTGACCAAAAAGTCACCGCTGTCTTGTTTAGCAAGATGATCTGAACATGATTAGTCTGAGGAAGATCAAAAACGTCACAGAAGCTACAGTTTTGTTTGGCGTATGCAGAGTCCTCAAACTAGAACACATGTGGTTAGACACTTTTATATTTAACATAAAATCCAACTTATTTCAATCAAGACAACAGCATAAGAGTCGGAGTACCAACTTTGTTCTCTTTGCTGCAAGGCCTCACTGACTTTGACCTGATATTCTCCCACTCAAGCTGAAGTAAAAGTGATAATTTAAATGAATACTAACTGTGTCTGTGTGTGTGTAGGTGCTTTACTATGAGCTGCTGGCTATCAGGGAGGCGTGCATCAGTCTGGAGAAGGAATACCAGCCGGGGATCACCTACATCGTCGTACAGAAGCGCCACCACACGCGCCTCTTCTGTGCAGACCGCAACGAGCGGGTGAGCAACACTTTTAGCAGAAGGGAAAGGACGCTGAAGAGGGATTTGATATTTGGATCTTCACTGGTTGTGTTTCTCCTCCAGGTTGGACGAAGTGGAAACATTCCTGCCGGCACCACAGTGGACACGGACATCACTCACCCCTACGAGTTTGACTTTTACCTCTGCAGTCACGCTGGAATCCAGGTGAGGCTTTAAGCTGTTGTCTTTTGCTGTACAGGTGAAATCATTTGCTTTACAGTACGTTATGCTACATGTTACATGCCACTGGAGAAGGGAAACCTGGAGCTCCCTGCTTCAGCTAATTTTAGCCGCTCATTGTTTGCGCTCTCTCCATGGAGCTGCCTCCTCTCGGGTGCGATTAACTCCTCTCTCCTCCTCCCTACAGGGAACGAGCCGGCCTTCCCACTACCACGTGCTGTGGGACGACAACTGCTTCACCGCCGACGAGTTCCAGCTCTTAACCTACCAGCTGTGCCACACCTACGTCCGCTGCACCCGCTCCGTCTCCATCCCGGCACCGGCCTACTACGCCCACCTGGTGGCCTTCCGCGCTCGCTACCACCTGGTCGACAAAGAGCACGACAGGTGTGGAGGAGGTTTTATTTGTGATTCTGATTTGATACTGACTGTTGGGATGTTAATAAATGTGAAACCCGTGTTACATTTAAGGACCCATAAGGAGAAACGGATAATTAGCTACAGTGAAAACCAGATGAAATATCTCAAAATGCTCTTGGATCCCAGCAGAGGACTTGAACAACCATAAAATAGAGATTAATAGAGATTAATAGAGATTAATAGGGATGCACTGAAAAAAAAAATGTTGCTGACGAAAATTGCTGCGGTTATTCCTTGTATCGTCATAACATCCTGTTTCGGCTGCGTTGTTTCTGCGGTAAACTAATTTTCAAAAAATTTGCCAAATGTTTGCAAATTTTCTTAAAAAAAAAAAAATCCAAATTTTTTGAAATTTTTCTTAACAATTTTTGAAAAAAATCGCAAAGTTTCGTAAAAATTTTTTTGAAAAAATTGCCACATTTTTCGGTGCATCCTTAGCGATTAATGTTAATTAAGGTTTTACTTAATATCCGTGGATCTTACTCTTGTTGTTCTTCGTTGCCACAGTGCGGAGGGCAGCCACGTCTCAGGGCAGAGTAACGGCAGGGACCCACAGTCGTTGGCCAAGGCCGTTCAGATCCACCACGACACACTGAGGACCATGTACTTCGCCTAAACGCCTCCGCCTGAACGCCTCCGCCTCCACCTCCACCCTCTCCCAGCCACACAGCCAGTCTTAGTGTCCGACTTCCATCGGGCCGCCACGTCGGTGCAGCTTCGGTCCGTGGAAGTCAACTGCAGCAGCTGCGTAAGAACGTCAGAGAGGAGTTTTGACAGACGCTTTTATTTACGCTGGTTTTATTTATTATTATTTTTTTTTTTGTGTGTGTGCGTGTGTGTTGGAAGAGTGGCGGAGCAGCCAGTAAGCCTCACGCTGAGCCTAAATGCTGCTGCTGGTTTGTACCGTAGACGGTTTTACATGTTTGTTTGTGTGTTCTTGGCCTTTTAGATCGTGTACGTGTCGTTTCTCTTTGATCAAATGCGTGTTAGCTTCGTTCTCAAAATGGCGTGTTGCCTTAGAGGTTACTCTTCTGTTCCCCCTTAACGCCACTGGCTCCTCACGGTCCGTCAGCCAGGCAGGAGGAAGTAACCCTGCACTCTACCAACACAGACACTGAATGAAATGAACGAAATGTTTTCACTTTTTTAAAAAAATGAATTAAACAAAGCCACGTTCAGCCGTTCTTTGAGGCAGCTTGCATGGCTTGTTGCCTCACTGTGAGGCTAGGTGCATAAAGAGAACTGCCACGAAAAGCTCTTTCAGCTCAGATTGGTACAGAGTGTTAAACCAAACAGGGTTTTATCCCCGTGCTATTTATCTTTTTTTTTAGTCTTTAGCTTAAATTAACATTCATTTTTGAGCAATACTGCACATAGAAACGACGGCTCACCAGTTTTGACGACCACAAACCCTTGATTTTATTGTTTCCCCCCACAGTTTTCACATTTGAAACCAATCAAGTTAATTGTGAAGAAGTCCTCTGGTGCAATAAGGCGTTAATGCCGGGAGCGCGGGTTCGGAAGTTTTCAACGAGTATTCGAGGAAGTTTTGAAAGTGAAGTAAGGTTCCGGAATGTGCGTAAGAGATTAAACAAAGTGCCTGATGTGGTTGGAAAGCGAACAGCTGGTAGGATGGAAGGTTTTTGATTGCAGGTCAGTTTGGGTGCCTCTGTTGAAGCGTTCAGTAAAATTTACACTCGAGGCCGAGACAGCGGACGAGACTGGAGTCGGTCTCGCTGTTAGTGTGGGTTTAACGTTTGTTTCCTCCTGATTACAAATAGTGAAACGTTTATACAACGGCGTTATACCTCAAAATGATACCAACCGTTAATATGTTCATTGACGCCTCGGTCTGAGAACAAGCTAAAGAGTCTATCTGTTGTTTATCTGATCAGTAACCAGTCATCAACGTTGGTAGATATTTTTTATAAGTGGATGTAGTTTGGAGTTTTTAAGAAAACAAAACGTTAACACACACACACACATCGTGTCTGGTCTGTGGAGATGGATTAGGGCCACTGTAAAAATAAAATAAGAATAAAAATTAACTTAAATCTCAGAAATTCGACTTTTCTCAGAATTATGAGAAAAGTCGAATTTTTGACTTGATTCGAATTTTTTCCCAAGAAATCAGATTTTTTTTTTTTTCTATCATAGTTTTGACGCTTTGTCTCAGTTAGTATTTTAAGAAGTATTTTATTTTTCTCAGATTTTCTACTTCTTTCTTCATAAAGTCAGGACTCTTGTACGAATTTGACTTGAATTCAGACAGTTGAAGTCAGAGTTCAGATTTGTTTTTTGTTTTTTTTTATATTTTCTCTCTAACTTCTTACTTTTTTCACAATGAAACTAAGAGTTAAATATTTCACACAGTTCTGACACAATTCACATTTTATTTTTTATTTTTTTTTACAGTGGCCCAGATCCCCTTCCGTTTGTGTGACCTCTTTATGATGCAGCTATATTTAAATATATTTATATATGTGTGAATATCCGAGCAGGCATTAGCAGATTAATACTTGGATCAGTGTCCTCTGAGGATTCACCCGTTTACACTCTTCTGGGTTTTGAAACTGCGCTGCAACAAATCTCATATTTTCTCAACAATTTGTCTACAAAAACCTCAGAAATCTGTTTTTACTACCGTACAACACAGAAAAGAAACAACTTTAATCGGCTTTAATGGCTGTTGCAGCTCTCTACAAATATCTTCCTGACTCGGAGGAAGCAGCGCGTCGTTATGCAATAATGTTTTCTGCCTTGAGCCGATCATGAGTCGCGGTGCTGCTGTTTTTAGGAAAGACGCCTCTCGCCGTCTTGGGTTAACAGTTTAAACACAAACGAAGCCTTCAGGTTTCATCTCTTGGACCAAACCAACGTGCCTGGTTCGGGGGTGAGTCGACGCTCGCGGCCTTACAGCTCGCCAAGTGACGCCAGAACCAAACTATAGCTGCTATGAGAGAACATTGATTTACTACGTCGCCAGATACAAAAAGGTATTTTACTGCACTTAAAAAGACGTGTTTATGGTTGATGAGATATTTAAATGTGCGACTACAGTCCGAGGAGTTTTAAATAGGAAATCTGTTCATTACCAGCAGTCGGTTTTACTTGAAGGATAGTTAAAGAGGGCATGGCTCAATCTGACAGATGCCTTGTGTTTCCTCACAGTTCAACTTTTAAGTCAGAGTGGAGATATATTTATATTTAAAGATATTAACATATTTTTTCTAACGGAGTCCTTTATCTGAAGGTTAAGAACTCGGTAGGTTTGCCTGTGAGGAGGTTTGTTTCGTCGTGTTGTGATCTGACGAACCCTCCTCTGCCTGTGAACACCTCCCTACGCATTCTTTATCATCTCAAAAACTTTAAATTCACCTTCTTTCTTTTTTTTTTTTTGCATAAACGTGAGAGGAGAAGGTGTCCATCGTCGGTTTTGTCCGTTAACAGACTGTGCCTTTCCCCGATGGTGCTGACAAAAATAAAAACAGAGCATGAGTTGGTTTATATTGATACATGAGATTACTGTAAGGTGTGTGTGTGTGTATATACATATATATATATATACACATAAACATATATACTGTGTATTTGTGTGTGGATACCTCTGACATATGCCAAGAACACAAAAAATATGCAGAACTGATCCTCTAAGAGCCGACAGGACCTAAATCTAAATATAACAAAACTAAAATAAAACAGGGGAACACTCACGACTCTGTAGGTAACGAGTAGTTGTTATGTAGCATTATTTATTTATTTACTTCACTAGGGGCTTGAAGCCTGCCTGCAAACACACTTTTTTTTTTTCTTCTTCTTCTTCTTCGCCTCCTTTTTATTTTAACGTGTTCATTCTTAAATGGACGGCAATAATGAAGCAAAGTTCCTGTGCAATCCGTTTGTTGGGCTTTCTCCGACCCCTTCGCGGTGTTTCTTTTGTTTTCTAATGTGAAATTCAGACGTTTACAGTTGAGTGCCCGGGATTTCCCACACAAAAATAAGTCTTTGAACACCTCTATGTGGTCGGCTGCATATCTTACTCCAGGAGATAAATAATGTTTGGGTTTCACAGTATATTAATGTGCTGTTTTTTTTGTTTTTTGTTTTTTTTGGTGGATCATGAAGTTTTAGAAGTCAGACTGTAACAATTTTTTGTGTCTTAACACTCACCAGATCCTACATTGAGCCTTTTTATTTGTCATATTTAATTTTCTTTTTTTGGAATAAATACTCTATGTATAAACCCGTGAGCTTGTATTGATGCTTTTTCACTTCAGTTCTTCTTTTCTTTTTAATATTTTAACAAAGAACACCTCTCTAAACCAAGTGAGGCTTCCCAGTAGCTCGACCGCCTGCAAAATGAAATTGAGTCATGGGGATTTGTAGCAGCAGTTATTTATTTTGAGGTACATTTCTCATCCTGTGAAATTCTGACAGCAAGAGCTTTTTATTCCACGACATTTCAACAGATCTAGTTAATTACTTTATAAATATAGCTTTTCACAACAAACTTGCTGAGATTTAATCAAACATGAACCTGTAGTACAGACGTGAAACACGGTTAAGTTTTTAATTAATAGAAAACTGTCGGTAAGCTTTTATTTATTTTTTAAATGCCAAATATTTCACATGAAGATGACTTTAAGATAATTTATCTTTTATGAATCAATGTTTTATTTTTTTAATGAGTGTATTAATCATTAAAAGCTCCAACTGAACCAGTGCAGCTTGTAACTCTCTTTATGTGAAGCATGTAAGTAATATTAGTCACAAAAGCTACTGTACTTTCCAGATAATACAAATATTTACTTGTAATTACTTCTACATGCATTCAAAATAAATCCAAGCGGTCCTCACTGTACTACACATCCAACATTTAGCATTTCCCATGTGTCGTTTCCTCTGCAGGTGCGACATGTGGAGATTAAACGGCTGTAAATTGTGTGCAACTGCAACAGGACGCCATAAGGAGACGTTATTAGCATGTACCCCAGCTCAAAAGAAGCGATGCATTCATTATTTCTTGCAGGAAATGGCCAGAGGACGTTTATCAGTGTCTGTTTGAAGTCCCTCCAGAGTGTTAATCTCCGTGTTTACACTTCCGACCTGGCCGCGCTCATAAGTCCATATTAACTCAGGGCAGTGTGCACTTCCTGCTTATGTGGCCCAGCGTGGTTTTTAATTGCTTTATCTCCGCTCCAATAAACCACTCGTCTCTGATTAAACACTGTCCTCGCGGAGAAAGAAAAAGGATATTTGACCAGGATGGTGTACAGGTGTGACCCGGTGGGATGGTTTCCTGATTCGTTTACACCCAGAGGTCAGAAAGAGAACAGTTCTGTAGTGCGTCGGTGGCGAAAAGTCCTGGTTTGAGTCCAACTGGAAGCCATTGTTACATGTCAGCAAAAACACTTACGAACACTGCAAAGTTAGGATTACGGGTTCAATTATAGGTCCCCCTATATTTAGTCGTCCTCCTGGCTAATGTTTAAATGCTTCCTTACATTCATAATATTATATTTTTTAACTTACAGCGAGAGAACCTTATTGAATTTACTGAAATGAGGTACCACAGGGCTCTATGCACGGCCCACTCATTTTTCACTAACATGGTTATACATCTGACCCTCAAACTGAATCCAATACTGCTCCATTTATCAACTCATAAAGTTTTAACTGAACTTAAACCGTAGTTTTAAACCATTTGTGAACAAGCTGTTTGCTGTTTTTGAGGGTTTCCATTCTCGATATTCTTGATTTGTTCCTTTACCTATAGGCCTCTGGATGACCCAGCTGTATTTAGTTTGACTAAACTAGTTTTGTGTTAATGGTTAACACACAATTTAAAAGAATTACTTCAAAATTAAGATTTACATATTCTTACTTTGTCCATTTCTGATTTGGTGAAATGGGGTGCCACAGGGCTCTATCCTCGGCCCACTTCTTTTTACTTTCTTCTTAAATAACATCATTCTTTTTACTCAATTAATCATCTCTTTAAGACCTGGGCTCTATTTAGGGTTGGACTTATCTTTAGTGATACTTCCAAGTATTACTTCTTATTGAGACTTGTTGGAAAAGTCAGAAAAGTCGCTCTATCCTGACTTTAAAAACTTAAATGCACAAAATTTGACAGATCGGCCTATACGTGTTTAAACCCCTATACCTCCTGGGAACTTTATTATCTTAAACAAATTCACTAATAACTATATTTCAGAATAAAGGTCGACTATTCTACTAAATATGACCAACTCTCTGGGCCTGGACCTCAAAATGAACTTGTACAGTATTAGCTGAACTTGTCACATACCAGTATCCGTGTCCATTAGGATGCTGGATACCTGAGTTGTCTTTTCCCTCGCAGACAACCCTGCTATATTAAATATGTACCCTGTTTTAGTGGCTAACATAAAACTTAAAGGCGTACTTAAGAGAGTGAAAGTCTGAATACTGACACTAAAGCATTCTTATATATATCCATATATCCGAATATGAATATCTATGTGTAAATAAAATGACAGTTGTCAGAAGCTCATTTTTATGAATAACTACTCAAAACCTTCAAGAAGGAGCTGCTTCCTTGTATTTTTCGGTCTTGGACGGTTTCTGCTGAGGACACCTCAGGATGTGCAGCTTGGCCACGATGTTCCTGCAGCAGTGATTCAACATGCTCCGTACGGCCGCTGAGGAGAAGTAGAAGATAAACGGGTCCAGGCAGGCGTTGAAGGTGCTGGAGAGCAGCGCCACGTTCCTCCACTCCTGACTCTCCTGACGGACAAACCCCACCACGTGGGAAGCGTTGTAAGGCCCAAAGCAGACGGCGAACACCATCAGCGTGCCGAGCGCCAGGCCGATGGCTCGCAGCCTCCGGCGCCTGCCAATGTTTGGAAGACGGGACAAGATGAGGATGAAGTTGACGTAGCAGAAGCAGCAGATGAAGAAAGGGATGCAGAAGAGAACGAAGAAGAGCTCCAGGCGGATGGGCAGCACGATCTCGAGCTCGTCCTCTGTGAAGTTCAGGTAGCAGGTGGGTGGAGGCGGCACCGGGACGCTGCCATTGCCGTGGTTGGTGTCTTGTCCTTTGCTCCACTGGAAGTACGGCATGATGTAGACAATGCTGAGGTTCAGAGAGGTCACCACCCAGAACACGACGCTGGCGATCACGGCGTAGCGAGGCCGGCGACACAAGGAGTATCTGAGCGGGTAGGCGACGCCCAGGTAACGCTCCACGCTCACAGCTGTGAGCAGCAGGGTGCTGTTGTAGATGGTGACGTAGAACAGAAAACCGGTGAAGGGACAGAGGCCGTAGGGCAGCAGCCACGCCATGTTGTCGTACGCCTCCTTCATTTTAAAAGGCAGGAAAGTCAAAAAAATTAGGTCCGAGATGGTGAGGTTGAGGAGGAGCACGTCTATCGGGGTGGCCCTGCGGTGCACCTTGCGGCAGAAGGTGCAGAGGGCCAGGATGTTGGCGGGGACCCCCATGAGGAAGGTGAGCATGTAGACGGAAAGCAACAGGTTGCTGTTCAGCATGGCGGCTGCTCAGATCAGGGACACACACTCAAAGACGCTGGATGAAAGAAAACACGAGTCAACAAAAATCTAAATATTCAAGCCTTGTTATTAGAGACTAACTAAGGCTGCTAGCTTAGCTAAAAAAAGGCAGCGTCCACAATCAGGTCAAGACTGAAAAACCCAACAACTGGCTGAGTGGATTGGCTGAGTGTTGGTACAGAGATTCATGATCCCCAGAGGATGAATTATATTGACTATTTGTTCACCATATGTGTTTTCCTGTTTGCCATCAAGACAAATCGACATCGACAAAAATCAGCTTGAATTCGACGGATATTCACGTCCCCCTGAGGCTGAACCATAGTCACATCCGCTACCAGAAAAGAAAAGCTAATAGACTACGTTACGGTTACAACTCCTAGACAAAGAATAGAGCTCTCTGGTTCCAAAGCAGTTCAAAGAAAAGCTTTAGTGGCGTAACGATAAAAACTATAACAGCAATACACAATAAAATCCACAATATATAAAAGTAAAAGCACACAGCAGTGCACAGTAGAGCGTAGAGGATGGGTTCTATTGAAACCTACGTCAGATCAGATTTATGACTCTCTGTAAAAGTCTTCTTGGAAATTCAAGTAGTAAAAGCTTTGGCTTGTAGTTAGTGGTAAAGCTCCAGATCTTTAGCTTCAAATATCTCTCAAACCAAACAGTAAAAAAGTTCAGATTTTTCTACGCACTCACTTTCCAGTTCATTAGGCACACTAGTTAAAATAAATGCATTTTTAGCATGACAGTGTCAAACTAAATCCTCCTTCATGACTGTTTGTAATCTTCAGTTTATGTTGAAACGGCGTCAGAAAGGTCAATACATCTACGAACCACACCCTCCGAAATGAAAACGCAGTCGAATCATCCGCTCTCTCTGTTATTTTAAACTAATGCTGAAAACTCTCGCAAAGATAAGATTTTACTGCGGGACTGTCATAGCCGTATGTTTTCACTAGTGTACCTAATGAACTGGTGAGTGATTTATACTACATCCTAGGGCTTCGGTTGGTTTCAGGGCTGTTTAAAAGATACCACTGGTGTTACTGTTAATTCTTCTACTTCTTCTTCTTTTAGTAGTTTCCTGGTTACTTTCCTTGTTAGTACATCAATTAAATAATTCAAAAAAACTTAAAAACACAAAACAAAACCTGTATTTTCAATATTATGGAGGTTTTCTTATCAAGTTCTTTGTTTGCTATTAGAAAGAATAAAACACCTTCTACTGACAAACCAATATAGATAAGAATAAGTAGATATTAAAACATTTATTCCATTAAAAGCTGAAGATCAGAAGCCTGATGTATGATGCTGAACTCACCTCTGTCAGCCTTGCAGGTCCAGCCTCTCCATCCCTGCGTCCTCTCCTCTCCTGCAGCTCTCCTTGCCTCCTGTGAAGCAGGACTGTTTGATCAGATCATTACTCTGCACTTAATCTCTTCCCGAATATCTGCTATCTCCACCTCCGATAGCGGAAATTTAATTAGGTTCTGGGCGCGCTCTTTGTTCTCCGTGTTCCCCAAACATCAGCTCCGGGCAACCAGTGAGGAGCCGGGCGTGACGTCGGTGGAAAGGTGTCGCAATAAGTGCAATAAGTTTTTGGTGTGAAAGGTCTTGGACGATAAGGAGGAAGAGCTTCAGATCTGTGTGTGGTGTCCACAAGAGGGCAGAGCATGAGTTTGTTTTACTCACAGCAGCGTTTGAAAAGAAGTCTGAATGAAAGAAGCTGGATGTGTTGATCTTCTGATGCTCAGCGTCAGGGTAAAACCGGTTTACACCAAACCGGTTTACACTCAGTTTGGATTCACTTAGACTGGATGTCATGTGTCACGTGTGAACTCAGTTATCCAGGTCATCGTATCTCTATAAAACAAAGCTGAAACAAAGTCGACTGGACTCAATGAGGTTTCTTGAAGACGTTTCATCCGAGTTTAGCTTTTGTTAGGATCGTGTGTGGGTGGCGTCCACCTGGAATCCACCTGCTGTCGTGTTTCCAACCATAATAAAGCTACCAGACAATTATGTTCTGCTAAAAACATGAGGCACAGACGTATTTATAACGAATGAGCAAAAGCTGCAGATTGATTCACTTGAACAAACCTGCAAAAATTTAATATTTGTTCTTGATTTTAACATCTTTTTGATTGGATTACCTGTAGATTTACATGAAAATATGACTTCAAAGACATAAATAATAATAAAATAAAGAATAAAAAGACATTACCAACAAGGACTTTTCATCCAAGTCTTAATTTCTAAATGACAGGTGACAGGAGTTTAAGTTTTTATTAAGATCATCTGTCAGATTCTTATTGACTGGGATTAATGACGATAATAAAGCCACCAGTCGGTTCAGTTCTGCTGGACACATGAGCCACAGACACGTTTACAACAGGTGAGCTACAGCTGCAGGTTCATTTACCTGAGCAAACCAGTGATGAGTCGCTCAAACCGGGCGTCACCTGCTTCCCTCTTTTTGAGCAAACATCAGTTTTCTTACAGCGATCATCACAGCATCTTTAGTTTGAATTATCTTACATGAAAGCTTTAGCAGACAGACGTCTAACTGAAGACACAACATCTTACCTGAGACAAGAACAAAATATATTCCAGAGACTTGTGCTGATGCCTGCGGCTCCTCGGGGTCAGCTCATATCTGTCACCTCTGCCACCATCTGCCCGTTTATGCTCCTCTATCTGCTGTGAAATGAGCCCTGTCATGAGCCGGTGGAGGCTGAGCACCGAAGATTAATGTTTGGACACGCGGGACGACAGTGGACCAGATTATTTAATCTGTACATTCGGGGGTTTGACGCTCACTCTGCATCGTTTTAGTTCATTTTATTGTTTAATTATTGGTTTACAGTTTGACGCTGCCTCACACTGCCTGAGTAGTACGGGCTTCTTTACAAATACTGTAAAATGTTCACTAAATATGTGATTATGTAACGTAAAATAATGCATTTGCTTGTTTTTATTTCTAATCTACGTTTTTTTTAATAAATACTTGGTTTTATATGTGAGGTGTATATCAAATAAAATATTCATACATCTTTCTTTTTTTTTGCATTTTATTACTTTTTTTTTTTTTTTTACATTTTTTGCCCAGATTGACCTTTTACAATATAAACCCTGTACAATTAACACACTCAATATCATTTTATTTGCATAAAAACACTTAAAATATTTAGTTTTAACTTTCTTTACAATCGACTTGTCTTATAAACTACTAGCTTTTTTACTATTTTCTATATTCTTCATAAAAATAACTAAAAAAAATCAAAAAAACATTAAAAATTTGGGGAAAATTATGTCAAAGAGAACTTGTGTGTTAGTTTATTCATGAAAAATGAGCCAATATTACATATCTGCTTGTTGTTATTCAGGTTATTCAGCGTGTTTTGTCCCGAAGCTTAAAAGACAACAGAGACAGTTCACTCGTAAACATCACACTTTATTTAGAAGGTCACTCCAGAAACCAAACAACCAATCAATCAATCAAATAATGGACAAACATGCAGGATTTAATTTGAGCCCATCACGGCTGTAAACTAATTATCTGTTTTGTGCAGATGAAGTGCCTCTGGAGACGAGAAGTCGTTCCCTCGTTACAGCTTTAGAGACACCAGAGGGAGCCATTGGTCAAAGAGTCACTGTCTAAAAAGACCTCGTGGCATTAGAGACGAGACATTCAGTCCACATCTAAAGGGTTTCAGTGGCTGCTAATAGATCCTCTTTACTGAGAACTCTTCCTATAAATCCCAGAGTGAAACAGCCACAGGGATGACTGAGTCACTCTTCATCATTTCACTGTGAGGTCAGACTTAAAAACAGAGTTTGTCATCTTCATTTCTCAAGAAATATTTTGTCCAAAGGGAGAGAATTATTCGCTGGTTCGTCAGGTTCGATGCTGCTGGTGGTTTGTCACTGAGGTTATCTTTCCTCACTCCTGACTCTCCTTCGTGACCTCGGCCTTGGCCGGGCTCTTCTCAGACGCGGTCGGTGTTGCCCGGACGTCTGCAGCAGCTCTGGTCGAGATGCACCGATGCCGAAAGCCTTCGCTCCGGCTGAACTGGCTCTGCCGTCCGCACATCCTCCCCAGGATCCCCTTCGACGCCGCCGGCGAAAGCATCAGCATGACCACGGGCTCCAGGAAGACGTTGCAGGAGCTGGTGAGCATGGCGTACTCCCGCCACTCCACGTTCATGTCCCACACAAACCCCACGATGTGAGAGGCGTTGTAGGGCGCGTAGCACACCACGAACACGGCCAGCGTGGACAGCGCGACGGCCAGGACCCTCCTCTTCCCCGCCAGGGGCAAGTTTGAGCGCCACACCAGGGTGACGCAGCACAGTGTGCAGAACGACGTCACGATCAGAGGCACGAAGAACAAGGCGATGGCCATCTCCAGGCGCAGGGGCAGCAGCACAGCCAGCTGGGATTCAGTGAAATGCTCGTAGCAAGCCGAGACGTTGTCCTGGATGGAGACGAAGTTGGCCCCTCCTTCAGCCACCAGGCCGAAGCTAAGGTGCAGCAGCACCAGCACCCACAAGGCCGCGCTGATGAAGCAAGAGTTTCGCGCCCGGCGGTATCTCTTGTAGATTATCGGGAACGCGATGCTGAGGTAGCGTCCCACGGTCACGATGGTGATGAAGAGGCAGCTGCCGTACAGCGAGGAGAAGAGGAAGAAGCTGTAAATGGGACACACGGGTCCCGGGAGCCTCCAGTCCTTGAGCAACGTCTCCAGCGCCTTGACGGGCAGCCAGACTACGAGCGCCAGGTTAGCCATGCACAGGTTGAGGGCGTAGACGACGTTGGGTGTGGCGCCGTGTTTGCGAGCCTTGCGTACGTACACGAAGAGGACCAGCAGGTTGGCGGGGAGGCCCAGCAGGAAGGTGAAGGTGTAGACGAAGAGAGCGACGCAGTCCTTGGGAGTCACCTGCATCTCTTCAGTTGAGGCCACTAAAGAGGTCGCACTTCCTCCAGCTCACCATGATAAGGTTAAATCGGAAATCTGCCAAACTCTCCGAGCGTTAGAAGACAAAAAAAGACGCCTTGTCCGGGTTGGTAAGCGAGCTGCCGAAGAGGAAAGTTTCTCCCTCCATCGTGTGTCGACTCTGAAACAACATCTGAGCCAGGTGGAAGCAAAAAAAAAAAAAAGAGGCGGTGGCCACGAAGGTGTGGGCACGACGGGGGCGAGGTGCACACGACATCATGACAGAGCGATGCAGATAAAGAGACGCATCCACTCATGCAGAAGCAGGGGGGGCATTTAGCCGGCACCAGGCTGCCTTAATTGCCATCTCAGCGGAGGGCAACAGACAGGTAGCATCTGGGCCCTTAAGTGAAATGATTCAGAATAATTCAACCTGTCAGGAAGCGCACGGCCACCCAGTTAAAGCCGAAGCTGTCTAAATGAACTGGAGGGCCGTGCAGGAAGGTCATAAACGAGCTGAAGTTGACGGCGGACGGGAGGGGAGGACGGCCCGTGCTTGTTTGTGGCACTTTCCAACAGCTTTATGGTGAAGAGTGTGTTTTGACAGTGTTTCAGAGGAGGTGGGTGTGTCGCGCTGGAGGAAAATGGAGCAGAAAAAACACAGAGGCTTTTTTTATTATACCAGGAACCAACTAATGATTTTCCATGAAGGAACCCTGCAGCGGATCAAAACACGGCTACCAGTTGTTTGATCAGTCGATTGATCCAATCCTCAAAACAAATGTGCAATCTTCGGATATTTTTACTCAAATGTTTGCTTTGAATGAGGACGTATTTACTCTATTATTTAAGTCATTTACTCTGTTTACCTCTCATTTATTCTCTGTTCTCTGAGCTTTGAGACACTTTGAGGACTTTGAGCAGGGCCGGATCAGTACCCCGCAGGGGCCCCTGGGCACTGAAGTTCATGGGCCCCCTCCCCTCCCAAACACAAGCACCCTACAAAGTAGTAGAGTTGCTAAATGTTGTGACATCCGATGAATCCGGCGACAAATCCGGTGCAGTTTTGTGTTGATAAAACTTTGCAAGCGAAGCAATAAATTTCTCCAGTGTACGGTGAATAAATAATCCATTCTCGTGACATAGTTTCACCATTTTGAAGATGTCGGGTCTTGCTGGCAGCCTCGCAACCCACCTCCAGGATGCTATATACTTAGCCGCCCGATTCTGAAAGGCTGAAACTCCTTTGAGAATAATTTCCTCCTGGACACTCTCTGTAATTGATCCCCGTTGTGCAGGGTCCTCTGAGATGATAGTATCCGCCACGTGAGGAGGTCACGTTACCTTGTTCAGTTTGCTGACCGGCGCCATATCTCTCTTTTCCCCCCGCTAACATTACTGTCCAGTCAACAAGATTACAAATAAAACAGGGAATCGGGAAACTGAATTTTTGTAAACAACTATTTTTATCTCCTGATTCAATCAAGCACAAGGGACAAGTCATGTTTCAGTCACGAAAGTCATGAAAAAAAATAAAAATAAACTCAAGATTGCGAAGGGCACATGCTCAGATTGCCCATGTGATAGATCCGGGCTCAGTCTAGAGCAGGGATGTCCAACTCATTTTAGGTCAGGGGCCACATACAGCCCAATTTGATGCCCAGAGGGCCGGACCAATAACACGATAGCGTATTTACTTATAAATAACAACAACTCTTTTACAACTGGACATTTCTTAAGAAAAAGAAGAGCAATTTCTGCTCTTACTTAATCTGTGTGAAGCCTTGGAAGAGCAGTTACTTTTATTGGAAAAATTTTTGCAGTTTACAAATTCATCCCACGGGCCAGATTGGACCCTCTGGCGGGCCAGTTTTGGCCCCCGGGCCATATGTTTGACATGTACGGTCTAGAGTTATCCTCATGTGGTAGATAAATTACTCAAAACTTCAGCGGACGTTCACGCAAGTCCAGAAGGTAGACAAAGACAACCCAATCAAACAAAGGGAACCGATTTCAGTCAAAGTGGAGTTGTTTATTCAGGAAAATGAGCCAATATTACATTATCGATGAGGCGCAAACATACAGCAAACCCTTGTTTCTAATAACTAAACGTTTCCGGTAACCGCTGATCAGTCGTCTGGTCGTCAGTCACCGGCTTGAAGGAATTTCTGCCCATTCTTTAGCGCAGATCCGCTTCATTTCTGAGATTCAGGTCATCGCTTCAGGTCTTTCCACAACATTTCTATCAGATTAAGATCAGGACTTTGACTCGCTCTCCTTTAACCGTTCATTAACTGACACAAATCATTTGAAGTTGACGTTACTCTGCTGAAGATGATTAGCACGTGGTTTATTGTCTTAGGAACCCTGTTTGCCATACATATCTATATCTATCTATCTATATATCTAAACCAGAGTCAAAGTTCACATCATTATCACCGTCTTTATGCTCCAAACAACGTCAGTTGAACAAACAATGTGACGAAGCCAAACAAAGCCATTAAAGCAAATGGTCGATAAAAGTAATGACCACACACAGACGTCAGCGGTTTATTTTTGAGGAGAGGGGGGGAAAAAGAAATGTATATAATGGGTGTGTAACTTGAAGAATAAATGTTTAAATTTCTTGTAAAAAGGTAAACATGCAGAGATAAGGCGACTAATTTAACACAGCACGAACAAAGGCAAACACACATAAAGTCTAACGACGTCAGGAAAACATTTTTTGAGAGAGATGTAGATGTAGAGGAATAAATAAATAAATTAAAGTTTTCTTCATCTCCAAGTCTAGTTAATTCATTTGTGTTAAGCTCAGATACATGTAGGGACAAAACATTTTAGTGTCGTTATCATTTCTTGCAAAATGGCAGCAGAGTGAAACATAACTAAATGACTAGCGTTAACTCACTTCCCTTCAACATCATGAATGAAGTCTTCTTACTGAGCCAGCAGCTGCAGGTGGCTCCTCCCACTGGAGTTTGTGAGCGGGACCATTAGCACCGGGGTTTTATCGGAGCAGGACGGTGAAGCGAGTCGCGTGCGGGTGTTCATGCTTCGTTGTTCCAGAGACAGAGCTTCCTGTTTTCTGGAGAGATCCTGCAGCATGCGGGAGTGATGCAGCTTCATGTTCTGCAGAGAGAGCCTGAGTGTGGACGAGATGAATGAAAGAAGCGAGTTTTACACAAAAAAAAAACGGACAAGCAATTAGCTTCCTCTTCGCAGTAACAACGGGGACTCACTGAGCCTCAGCGAGCTTCTGTTTCAGAGCCATGATCGTTGCCTCCAGCTGCTGGACTTCATTAACAAGTCCGTGCTGCACCTGCAAACCAACAACAAGAAGAATTAAAAAGATCAGTCACATGTTTCTACTACTAACAGCCTTGTTGTGCAACTCTATGTGCAATATACAAACCTCGTCTCTGCACAGGTCCATGCCGGGTCTGGTGGTCCTGGTCTCCAGTCTGGTGTGAGCCAGCTTTAAGGAGGCAGTTTTGGCCTGTAGATCTGCATCCAGGCCGTGGATGTCGCTCTCCATTTCCACCATTTCATTCACAGTCTACACACAGATGCAAAAAAAATAGCTGATTTAAGTCTTCTTCTTCTTCTTCTTCTTCTTCTTCTTCTTCTTCTTCTTCTTCTTCTTCTTCCAGTGTGTGGAGCCAAACTTGAAGTTAAAAGGATAAATATTGTGAGCGATTCTTACATTTTTAATTTGCCACTCCAGCTCGTCTCTGGCCTGCTCTTCACGGTGATTGCGTTTGCGGAGAGCAAACTCTGTGGCCCTGCTCTGAGTCTCCAACTCGTTCTGCAGCTAAGAAATAAAAAAAGACAGAGTAGGAATTAATCAGAAATATGCCATATCATCTGGTTCTTGATATTATCATCAGTTAATCCCTTACGCCTGATAAATCCATTACCTAGTATGGCGCAGGTCATACCATAGGGTGTGTGGTCTCTAAAATATCAGGCTTTAAAACAATAAAATCAACCATCCAAGAGTATTTTAATCAAAGTATTTGTTTGTTACTAATTTAAATGTTTCAGTTAAAAAAATAAGAACGCAATGCACACAATTCACTCAACTCCACACGTAGGAAATATAAGTATTTTTATGGATTCTTTAATGTGCACAATGGTAGAATTTGATGGCTAAATGACTGAAAAGTTGAAATATGCCTACATTTCTTCCTATAGTCGGACTGATTCCCTTTTAAGATCCAGTTTGGAACACTTTGGTTATACAAATGGCCCAATGCAGAGTCCACTTGGTGCAGTTTTACTAAAACTAAGAACATTTTATGGTATTTCTATAAACTCTTGGTACCGTTAGAGTCAAGGGGTTGCTGAATGAGTTCATTGACATCTTTGAGTACAGTGCTATCAAGATGTTTTTGACTATCTAAGAAATTCTAGGCAACGACAGATGAAGAAAAGTCAGCTGCATCACACCTACCTGAGCTCTGGTGAGGCTCATGTCCTCCCTTATTTGCTGGGACAAATGCATGGCCTCATGAGCACGAGCCACGTTAAACTGACTGAACTGGACCCACTCCTGGGGGGTGGAGGAGCTACAACAAAGACAGAGGTTTTAAAACTGTTAAATACTATAAGAATATACATTATGTTCCATGTACACCCTCGTACTAAGATTACCCTGATGGTATGCGAGTCGGGTTGGTCTTCAGGGAGATCTGAGGCGACTTTATTGTAAGTGACAGACAGGACATGTCAATATCCAGGGCGTCCATCTTGTTCTGGAGGTCGGCGGTCAGCTGGTGCCGAGCCTCTTGCAGAACGCTTTGAAACAAGGCTAGTGGTCAAAAAGGTGTGATACGAAAATGTATGAATGAATGAAAACTTGTGTGCCCCTCACCACAGCTGCTCAAAGGCCTTGTCCGTGTGCTGCTGCAGGACTTGTTGCACTCTTTCAATCACCTCCACCTCTTTCTTCAGCTGTTCGTCCACGGGGTCGGTGACCAGCTCGTAACCCCGCCGTCCCTCCCTCAGCGTCATACATTCGGTACTGACCTCCAGAGGAACGACGGTAGCAGCTAGGGCCTGCTCCGTCTGCTCTTTAGACTGGCCCAACACAAACCAAGGATGAATTCAGTAGGGACAAGCCAAACCTATACTTTCGGGTGCATGAAGAGTTTCTTGAACGCATGAAAAAAATAGATGTATCACAGATTTTGGAAAAGATCACCAGAGTCAAAGCCTCCATCTCTTCATCCACTTTTTTTGCACAAATTTCCAACACTTCCTTCCACCGAGCAACGTCCCAAACCCGGTCACTCAGCCTCCGTGAGGTGTCGCTCTCGTCCCAGGACGTCTGCAGAGAAAAGGTGCAACATATTAAGTTAACTAAGAATTTGGAGTAGGGCTACACCTCAAACACCCCCCTAGCTTCTTGTCAGGCTTCCTGATACAGCCAGCCATGACCTCATCTGCATCACCTTACACCTAGGAGCTTGAGTTGATCGTTGAATAAGAAGGACAGCTGACTATCACACATCCTGCATCCTGTGAGAACCCACCTTGCACTTGGTATCGTTGCGTAGTGACCTCCCTTCCTGCCGGATCACATTTGAAATATGTCGCTCATGTTGAGCCGTGGCGGACAGCTGATGGTTGTTGCTGTTCCACTCTGACACACTGTGGCGTAGGCCGGGCTTTGCAGGAAATGTAGACATCCTGTTGCTGAATAGACAAGCAAAGGTGAATAGTTGACTGTCTGGGATTTTTCCGTTTTAAGTGTCTCTTTCACTTAAGTGCATCGATACCGTTCAGTTCAGTGCCATTCAACACAAACAAACGTAAGTGCAGAGGAGCTCCTGTATCATCCTGTGAAAAAGAGTCATATAAGTCAAACCCATTATAACACAGTGAATTTAGATTTAACGGATTAGTACTGAAGTGAGATCATGACAAACATAAAACAGGAAATGACAAATTACTGTCCAACGAGTATCATGCTGCAATATAACATAGGCATTTATGTGAAGCTTATTAGGGGAATCACTATTAGCTTCTAATAATTATTTTTATTACTGACTATTTTTTGGAGTATTGCCACTGTTAATTAAATTTGGTTTGTAAATAGCAAACCAATTGTCAAACCAAAAATAAAATTGAAAGCAATGAAATAATTCAGAAGAAAAGATCTATCTGGAACCATGAAAAATTACAATTTTCATTCAACTTTTATATTTAAAAGTTATTTAATTATATTATATATTATTAAATAACATTAGTTTAATTATATTATATATTTTTTATTTATTTCTACTTACTACAAACTATAAGTTAGCAAATAAAGTGCAATAAAAAGCAGTGTCCTTAAATGTAAATACTCAAGTGAAGTACTTTTGTACTTGTTGTTGTATGTTGTAGCTACTTGAATAAATGTAATCTATTTAGCGATACTTTACATCGCCGTAAAACACCAGGGAAACGTTGAAAGCTTTAACTACAACAACACAACGTTCATTTAAACCAATAATAAGTGAAAACTGTGATCTTTAGTTCCTTCAAGTCCTAATATTCGATATTTGCTCCCAAACACTAGACGGTTCTCGTATCAGTTTTGCTGCGAACTATGACGCCGAAACACGAAACATCGCGACAACAAACTTTAAATTACGTTTGTTTCACTGTTTATTATTCGAATTTTACTCACCAGAATTCCAGAATGTTCTGAAAGTCGGCTCGTGCAGGTTTTTTTCTCCTCGAATTAGGGTTCCTTGGTAACGGCCACTCAGAATCCGTCTCCGGGCAACGAGCCGACACAACCAACCTTCCAAGACTTTTTAATTATTAAAATACGTTTAATCGGTTAACTATTAGAAGCTAGCTAGGTAGCTTAAGAAAGGGTCAGACTGCGGTGGAGGACGAAGTATTTTTCTTTACTTTCAGTAAGTACAAGTTTTAATATTACTAGTCGTACTTTAGTTAACGTATAAGGCTAATTCTCAGTACTTTACACAAAGTTCTTCCTGTAAAAATACCCTATATGGTTTAAATCTAAACTAAGATAAATGTACATAAAGTATCAAAACCAAACGTACCCAAATCAGAAAAATTATCTTTCATATATTGTTATGTACTATCAGTATGAGTATAGCAGCATTTTACTGTTGTAATGTTTAAATATTATGCATAGGAAGCATACAGCAAATAACGATTATTATATAAGAACAGGTCAATCTGCAAATTATTTTCTCAAATCAATAGAACATTTTAACTACAATGCAAAAGGCAGTTTCTTAAAAAACAAAAAACAAAGTGACACTATCACACACAGTAGCCCATAGCCTGTTAATAAACCTCTAAGTGTTGCAAAATAATTACAAATAAATTAGATATTATAATAAAATGCAGAACATCTACAGATTTGAGAAGCCATAATTGCATGAAAAAAAAAACTTTCATCAGAGTAGTTCTTCCGGTCTTCACATCAGGTTTGCTGCTGCAACACAACTTAAAATCCTCTTGTGTAATGAACAACACTCGGGTATAAACACTTCTGTTTAATTGTAGTATCAGAATTAGTCATGCCAGTGGTTATAACTCCATGCTGTGGTGACTTTCAGTGAAGACAAAAGCTGGTTAGTTACAACTATCATCACCTGCATCCCCCCACAGCACAATCCTGACCGTGGCTGTTGGATGAGTCAGCGGCAACGCTTCCGAAAGTTTCAAAGTATTCGGGAATATTGCAAAACAAACAAAAACAAAAAGCCACCTTAAATGTCCACTAAAATGCAGCAGGACTGGTGGGCCAAAACGAGAGGCCGGCCTCAAACCAAGACCTCGAATGCCCAAACCTCCATTTCAGTGCATCAGGTAGCCATTAAGCAGATACACAAACAAACTGTGCTTTAATGCCCGACAGAAACGATTCACATGGTAAAAATAACCTTGGTATTATTTTTATCTGTACACTGCACCTAATGGGGACACAAATGAGATCTAAACTCTCTATATAAGGACTTCATCGAGTCTGGGAACCACTTGCCAGTGCACTATCCCAATTACCTGAGCTATGTTAACACCTAGATTCTCCCAACAGGCTTCTATTAAGGCCTTGCACTAAAAATAAAAAACTCCATGCTTACACTTTGACTGTCCAAAATGTGTTATAGTTTCTGTAATTTACCGACAAAAAAAATAAAATAAAAATAGCCTGGTGGCTGGAGTGTCGGCACACAAATACAAAAGACAGTGGTGATCATGATCAGAAGTATTCTGGATGCTGGGGTAAATGCAGATTTTCTTTCTCTCGCTCTCTCTCTCGCTGTCTGTGTGTACACATCTGTTAAAGACTAATAAATTAAAATGGGATCTATCATTCATGTCACATTTAGTAGTTTCAAACACAGCAAAAGTCAACAAAACATGAAGGAGTTTGAATTACGATTAAAAAAAAGAAAGAGGTGAAGTCATTAAAAGTTGGTTGTCGGTGGCAGGATCATAACTTAAAGTAAATAGAAAGTTTTGGTGCAAGCGTGATGGTGGTGGTGTGCAGAGGTCGTATTCCTTGAAGCAGAAGATGTTCAGTTAGCTACACATTTAACGGATTTCAGGGCGCCCAGCCTGGGGATGACATTTTCACTTTACAGCGTTCGTCTGGAGCCCTGCGCGTGCTTTTGTTGGCCCGTTGTCCAAGTTTGGAACAGAAAATCGTCTCTCATTGTTATGTTCTGCCCCGGTATTGTTCAGGTTGGGTGGGAGGACATTTGTGTTTGTGACGCTGCGTGTGTCCAGTCCACAATCACTGTGGCGTTGCATCCCCATTGACTTCCACGCCGTGCTGCTGTAGCTGGGCTCGAAGCAGTGCGTTGTCATTCTTTAGTTCCTCAATCTGAGAAAAACGCAAAAGCAGATAAGAGATTATTAGACAAGGAACAGATTGAAAGGAATGCCACTCACATTCATCCTTGCAGGGTTTGTTACGTAACAGTTATGTGGGTGCATTATGCTAAGCTTATGATGTAAACATGCAAAAAATGAGCGACGCGAAAGAAGGACATGAATGACAGGATTGCGTGTTAACCTGTTGTCTAAGCAGCTCGTTGTCTATCTCGACTCGCTCCACCTCTTTGTAGCTCTCCTGCAGTCGCTGGTTATTCTGACGCAACTCGCGGATGTAGTCGCAAGCTTTGGAGAGGATGCCTCCTTTACTCTGAGGAACACAGACACAGCAAGACGATGAAAAACCAGATGCGTTTAACGTGACTCATCCTTCATTATCAGTTTCTCCCTCGCTCACTAAACCCTTTACCAAACGCTGCTTCGGCAATAAAAACATCTCATTATCTCTTTCTGTTTAATAGATGCTGCTTGACTCCTTGGCTGTGGTTACACCTGGTGTTTCAGTCTGACTCAGCATCACTTATGCAAGCATGAATTAGGTGAAAAGACAGGATGCGCGGCACCACAGTGAGGAGCTGATGGAAGCAAATTTAAAAATGTCACAGACCTGTAGGAGTCGCTTTCAAGTGCAATAACTTCATGTGACCTTAAAGCGCCCCGATCTTCCGTCTCGTCACCACTTACGCAGTCGTTTGAAATAAACAGGTTATCGTTAAATGTTGTATTAGAGAAAAATTAATGTTGTAATCACCGCTGTGCTCACGGCTCCGGTCCTGCTGTCAACGCTGCAGTCAGGGATGATTTTTGACAGCGTGACAATCCAGTTATTAATCTTGTCTCTTCTTCTTCTCTCCACTGCAAAAACACAAAACACAGAGATTTACATACAGTATTAAAAAACAATCAACTTCAGGCAATATATTTAAGCAGAAATAAACTCCTACAATCGCCCGTAACGATAATTAACCCTAAACAGTTTGCGGATATGACATTTAAACATTCATTTAAAGTTTCCTGAGCTAAAAGAGAAGAAAAAAATGAATACTAATGCCGACTAGACACCTTCGTTGTGCTGTGCCCTTCGCCTCTCATCCCTCGGCGCCCGTGGACCCTCCACCTTCCTGGAAAGACACAAAAGAAAAACCAAACATTTCACTCTGAAACTTTAGAGAGAGAAAAAAACTCAGCTACATCCAAATATCTTGTCAAACACACACATTAACAAAGACATCCTGAATATTTTTTTGTGGGTGAGGAAGGCGTAGGATCTTTTATTTGTCTGAAGGGAGCGTAAATACAGGAGTTTGCTGTTGGTCTCATCGTGAAGGATAGATACCAAACCTGTAGATATTAACCTCCTGGTTGCTCTTTTAAGGCTTTGTTCAAATCAGAATATTTTAAGACAGACTGTCTGCACTTATTTGCAAGTGCTATGGTCTGATTTGCGTGTCTGGGCATCGCCAATTTATAAGGACGTGTTGCTGTGGTAACAACGTAGAGGTCAGTAAATACAGAGATTGTGACATAGCTTTAAATGTTCTGGTAGATTAAGGGCGGCAGTGACTCGTCGTGGAGATTCAGTTGAGACACCACAGTGAAGAAGCCTCTCCCCAAAGAGCCGTACGCCATTTTGGCTCAGGCATCTACACTGCAAAAAACTAGGAAACAGGAAAATTTGACTTGCCAAGATTTATAATAAATGATTTATGTATTTGTTTACTTCATCAAAATTTATTTATTTATTTTCTCTAATAATTTTCTTTTTTATGTAAATATATATATATATATGTGGAGAGAAATTGTTAATTGAGTAGTGGAAAAAGTGTGGGTCCAATAAGCATATGCTTTATCCTACTCCTTATCGAACATGTTGGGTTCACATTATTAACTATTCTTATTAGATTTGTTTGTTTTCAGTTTACTTTGTTATATTACCCGCACATGTTCGAAATAAACTAAACTAAAACGAGCAAATAGATTTAGCCTTGAAGAAGCAACAGATATCTCCAAACTAGTGGGTTTACACTATAAACAAGTAGATTTGTATTGAAGCAAGGAAAATATAATAATAATTCTCGTTTAAAACTTTAATCTAGGAATGAAACACTTAGAAGGTGAATCAAATGTTTAAAAACTACAAAGTAAGTAGAATTATCTTGGTAGACAAAAAAAACAAGCCTTGATTTAAGATATTTCATCTTCAGTTTTTACAGTGTAGAGCCTTCATAGACGTCTAAGTGGAACCGTGTGACCTGGTGTCCTCTACACTTTATGAAAACAGATTTGATCAAACAGTGTGAACACAGCCTAAAAGCAGCCTGTGGTTTTTATCACAAGGAGGGCTACCGGCTGATAAGTGAACCACCAAACGTCTGCCTCTACAACACAGGACGGGGGCGTATGTGAAAGTTCTTCTCACCAGTTTGAACTGCCATGCTGCAACATCTCGCTTTCACCAAGGTCTCTGGGGATGGCAGTTAAGTGGGACAGAGTGTGGTTTTCAGACGTTGGGTGTTTTCAACGATGGATATTGATTTTTTCTTTTTTTTTTTTCTTCAAATTTAGGTTTTTCATGTGTACACATACGAACAAGACTAATCATTCCAAGAGGGGAAGGAAGAGGTGAAGAACATCCAGGCCGATACAGGGGAAAGGTGTGAGAAAATGTCGAGGTGAGAGGTCGGTCAAACACGCGGGAAGAGTTGTGGTGATTTATTTATTTTTTTTTTTTTGAGGGGGTGGGATCAAAGTGTGGGGAAGTGCTGTGTTGTACTCACGCAGTGTAGGTTTGTGTGCGCGGCGCGATGGTACGAGGGGTCGTCGTCTGCAGCACCTCAGGAGGACTCATCATGACGTAAAACTGACCTGGATTAAACAATGAATTTAATTATGTCTCATAGCTTTTGATCAGATTTCTCATGACCATGTTTAGTATCCCGGTTTTGATCCCTGGAGTACTCCGATATTAGCCGTGATACTGGAGCATGTTTACACCTTATCCCGATTTCTGACGGCTGCCCACTGACTGCGCATGCGCGAGTGACACCAAGTGACGCACTAGAAATACAAACAACATGGCGGCAACGAGAATGGAGCGACGGAGAGACTGAATTTTCCCTTAAAGTAATGAAAGAACTAAACATAACGACGTGTTTAGATGCAGAAAACACAGAAATGCTGATTCATTCAAATTCAAATCTGTTGCGGCTACGTGACGCTGGTTTTCCACCTCGCTCCGCTGAACAAGTTTGTTTGCGTTGGAAAACATTCAAAAAGACGTAACACACGCATGAGCAGATAGGATGCAGTGATACTGGTATTTATCATGTATACGGGGATATGAATAACCGGGTTTCTCTGTGCTCCATGTAAACACCATATCCTGGATATGCTCAAAGCCAGGATACTAAAGACCATGTAAACGCAGTCACTGTTGAGTCTTCTCACCTCCTGCCTGCGTGATCGTTGGGTCGGCGGTGGCCTGCACCGACACGGCCGTAGCCGTTCCATCGCTAACGGTGGCGGCGGGGAAATAAGCAAAGCGAGTTTCTCCCCCCACGGTTTCACCGCCAGGACTGCCCCCGTTGCTGAAGGGGTTCTGGATTACAGCCTGCGAAGACGGGAGACAATAAAACTGGAGCAGGAATCAGACACGGCATTAACATCTACGCCCGGCAGTGAAACGCGTCTCCACATGTGCTGAGGGCACAGCTCTGCAAATCCAAGGCTCGTGCATCATGAGATGGACACATGTTTAGTTATTATTGGGCATTTAGATTTTCTTGTAAGGTTTATTTTGTGTAAATGTCGTGGTCAGAGGGTGACGTCGATCATTTAGAGAACAGATTAACTTGACACGCTATATATAGTTGATTTATATATAGGAGCAAGCTGCAGCAGAGATGGCGGCTTACATGACAGCTCCACCCGAGATGAACTTCGATGTTAAATATTCATGCAACTATAAATACCACGATGAGATCACGTTTTTATTTAAAATGGCTGCGGCTCTAACAGGACGTGAGCACTTCCATGACATCCTGTACAGTCTGAGGACCGTCTCCACCTTAAATAATGTTTGCTCACCTGTGCCACCGCCTGAGGGGCGCCGGCAAACGCCGCCGTGGAGACGACGCTGACGGCCCCGGTCCCGTCAGCCGCCTCTAACTGATCGTCCGTTACCTGAACCACCCGATAGGTCACCTGCAGACAGAGCGGAGCAGTTTGAGAGATTTGTGGTTGTATATATTTTTTTTTAAATAGTTTTAAAAAAAAAAATAGGAGGACTTCATCTCGATGATCTCATCCAGACATAAACACTTTTTTCTGTCGTTTACGTCATTTACTGTTCGTGCAAAGCCGCCACATGTGAGTAATTGATTATCACGCGCTTGTATCTGTGTCATACGTCATTAGTCGTACTTGTAGTGATTCACAAACAGAAAAATCTGTCAGTTTCTTTTGAAAATACGATCTGAAGTAAAAAAAAATAATAATATCGGATTAGCATATAAAACTAATAGGAGGCTTGAGAACAGGACTGAAGGCCGTGTGCGACGAGCAGCAGCGGCGGCGATGTTGACTGTATTATCTTTTCAAACAGAGAGAGATGACAAAGAGGAGCGATAGCTGCGATTATACACTGGCAATATTTTTATGTTCTGTTTGTTTCAGTTCCACTTGGGGAAATAAACAGGAGGGTTGCCTCGGCAACCGGAGCCTGGGTCATGCACTAGAGACTAGAAACGCGGGTCAGTTTGCATGTAGACGGGGCTTAACGCTTAATACGCTGATATTACACAGACGTGGAAGTAGTGATACTACGCTAGAAGTAGAAATACTACGATATTTTGTTCAAGTAGAAATACAAAAGTAAAAGAATGACTGAATAATTATAGTTGACACGTTTGTATAAAATTAACAGCTTTCAATCTCTGTTATTATAAAACTAATGCACTAATATTATATGACTGCTGTCACTGTTAACTACCAGTGGTCAGGAGATGTCTAAGTCCAGATCTCACACACCTGATCACAGGTGAGGTTTGTTCACTTTATATTTGGAAGGACGTTGGAGTCCAACCAAGTCAGATTGTTTAAACGACCGTCCACTCCTTCCTGAGTAAACGTCTTAACGAGCCAACACGGGGAGGACGTTGCAGCCCAGGTGAGACGTCGCTCATCCTCACCTGTCCTCCATTGTTCTCTGTGCGGAACTGGTACTGCACATTGTGGTCAGTGAACGCAGCCTGCGGGACGCCTGTGATGGTCACTGCAGTGTGCTCGTCGGCCCCCACCGCCTCTCCTGCAACAACAACAACATGTTTCCAGGCGCAGACGTTAACGAGAACAAAGACAAACGGCCCGTCTCAAAGTTTCTACAATGAGCCTGAAACTCAGATTTGAGCAGATTATTTGTTTCGCTTGTGCGGATGAGACGGCACGAGACTCCCACCTTCCTGTAACTGCACCACCTCTTCGGTTTCCTGTTTGTCGTGACTAAAACACACACAAAAAAAGAAAAAACAACAACAGCACAGTGAGTCAATTTCAACATAAAAGTCAAAACACACGTTTCTCAGAAATAAGATTATTTATCATCAGTGTATATGGAGGTAAACAGTGCGCCCCCAGGCGGCTACAAGGGGAGGAGATTACTGTCAAGACGAAAATACTGAAGTTTTCAACAACTCTGAATGGAAATTTACAACTATTTGAGGATATAAAGTGAAGTGGAATCGTTTTTATTTAGCTGCAAAAGTGAAACTGAAACCCCACAAATAATATTAAAAATCCAGATTTTGATTGTGTGTAATTTAATTTAAGTATTTTAATCCCGACAGAGCTGCATCAGTTACAGTGTCAGGCTAAAAATAGACACGAGTAGCTTCTGTGCATTTGCTTTCATTGTCTATTAAACAAAACAGTTGTTAAAAAAAAGGCGCACAGTTGTTGTGCAGAAAGCGTAATTGCGCACAAGCTGTAACCGGGAGACGCAACTGGAAAAAAAAAAAAAAAACGGTGCAGAGTATTAAAAAGTATCCAGAGCTGGCAGCTTATTAACAGCATTGTTGGGAGGAAAACAAAAAATGAGGTTTAGAGGTTTAGGCCGTGCAGCCATAGCTGAGCAGGAAGCGGGCAGCAGCCTCTCACCTCGCCGAGTTGTCCAGACTCTGCTCCAGCATATCCATGAAGGTTTTTGCGGGTGTTCAACGCCGATATTCAACGACACCGATTTACGGAGATGGAAGCGCTGATCACGGGGACAAACACACGGGTCATGTGAGGAAGACAGTCCAGGACACGTGAGGCACCGACCGGGCGAGGAGCTAAAATGGAGGCCGCTGCGGAGCAGGAGGAGCTGTCTGCGTCTGTGCGGAAAACCAAAAAAAAAAAACAGAAACACTCGAGCGTTTACGCAGCTTCTCGGAGGGAGCGGGAGATCTCCTGGACCGAGTTTAAGCTTATTAATGTCTTTTAGATGAACTGCTGGATGATTGGATTGAAGGTTGTTTCCTTTACACGGATCGCCGGATTTCTTTTTGTCCTTTATTTGTTGCTCTGCGGCGCACAGCTGCTGTTTGTCCGCGCTAAGCTGCGGGCTGCGACATGCGCTCAATAAGATATGGAGTGGATTAGTTCACGTTTTAGTACGGAAGAGAAATCTGCGCCGTTTTGTGGCTTTTATTGTTGTTTTATCTTTGCAAGATTTCAGATATCGCCATCTAGTATTCACGTGACTGCTCTTGTAAATGGTTAAATGTGGATTTTATGACATTTTCTGGATTTATTTGTGATTTAAAAGCTTTTTACGCGCAGGTTATTTCACTCGCTTTTTCACCCAGTGTTTATTTGTTGTTGTTGTTGTTGTTGCTGACACTCGCTTTTAGCATCATGACACCTCTGTGCCGTTCACCTGCTGCCAATCGGATCCTTTAACGGCACTTTTTCCGTTTCTTTTGCCCAGGTGACCACAGAGATCCAATACGGGTTTTCCCACAAACCACATGACAGAAACTGTTCTCGTCGTGGCACAAAGAGACGCGGAGCTCACACACGCTTCTCACGGCTGACACTTTCACGGTGTCTCTCACAGCTCGTAGCATTTCTGCTTCTAAACCAGAAGAGTTTACTCTGTTTAGTGATCGTCTGTGGCTTTAGCATGAATACGGACGGTTTGTGCGTTTGTTGTCTCTAGTCAGTCGTCTTTTCTGTCAGATC
This sequence comes from Planiliza haematocheilus, assembly GCA_005024645.1. Taxonomy (NCBI): domain Eukaryota; kingdom Metazoa; phylum Chordata; class Actinopteri; order Mugiliformes; family Mugilidae; genus Planiliza; species Planiliza haematocheilus. The sequence goes on along the minus strand of SRSE01000236.1, from coordinate 38,356 downwards.
CAACCAGTGGGAGGCGGTGCTGCATCTCAACAGACACCACATATCCAGCAGATGATTCATGCAGTTGGTTTTTGTTCAAGGTTTTCATTAAATCCACAAATGGTCGCAATAAAATGAACAAAAGTCATCTTTAAAATGCACAAATGATCCAAATATGGTTTAAAAAGAACACCAAACAGACATCTGGACACATTTAACTTATTTTCTTTTATTTTTAACATCTTGTGCCTGCACAGAATGAACTCCACTGTTTATCAAGACTTTATCAAGCACCTATTCCCTGAACCGCTCCCATGGCGACATAAAATATTAGTAAAAATCTGGTGAAATACAATAAAATGAAAATAAAATATAAGTAAAAAGCTAGACAAATAAATTAATTAAAATAAAATAGAATTTAAGTAAAAAGCTAGTAAAATAAAAGTAAAACACTAATAAAATAAAATATAAAAAGCTTGACAAATAAGTAGAAAGCTAGTAAAATAAAATAAATGTAAAGAGCTAATAAAATGAAATAAAATATAAGTAAAAATCTAGTAAAATAAAAGAACAAAGCGAATAAAATAAAAATAAAATATAAAAAGCTGGTTAAATAAATTAAAGTAAAAAACTAATACAATAAAATATAAATAAACATTGGTGAAATCCAATAAAATAAAATAAAAATAAAATATTAGTAAAAAGCTAGTAAAATAAAATAAAAGTAAAAAACGAATACAATAAAAAACAAATAAAATATCAAACATCGGTGAAATCCAATAAAATAAAATAAAAGTAAAAAGCTAGTAAACTCAAATAGTATAAGCAAAAATCAAATGTACAAGAAACAGATGGAAGTAAATATTTATTATGTACATAGGAAGGATTAATACGTGCAGTAATGTGCATTAACATCCATAACATGGAGTTTTCTATTTGAAGCGTGAGTTGTTGCACAGCTGGAAGATCTCCTTCTTTACTTGTTCCAGTTCCCATGTCCACTGTAGAAGCTTTCATCCTTTGACAAAGGTCAGCATGGACGTCCTGACTGGTCTGCAGCTGCACAGCAACATACAAAACAAACTATGATGTTGTGACTCCTTTCTGTCAGAACCAGCAGCGACCTTTTAGCAGTTTGACTTATATTAACTCCTAACGCAGCCTTCATACGTGCACCAGTGATCCTCTAGCTGTAGTTCTGGAGATGCTCTCACTCAGTCGTCTGTAGCCTTTAAAAGCGTCTCAAATTCTTCCGCTTCTTCCATCAGCTTTCAGGACAATATGTTCACCTTATATAAGACAACTGAGAGGATTCAGGGTGTTTATCATCGTATGTGCAGTAAAAGCAGCACTTTAGATCACACAAGGAAACTCCCATAAAAAAGAAAGACCAAGATATCAAACCAATAGACTAAAAACAACAAGGTGTAGGAGGAGCAAATTAAAAGATTAAAAGCGTTTGAGTTCTCTGAGCCTTGTGCTGCAGATTCAGTCATCGGGAGCGGTGGGAAGTGAAGCAGTGTTATATAAACTGCTCAGAAGTCCGATGGCTTCAGGGTAGAAACTGCTCTTGTCCTTAATATCACACTTCTTCTTCTTCTTAGCAGGAGTCTGAAGACTTTTCCTTTCTGTGGTCTCTTCTGATAACTCCTGTTGTGTAAATGTCCGTTAGCGATGGGATTAATTTGATAAATCCTGCACTAAAACAGCAGCGGTGACTAAAAGACGACTAAAACAATATTTACATAACTTCAGTGGGAAGATGGACGAACGAGGTTTACTGTAAATGACTTGCGCTCAACCCTGAGCCAATAAGTCTGCTAAAAATTATCCCTTGCATATATCACGTGGAATTTTGCGTTTCTTTGAGCAGAGGGGTGACTCATTCATTCAGACTGCACACCCATTTCAGAAACAGAGGGAGAGGGAGAGACGAACAACCACCTACAAAGTGCCAAACTGGAGGCCAGCCTCTCTCCTCCCATCTCATTCTTTCCTACATGGGCACTCTCAGATGGGTTTGCAGACGGAGCAGTAACAGACCGAACACTGTCTGAGAGCTAAGACTCAGGATCACAAGATACTACAGAAAATCAACAAAGTCCTTGAAGACCCTCAGAGCTGAGCTTTTTCTTCGTCTAGCGAGCTTTAAAAAGGTAAATATAACTTTAAAAAAAAAAGTTTGCATGGACTGAGAATGGATTGGATTTTACTTTGTCTTCAGGGTGGAGTCGTGACCCCTCCCAACATGTCTTTTGCTTAATTAGCCTTCGTCTCTTTTGTGTGTTTCATGTTTGTGCACGAAAAAGGTGTTTAGGGAAAACTATGAATATTTTATGGTGAATTGTTTTCTTTCCTTTAACACTGCTGCGTATTTTGAAACTTTTTTAAATGAACTTATGGAAGAATTTGACGCCTTTTCCGTGTTTGCTTCCTGGATTAATTCATTTTAAATATAGACTGAGCTGCACAGTCATTTATTTGCATGTGTAGAGCAAAGTGTTAATTTATTCTTCTCTTTAAGAAACAAAAATTATACTAAGGTCTTTTTTTTTTTCTACCTCTAAGGCAGAAAAGTGAAATGGCAACTCCCAAGAACACGCCTCGAGGTGCGAACGCGGCGGCGTCCCCCAACCGCATCACCCGTCTCCAGGAGAAGGAGGACCTGTGCAACCTCAACGACCGCCTGGCCGTCTACATCGACAAGGTGCGCTCCCTGGAGGCCGAGAACGCCGGCCTGCGTCTGCGCATCACCGAGTCCGAGACGGAGGTCAGCCGGGAGCTGACGGGCCTGAAGGCCGCGTACGAGACGGAGCTGGCCGATGCCCGTCAGACTCTGGACTCCGTGGCCAAGGAGAGAGCGAGGCTGCAGCTGGAGCTGGGCAAGGTGAAGGAGGACTACAAGGAGCTGAAGGCCAGGTGGGTTGTGGTTCACTGCTCCGGTCCTGACGTTGAATCATTTAGAGGTGGTGTTTAGTGGTGTCCCAACACTTTAAGGGCCTTAAGCTGCTTGTGTTGAGGAGTTTCTTCACAATTAAAGTTGGAGTTTATCAACTTTTAAAGACAAAACACTAGTTTGAATACTTTTTTATTCAGCTCAGCTCACTCAGGAGATGTTACAGAGCAAATTATGGCGACTATAAGTAGCAAATCTTTGACGCCTTTAATCATTTTATTGACTTTATGACTCTGTTCTGCTTGTGCATCATTTACACTACTATACAGCGCTTACTGTTGTCCCATAATTATCACTTTATGACCACAGCTGTTCAAATAATATAACATTGTTTGGCTTTAAATACTTTCTTGGAGAGCACGGCTGCGTTAAGTTTGGTGAAAAGTAAATAATCAAAGAAATGACAAAGAGCTACAGATCCAGCATCCAAATCTTTTAGTGCGTCGTTATTCCAGCGTAAGAGTCAAAAACATTCGTGCACGTGTCGAGTAGCGACCAACAGAAGTTACTCATTAGCTCTGAACTAACCCGCTGACTCTCCGGGAGCCGCGGCCGCTCCCTGCAGCTCCCTCCTCATCGCTGTTCTGCAGCCTGACGCCGGACCAGCTTCCACAACCAGCTTCTTCCCATGCTGTCCCATCCAGAGCGTGATGACTAACTCTTTCCTCAGCTTCTCCTCCTTCACCAGAGTGATCATTATACACAATACGTGGCAGTGTTTGGAAGGCTCCTGCCTCCATTAGTTTTCCATAAATATTGAAACGATGGCCAGCGTGTGTGCGTGTGTGTGTGTTTGGCAAAGCCGAGCCGTTGCCGTGGCAGCGCCTCAGCTAAACATCAACGGCTGTGGCTTGTGGCTACGAGACACTCTGGACTGGAAGCGAATTATTGTGGCCCGTGAGTCATACGCGCCGAGGTCTTTCCCCTGTTTCACTCGGGCTACATCCTCAGTCAAAAATAGACGTGATTCATTCGCCCGAGGGAAACTGTAGTAGCTGCAGAGTGAAAAATAAATATTCTATATCATCTATCAGTTCTTAAACCACAGTGGAGAAGATGTAGCGTTGCATCTGAGCTGCGTCTTTCTTTGCAGGAACACCAAGAAGGAGTCAGAGCTGACGGGCGCCCTGCAGAGACTCAAAGACCTGGAGGCTCTGCTGAACTCCAAGGACGCCTCCCTGACCACGGCTCTGGGAGAGAAGCGTAACCTCGACACGGAAAACAGGGACCTGAAGGCGCAGGTCGCCAAGGTGAACGCAACCCCTGCAGTCTTACATTTTACTCAAGTTCTTCTGCTACTTTACTCACATTTCATATTATTTATTAACCTCTTAAGAATCGTATGTGCTCTGTCTTTTGTTCTTTTCTATTATCTGAATACGTGGCCCTCGTTTCTAGACGTAATCTCGTTCTGTGTTCTCACAAGCAAATTAATAAAAGCTTATCTTATCTTATCTTGTTCTCCACAACACTCTCTCTCTCACTCCCTGTTCATACACTTCCTTACCAAGACCACGCCCTGATTGTTTCAGGGACATGCATTGGTGGACAGGATGTGGGTGAGGGGAAATGGACGGAGGGATGAGAGGGGCGGGGACTAAAGGTGTGGGGCACGTCTCAGGAAGCTTCAGCTCTTTGTCCCGCCTCGGCTCCTGTTATAGATGATGGAAAAGGAAAGAAAAGAGAGGGATGTGGAGGGTGGGATTGAGACGAACAGAGAGGGAGAGGGTTGAGACACCTTTATATGTAAACGTTAGAAAAGGAATCACATGGGAAGTGGTTTTGTTCCTGAAGTTATTGTCACTTCATCTGCATACCTGCTGCATGTTCATGTAGAGCAGAGGGGTCGCCGCTCCATCTCTCTCCATCAGTTTGGCGGTGCTTGGTCTGGAAAACGTTGTAGACCCCTGATCTAAAGGCTCCTCTTTGCGCCTTTCTCAGCTGGACACCAGTCTGGGTGATGCCAGGAAGCAGCTGCAGGACGAGATGCTGAGGAGAGTGGACGGCGAGAATCGCATCCAGACTCTCAAAGAGGAGCTGGACTTCCAGAAGAACCTCCACTCTGAGGTCAGACCTGCTCACAGACGTTCTTATCATCTGCGAATGATGTTTGGTAAAGAAAAAAACTGAATCATTTCTGGTATTTCTTCAACAGGAGCTGCGGGAGGTGAAGAGGCGCCACGAGTCCCGCGTGATCGAGCTGGATAGCGGCCACCAGCAGGAGTTTGAAAGCAAGCTGGCGGAGGCATTGGTGGAGATGCGCAGCCAGCACGAACAGCAGATTAAAATGTACAAGGATGAGGTCGAGAAAACCTTCAATGCCAAGGTAGACTACAGCTCTAATGACAGCAGACCAGTATTCAGGAATGTTGTCCACGTTTCACGGATCTGTTTCTCTGTTTCAGCTGGAAAATGCTCGTCTGTCAGCGGACAGAAGCAGCCACCTGGTTGGAGCTACTCACGAGGAGCTCCAGCAGACTCGAATCCGGCTGGAGTCCACGTCGGCTCAGCTCAGCCAGCTGCAGAAACAGGTTATTAGAAACTCATGTCGTACACGACGCAACCGCACATCATCCACTGAGGCACAGATCATTTAGGAACTCATAGGGGACATGTTTTAAATCTTCTGTCTGATCCAGCTGGCGGCTCGCGAGGCCAAGGTGAGGGACCTGGAGGACGCTCTGTCTCGGGAGCGAGACACCACGCGCCGCCTGCTCGGAGAGAAAGACCGAGAAATGGCAGAGATGAGGCAGCAGATGCAGCAGCAGCTGGACGAGTATCAGGAGCTCCTTGACGTTAAGCTGGCTCTGGATATGGAGATCTGCGCTTACAGGAAGCTGCTGGAGGGAGAGGAGGAAAGGTAAACATTTGTTTTTTTTTACAGATGAAAATAATAAATCAGTCACTCAGTCATTCACCTACATCATCACGTTCATCCCCGCAGGCTGCGCCTATCCCCCAGCCCCCCTCCCACCAGAGTGACAGGGAGTCGCTGCTCTACTTCAGGAGCTCACTCTCGATCGAACAACTGCAGCATTCAGGGCTCCCCCGCCAAGAGACGCCGCCCCAACGACACCGACAGCGAGGCCTCCAGCTTCGCAGGTGGAGCCGTGTCCCGCACTCGCATCACCCAGCAGGCCTCAGCCAGCGGGCGCTGCACCGTGGACGAGGTGGACCTGGACGGGAAATATGTGAGACTGAGCAACAAATCAGACGAGGTGAGAAGATCGATGCAGCAGAGGTTTAGTTATAAATCATTTGCACGCTTTTATTCTGACATGTCATCAAACGTCTTCTCGTTCCTTCAGGATCAAAATCTGGGGAACTGGCAGGTGAAGCGTCAGGTGGGATCCGGTGCTCCGATCGCCTTCAAGTTCCCGGCTAAATTCACCCTGAAGGCTGGTCAGAGAGTCACGGTTAGAAGCACCGTCAATCTGTAATCAGAATCAGAAACACACAGTGATGAATACAGATATGAACTCTGCACTGTGTCTTCTTATTTTGATCAGATCTGGGCCTCTAACGCTGGTCGGACCCACAATCCTCCTTCTGACCTGGTGTGGAAGACTCAGGCCACCTGGGGCACCGGAGATCTGTTCAAGACCATGCTGATCAGCGCCAACGGGGAGGTACTTTACATTTGATAGTTCACACTTTCATCAGTAGCTGCAGGATTAAATTCAGTGAGCTGAAACTTTAAAACGCACAATAAATTAATAAATAAGACTTTTTTTTAACAGGAAATGGCGATGAGGAAGGTCACCCGGACACAGTTTGAAGAAGATGATGATGATATGGTGAGAGAAGTTATACATGCGTAACATTTAAACACCTTAAGAACGTGAGTTTTGATGAAATGTACCGACACTGACTCTCCGTCTTGGCCTCAGCAGGTGGCTCACAGCACATGCGGGGACAGTGAGTACAACCTGCGTAGCCGGACAGTCGTGTGCGGCTCCTGTGGACTTCCTTCAGAGAAATCCACCAACTGCTCCGTGTCCTCCGCCTCCCGCTCCTTCCGCAGCGGAGGCATCTCTGAGGGTCTACTGCCCCACTCCTACGTCATCAGCACGAGCACACCTCGCAAGGTGGGTAATACGTAACAGGATCTCCACAGACCCCTCACTCTCCACAGACCCCTCACACCCTGGTCACAAACTGTTTAGACTCCTCCCCTCAGGCCGGCGCTACAGAGCACTGTACGCCAAAACCACCCGGCACAAGGACAGTTTCTTTTCCCGGGCTGTGGCTCTGATGAACTCTGAGCAGTCACAGAGTGCAAGCCCACCCACATGAACAATAGATGAACATGAACAATGACTCTGCCTTGTAAATATTCACTGTACAATAACCCCCGGTGTATATATTATCCTATAGTTAATATGTACAGATTGAGATTTAGATTTATTTTATTTTATTGTGTTTTTATTCTTATTACTGTACTAGAGAGTAAAGTTACCGGAGTCAAATTCCTTGTATGTGCACATACTTGGCGAATAAAGGTGATTCTGATTCTGATTCTGATTCTGAAGGATATATATGTATTAGCTTTTATGTAAAAATCCATTAAGTATTTGTCTTTTAATTGAATTTGTCAACTTTGTTTTCTTCTTTTTTCAGACTGGAGCCAGAATGGAGACCTGTCCAATCATGTGAGCCGTCTGGATCCATGTTTAAACACTTAATTACACTTCAGTTATTAATTGTTTAGTTACTATTAGTTGTAGTTATTACTTGAGTTCATGTAGCTTGGGATATATTTCAAAATATCGTATGAAATAAAAATTGATGCTACTTTTTTTTATATGTACATAGGCATGCTGAATATGAAACATATTCATGAATTTAAACACTGATTAAAAATGTTTTTTTGTTTTTATTCGTCACATTTAAAGCTGTTCAACGGGAGGCAGTAAAATATAATAGTACTGAAACACTCATTCACTCTTTCTAGTTATAGACACGCTGACACAGCGAGGTTGTGATCGAGTCGTAATTCTAGCCAAATCATTTTTAGTTTTTCATGTAATCGAGTAAATGATTGAAGTAAATTGATCCCAGCCTTACTCTAGACCTACAGACTGTTGTGTATTTTTACTGATATCAATAAATGAATTTTCAGAAAACATCCTTGGTCGTTTTATTTGAATTAATTCAGTGTTGTCTGAGCTATATTTGATCCGTTTGATGAATGAGTTCTTGTAAGTGTTAGACGATGAAATTTAAATCAACAGCGTACATTTATTCTAGTGTCAAAGCATGTTTGTGTAATTTAATTTTATGCTCATTTTTGTTCAAAATAAAGACTAAATAAAAGCTCTTTAACAGCTCAGCTAAAAGAAAAAAACACTTAATATAAATATATATTGAAATACTTATATTAATTACAACTAATTACAAATGTGTGGATTGTTATTCATTAAATATAATAAACAAGCACTACATGTAATGCTTAAATTAGCTGTAACGTCCAGATACATAATCAAAATATACTTGTGTTTGATTTATATACTTTACTACCTCTATGATTCATTTTATTATCTTGTATTTTCACTTTTAGATCGTAAAAGTCATAAAAGAAATTTCCACGGCTGTTCACTTCCGGAATCAGAGCAACACTTCTGCGCATGCGTGTTACGATTACTCCTCCAATCAGAGCAGCGATTTTTATTTTCCCAACCCGGAAGTAGGCGAAACCGTTGGGCTGTGAGTTTAGCACAATGACTGTGTGGTTTTAGCAGCGCAGCTTCAAACGTTTGTCAGTCCATTGTTGAGCTGTAAGTTTTATTGTTGTGTTGTTTAGAAGAGCACACCTGCATGTGAAGTTAATATCTGGTGAGTGTCGTTAACGTTGTGTCACGAGGTCACAAGAAAGGTGAAGGGAAATGTTGGAGGTTAGCAGCTAGCAGCTTTTAGCACAACAACAAACTGTGAGGTGTGCTTTATAAAACTGCAAACAATAACACATGATAATAGCTGTGAAGGCGCAACATAACTTTAATGTTAACGCAGAAAAGCTGAATTATGCTGCGTTTTAACAGCAGCTGACATGAACACAAACAGCTGCATGTTATTTAGCCAAATTAGTTTCTATGTTTTACAGCATTTTCTTTTGTTTTTTTCTTTATAATGTGTTAAAAATAACCAGCAACAATTATGTTATGTGAAAATACATGGAAATATATATAAATTATTTTGAATGTTAGTTTTGTGGCTTTCCTTCATTAATTTTTTTAATATATTCAAAATTTAACAGTGGTTAGGACATAGTTCAGTTATCAATTGACTGATTTAGTCCAAAATATATTTAGAAGAGCACAATATATACTAGTTTGAGTCTTTTCAAGTGTTATGTTTCCTTTCCTGGTTTTATATAATTATACATTGATAGATTGATATAGATTGATATAGATTGTAAACTGTCAGGAAGTAGTTAAAAGTACCAAACAAGCAGACTAGATATTCGCCATAACACAAATTTTGCTCTATAAATTACTTACAGACTGATCAGTTAGTTAAATAATAGGAAAAGAAAAGAGTTGCAGCCCTACTTGATAGCAGTGAGTCATGAGTTAATCCAGACAGTCGTGATTTAAAATCCAAATTACAATAAAAAAAAATGGAGTTTAATCCGTGGGTGAGAGAGCTCAACATGCTGCAGCATCATCTCTATAAATTTGGCAACACTTGAGCTGCACAAACACTAACGGAAATAATTCCAAGGAACCCCAAAAGGTGACGAAAAGGGTCGGAATAAAGGTTTTAAGATCATTAATACAGTCAGTCTGCAAACGTTTTATGTATTTTGTCAGATTATTTGAACGGGCTTACGAGGAATCATACAATTAGATGTTAAGGAAATAAAAATAAATACAGCTTGCATGTTTTGCACGCCCCTAAACGACCATCAAACTTCAAAAACTAGCACTTTTTATTCTTTTCTGGAAACATTTACTGTTGTTTTTCTGTATTTGCTGCTGTTTTTATCACATCTTATGTCTAACGGATGAAGAGCTTTTCTCACTTTTGCTGTGTTCTGTCTGTTTGCATGTGTTTTCTTAAGCTGCAGTGCTCTCTCGGCCACCCTGAGTTTATTTATTCAGTTCAAACAAACTTATTTTTAAGAGTCTGCAGCTGAGAGCACCAGGAATGTTTGATGTGTAATCCCTCTTTCAGATAAGTCAGTCTGCAGGTGGACGGCAGGAACAAAAAAAAACAGTGTAACATCAGCAGACTGAAGACTCCAGCTGAGTCTTTGCTCACCGTGCTGTTTTTCCATCCAGCTCATATCCACCTGGATGTTGAGCGTTCGGGCTCTGGTTGGGATCGGCTTCCTGGTGACCTCACGAGCAGCAGCCGCCCTCGCTCAGACGGGGACATGTCCACTGTCCGCCGCAACTGACATCCATAGACGGGACTGTTTTGGCGGCAGCAGACCGGCGTCCACCATGGCCCAGACGATCAAACACCTCGGGTGAGGTTTCATAGCTGTAGCTCCAGAGGGCCGCGTGTCTGTGGAGGGGACCGCACTGAGCTGTTGTGTCTTCACAGGCAGGAGGAGGCCCAGCACATCGACGAGGAGCTGTTCAGTGAGTACGGCTTCAGTGTGGATCAGCTGATGGAGCTGGCTGGACTCAGCTGTGCCACAGCCATCACACGGGTGAGACTGAAAGTTTTTATTGTGTAGTTTTCTTGTTTGTCTGGTTTGATTTCTATGTAATGCACAATTTGCCAATCAGCCATAACATTAGGATCCCTGACAGGTGAAGTGAATAACTCTGATTGTCTTATGACTCTCTCAAGGTATTTCTCTCCAGTAGTAGTGTAGATAGTTCCAGTGATACTATTATTGTTTGTGTATGCTACTTTTGTAGCTACAGTTAGCACTCAGTTAGCCTAGCATGAACACTTGAAGCGGAGAAAACGGCTAACTTAGATCTATCTTGGACAGAGCTAAGCTAATTTATGATCCCAATCTTTATGCTATGCTAACATAACCACATCTTAATTCCACCTTAACTTTTTGCCAAATGCAAAAAATTACCTAGCTAAGAGTTGGACAGCAACAGTAGTACCACTATTGTTTATGTATGCTATATATAGCTACAGCTAGCAGTCATTTAGCTTAGCATGAACACTTGAAGCAGAGAAAGTAGCTAACTTAAATCTATCTGTCCAGAGCTAAGCTAATTTATTACTCCAGTCTTTATGCTATGCTAACATAATCACATTTGAAAAAAAATACCTAGCTAAGAGTTAGACAGCAACATTGGTACCACTATTGTTTATGTATGCTATATAGCTACAGCTAGCGGTCAGTTAGCTTAGCATGAAGACTTGAAGTAGAGAAAGCAGCTGGATTAAAGCTACCTGTGATTGTGTGTAGGTGGTTTTTGGACAAAGGTAATTTGAGTCCAGTCTTCATGCTAAGCTAACATAACAACATCTTAATTCCAACTTTACTTTTTGCCAAATGCAAAACAAATACCTAGCTAAGAGTTATACAGGAACAGTAGTACCACTATTGTTTAAGTATGCTATGTATAGCTGGATTAGAGCTACCCGTGCTTGTGGCTAAGCTAATATATGAGTCCAGTCTTTATGCTAAGCTAACATAACCAGATCCTGACTCCAGCTCCACCTTAACTGTCAGAAAAATACGAATATGCACTACGCGTGTGTGTACGCTACAGTTAGCAGCTACAGTTAGCAGCCCATTATGAAGAGAGAGCTAAGCTAGCTAAGCTTTCCAATTGAAGTGGTACCAATCTTAATGTTTCTTTGAATTAATCTTAATGTTTGTTTGAATTTGATTGGTTTCATCACAGTAAATAAATGTGCGTGTGACCTTGATGTAAATCCTATAAATCCAAAGAGCCGTTACAGAATGATTCGCTAATAAAAATGAAATAAAAATAATACGGAGTAGAAGTTGTGTATGTTATTTCTGTCTCCACAACAAAACACTAAAACCGAAAACCAGACCAACATGTTTTCTCTGGTGTCAATAAAACCCTCTTCTTCCAGTCAGATACCTGCTGCCTTGCCGTGTTGTATACATTTTCTGTTTTTTTATCTGCAGGCGTATCCACTTACATCTCTGGTGAAGGCCAGACCTTCTCTCCTGGTGATCTGCGGACCGGGAAACAACGGCGGCGACGGCCTCGTCTGTGCCCGCCACCTCAAACTCTTTGTGAGTGTCACCGTTTCACGTCGTCAAGCCTCCAAGCCTCTGATCAGTGGAGATTAACTCGTGTAGGTGAACGTCTCTCTTCTACTTTCTGCGTCCTGCTGCAGGGATACGAGCCCACCATCTTATACCCGAAGAGACCAAACAAGCCGCTGTTCCAAGGCCTCACCACCCAGTGTCAGAAGATGGAGATCCCCTTCCTGACGGAGATGCCCGAGGTTCGCTGTTCATGAATCATGCGGCAGCTTCCTCCTCAGTGCACTCGTAAACACGCTGCTGACTGTTTATGCATTTTGTATTAAACGTGATTAGAGCTGGATGAGGCTGAGAGGAGACGAGGCCTTAAAGGATCCCAGTGAGGAGACTGGCTTTTAATGCAACAAACAGTGATATAATTAATAAGCGTATGAGGGTTAATACACAGCAGTGGTTACTTGTTTATGTTCTTTCCCAGGCTAAAGTGATTGATGAGGCTTACAACATGGTGGTAGACGCCATCTTTGGCTTCAGCTTCAAGGGGGCGGTGCGAGAGCCCTTTGGCTCCATCCTGGACGTCCTGAAGAAGACCACCGTCCCTGTGGCCAGCATCGACATCCCCTCAGGTCAGAAGAGAAGAAGATACTTACTGTAGCTGCAGGAAAGTGTGTAGTTTAGAAGTTGTTTTTTTTATCCTTGGCTCTGATGCCAGTCTTTTCATATTGAGTATCCACCTGAAACTGGCATGATGAGGGTCTGCTTATGACCAGATCTCACCTGTAACTGGATGTTTGAATCCAGTTTTCCCAGTAATAGGTGCTCGTTAGAGACTCAAGGTGTGAATGGAGGTGACTCATTTGGAGAGATCTGAAGATTTTGAAAGGGAACTACTGTTTTTTTTACAACCTGGACCTTATTTCTGGCATAAAACCCGATCGTTCACTCATCCATATAACCTTTGTGTAATTTGTAGTCCTTTGTAATGAACATTTTATTGAACTTTAACAAATAATACAGACAGAGAGATACCTCAATCAAGGAGCCATCAAGGCCAGAAAATTTCACTCCCTAAATTTTGTAAATGGGTTGTGTATTAAAAAAAACAAAAAAACAAACAGATAAAGCAAAAAGGAAAAACTACACATAAGCCATAAATCATAGACAGCACTGAATTACCAAGGCAACCATTAACTTACAGACAGCCAGTCAGTAAAAGGCTCCAAGTAAACATACATTGATCCAGTTTGTCCAGTAGAGAGTACGTCACCCTCTGGTAAGCAGCTAGCTGGGCCATTGTTGTAGTCCATTCTTCACAATGAGGTGGGTATTTCCTCCTCCAGGTAGTATCCGTTTAGCTGTTATCAGAGTCAAAATAATCCATAATACGAAAGATCACTGTCCTGAAGTTAATAGAAAATAGACAGTTTTGCAGCGATTTGGAACTTTTTATGCAGGACTTCAAATATAATCTGATGGACGTTGTTCCACCAGTCCTTAAGTACTGAACATGGTAGTAATTTGTAGTCCTTTGGGAGATGTGTAGATTGTCCTACAGACTCTGGATGATAATAACAGGTAACTCCGGACTAAACGGGGAATAGCACTAGCGTATCATAACAAAATATTGGTGAAATGAAAGAATTTCGCAGCAGATAATGTGTTATTTAGAGGCTGCGTCTCGGTGCCCCATTCACTCCCACTATATGGATATACGCTGAGCTAAACATCTTCGACTACAAATGACACAAAAGTTATATGGGTGAGTAAACGATCGTATTTTATGCAAGAAATAAGGTTCAAGTTGTAAAAACAGTAGCTCCCCTTTAAGAGAAGTGTTTTCTAATCTCATATAGACGGCTTCCTCAACTCCTCTTCCAAACCATCTGTCTTCTCAGGCTAAAATGTTCATTACATTGGATGTAATGACAAAGGCCTTTGATTTTCTGTTGCCTCCTTCCTCCATGACTGGTGCAGCATGGCCCAAAATCAATAGATGCATTTGCATAGAGGGGGAAAAATAAATCTATGTTGGTGACCCTGTGACCTTCTCCATAGCTCTGCTGTCAGACCAAACCTTCGACTGGATTCAGATATCCCGTTTGTTTTTCGTTTTAAAGGTTGGGATGTGGAGCAGGGCAGCGCAGACGGACTCCAGCCCGACATGCTCATTTCTCTCACGGCCCCAAAGAAATCGGCCGCCTCGTTCAGAGGACGGTATCACTTCCTGGGAGGACGGTTCGTGCCGCCGGGCTTGGAGAGGAAGTACCAGCTCAACCTGCCTCAGTACCCCGGCACAGACTGTGTGCTACAGCTGTAGGAACTGCCAGGTATTTGGGAAGCTGATGAGAACATAAACCCCACGCACATATCTGTGTTAAGTCTAGAGTTGGAGCCGTGATGATATTACATTAGAAGAGAAAACGACCCAATTAAATGAGTAAATTAAAAATGAATAAATAAAACGCATTACTGTCAAATGTGCAATTTGTGGACAGAGACTAGCTAGCTGTGTCCACCTGCTTCTGGTCTTTATGCTAAGCTAGGATAGCCACGATCAGATCTGTGAAAACATTCTGCAAAATATAAATATTTGCTTCTTGGAGAATTAGCTGCTTCCTATGAAGCCATAGCTAGCAGCTGGTTAGCTTAGCATAAACACTGGATCTAAGGGAAGTGGGAAGCCTAGCTCTACTTGTATTCTACAAACTTAAGCTAGTTAAGCTAAACTAAACAAATACTCTTTTTAAGCGTCCAGTCTTTATGCTAAGCTAACATAACCGCGACTTAACCTCACCTTGAATTTTTGCCAAATGCAAAAATTTACTTGGTGAATAATTGGTGCCAATGATACTATTATTGTTTGTGTATGCTACATTTGTAGCTACATTTAGCATAGCATAAACACTTGAAGCAGAGAAAGCAGCTAACCTAGATCTATCTGTGCTTGTATGTAGGTGGTCTTGGAACAGAGCTAAGCTAATTTATGATTCCAATCTTTATGCTATGCTAACATAACCACATCCTAATTCCATCTTAACTTTTGCCAAATGCAAAAATGTACCTAGCTAAGAGTTAGCAACAGTGATACCACTATTTTTTACGTATGCTATATATAGCTACAGCTAGCAGTCAGTTAGCTTAGCATGAAGACTTGAAGCAGAGAACGCAGCTGGATTAGAGCTACCTGTGCTTGTGGCTAAGCTAATTTATGAGTCCAGTCTTTATGCTAAGCTAACATAACCAGATCCTGACTCCCAACTCCACCTTAACAGTCAGAAACCACGCGCGTGTGTGTGTATGCTACATATGAAGCTACAGTTAGCAGCCAGTTAGCATGCTACTGTGGAGAGTGAGAGGGAGCTAAGCTAGCTAAGCTTTCCAATTGAAGTGGTACCAATCTTAATGTTTGTTTGAATTTGATTGGTTTCTTTACAGTAAATAAATGTGGGTGTGACCTTGATGTAAATCCAAAGAGCCGTTACAGAATGATTAGCTAATAAAACTGAAGTAAAAATAATACAGAGTAGAAGTTGTCTGCGTTATTTCTGTCTCCACAACAAAACACTAAAACCGAAAACCAGTCCACGACGTGTTTTCTCTGTTTTTATTCTTTAGGTTTCACTGAATGTACAACTAGCAATTAAACTGGAAATACAGTCTATCGTAGCCCATCACATTCTATTTTATAAATAACATTACCGTACATGTGTGTGTGTGTCTGATTTATACACTGGGTGCTGATTGGATGATTCAGTAAAAAGCTTTCTCGTACAATCAACCGCATGGAGTCCCAACACTTACTCCCACTTACATACATATACGTATATTTAGAGAAGTACTGTATGTACAGTTAATGCTGTCAACAATGTGGCTCATTAATGCATAATGGTTTCTCTTTATAAGTGCAGCAGAACATGCTTTGGAGCGCAGAATACTATATACAGTGCTGGTACCATGCTCTCTCTGTGGGTCGTATCCATCTGTGGTGGTTGTGGTCGGGAAGAAGGTAAAATGGAGACTTGAGATGAAGAGGAGTTTCGTCTCAAGGTTGTTGTCATGCAGGTCAGAGGGTGGAAGGATGTTTTGAGTCCAAGGAGGAAGCCTGAAGACAAATTAAGCACATATTATATAAGAACCACATATATGAAGCTCTAAAACATTCACTCTGTTGACAGTTTTCTATGAAATGGTTATTAAATCAGGATTTATTGCACCGTTTCAGTGTCACTCTGTTAGTTATAGTTTTATGAACGCAGTCTGCTGTATTTAATCATGTGTGATAAATGTCAACCTTAAGGCTGGATACGTGTAATTATTTGTGGATAATCACAGTGGGTGATAGTGGACTTTGTTCTTAATATTTTGCCCACTGACTTTAAATGGTAGGAGGAAAATAAAAAAAGTTTGGGCTGCCGACACGTCTTGTCCGTGCTCGGACCAGGACTGCTAGCGCTAACAGCTCTGAGATAGCACTGTAGGGTTGAAGTGCTTCGGTGGTATAAAGTTTGCAAACTCTTAAATTTTGCACAATTTGCACAAAAACTTATCAGTCCTAGCTACGTGTTTTCATCCGATTCCTCCATTTTGGTAGCCGTTAGCCGCATCGACAGACACATATACGTATATATCTGTACGTGAACATATGTCTATGGTTAGCCGAGCTCTGGTGTGTGCATCAGTATAATCGGTGTACCAGGAAATCGTATACTGATAAAAGTTCTGCGATGTTTGGAATCCAAACTGCAATGAGACAAGAGCCAATTAAAGTGCTCACTCGCCACCAAGTGGTCAGGGTGTGAACTGCAATCTGTCAAAATGACGGATGACCTTGAGATTTTTCCGTCAGTTTAAAAAAAACAAACAATCAATGACTGAAAATATTCATTTAACGCTACCCCTGAGATATATATATATATATATAAATTAATGGGGTGACTTCCCAGGCTAAACATTAGGAACACCAAACTTCTGAAATGTTAAGCGTCTTTAGATCATCGCCTAAATGTGGACTATTTTAACAATGAATAATAAATAACAGAGAAACTTGGAGACGAGTATAATCATACACGTCTTTCCATCTAAACAGTCTTATAGTTACTCATAGTCTAAGTACTATAAAAGAGCATTTTAAAAATATATTACTGGATCATAATAAATGTATTATTTTAATAACTCGGCTGGCAAACATGTTTATTTACCTACCTGATAGACTAGTAGGTAGCTTAAGCTACAATAATATGTACATAAGTTATTTGTTTGGCATATTAATATTATTCTGTATTTGAAAATAGTGATTAAATAAAGCGATTAAATTAACTTTGAGGAGTAATGGAGAAGACGTATAGCTTAGCGTAAAACTGAAATACTCAAAGTACCTCCAGACTGTTCCTAAGTGCAGTAAATACGTATAATTTATTTTCCACCACTTGCATGTCTGCTTTTCTTAAAGACAGGTCAATGAGGAAGCAGCCAGTTTGTCTCCAAGTCTAAAACAGACTAAATGTGTTTCCCAAGCTATAAAAACATTTCTTTCATTGATCACATAAGAACACAAAGGTTTAATGGATCACAACGTACCTGTGCTAGTCTCCGACCTGCACACCTGCACAGTTATCTTTACTTTCTGACGCTATCGCTAAATATTCAGCATTTCTGAAAGAAAAACAGACAAACAGCCTCAGTGGTCGACAGAAAATGGTAAATACCTTCCTATATCACAGTGACATGGGTAAGTATGGATTATTTTTTTATTTTGACTTACAGGAGGGAGGTTTTGCTTTTTACTAGGCAGGAGGATGACAGGATGGAAACACGACACGTTGACAAAGCGTACACGACAAAGAGGCACAAGTGAACGCACACAAACACAATGGACACAGTGAAACACTCTCTAAAATGAACGGCGGGGAGGCTGAGACGTTCCAGGTGTGATTTCAGCAGTAGGACATGAATAAAAGCATGGCAGGATTCATGGCGAAATACACGTGGCTGACACTAAATCAGTGTGAATAGTTTTTGGAGGAAGTGACCAGTCACAGAGAGCCGGCGAGAAAAGAAACTGGCTAAAACAAAAGACAAAAGGGTTTCTTTTCAGTCAGCTTTCAAATCACTTTATGTGCACGGTTTTAAATCCTGTTGTGACCAGGCCTTGACCCAGACGTGTGTGAGCCGCACCAGTATCAGGATCTGCAGATATGGCGGCCAAAATGTCACAAGAAAAATGAATCACTTTTCTTCCACGCTCATCTTGGTACTTACAAACCAAAGTCGTAAAACCTAACATTGGCTGACATATCTGCCTCTGAAAATCAGTACTGGTTGGACTCACCGAGACTTTTATAAGGACTAAAACCTTATAACTGTTTTCAGGCACAAAGAAATGCAGCAGCGGTTTAGCCAAGACGGCTAGTCTTCTTACGTCTAAGGTAAAAAGTGGTCGTAACTGGAAATAAAGGATTCTCACGTGCCGTAAGCCCACATGCACGCACACGTGATAAATACATATATATATATATATATATATATATACTCACGCGGCCTCTCGTAACGCTTCTTCTCCAGCTGCTGAGATCTTCCTGTAGCAGTATATCATCTCTATGAGGAGCCAGACCTGCAGGCCGATGATGGACACGTACATCATGACCTCTGACACGATGGAGGCCGTACCTCTGGTGGCTGCACGCAGGAAGACAAAAAAATATATAAATAGCAAATCAGACAAACAGTGCAGAGGAAACCTGATAAGACTCAGATTAGGATATTAATAATAACAGGAATCTTTCGTTTCCTTTTAACTGGTGAAGGAAGCAATCAAAGTTGGTCCTGATTTCTTATTGTTTGGGCCATGGAGCAGTCCACCTGTGAGTCATCTGAGAGTATCCTCACTCACAAGAATATTTCAGCTGGTATAAAGGATATTGCAGAGCTATGCGAGTCTGCACCGACTTCTCAATGGAATCAAACACGGCAAATTTAAATTCCTGCACTTGTTAAATGCTAATTTGGTCGTGCACACGTCTTAAAGCTTTGCAGCACTTGCTTTATGTTGTTCAAAGTAAACGTGATTAACTCCTATATAAATGCAGCTTTTACAGATTAAAGAGCACGCTGATTGTTTTGTATGGTATGCGTTTATAAAGAAATAATTTAATCAAGCTGCTGAACAGTGTGTCTCAGCATCCAAGATGAGGGGGATGATTCTAGCTCATGGCAGAGAGAGAGAGAGAGAGATGAGCGTCTCCCTTTTACTTATTTTAATTTTTTATTTAACCCTTTAAGTCTTGAAATCTCCACCTGAGAAACATCCACAGATTTTTAAAACAGGCCAGAGAGAGATATATAATTTGAACTTGCTCTCAGCTGCAACGTTATGAAATGTGATGGACGACAACACTGCATCCACTTTAATCATAAAAGTCCTACGTGGCTTCTTCATTGAATTTGCCAGACTGGGCTGTTCTCGAAAACCTGGCGCCAGGTTGCGCTTTAATAATGCAGGTGTTGTGTGGATCTCCAGGGGTTTCTGTTAATGCACAATGCCCTCAGAAGTCACGAGTGTGAGTGAACACGACTAGAGATAGATTTGATAAAACGCCTTCTAAAGTCAGACAACAAACTTTGCCTTTAGCTCTGGTTTATATCAGACTAATCGATCTACGCAGCATCTAAGCATTTAACCCCTTAACTCAATTATATAAAGGTATTCGGTCCTACGAAAAACTAGTGCTTGCAAAACGTTCCTAAGAATTTTTTGAATGTGCACAAACCGACATTGGAGTATTACGTGCGTTATTTCGGCTGCGGTCTGAGCGGAAACAGTGCGTCGCAGATTAGCGACACTAGGCGTGAAGGGGTTAAACTGTTCCCTAGTTCCTGTCCTGAACAAGTTCTGTGTCCTCCAGTGTTTTTCAAAAATCACTTAATTCTCAATTTCAGCGTCACTTCTCTTGTCCACGTCCCAGTTCTTTGCAGCCGTCCTCCTCCCTATCTTCTCCACCTCACCCTGGTTGTCCAGGGCAACCAAAGTCTCCAGGAAGACCTTCATCTGAGACTCTGCTCTGTGATGTTATATATTAATATTAACTCCCAAATAAACTGTATCCCCTGTTTGATCCAACACTGGTTCAGTTCAGCCATGGATGTAGAGGGGATTGTGCACTTCTTGAGACTTTAAATGCTAGTTGGCGGCTAGTCATCTGTTTTCAGAAGACGTTTGTGTAGTCGAAGTGTACGAGGCAGAACACTGGAAATACACTATATTACCAAAAGTATTCGCTCACCCATTCAAATGATCAGAATCAGGTGTTCTAATCACTTGGCCTGGCCCCAGGTGTATAAATTCAAGCACTCAGGCATGCAGACTGTGAAACAAGACATTTGTGAAAGAATGGGCCGCTCTCAGGAGCTCAGTGAATTCCAGCGTGGAACTGTCATAGGATGCCACTTGTGCAACAAATCCAGTCGTGAAATTTCCTCGCTCCTAAATATTCCACAGTCAACTGTCAGCTCTATTATAACAAAATGGAAGCGTTTGGGAACAACAGCAACTCAGCCACGAAGTGGTAGGCCACGTAAAGTGACGGAGAGGGGTCAGCGGATGCTGAAGCGCATAGTGCAAAGAGGTCACCGACTTTCTGCACAGTCAATTGCTACAGAGCTACAAACTTCATGTGACCTTCAGATTAGCCCAAGTACAGTACGCAGAGAGCTTCATGGAATGGGTTTCCATGGCCGAGCAGCTGCAGCCAAGCCACACATCACCAAGTGCAATGCAAGGCGTCGGATGCAATGGTGTAAAGCACGCCGCCACTGGCCTCTAGAGCAGTGGAGACGCGTTCTCTGGAGTGATGAATCACGCTTTTCCATCTGGCAATCTGATGGACGAGTCTGGGTTTGGAGGTTGCCAGGAGAACGGTACATTTCAGATTGCATTGTGCCAACTGTGAAATTTGGTGGAGGAGGAATTATGGTATGGGGTTGTTTTTCAGGAGCTGGGCTTGGCCCCTTAGTTCCAGTGAAAGGAACATTGAATGCTTCAGGATACCAAAACATTTTGGACAATTCCATGCTCCCAACCTTGTGGGAACAGTTTGGAGCGGGCCCCTTCCTCTTCCAACATGACTGTGCACCAGTGCACAAAGCAAGGTCTATAAAGACGTGGATGACAGAGTCTGGTGTGGATGAACTTGACTGGCCTGCACAGAGTCCTGACCTGAACCCGATAGAACACCTTTGGGATGAATTAGAGCGGAGACTGAGAGCCAGGCCTTCTCGACCAACATCAGTGTGTGACCTCACCAATGCGCTTTTGGAAGAATGGTCAAAAATTCCTATAAACACTCTCCTCAACCTTGTGGACAGTCTTCCCAGAAGAGTTGAAGCTGTAATAGCTGCAAAAGGTGGACCAACATCATATTGAATTCTATGAGTTAGGAATGGGATGGCACTTCAGTTCATAGAATGAGTAAAGGCAGGTGAGCGAATACTTTTGGTAATATAGTGTAGATTCTGGACAAATCAAAGCTGTTGCGGTCTCCCTCACTGCTACGAATAGTCACACCTTTGGGAAACAGAACTTATTTCACACATTTTCAACCCACTTCACAGCTGGTTTCACGTTACCTTTAGCCACCACGGTGAGCTGGACCAGCTTCCTGATGATGGTGTTGTACTCATAGTTGTCGTAGGTGAGGATGCGGTTTAAGAAGCAGGCGTAGGTGCCCGAGTCGTTGAAGGTGACGTTGAGCAGGTAGATGGACGCGTCCTGGATGTCGTTGCTCCTCTTGCTGCCGTTCCAGTCGACGCGGTCCGCGAAGTGGTCGTGTTCGATGGAGGGGCCGTTCTCGTCGTAGGTGTAGATCTGGTGTCACGGAGAGATCAGGGTTAATGGACAGGAAGCTCATTACTTATACATACATACAGTATATGTACAGAGGCTCTGTAAATTATGCATGCGGCTTAAGCGTTCAGTGTTATTTTACTATTCTTCTAATATTTGTTTTGTTATTTATCCGTTTATCCTTACATGTTATTGCTAACTATTCAGATGTGTGCTGTGCTACACTGGATAATAAACGCAGCTACATTAACTGAACACGGGTCCAGCACAAGGTCAGTTCAGTCATGTGTCATCTCTGAAGCTTTAACGATCTCTGTGGTGGAATATATTGCCATTGATCCGTTCTGAACACCGTGATGGCCTCGGCGGGCGGGCGAGCATTAAAGGGGCCTACGTGTGGCGGTGTGCGCGCGCGAGGAAGGAGGCCGTGCGCGGTGTATTAATAGCTTGCGTCTGGAGAAATGTCTTGGGTTTAATTTTGAGGAGGCTTGCATGACGAAGCGCAGGCCTCGCCTACATTTTCTGCTTGGACCTGCGCTCACCAGAAAGAAGTCAGCCTCTCCTTGGGGCCTGAAGCGCCACTCGACGGTGGCCGAGCCGTCCACCTCGCTCCTCATCTTGCAGGAGATGCAGCCCAGCTTGAAGCCTTTGCCCGCCACGGCCTCGGTGTCCGAGTCGACCTCTGCGCAGGCCCCATAACACCGGTCCACTGTTTATAAAAAAAAAAGAGAGAAGGTTAAAATGACGTAGTAAGGGAATAATAAAAGGGTTTTATTGTTATTCTAAACCATGAGGGACATGAAAGAGAGAGCACTGAGGTCTAGTCACAGCATAATGGAGAAGAAGAGGATAAATAATAAATGTACTAAGATCAATAAACTAATATATACTGAACAATCTCAGCAGTGCAGTTAGCGTAAAGTGGATATTAATAAATAAATATATATGTAACTGTACTTATATTGCACATGATATACAAATGTGTCCACTCACCAAACAGGGCGCAGAGCAGACTCAGGAGCAGGAGATGCATCGATGCCATGTCGCCAGATGTTAGAGCAGCTGTTTGTTTTGATGATGGTCCACAAAAACGCCAACCCCGATCCTTTAAATCCCCCTACTCCTAAACCGAGCACCTCCGAGTTTGTTAACAGCTGAAATCGAGGAGCTTTTTCTTTTATGAATCAACCTTATTGTGCAGGCTAGTGTCCTGTGCTGTTGCCACGGCAGCTAGCAGCAAGCATGCATTGTAAAGTGCTAACTCTTACCCGTCCACAACACCTTAATCCCAACGTCAGCGTCTCAGTTCTTTGGCTCAAACCAGGTCGCAGAATTTATTTTATTGCTTGCTTTTGAGACAATTCCCTCCGTCTCCACCTCCAGCACTCTTCATCCAATTTATCCCAAGCAATCAAGTGGTGCTATTAATTACCAGGCAGCTGCTCGTGAAGCAATCCAGAGATCTGTTGACTCACAGTGCTCTCCAAATCCACACCCTGAGTTTTGATCATGTATTATCCCTGAGATCCTAGTGGGAGATGCACAGAGTGATCATCAGACCATCCCGGGCCCACATGCTCTCTGCTCTATTGTGTTGGCAAATGACAGGTAGACAGATTTACAATGAGTACAATAAACGGTTATGTGTGCAACATGCCAGCTACTGAATAAAATACATGCCAGTGCATATGTTATTAATTTGCATGCTCTATGATAGGAATCAAACGGCTACCTCTGACGTGCTACCAGATTTAGACCAATTTAAAGGTCTATTTTCTTTTCTTTCTTTTTTTAAAAATAATTATCCCCTGAAATTAAAGCCTACTCTCCTGAATTAGAGGCCTCGTCTCCTCGAAGGGGGAAAAAAAATAAATAAAAAAATAAAAAAATAAACCAGCCTCTCCGGTGATGGCAGCGGAGCGTGTTGTGATTTCACCTACTATCTAATGACCCCGTGCTCGTCGTAGAAGAGACGCCTCGGTCGCGCTGGCATCGCAGGTTAAAACTGCTCACGGGCAGACATTTAAAAAGCGACAAGAAAATAAATAAAATAAATAAGCCCCCGACGACGAAGAGATAAATAATAGCAGCCGCGTCCGGTGCTCGGTCGACGGTGATTTCTGCTGCGCCACAGCGGCACCTCTGTCGTCGCGCGGGCTTGGAGGATGCTGCAGATGCACTGCGGTAAAGAGAGAGAGAGGGGAAAAAAAACGGCTGTGCGCGTGCGAATGAGCAGGTGCTGTAACAGTCAGTGCGTGCCGACCGTTGAAGGCTTTCTGATAGCGGTTTATGCTAACATATTACGCTAGCTTAGCGCTGCCACCTCTACCTAAGCCGCTGCTGCTGAAGTTAGCATATATTAATGTTAAATAAATAAACGATGCTCTGAAGCTAGCGTTTTATAGTGGGGCGTACTGGCCCTTTAACTTAACCCCGCGCGGGTCTGGTTGATCCCGTGACTGCACCTCTTTCCGTCAACACAACCCAATGAAACAGCCTCAGATCAGTCAGTAACTCTTCATAACCGCCGTTTATTTCTGCTTCTTTTTTTTTTTTTAATTCATTCATTCGTTTGTTTGTTTGAACACAACTCTCACAGCTAGGCAAACCCTAACCCCGCGATGGCGTTTTGTGACGGCTCAAAACAAGTTCCACACCAAACACCCACTCTTGCCGTGTGTGAGGATGCTGCTGATGCTGTTTTGTCAACCTAGCACCAGCTACGCCTACGGGCAGGCTGCTGTTAGCCTCTGCTAGCTTCATTTTTACTTTTTTTGTAAGCACAAACACGAGATTGTACTTTGCAGTTCACGAATGGCCATGTTGTGCATTAAATAGTCCGCGACACCCCATCTAACCTGAACACCTCAAAGGTAAAGTGAGAAAGCTAATTGCTATCTTGCTAACGCAGTGTCTCCTGGTTAGCTACAAGCTAGCTAAGCGCTTGCTAATATGAACTATCATGCAACAGTAGCTAATAATAGCTGGTAGTCAATCAAAACTAGAAGCTTGTTATAGATGCTCTTCATGCTAATACTAAAAATAACTGTTTATACGACGTGCCGTGTTGACAGAGCTTCATATTAACAAAGCTAACGTTAGCAAGCTATTGCTAAATGCATTGATCATCAGGTGGAAACTCTGGTATGCGCACAGCTGGTTATCAATAAATGTACCTGTCGACTACCTGCATTGGTTTTATCTGATATTAGAGGTAGAATGAGTTGTTAATCAATAGATTACGTGATTGACAGAATTATTTGTCCAAAAAAAAAACCAAACATAATCATTAGCTAATCGATGAATTGCTTAATGCCCTTAAACATTCCCTTATTCAGCTTCTGATTACTTTATTTGATAGTAAACTGAGTAATTTGTCTTAAATTTGTCTTGTTTTGCTTGGTTTGTGTTGCTTAACTGCTGTTTTATTTTGTTATCAATTAATCTCTGCTGATAAATGTAGTATTTGGTTTATAACATGTCCTGTCTAAAACTTCCAGTGGCCAAAGTGACTCCTTCATGATGCTAGTTTGTTTCTAAATTACAGTTTTAAAAGCCCAGTAGATCCAGGTTACTATAATGTAAGAAATAAATCACAGTTACACATATTTTTAACAAATAGCTTTGCCAACAAAATACGAGTAAATTAAAGTTTAAGACAAACAAGAACAGGTGCATGTTATATACGTTGAACTGGAGCACTTATTTTATATTGTATTGTCATATGAACAACATGAAGCACATATATTGTAAGTATAGTAAGATGGAAAATATTACAATTAGTGACCACTTTCACCACTCTTGTCTACAGTTTTGCGTCACCATGGATCCGACCTGCAGTGCCTCCGTGGCTCCAGCTGGTTTGACCGTCCAGGTGTGTTTCCCAGGTGCCCGTGCCGCTGTTTTGGATAATCTGAACCGGCAGCGAGAGGAAGGCAGGCTGTGCGATCTCTCCATCCAGGTGCAAGGTCAGGTGTTCAGGGCCCACCGCTGTGTACTCGCTGCGTCCTCACCTTACTTTCATGACCAGGTAGGTCACGTTCAATGCACACATTTCCACGCTTCTGTTCAGATCCTCAACGCTCTGCATGTCTTTGTTGTTGTTTCTTCACAGGTGTTACTGAAGAATGTCACAACAGTTTCCTTGCCTTCAGTCATGGACCCAGTGGCCTTTGAGAGTGTCCTCAGTTCTGCCTACACTGGCCAGCTGAGCATCGTGCACGACGATATTGTCAACTACGTCACTGTGGCCAGTTTCCTACAGATGTGGCACATAGTGGACAAATGCACCGAGCTCCTGAAGAGGCCCCGGTCCTCGGTAGACGTCGCCCCGGGAGAGGCTGCTGCAGCTCACCCCGGCACCGCCTCTCGCCAGCAGTCCCCTAGCAGCACCGAGTGCCTGTACGCAGAAAGAGAGGGAAGAAGGCGAGAGAGGAAGCCCGATGCCTTGCCTCCGTTAGCAACATGGAGACGCCCGCAGCAGTTTCCGAGATGGGGGCGCCCGCGGCCCTCATCAGCCCAGCACTTGGCCGACTCGCAACTGGATGCCCTCCCCGGCTACGTGGAGAGTGATTACGCCAGTTGCGAGGAGGCGTGGGTGTCAGGTCATGCTAAAACGAACCACTTTACCCATGATGGACCTGGCCACAATAGCCGGCACCACGGGGGCTTCCCTAGTGGCGAGGCCTTAAAGCAGAAAGTCCGGTTTCAGCAGCGGGGTGCGCCGCAGAGCGCCGAGCGACTGATTGATAAGAACAGAGAGAGCGTGGACAGCGATGAGACACTGGAGAAGAGGAGGAATGAGAAGAGAGAGATAGAGGCGGATGAAGGCATAGGAGACGAGGCCATGGAGAAGAAGCAGGGCTTTGCACAAATGGGTCACTGTGGTAAGTTTATAAATAGGAACTCCTGCCAAAAGTATTCCATCCTTTTACTTAACCCTTTTAAAACTATATATATTTTATTTAGAGAAATATAATATTCAGTATTAACTGACCTTAAATAAACAAAATTTCCTCTCCAGGATATTCCTAAAGGTTTTCCGTGATAACGATCCAGTCTGAAAATGCCTAGATCGATCCCAGTCCTATGCAAGCATTACATTTTTGGTCAGTACCCCTACTTTCGTCTAAATACTATTTTGATTTTCTTCAGCGGACTTCCATCCAGTTTCAAATGAAAACCAGGACGCCAGAAATGCCCCAGTCAAGCAGAGTGTGGAGGTGATAAAGGAAAAAGTGCAGCGGGACCTGGCAGGGAGTGATGCCTCCTCAGACCTGCCCGGTGTCCACGGCTGCCAGACAGGTGAAGGAAATCCAGGTCCTCCCTGTCCGGTCTCAGCCAGGCTGCAGTGGCAGACGGGTACCTGGTCTCAGCAGGAGCCGAGGCCGCAGGAAGGAGAGGGCTGCAGCAAAGACGAGGATGAGGAGGATGAGGAGGAAGACGTGGACTTTGAGTGTTTCACAGAAGGGACGTATAGCAGGGACACATACGATGAGATCGAAGACGGTACGGGGCAGGTTTCCCAGAGGCCTTTAGTGCCTGTGTCTCCTGACTTCACCATGGCCGGCTCAGACGTGAACTGGCCGTCAACCAGCGGGGGGCAGGGTGGCTCCTTGACCCCCACCTCCAATCGTCACTTGTCCCCGTCTTCTGCTGCGTTCCCACCGCCCCCTTCGCCTCCAACCCCATCTTCATCGTCCTCCGTGTCCCTCGCCGGCGCCCCCTACACCGGCAAAGTCCACTTCTGCCACTGTGGGAAAGCGTACACCCTGAAGAGCATGCGGGACCGCCACGTGAAGATGCAGCACCTCAATCTGCGGCCTTTTGGGTGTCCTGTTTGCACAAAATCGTTCAAGATGAAACACCATCTGACCAAGCACCTTAAAACCCACGGAGGGCTGCGGCCGTATGAGTGCAGCCTGTGTGGGAAGAAAGTCATCTGGAGAGACAGCTTCCTGAGGCATCAGGCCCGATGTGAGAGACTTGCCTCCAGCTCCTCGGCTAACAGCAACAGCACAAGCACAGCAGCAGCAGCAGCAGCAGCAGATGTGGATGATAGCTACAGTTATGGATTCGATGATGG
This sequence comes from Planiliza haematocheilus, assembly GCA_005024645.1. NCBI lineage: Eukaryota > Metazoa > Chordata > Actinopteri > Mugiliformes > Mugilidae > Planiliza > Planiliza haematocheilus. The sequence goes on along the minus strand of SRSE01000236.1, from coordinate 10,332 downwards.
GGAGGCTTATCTCCCCCCTGGTGGACAGGTGAAAGTCGAGGAGGTGGATTTCCACAGGGAGATGGACGATGGGATGGGTGGGCTGTTGGGCAGCGTGTCTGGGATTGTGGATGAACTACGAACCCAGTCGCAAAATTTAGATACCACTAACCACGTCTTCAAAGAGGAAGCCAGTGAAAGCTTCAGTGGAAATTAAATGTGACATTCACGTTGTTTGTACATAAATACCTTTGAGACAGAAAAAAAGAACAACGCAGAAAACATTGAATGCTTCTTTGAGCGCCTGTTTTTGTTTTGATCCATTTTCTATGCATTGTTTGCAAAAAGAAAAACAATCATATGTTTCATTTCAGTAAACCTGTCAGTGTCATGTCGTTGCTGTAAACTGTGCAGAGACGTGTTGTGAATGTACTTCTCAAGAAAATTTGCATTTTGCACATAACTTATTTGGCATTAACATGTGTTAGAGGACTTGTTTTGGTTCATCGTGCCATAGTGATGTATCTCCACAAAATGTTAAGGTGAGAAATCTTGATAATAAAAGTGACACTTCATCAGTTTGTTCCAGAATACAAGTTATTTTAAAACACTGGATCATTGTTCGGTCATCTGAAACACAGAGGCCCGTTTGAAATAACTGGGCCGTTCTAGAGCTCTTTTCATTTTCACAGGTGTCAAACATATGGCCCGCAGTCCAAAAGTGGCCCTCCAGAGAGTCTGATCTGGCCTGCAGCATAAATAAAAATAAATTGCTACCTCTAATCTGTCCACTGCTTCAGTAAGAGAATTAGATGGAACACAACAATGAGACCCAAGACTAAACAGACTAAACTTTTGTATTAAAACAAATGAAAAAAATCTGAAATTGTCATTACCTATATGTTATTATTTCATTATCTTACCGCTGCGGCCCACTTGAGATCAAAATTGGGCTGTATGTGGGGCCCGAACTAAAAAGAGTTCGACTTCCCTGCTGCAGGGCTAGTGTTAAAACGCCGGGTAGTTCTGGACCACAGTTTAATTTACAAATGAAGTCATTCTAAAACAGTGAGGTCACAAACGCAGCTGGTGTCGTTAAAATGAAAGGTCATTCTAGAACACTGCTCGCTCATGTTGAAACATTGTTTTACTGTGAAACGCTGCATTTTTAAACAGTGGGCGTTCTGGAATGTTGCACTTGCTGTTGAAGCACAGACTGTATATAAATATGGACAACGCCTCCCAACTTCTTTGCATTAGCCAAACTGACATTATTTTCCTGGGGATACGGGCGGCGTCATCTTGCAAGTTAGGTGCGTCAAAAAACTGTTAACTAAACTAAAACGAAACTTATCCAAATAAATAGACTCCTGAACATACACCAACATTATATTGATTATCTAAAATGACAGAAACTATCTTTGTTTGGCCCAAGTCCCGCCCACTAATATGGAGGAGGCGGAGCTTATGACATATACTGCAGCCAGTCACCAGGGGGAGCTCTACATGCTTTGGCTTCACGTTTGAGGAGCAGTTTCTCCACCTATCTTTACACTGTCTATGGTTGGAACATTGATGCTGCAGATTTGAAAATGTTGGGTCCTTTTAGAACACGGTTCCTTTATAGAACATTGCTTTATTCTAGAAAACCGCTTGTTTTAAAACACTGGATACTAGAAGATTATTGTTTTTGGTTCATTCTAGAGCGTGGCTTATTTTAAAATTTAAAAAAAAAAAGGCATACTATATGGAGAGCACATCATGAGAGTTGTCTGTGTCAGTGAAACCCATGCCCGAACGCCGAGGCTTGTTTTATAACTGTTCCTTTGCAGAACAGTGGTGGAGCACAAGAGGTCTCTGTAGCTTAACACTGCAGCTTGCCTTTCCTCCACCAGCTGTAAGAAGACCCAGAGACTCAGAGGACCTGAGGGGGGGGGGGGCTGACGTTCAATGTATTCAGGTGCATTCACACATTCTATAGAAATTTCCATTTCAATGGTAAACATGAGGTTGTGACGATCAAAGAGTAAAACTACAAAGAGGAGGAAATGTATTACACATGGCACGTTGTATATGGAAACATGTAACACTGTAGCATGAGACACATTTTGTATATATCACCAGTCTTCCATTGGATGTGTGCCTCAGAGCCAATTAATGCAGCATGTGATAGGAGATCTGTGTACGTTGTGGGTTAAGAACAGTTGTCCTTGAAAAGTTCTCACCATTATTTCTAATGGTGGGAAACACTGTTTTTCTCACTTGTTGTCTGAGCTATAGATGACCGGCCTCCAGAGAACATCTCAGCTGTGTGTGGGAGTCTTTTCAAGGATGGAGCAGCTATAGTTAAGGCACACGTTGTTCGTTTTTTTCATCTTCAGTTATTTGGTAGTTGGTAAATACGCAGTTTTGCAGAGGACATTAATGTCATGGTCGCAATTTAAGGGTCTAATTCATAGCTGTAAAGCCTGCACACATACAATGAGTATGTTGTGATGCAGCTTATTTAAACTATTTTGGGATGGATCTGTGTTGTGGCCATCACTTTTATTTTGTTTTATAATATTAAGAAAGAGAAATTTTGGAAAACATACATGTTAACCATTTTGGAGGTAGCCAGCAATTAGCTTAGCTTAGCATAAATGCTGACAGCCTAGGGAAAGAGCTAGCTTGGTTCTAGTTCAGCTCAAAACACCTGAATAAAATATTTTGGTTGATGGTAATAAGTTAGCGTTAGATGTGAGGTTGGCAAATTTGCGTGCTTTCTTTTCACCTTTGGACAGAGATCGTTTTCAGTCAGGGTAAGCTAAGCTAAGTTGGTTAAGTGCAATCCTGCACATGTGACAGGGTAGTGCTGTGTGTTCACGTGCTCATGACTAAACACCATATGAACAGCGCCCCCTTGTGGTATTCACGTACCTATTTGCATATTTATGATTTTGCAGTATGTCTGAGGAAAATGTTGATTCCCTACAGTCTCATGCTTTCAGTATTCCTTTATATTCCCTACATTAAGTTACCTGGTTGTTAGTTTGTCGAACTGCTAGCCTCGGTGGCTTCTGTGGTGTTCCCACGCCCTACAGCCGATGTTACAACTTGAGCACCAAACATTTTGTTTACGATTGTTTACCATTTGAAGGTAGCATTGTTATCTCTTCGCTTGACTCTCATTTTTCAAATTATTTGTTCAAAGCTAATTTAAGATGTACGTTTGCTGTTGTACTCTGTTCCCGACTAAAACCTGAAAATATAAACGTGATACAGACAAGATGATGGGATTTTAAAACATTTAATTTAAACACTTAACTTAGAGGAGACTAAAAATGATCATTACCGTTTATTAGGCCGTGCATTAGAAACAAGACTCTCACAGGAGCAGGAAACACAAACAGTTTTCTGACGCCACAATGAACAAAAAAAGCTCGTGCACGAATGAGAGTGGCAGTGTAATTTATTACGAACAAAATACACATTACATGTCACAACATACTCCTCAGGCCATCTTACTGCGTCCGCCTAAAACCTTTGAACCACTTACGATGTAACCATCAACTAAAACCCACCATGTCTGCCGTCCTCTGATTAAACACAAACATTAAAACTTAATTTAAACTGCAAACAGATAAAATACACCAAAAGGAGATGGACGCAAAAAAAAAAGCTGCAGAAGACAACGATCGCTCTTAGTTTGTCGGGACATTTTTTAAGTTATGGAATAGTGCATTCGAAAAGGGCGTTTTATTTTTGATATACTAACATAGCATCATACTGTACATGTTCATTAATTACACCAAGGCTTAATGACTTTAAAGCAGTTACTTAAAAAACATATTAGAGGCCATACTCGTGCAGGGTTTTCTTTTTTTCAATCCTTTGCGACGTACCCAAGCAGAAACGAGACCACTCTGTGTCTGGATTTCACATATGAACCAAAGGAAGAACAGTTTTTGAACGTGAGCTGTGTTTTCTAGGAAGCAGCGCCACTCGTGTGAAAACGCAGACGACAATAGACGAATAGAAAAACAAACACCCAATCACGAACAGACCTCAGACAGCGAACAGCAGACACTAGCACCATCTGACGACAAAGATGATTTATACAGTAGGATACTTTGACTAAAACCAGCTAAATAGTTTCTTAGAAGTAGTATTAACAAAGGAAAAACTTGCAAGGTGGTCGCCTACATACCCCGAGAGTAGATTTTACACTGTCAGTGTGTCTCTGACTAAAGATACAAGACGCTTTTGTTAGTGGGTTAAGATTTCTTGAGGTTGCGAGTCCGCCGCATGCAGATCTGTTTCTCTTTCCTCTTCTTCTGGTCCCATCGGATCTGTGGTTTGGTCTTCGGCGGAGCGCTTAGAAGATGGTACTCCAGCGTTTTGGGGGTGGACGGGACTTGGATTCTCCCTGGAGAGAAGAAGGCGGGATGATGAGGAGGTTGAGGAAATAACATACAGTGATTTGTCTGTCCTCAGCTGGCGGGTGAACGCAATCTGAGTTGATTGTCAAGTGCTTCACATTTACGGGGATTCATGGAGATGATCCACGCTGAAAATGAAAACCCTCAAAGGAGGCCAGGTAGATGGAAAATAAAAGTTTGAATGAGTATTTGGGTTTACATGTGAAAAAAAATAAAATGAGGCTTTTATGTGCCTGTTAGTTCATTACGATGAGGCAGCTATAAAAGCTTGTTGATGAGATGAATAAGAAGTATTCAAACTGAAACGGTGACTCATTATGTTCATTATATTTATTTGCTACTCACTGATCTCTGATGACAGCATCACTGTCGTAATTTGAGCAAACACACACACAGTTTATGAGGCCCAGTTTTTACAGGTAGAAAGTGGAAAATCAAGTAAAACAAGGAGGTAAAGATGCCGTGAGCTCACCAGGTTGAAGATTCTGGACAGTGTGCTTTGGTCTCTGCGTCTTCTGACCGGCGACTTTGTGCTCTCGGCACGCGGCGACGAGCCCTAGAAAAAGACGCTCTATAAGCAAAGATGGAGACCGGGGGGAACCAGGGCCTGAAACCACGCTTGGCTGCGTTGTCAGTGAATAACCTTTAAGCTGACGTTTAATTCATTTTACATCGATGGCCTTCTTTCCTCTTTACAAGATCAGGCACTTTTTTCAACCTCAGAGCACCAGGGATGGCCGACTACTTTAACAAAATGCCAAAGCGTTGCTCAAAATGTTTCGCTGCAAAGGGCAGATTAAAAAAAAAACACACATAACCACAAATAATATGCTTTTAAAAGTGAAAAGAGGGGACAGCATACCTACTTATTGAGGTCAAGACTTTTGAAACATTTGGGGATTTTTCACATATCTGTTCGTCATCTTTAAACGCATTAAGATTGACCTCTTAGTATTTGGATCAATATTTTCATTGAGTTTTTAATATACTGTGTTTCCCTTGTGGCCAGTTAAGATCTTTCAATGATATAACTTAAGGGTTTCAAAGGCCTAAAGGTCATAACATTCTTTAAATCTATTTTTCTATTACTACTTTACAGGTATGTGGTTTCTCTTTATTCTTTCTATTAGGGTTTTTTTAATAATATAACTTTAGGTTTTGAAATATCTAAAGATCATAATGTTCTTTAAAACTATAATTTTATTTTACTGCTTTTAAGCTGATGGGGGAACAAACAAAACGACAAAAGTGCAGGTATGTGGTTTCTCTGCAGCAGCAGCCGAACAAAGAAGAAACAATTGTCTTTGTGTTTTCTCTTAAAGTCTTTTTATAATAGAACTTAAGGTTTTCAAAATGTTTTAAGGTCATAATGTTCTTTAACTCTATAATTTTTATTTTACTCCTAAGCTGAAGGTCAATGACAATAGTACAGGTATGTGGTTTCTCTGCAGCAGCAGCAGTATAAAAAATGTTCTTTCTGTTATGGTGTTTTAATAATATAACTTTTGGTTTACAGACTTCTAAAGGTCATAATGTTCTTTAACTCTATAATTTTTATTTTACTCCTTGTACGCTGATTGGACGCTTTTAAGCTGATGGGAAAAAGACAAAAGTGCAGGTATGTGGTTTCTCTGCAACAGCAGCAGTACGAAGAAGAGACAGTTGTCTTTGTTCTTTCTGTTACTGTGAGAGAATTACACGAGTGAGACGTACACACTTAACAGCAACCTTAGAGGAGAGAAAATGGATGATGAGGACAAGATAAGATCCACAGGGAAACAGGAATGGATGGTCACTGTCAAATGACACAAAGGTATGTTCCACAGTTGCCAGACAGATGAGAAGACACAAAGGAGACGGCAAGCCAACACAGATGGTTCTGTGAGTCACCTCTGGCACAAAGTAATGGAGGTGTTACAGAGAACTAGAAGTGTGAAAGAGGGGAGGAAGAGGCGGCGGCAGAGGAGGAGGAGGAGGAGGAGGAGGAGGAGGGCGATGCAGGCCAAGAGATCCTAAGAGAAATGTTTACCGGCTGTGGTTCATAAATAGTCGAGCAGTTTCAAAGTCATCCAGAAGCAGAGAGTCGCTCTGGATTGAAGCAAAGAAGGAAGGGGGAATTGAAATGTAAATAAATTTACCAATAAGCCAATAAATGCATCATAAATTAACAAATCAATCTATTCAGCTGATTAGTCGATGAATGAGGACAATTTTCTGTGGCACGTGTTGAGTCTGAGCTGCTGTATGCAGACGTGGGTGAATCAGCACTCCTTTTCAATAAGGCTTGATTCCACATGCTCGAGTATATAAAAAAAAGAAAGAGGCATTTCTCTTCAAGGAGGGAAGCAGTGAAAGACAAAAGAGGAAAGAGTCAGCGTGAGTGTGGGGGTTAGGTAACAGGTGCACCGCAGACAAAGGACGTGTGGCGAAAAGGAGCTTTTAAATGGGATAATTGCACGCGCGCAAAACGGTGCAGTCACAGCGGGGCTCGTGTACGACTCGAGAAAAACTGTTTGACATACCAAGCCCAAGACGTCTCTCCACTGGACATGAAAAAGAAACAGACAGTCATGCAATGAGATGAGATACTGGTCTGAGATTAGAAGCAAATAAAATGTTGTGTAAACTATGACTTCACGAGTGCAAAGATATAAAAAATTGTGTAAGTTGTACGTGTTTTTGTTTTTTACCACCAATTTAAACGTGCCAAACATCAAAATTTTGAGGCCCACTGGATAGGCTCTCCATTTGGGTCTGCACTTTAAAGGTTCATGTCATAATTACAGTACAGTGAGTTTCCATGTGTAAGGATTTCAGCCTCTTTTAACTAGAAACATGCTGTATGACATCCATGCTTCCTTTATGATGCATAGAAAATAATTCAGTTAATCTCCGCCACAATTATAGACCAAATATGTATTTTTTCATATCAAATTTCCATTAACTTCTGCTATACTTTGTGTGTATTAGCATGCTAACTTGCTGAGCTAGTATAGTGAACCCAGAAATGGCGAACTCTTCTACACGTTAGCAAGTTAACCTTGGGATTGTGCGCATTTTAGCACGCTGAGACTAAACACTATAGCTATAGCATTAAGTCATTGTGATGGCACAAGGTTTTGTTTGTAGAAAACTGGGATAATCACAATGATTAGTGGTGGATTTGATTTGGTAGTTTTTGCATCAGACACATGGAATTAAAGGACCAGTGTGTCAGATTTGGTGCCATCTAGTGGCGAAATAGAAGACTGCAGCCAACTAAATAGTAACTTCAGCTTAAAAATGTGCAAGGCCCTCTCTGGAGCCAGTGTTTGAAGACCTTGACAATGGTCACTGAAGATTGGTATTTTGTGATACTGCCGCCAGATGGCACCACTAATTTTCAAGTCTCCCACATGGCGTCTTAAAGAAATCCAGTGAACGCACACACACTGAATCTGAATCAGCCGCAGCAAAGAAGTGGAATCTACAGAACACTTTGTCACGATCAGATCTTCTTCACGTTCATCTGGAGTGACGGGCAAAACAGATATGGTGAAAAATGAGACTCACCCTGGATTTAGGACGAGGAGAGGAAACCTGAGGAACACCAAGCAACAACAACGACAACAGAAACAGAGTGACTGATTGTACGGGGCAAAAAACAAAACAAAACAAAAAACACTGCAACAAAGTTTGATTTGAAATGATGGAGCCGCTGATTGAAATTTCACCCTAAATCCCTTCTTTTTTTCTCGATTATTTTATCAGGATGTAAATGAAAGAATCGTGCAGCTTTGTAATCAGCGAGGGAGCGGAGGAAAAACAGTTTGGCGTACTGTTTTTTGAATCGCTGATGCCGAGAGTGGGATCCAGGAAGACAATCAAAAGAAAATTCTGCCAATCCACCACTCATGGAGCATAAATGGGAGGAAATTGGTTTGTCCTGTGCTCCGACTTATGCGACCCGTGGCGGTTTAGAGCAACACGTCAAATGTCAAGAATGTTAGCATGATGCAGAAATGAAAAAAAAAAAAAGATATCATGCGCACAGTGAAGGGAATGTAAAGCATGTATATGACGTATGACATGATGCAAACCGCGTATTTTAACGCGTGTTACTTACAATGCTCCTGAAGAAATGCACCACAGCGTTTTCATTGGTCCCGGCGGCGAGAGGAGGACTGCTGGGGTGAGGAGGCCAGGTGACCCCGGAACGAGCCCTGAGAGGATCAACAGAGGTCACGTGTTTGTATAACAGAATATAAAACGAGATCAGGTAATGACAACCGACAGGTTTGCAGACCTTTGAGCGCCTCAGAATGATTTTTTGTGTCGTGAATTCACAATGAAACAGCTTGACATGAGCCTGACAATACATGTAATTAAAGGCCCGGCTGGATGTCAAGGCTCACAACGTGGGAGAGATGTAGACGGAAAAAAACAAGATGGAGCTGAGACCATGTTCTACGATGAGAAATATGCAAAGCGGCAAGAAATTGTATCGGAGTGTGCAGAGTAGTTTAATTACCTTCTCTTTATTATCGTTGGGTGCAAATGATCCTAAAATTAGATTTCTGATGCACATGTTTCTGTGGTTTCAGAGGAAAATCACACACATTTCTGTGCATTAAAAATCTGAACCGGGCCAGGGTGTCGGATGAAAGCGGTCCATCTGAGACCTGAGGACGTCTCCCATCACACACTGCTGAATCTCCAATCTTTAAAAGGGTCTTAGCTCTCTGAATTTTGTTTTGTTATTATTCAAACTGCAGCTCAAAGCCAGGCCGAGAGCACAGACTAAATTTACCCGCGCCGTGGCAACAACCTGCGCCCACATTTAGACCCGCTCACAGCGGCACCGCCACTCAGTGGGTGGAGTGTTTTGCAGGGCTCACAGCAGCAGCGTTACAAGGGTGGAACAGAGAAACTACTGAAGTTCAAAAACTGGAGGCCGGGAAATCTACTTTAAGTTGTCGCAGCGCTCACCGGAGAACCTGAATATTTCTACCTCGCTCAGAGTTGAAACAGGTCAATTTCATTTCAGGATACAGGTTGTGAAATAAACAAGCAACAAAAACACTGGTTAATTTCTTTCTTATTTCTTATTTTGCTCCTCTGAAGAATTAAAAAGAGCTGCATGAATCTACAGAAAAATGTAAAAGCCTGTCATGTCATGGTCACCGATTCAGCCTTCAAAATAATAATGTTTCTTCAATCTCCTCCAACCAAACCTGCTGCTTCTACTAGCAGTGAAATTGTAATTAGTGCAAGTATTTATTCAATTATTAAAGTAAAAAGGGTTTGCCTTGCAGAAGCACTCGTGACACGATCAAAAATGCACCAACGAATTCTCCCTCAGTTAAATTAACGCTGCCAACGCTGACAAAAATGATCTAAATTAAATTTAAAGTCTGGTATTGGGAGAAGTGGAGGAAAGAAAGGCTCACTATCCGTTTAAAAGCTCTGATGCTCACCTTGCTCCTCTTCTTCTTGTCCCCTCCAAAGAATTTGCTAATCTGATCCATCAGACCAGGGTTCTTCTTTTTCCTCCCGAGCCCGAATGCGCTCTGTCCTGAGGTGCTCGCTGTAGCCATGCTAGCTGCTGAGGTTTTAGGTTGGCGTTGACCTTTTAGCTGCTTAGTAGTCCTCCTCCAAGTCCGTCCAAAGCCCACAGTGACAACACCCAGCTCTGCTTCTCCTTCAGGATGGTTTGCTGCCTAGCTGACGCTCAGGGGCCGTCTTTGAAGGTGTCGTCCCCTCGGGCTCAAGGCACCATGGGACGTGAGGAGGGTCAGGTTGTGGAGGGGAGGGGGTTGCGGTGGTGAGGTCTGGCTCGGCTCCAGACATTCTTCGGAGCTTCAGTGGCTGTGTCAGTCACTGCCGCCCTCCGCATGGGCCCGGCCATTGTTCCTCTCCCCATCTGCCTCACCCCGGGCCGCAGGGACAACAA